>OY728166.1:703986083-705236083 GCA_963277665.1 Viscum album
CAGATTATATGATTATAGGTATGGATAAGGGAAGGTTCCCTTCTACAGGTTCTTGATTACTTCTTAAGAGCATGGGTGCATGGGACCAGGCTGAGTCTCATAATTCTAGTATAGATAATTTTGGCCTTTTTTAAATTTTGTTACATTTATTATACACCTACCTTGTATACATTTTTTTGGCTTCTTTATAGGACACAAGACTTGTATCTTCATCTGTATATGACTTCCTTTTGTCATTGATATCTATTCCTCCTAAGAATCTATTTTCTACTTGATTTTCTACTTCCACTATCTATCTATTATTGATATTATACTTTTTTACACTGTAGCGAAGTGAGAATAGTATCCCCATAAACATACCTAGGCCCTTGACACTATTTTGCAGACTCTGGCATTTTGGGAGATACACATGAGGCCATGTGGCTAACCGTGCTTGAGGAACCATTAATGGAATCTGTGTATGGGATGTTACAAAGTGGTATAAGAAGATTATTTTATGGTTTGAATTATTAATTAGAGATAATAAAAAAATATTGTAATAAATATGGATCTGTAAATGACTTGTGCCTTGGAATAGTGGCCCCACATACCAGAAAAATACAAATTTCCTCAAATGAAATTGTTGTTTCCTGGATTTTGACTATTATAATTGATTTGATTCCACCATTGGGTGATGAACTTGAATTGTGACATTATTATTAATATGAATGTTGGTTATATTTTGTTTCAACCTGATGAGATGAGGGTATTCCATCCCATGCATTATGTTAGGAACTTTACAGGAATCACATGCTATGAATTATGCCATGCCATTTAAGATGAATTAATTGTTACATGTTGTAGTGATATGTGTCATGATAGTAATACCTACTATTGTGATTGAAATTTTGGAGTCGGTTATGTTGGGAATCACGTGGATGCAATACATTTGATACTACGGAATATGGGCCTTCTGGGATTAGAATTTGGCTAACCATTGGTTTATCCTTTTAATCAATTGTAATATAAATGTAAAATGGGTTTGAATTCTATGAAAATGAATTTGTGAATTCAAGTGGGAATTTAAATTGAAACTAAAAATGTTTTTAATAGTGAACTTGACCCTGAACCGACCTTAGTATATGGAATTAGGTAGTACATCTTTCTTATATATGAGTTGTAAGTCAACCATACCAAACTATAGGAGCATGTATAGGGGTGTTTTCTTATAGTGGAAGGCTTACACCTGTCCTGTTTAAATATCAGAACTCTAATCTGAAAAATTTGTAACATTCTTATTTGAGGCATGTGTCTTTCATTATAGAGGATTTCCACCATGACTTCCCAAGTTGTACACCTGAAGGGTGGCGATGACCTCACTATGGAGACAGTGGGCTATGGGATACTGCTGGATCCTCTAGTAGTTGAAATTGTGGCACTATTAGTTGTACCATAGATAGGTACTGAGGAAAATTATTATAAAGGCTTTATATAGTTCTTGCAGACAATTAACGGAGCATCACAACCTATCCCAACTATGTAAGAGTTGAGGTGTGAGTTACAGTACCAGTATATGCCCACATTTTTTAGGGATATCAGACTATGAGTTTCATTATTCCACCAAAATATGGTGGGAAGTCATTACACAGATAGATCATTATCAGGATATGACTTACAAGTATTTTCATATGGGCTTCTAGGGCTTTTACTATCTCAATAAGTTCAGGAACGATAGAGTATGAGAGTTCTTGCACCAGGAGTAGGGATCATTATTAGATATGTAATATTCAGTCTGTTTTAATGAGCCCCAACACTTCACACCTATTATGATGGGTGATATTCTAATTATTTCTAAGCGATTAAAAGATCTAGTTATAAAATTTGACCATAGGTGAATGTATTTTAGCTGACTAACATTTTAGGAAAAGTGAATAAGTCACTTATCACATAGCATAACCTAAGAGAAGATGAAGGTGTGATCTAGAACGGTTCGACATCTAGATCTGGTATTGCATCAATTGATAATAGGAATCATCATTTTGAGTTCCCATGTGGTGATATTGTTATCCAAATCTTATAATCTAGTTTCTAGTTGAGGTGATACCAATGTGGTAGCCCATGAAATATGAGTCCACAGTGTACGAGGGACAAATTTGAGTTCCAATATTGGGGAAAGATGAACCATCTACAGTGATTTTGCATAATATTTCCTCCAACATCCAGTGAGATAGTATCTACACTAACTCCATTTTTATGAGCAGGTCCAGTAGCTTCTCATCATGGAGGAATATAGAGTACAAATGATGCATCAAGACGAGGTGGTGGTCATGGACATGGTAGTTAGATAGTAGTTTTACCATGAATGTAGAGCAGATCTACTCAGGGTAGCCAGTCAATATCACAGGGCCGTGATTCTGGCCAGATATACATGGTGTAGAAAACCATTGAGTAGCAGGATATCAGACTATATACCGTCACAGGTACAATTCTAGTACCCTCTAATTTATCTTATACAGTTTTTTACTTAGATGAATCTCATAGATTTATATCTATGATCATTGTAGTGATCCTTGGGCTCATTTTTCAAACATTTAAATGCATCATGAGGATTAATGCTCTGTTGGGGATTGGAATGTAGGATGTATATCAGTTTAGGATTTTCTCCTCAATATTTGTGGTTTTCAGTTCAAATGGCACCTCTTTTCCCCCAATACACTACTACAAACACGGCCTTTATCAGCACTAAAAATGGCTTTTATCAGCACTAGAAAAGCGCTGATAAAGCCAGCGTAGATAAAGGGGGGGTCCCCTTTTTCAGCGCTCCGAAAAGCGCTGATATAGGACCCCTTTATCAGCGGTAAAAAAAAGCGCTGATAAAGGGGTCTTTTATCAGCGCTTTTTTTAGCGCTGATAAAGGGGTCCTATATCAGCGCTTCCTTTATCAGCGCTCTCGTTTTAGCGCTGATAAAAGTTAAAAAAATTAAAAAAAATTTAAAAAATTTAAAAAATACTGCCAATCGGGGGGGGCTTTTATAGCGCTTGACCCCCCCCCCCCCCCCTCCTTTTATAGCGATTTTCGACCCCTATACAACACCCCACGAACCCCACGCACCCCCCTCCACCCTTTAACAGTACTTGCTCCAATATTCCCCATGCGCGCGCACCCCTGCCTCCACCAGGATTTGAACTCGAGACCTCCCCCTGTGCGCCTAAGCCCTTACCACTACTCTATTTTGATTTGCTTTACAATTCATGATATCTCTATATATATATATTTATATATTTAGTTATATTTATTCGTATAGTAATATATATTTATATTAATATATATATATAGTTATATTATAATATATATATATATAGTTATATTATAATATATATATATAGTTATATTATAATATATGGTAATATTAATATATATATATAGTGGTATTAATATATATCTATATCTATATATATATAGTTATATTTATTTGTATAGTAATATATATTTATATTAATATATAGTTATATTAACATATATATAGTTATATTAATATATATATAGTTATATTAACATATATATAGTTATATTAACATATATATAGTTATATGAATATATATTTATATAGTTATATTAAGATATATATAGTGATATTAATATATATATTTATGGTGATATTAATATATATATTTATAGTAATACTAATATATATATGTAGTTATATTAATATATATATAGTTATTATATTAATATATATATATATATAGTTAGATTAATATATATATATATAGTTAGATTAATATATAGGTATATAAATATTCATATATTGGTATTTTAAATAAAATGGATGTTAGTTATTATTTAGATAAAGCTAATATATTTTATATGTAAATATATTTTATTATTTATATTTATAATTAAATTTTTAGGTGTGAATATTTTAAAAATATGAATATATTGTTATATATTTGATTATAAATAGCAGTTCATTATAAAAAATGATGAAATTTCAAAGACATAATATTAATATGAATGTAATACCTTGGAATAAATTCAAACCCCACCAAAAAAATCCAATAATACCCCCTTAAACGAGGGTGAAAATCCACAAAATGTTAAAAAAACGGGGTACCCCGACAAAAAACTCAGTTTTGGAGGCCTTCTGGGCCTCTTTTGGCCTTGAAATTCGCTTTACTAGGGTCCCTCGAGTCACAGCGACGTAGAGCTCGTCACAGGCTTCGATTTGATATGTGGTAGAGCTCAAACGGACACCCGGATCAAAAGTTATGGCCGTTTGAAGTTTGAGTTGCATTTTCAACATATTTTGGATCTTTTTTAATTTTTTTTAATTTTTTTAGTACTCAAATTGTTATTAAATGACTATTACTCCATAATGATTATCAAAATATTAATTAAAAATATTTTTTTAATTTTTTAAGAAGTCATTTTCACTAAATATCTTAAATATTAAGTATAATAAGTGTAAATGTACATTTATACTTATCTAAAATATATTTAAAAATTATATATTATATTTATATAACAATATAAATATATTTATATATTAATATATATATATATATATTTTTTTGAAGTCGAACCTTTATCAGCGCTAAAAAAAGCGCTGATAAAGACCCCCTTTATCAGCGCTTTTTCGTTAGCGCTGATAAAAGGGGGCGCTGCGAAAAATTGTTTTTGTGGTAGTGATAGGATATGTTTTCACATCATTATCATAATGAAATGGTTAGTATCCTTTAATTCTTTCATTAGTTTCTATTTCCACTGGGTGACCCTCACATCACCATAGGGTAGATAGTTTATTTACAAAGATGAATGGGAATTCTAGGTGAGATAATGTAGACCCAAGTTTCATGGAATGGGAGGGATGATAGCAGAAATTGTGAATTTATAATTGGATAATTAGGGAACACATTAGGAATATTTCCCTCCACTGGTTGATCATTTCAGATATTTTTTCAAAAATAACTTTTCATTACTACCTCTAGAGGGAGAGATAGAGTTTTAAATCTAGCTAGTGCCATATGATGCCCTAGTATCCATTCCTCGATAAGATTCCTACTACTAAGATGTAAGAACACAAGATGTAGCTAGAGAATTTAGAGGAAAATGGTTCTATAAGACCCAATACTACTCTATGGGATTCACATGTACCTTTTCAAAAATGGTGGATGGTACCCTCAGGCTATGTTTGGATTAAATGAAATTAAACCAGATAGATATTAAGAATTGGGATCCTCTACCACAGATAAATGATCTCTTCGACCAGATCTGAGGAAATCAAGTTTTCTCAGAGATTTATTAGGGATGTGGTTATCATCAGGTCTATGTTTGACTATTAGGAATACATTGCATAACTTTATATAGTTTGTATGGTCTAAATGAGTATTTCGTTAAGTTATATTCTCTCATGAATTCACCAATAGTCTTTACGACACTGATGAACTATGTTTTCTATTCTTATCATGATTCATTTTTTGTGTTTTTCATGTAACGTATCCTGGTGTGTTCTCATAATCAACACAACCATTCAAAACATCTAGATATCATATTGAATATATCTAGAGGTAATTATTTATATTCTAAGCTCACAAAGTTCCACTTCTAGATGGATAAAATTCACTTTTTGGGTTATATCATACCAAATATAGGAGTATAAATTGACCTAGATAAGGTGAGAGATATAGTTTCCTGAGAGAATCCCAAGATCATCATTGAGGTATGGAGTTTCATGGGGCTAACAAGTTACTATAAGAATTTCATAATGGACTTATCATGCTTTGTCGTAGAATGTACAGGATTTAATAAAAATGGTGTGATGTTTACTTGGTAAGATTATTTTGACAAGGAATTTAAAGAGATAAAATAGAGATTAAAATTATCACTTGTATAAATTCTTCCAGATCCAGGAAGGAGATACACTATGTACTATGATGCATCAGGTATCAGGATAATAGTTGTTTTTATGTAGGGGACAGAGTTGTGGCATATAGTTCTTGAATGTTTTTTTTCCACATGAGATGAATTACCCAATGCATGATCCCATGTTTGTTGTATTTGTTCCCACGTTATGCAATTAGATACAATATTTACTGGGAGACCGTTTTAAGGTGTAAATGGACCAAAAAATCCCCAAGTATATTTTTACATAGTGTGATCTAAATCTGAGGTAGAAAAGGTTTATTGAATACCCATAGTCTTTTGATTTTGACCTCTCCTACATGCCTAGAAAAGGAAATACAGTGGAATATGCACTATGAAAGGGGAATCAGATAGAGGAAGTTTGGAAGGCCAGTAAAAAGTGGAAACTCATGTCGTTGTTTGCTAATATGCACTCGGAGTTGAAGGATAGTCAGGGTAATACTTTTATATCATTATTATTTTTGTTAACTCTACTCTTTTAGATAGAATGAGAATAAGTCAGCTATCGGGTTCTGAGAGCTTAGTCTTATGGGAGAGTATGGTGGGTGAGGACCCTCCTCCTAGTTGGACCAATGGTGAGGATGCAATTCTCCGTGTACATGGTCGCATATGGGTTTTAGCATACATTTATGAGGAGATTATGTGATACATTCTTGTTTCATCATGGGTAGTTCATCCTAAAATCACCAAAATGTATCATGATTTACATTGATAATAATGGTGGATTGGTATAAAAAGAGATGTATCTAGTTTTTTCATGTGGTGTTCCACCATTCATTATGTGAAGGCAGAACACCAGTGAATATCTAGACTTTTACAACAGTTACCCATCCCTATGTGGAAGTTAGTTGACTCCGCGATGGATTTTATTTATGGTTTTCCAAGGTAACATCGACGTAATGATGTTGTTTGTGTTGTTGTTTGTAGGCTCACAATGGTTTAATATTCCATGACTATAAAGGGGAACATTTTAGTAGATGAGCTTGAGAGGTTGTGAATTTGTGAGATAGTTTGACTTCATGGGGTCCTGTGTACCATTATTCGAGATAGGGATTCTAGGTTTACTTCATGGTTCTGGGATGTTCTGTAGAGTGAATTAGGTAAATAGGTGCTTCTGAACACAACATACCATCCCTAGACTGATGTTCTATCAAAGCCCATGACTCAGTTTCTTGAGGACAAGTTGGGAGCATGTATCCTAGATTTTCATGGCTATTTTGAGAGGCATATATACCCCTGGTTGAATTCACCGATAATAATAGCTTCCTTGTGCTACTATTCAAATGGATCATTTTTAGGATTTGTATGATAGCCCTACCGATCAGTCCTATGTTGGTTAGAGTTGGAAGAGACTAATATTCTTGCACCTTGTCTTGTTCAAGAGGTGATAGAGTAGGTTCAGTTAATTTAGAAGTGGATTCCTACTGTGCAGTCTTGACTAAAATCATACACTGATCACCATAGACAACCTCTGTAGTTCGTAGTTAGGGATTGAGTTTTCTTATGAGTTTCACTAATGTTGGTACATAGGTGGATCAAGATAAAAGGTAAACTTTCACTGTGTTATGTTGGGTTGTTTGAGATTTTTGGGAGTCGGGCTGGTATCCTATCGATTATAGTTACCTCATAGGTACCATTCCATGGATCTTTTCTTCCATGTATCTTAGCTTCAATGCTATTATTCAGACCCATATCATGCCTTTTATCCTATGGACTTTGAGTTATAAGTAGATGTGTCCTTTTAGGATCATCCTATATTTATTTTCGATCATAGTATGAATGTTATCTGAGGCTGGTTTGTTCCTTTAGTACAAGTGCAATTTTAGCACGATCATGTACATGATGATACTTGGGAGCAAGATGTTGATATACAATCAAAGTGTCCAAAGTAATTCTTCAACATTATTTACCACACTTGAGAAGGCAATTCAGGGATGAATTTCTTTAAAGGGGTAGTTTATAAGAAGTTAGTTATTATTTATGGTACATATCCTTTTACATCTATCAATTTTTAGTTTAAATGCTTAAATATGGACTAATGTGAATGCCTGTTGAGGTCACAAAGTTTTTGGGGGTGTCTAGGGATGGTTTGGATTCTAGAATCCATCTTTTGGGGGGAAAATTATTGATGCACTCTCAGAAGAAATTGTGTGGGTCAGGCCACACAGTTACTTCTGACCATGTGGGGTTGGATTGTGGGAGGATACTAGATGCATGGTTAGAAAAAACATATGAAATGGGATTCATGGACATGTGGCCATGTATTCCATTTTGACAGTGGATATTTGAACAGTTTGATCATGGTTAGACAAACTATGTGAGGAAACCAAGCCAGGTGCCCCTCCCTAAATCAAAGTGTGCATGGTTGGCACATGGTTTGGCCAACCGTGCAGCTAAAACATGATCCCCTATGTTTTAGGGGAATTTCCAATTTTCCCATAATTAAATTTTATATCATTCCTTTTCCTCCAATTATTACTATACACAACAACTCACCACATTTTAATCCCTCTTTGGTGACCATTCTTGGAATTTAATGGTATCTTCCATCTAGTATCGTATTCGAGTGCCATCAGTTTCATTGGATTTAAATCAATAAGATCTCAATTATTTTTTAGCAGTTTGTCATTATTCTTCGAATCATATATGGTATTTAGGTGAAATCCAATTTTACCTTTTAGTAGTTTCAACGTCCATTGTTTTATTATCTCTCGATTTGAGACGAATCAATTGATGATACTGGATGGGCTATCAACTATGAACCTACGATAGGTAGTCTTGTGATTTTTTTAAAAGTTGAGGTGTTTATATATATGTCATTATGCCTCGCACCCAATTCTTAGGGGGTGTCCTGGAAATGAATTTTAATCTTTGAATTGAATTGATATGCATAGCCTATTTAATTAATAAGGCCAGTTAATAAATATTAAATGGTTAAGAACCAAGAGTGGAACTATCACTTTGGGTGTGTTGTATTTTAAAATGGGAAATTATGATGGCATACAAATTTTTGATACCTTTGAGGTGTTCCCTTCACCCCTTTTAATGTGATGTTAATAGTTAAATGTGAATTGAATCCATGAATGGAATTGTGAATTCAAATGTAATTTTAATTGTAGTTTGATTAGTAATTTAATTGATTAATATGAAGGGATGGATTGACCATGACCCTTGTACCTTGAATTGTAATGGATTGTTTAAAAATGTGATGCTTGTTGTAATGAAAATCCCATGTGAGTAATTGATAGGAAATACTTTAATTCTTAGCCTATGAATCAAGTTAAATTTTGAGGTACTTTTGATTTGGAATGTTCTTAGTGATGACCTCGACAAGTTTAAATGAATTTTTTTAAATAAAATCCATTAATGCTTATATTCCTTAAGTGAAACATTTGTTCATATATGAATTCTATGGTCGGACTTAATTGGCTTGCATCATTCTTATGACCAAGTGACACTTGGACTTCTAATATAGACTACCAAGGATAGACTTATTGGGGATGACTATTAAATATTGAGTAATACATAGATTCCATAGGGATTTCCAAGGATGGACTAAAAGGTAATTTTATAATATATGACATGGGGGGTACTTTTGATCCAATATTGGACCACTAGGGACAGAATCAAATTGAAGGGATGTTATAGTGAACCTAGAGCAATACTTGGGTTCTTGTGAGGATATCCATGGATGGGATTGTGGGATGTTGGTCTATACTATACCTAGAGTGATTTATCGATTCCAAATTATGAATTCCATGGATGGGAAAAGGTTCATAAATGAATAAATAATTAAATGATAAATATGACGTGTATTCCAAGCCAAAGTAAAAGCTTGGATTCGGTCCTAGTCTTAAACTTATTTCATGGCCTATTTAGGAATCCTTTGATCATGTTACCATGCAGGTGATGGGAATTATTATGGTTCTCAAGACATAATTATTAAATAGAATTCAATCATTAAATGAACATGATTATAAATGAGAATATGGATTTAATGATTTTTAATTTTAGTACTTCCTTTTCATATTGTATTACTTCCTGAACACTATAACTATTATCTATTCACTCACTAGATGGAACTATACCTTAGGTGGTTTCCTTCTAGGATTATTTCTCACACCCTGTTCATTTCACCTTTGGGTACCTGAAAAGAATATATGATTTCAAGTATGGATAATGGAAAGTGAACTATTATAGGTTCTTGATTGTTGATTAGGATCAGGGGAGAATGAGAACGAGTTGAAGTCTGGGAAAACTCTGTCCTTTTGTACTTATGATCCATGTATTGTAAATCTTTCTTGTATACATGTTTTGGATACTTTAATCAACACATGACATATATCATCATTGTTGGATCGAATATGTATGTATGTATGTCTATTAGATGGAACAATACAAGAGGGTGGTGAATTGTAGGTTTAAAAACCTTTGAGTTTTAGTAACTTAAGAGATTAGTTTAAATGATCTTAAACTAATTCAAATACAAACACCCACAATTGTATTGAATATAAAGAGGTATGATGTATTGAAATACTAATGAAATGTAAAACAATTGTATTCAAGATGAACATAATAATCAGAGTAATATAAGGATGAATGATTCTACCTTAAAGAGTATAGAATCAATCAATACAATATGTAATAGAATGGATTTAATTGAAACAATTACAAATGTATAAGGGATAGAAAAGGAAACAAAAACAATTTCCTTTCTAATACAATTAGCAGCGGAAATGTAAAAGAATTACAATTCTTTTAACCCAAAGAGAAGGGTTATCCTTTCACCTAGGATAAAATGGTTTGTCTCACCAACACCTTGGTGAGCCCTCGATATGATGATTGGTTCGTCCATCTGCCTATCCCCGGCAGCCCTCGATACGATGATCAGACTATCTGTCTGCCTATCCCCGGCAGCCCTCGATACGATGATCAGACTGTCACTCTGCCTATCCCCGGCAGCCCTCGATTTTGAAGTTAATCGGCACCTCTGTCTTTCAATCACTTGAAATCCCTCGATACGATGATCGGACGCACAAAGCACAAGGCATGAGAGAAGTCACAACATCTCTCTCTAGAACAAAGTATCATAGTTGTAACACGCTTGTTCTCAGTTGTCTATTTTTCAATGTGCTATCAGCTTCAAATGACCTCCTATTTATAGGCCTCAGATTCCAACGATCACATCTCCTCCAACGGTCATATTTCTCCGAAAAACTCAGAGGGACTTGGACACCTGGCATCATAATGGTCATATTGAAACAGAAAGCACGACATCGTTTTGATTAGTTTGTAACTAACTCAATGACATCGTATTTGTTAGAACAAGATATATGAATAAGATAATCAAGAGTACGATTTAAATGAAGCATGTGTTTTTGACAAAGTATCAACACAAGTATGTAATGAAAGATATGAGAAGCAGAGTCAATACAAATTCCATATTCAGTACGATCAGCATGTTCAGTATGATCAGCATGGTCAGTACGATCAGCATGGTCAGTACGATTAGCATGTTCAGTACGATCAGCATGGTCAGTACGATCATCATGGTCAGTACGATCAGCATGGTCAGTACGATCAGTATGGTCAGTACAATCAGCATGGTTAGTATGATATGATAGACAAGGTTAGTCCGTTTAACCAAGAAATTTGTGATTTCCAAAACAAAAAATAGAAGTAAAAAGAGGACTTTTGACTCAAAAATCTCCCCCATTTTGGAAAGCACAACACACAAAGTAAATATAACAAGAAATACTTATCTCCCCCTAAGTTATTGGAAACTCTTCTGAATAAGAAATTGAATACAACTAACTCCCCCTTAGGTATGGACTTTTCTAAGGATTGTATTCGTAGATTTTCCTTAAGAGTGTTGTAAAGAATTCTCCCCCTTTATAAACATTATACCCCTTTATAAACATTCTCCCCCTTTATAAAAATTCTCCCCCTTTGTGATTTACAAAAAGAAAGGGATATACTTGAATTGTCTGAAAGAGTTAGAAAATAAACACAAGATAATGGATAAAAGAAATTTCATTACGATAACAATCAACACTAAACTTGAGAACAAATACAAGTCACTTGTTTTCTCTTTCCTTCTCCTTTTTGATCAACTCATGAAGAATCGCCTTCATCTTTTTTATCTCCTTCTTGTCTTCAAAAATAGAATCACCCTGAGTCCTGAGAAGGTCTTGTTGATCCGCAAAGAGTTGATCCTGATTTCTGATTGTCTCTTCCTGAACTCTGATTACTTCTTTAAGAGAATCAATTCTATCTTGAAAATTCTTATTATCTTTGGATAACCCAGAGTTCTGTCTCTTCAAGATAACTATTTCATCTTTGAAAGTTGAAACCTTCGAAAACTCAGCCTGAAAGGCATCCATTCTCTCTTGCAAGTCTTTTACTGAAGGAACATAGGATCGTTTAGAAGACAAAAGATTCAACCTTTCAACTGTTTCTTTGTCAAGATTATTGAAAGAAATTGCAAGCTCATTTGAAAAATTTCTTATATCTTCAATTTATATCTCATGATCATTGATTGAGCTCTCTGTTTTTATGGCCACTTAGTCATCTTGTTGCATGCCTTCTTATGAGCAACCGAACTCTCTGAAAGAACTGTCAAATTGGCTTCAACTGACAAAACATTCATTCTTAATTCTTTTACAGAGCCAAACTTCTTCTTTTGATTGTCAATAATAAAATCAATCTTCCCTTCCAGACTAGGGAAATATGGCATGGTCTTCTCAACCCTTCTCAAAACATGGACAATATAATTACTCTTCTTGAGAGAGATTGTGTGCTCTGAATCAGTATCTTCATCGTACGAAGCCAGTTCATTTGATCGGCTTGAATCAATAAATGGCTGTTTTCCTTTTGCCTTTTCTTCCTACTTTCTTTCTTCTTCTTCTCTATCACTAATGACAACAACTTTATCAGTGTGATAGGATTGAGCACCTTTCTTTTCTTGAGACGAAAATCTCTCTGGAGTTCATGCTTGATCGGCATGAGGGGTTTGTTGAACACCTTCACTCAGATTTTGAACTGATTCCTCCATAATCTTCTTAGAACTCTGAAGAAACTCTAAAAGAAAATCTCCTTACTCTTATTTAACTTCTTTTATTTCCTCCATCAATTGTTTTCCTTTTTCTTTCTCAGGAAGATTCCGTACGATGGGCTCTTGATGTACTTCTTCCGTTAGTTGAGCACTAGAATCCTCAACCATTTTCAAGACTATAGAGATGTCAAGGTCTTGAGCCTTCCTTTTCAAAATAGTTTTCTTTTTATTTTCAGCCTTAAGGGTTTCTTCTACCCTTATTATTTCTGCAAAATCCTCAACCGGGTCAAGACTGAACTTTGGATCACCTTCCTTTCTCTGTTCCTTATCCTTTCTCCACTTGGATATAACCTCCTTATTATACTTTGGCTTCTTCTTAGGCTTCGAACTGGTTTGGAGATCAGACTTTTGAGTAATACCAGTAGATTGAATGTCTTTCGCTGGCATAGGTGTCAATTGATTCTGAGCTGATTCAACTTCTACATCTCTGAAAAAAAGTTTTGAATTCTGATCAAAACAGACATTCAACTTCTTCATAGTACTTTTTCTAATCCAGGAGGGATTCAAATATACCAAATTCTCTTTCAAATAAATGTTGCAAAACTTCATACTCTTGAGGATAAATTTCGTAAGAATGGCTGGATACATAATCAAATGAGATTTGATTGCCCCTGACTTTACAATCTTAATCGTCTCGAAAACATACCCCATGAGATTCACTTTTATCATGTTGACAAGATAGTCCAACAAGAAGATATCAGATACTTTCAGAGTTTCTCTATCCCCGTTCCTAGGGATAAGAAAACCTTGCATCCATAGAGCCACAAACCTATTGTCCGGTGAAAGATGAGCCACTTTCCTTTTCTCTTCATTCACAACAAACAGAGACTTCTCGGCACTTTCTCTATTAAACGTACCTACTTTCTCTGGTAGTTTATGAGATGGATAGAAAGAATCCCCTTCTGTTGGGACTTTCAGAAAATGAGCCGCTTGTTTCATAGACATAGATAAATTTCTATCGTACATAGAAAAATTGATAGTAATGTCTTTATTGAAAGATACGGTTTTATAAAACTGACAGACTTCATCAAAGAGAACCGGATCTTGGGAAACAGGCCTTTTAATACACAAATTCTTCCATCCTTGAAACAAGATAATCCTCTTGATTGTAGAATCATACGAATCATAGAAGTCGCGGGAAACTAACCTCTCCCTTAAAAGGTCTTTTTCTAAGAAAGCCTTTGAGGACTTATCGGCAGGAGTGTTGGCAGAAGACTGAGACATAAGGATGCTAGCGATGAAAGATTGTACGATGATTTAAAACAGTGGAGCAGAGCTTTGCCTCAAAACCTGAAAAAAAACGATGTCGGTTTGGGGAGGGGGGGGCTATTTATAGGCGATAAAGGGGTGATCGTTGATCTTCTACGGTCAAGATTAGAGGAAAACAGATCAAAAGTTAGGATTAAAAATGAAAGAACAAAAAAAAAATGGAAAGTACCTGCCAAAGAATGTAAGGTTATTGTTGGTTTTAGTAATGTTCAAAAGAAAACACAAACGTACGAAGTAAAGGAGCACTATCAATCATCATACCGATGGAAAACAAAGACGTTAAAATTAACTAACAATATGATGGAAAACAATCTCATTAACATGAACTGACAATATGATGGAAAATAATCTCGTTACCATTAACTAGCAATACGATGGAAAAAAATCTCATTACCATGAACTGACAATATGATGGAAAACAATATCGTTACCATGAACTAGCAATACGATGAAAAAAAATCTCGTTACCATGAACTGACAATATGATGGAAAACAATATCGTTACCATGAACTGAAAATACGATGGAAAACAAAGTTGTTACCATGAACTGACAGTACGATAGAAAACAAAGTTGGTACCATGAACTGATAGTACGATGGAAAAGAAATTCATTACCATCATCGGTCGATATGATGGAAAAGAAATTCATTACCATAATCGGTCGATACGATGGAAAAGAAATTCATTACCATCATCGGTCGATACGATGGAATAGAAATTCATTACCATCATCAGTCGATACGATGGAAAAGAAATTACTTACCATCATCAGTCGATATGATGGAAAAGAAAATCATTACCATCATCAGTCGATATGATGAAATATATAATACAATAAAACTGTCAATACGATAAACAAATAGGTATATATTATGATAAAACTATCAATACAATAAATAGAAAAACAAAAACACATACCAGGAGAGTAAAAGATGATAAGATAAAAAGAAACAAACAAAACATAGTAAGAGATGTCCTCCCCCTTTCAAGAGGAGTTATTTACTGTAAGGAGAATTGTAAAACATGAAGTAGATATGAATTATTATTTTAATGTAATCATTCCTAGCTTCTGTTTTATAAAATCAAACCTATTGGAAGATAAATGTTTTGTAAAAATGTCAGCAAGTTGTTCTTGCGTTCCGATAAATTGTAAAATAATATTTCTTTTTTGTGTGTGATCCCTAAGAAAGTGATGCCTAACATCTATGTGTTTTGCACGAGAGTGGTGTGCTGGTTTCTTACTAAGGGATATGGAACTAGTATTATCACAAATAATTTGAGTTTTGGAAAAGCTCAATACACAGTCAGTGAGTGTGTGTTGCATCCATAATACTTGAGCACAACAACTTCTAGCTGCTACATATTCAGCTTCAGCAGTGGATAGTGCTACTGAGTGTTGTTTCTTGCAGGACCAAGAAACCAGAGAATCTCCTAAGAAATTACATGTTCTAGATGTACTTTTTCTATCCATTCTACAACCTCCAAAGTCAACATCTGAAAAACTTTTTAAAACAAAATAATTCCCAGAAGAATAAAAAAGACCTAAACCATAGTGCCTTTTAAATACCGAAAGATTCTCTTTAAGGATTTTAAGTGAGACTCTTTTGGATTAGATTGATATCTTGCACATAAGCATACAGAAAACATTAAGTCTGGTCCACTAGCTGTCAAATATAGAAAACTTCCTATCATACCTCTGAAAATTGTTTGATCTACTGGTTTCCCAGTTTCTTCAGGATCAAGTGTATTTGAGGTACCGATTGGAGTACTAATACTTTAGTTCTGTCATATCCATACTTTTTGAGTAAGTCTTTAATATACCTATGTTGAGATATATATGTTCCTTCTGGTTTTTGAGAAATTTGAAAACATAAAAAGAATGTTAACTCACCCATCATACTCATTTCAAACTAAGATTTCATTAAATTTTCAAAAGATTCAGTTAAAGATTTCTGATTTGATCCAAATATGATTCCATAAACATAGATTTGAACAATCAAAACGTTTTCATTTTCCATTTTTATAAAAAGGGTTGGATCTGCTGTACCTTTTTTATAATTGTTTTGTAAAATAAATCATGTAAGTCTATCATACCAAGCTCTAGGGGCTTGTTTAAGACCATATAGAGCCTTGGTATGTTTAAAAAAATGGTCAGGATGTTTGGGGTCTTGAAAACCAGGAGGTTGTTCGACAAAAACTTCTTCCTGAACAAAACCATTTAGAAAAGAACATTTTACATCTATTTGAAATAGTTTGAAACTAAAGTATGCTGCAAAGGCTAATAGAATACGAATAGATTCAAGTCTAGCTACAGGAGTATATGTTTCTTCATAGTCTATTCCCTCTTGTTGATTATAGCACTTAGCAACAAGTCTTGCTTTATTTCTTACAGTGATTCCATTTTCGTCACATTTGTTTCTGAAAACCCATTTTACACCAATTATAGTTGTTTCTTTTGGTCTATCAACTAAAGTCCAGACTTGATTCCTTTCAAATTCATTTAGTTCATCTTGCATTGCTTTGATCCAATCATCATCACCTAAGGCCTCACTTAAACTTTTAGGTTCAAATTAGGAAAGAAAAGCAATATGTTCTACTTAATTTTTAAGGAATTTTGGGTCCTTACAGGTTGATTTACATCACCAATGAAGTTATCACTGGGATGATTCCTAAGAAACAATTGATTTGGGTTTTGTAAAACCTGTTCATTAACATATGGTAGAAGATCTTCTGTGGTAAATGTTTAAGGAATCGTTTCTTGAACATTTTCCTCACCAAAGTGATCTTCTAATAACGGTTGATAAACATTTTTAGAAAACACATCCGAGGATGTAGGATTGGGTTGGTTGAAAACAAAAGGATCAGTTTCATCGAATTTTACATGTACTGTTTCCTCAACAGTACAAGTGTTTTTATTTAAAACTCTATAAGCATTAGAAGTTTTGGAGTAACCTAGAAATATTCCTTCATCAGATTTTGGTGCAAATTTGTGTAGATTATCTTTTGTATTCAGAATTAATACTTTGAATCCAAAAACTTTGAAGTATGAAACTTTAGGGTTTCGGCCAGTCCATAACTCATAAGGAGTTTTATTAAGAAATGGTCTAGTTAAAACATGATTTATAGTATAACAGGCAGTACTAACAGCTTCATCCCAAAAGTGCTTAGCAATTGAGTATTCACTCAACATGGTTCGAGTCATTTCCTGAAGAATACGATTTCTTCTTTCAACAACACCATTTTGTTGAGGAGTTCTTGGAGCTGAGAAATTATGAGTAATACCTTTCTTACTACAAAAAGTTTCAAAATCTGAATTTTGAAATTCACCACCATGATCACTATGAATAGTTATCAATGGTAGGTTTTTCTCATTTTTATCTTGGGCTCTAAAAGTTTTGAAATAGGAAAAGGATTCAGATTTCTTTGTGAGAAATTAGACCCATGTGAATATAGTAAAGTCATCAACTAAAACAAATACATAGTATTTGCTTCCAATGCTTCCAGTTTGTGTAGGACCAAAAAGATCCATATGCACTAGATGTAATGCATTAGAATTTGAAAGTTCATTAATTGATTTAAATCTAGTTTTATGTTGCTTTCCAAATTGACAAGGATCACAGACTTTTGAATAATCATATCTAAGATCTGGTAGTCCTTTCACAAGCCTTTTCTTATAGAGTTTACTAAGATTTCTCATATTACAATGTCCTAGTCTTCTATTCCATAACCATGATTGGTCTTCTATTGCACTTTAGTAGGGTAAGTTTTGGCTCCTAAGGTCTTCTAAGTTAATAGTGTAAACATTCTCTTGCCTATGGGCAGATAGAATGAAATCATCCTTGGAATTGTGAACTAGACACTTATCATTTCTAAAATTCACAAGGTAACCTTCATCACATAATTGACTTATACTGATGAGATTGTGCCTAATACCTTTAACAAACAAAACATTTGAAATAAGAACTTTTCCAAGAAAAACGATATTACCTATACCAACAATCTTTCCTTGAGCATTATCTCCGAAGGAAAGTTTTCCACCTTTTGTTTTGAAAACCTTTTCAAAGATATATTTGTTTCCAGTCATGTGTTGAGAACAACCACTATCCATGTACCAAATGTTCTTATTGGTACACTTCTCAATTTCCTGAAAAAGAAACAATTAGTTTTTCAGAATCCAAACTTTTTTGGATCCAGAAGGGTTAGATAGAAGAATTTTAGGAATCCACATTTGTTTTAAAAAATGAGCTTTATGAAATCCTAAAGATTGAGTTTTGTTAAGATAACAATCTCTTCTCCAGTGTCCTCCATATTGACACTTAGAACAAAAAGAGGTTTTTTTAGGAACAAAATAATTATTACTAAAAATAGGTTTGGAATAAGTATAACCAAGACCAGAATGATTTCTCAAAGGTCTAATTTGATAATACATCTTGTCAAGTTTTCCTTCCCATGAGTAAAGTTTGACAAACATTTTTTCAAGGAATAAATTTTTGAATTTATTTTTAAAACCAAATTCTTATTTTCCAAAACATTTGAATTTGAACTAGAGCTAGGCTCTAATATATTATTCTTTGAAATTACATTTTCAAGATCCTTAGAAAGTTTGTCCTTATCAGATTTGACTTTCTCAAGGGTTTTTAAAATTCTTTCAAAATCAGAAGTTTTCACATCAAGATCTTTAAAAAGATCTGATACTTTTTTAGTTAAAACTGAAATTCTAGAATCTTCTTTCTCAATCTTCTTCTTGAGTTTAGAATTTTCATTCTCAAGTAATTTAGAAAATCTAGATACTTCTTCAAAAGAAGGTAATATATCATCTTCTGATGATGAAAATTCATCATTTGAAGATTCATAATATCTATTATTAGTATAATTTTCATTCAAAGAAACATTTGTAATAGCTTCAGCATTGTGTACCTTAGCCATGAGACAATGATATTCAATTGGTAATCTGGCTAAAAGTCCAATATTCCTCTGTCCTGAGGACTCATATTCTAAAGAATCATCTGAAGAATCACTACCACTTGCACTCCACGTATCATTTGCCTTCAAGACTTTCTTTCTCTTATAAAACCTTTTCTTGTTTCTTTCAGAGTGTTTCTCCTTTTTGTATTTCTTCTTCAGTAAAGGACAATCAGGCCTTATATGTCCAGATTTCTTACATTCATAACATGTTACCTCTGAGTCTTTCTTATCCTTTCTATCTTCCTTTTTGAATCTATATTGGAAGTCTTTATTTCCCACAATCTTATTCATCCTTTGAGCAAGATTGGCTAACTCATTATCCGAAAGATTACAATCACTTGAATCAGATATAACAACTTTCTTGGCTTTAGATCTTATAAGCCTTTCAGGTGTTTTAGCTTTAGATGCAAAGGCTACACTTCCATTCCCATTATTCTTTTTATTGAAATCAGCATCTCTCTTTATTCTTGTCTCGTGCTGTAGAAGAGTTCCAAAGAGTTCATCAAGAGTAATCTGGGAAACTTTTATATTTTCATTAACAGCTGTCCTTTTTGACTCCCATTCATTTGGCATTATATCTATAATCTTGTCAACAAGAGCTTCATCATCAAGACCTTTTTCTCCCATAGATTTTAATCTATTGACAATTGTCATAAACCTTTGTTGCACTTTACATACTGGCTCTCCATAAGGAAAAACAAATCCATGATATTCTGCTCGAAGCATTGCTCTTCTTGTTTCTATAACCTTGGATGTACCAAAATGTGTGACTTCCAATTTCTTCCAAATACAGTTGGCTGCTTCACATGAAGATATCTGACTATATATATTCCTGGTCATAGAGCATAATAAAGTATTGCATACCTTGTAATTCAGTTGATATTCTTGCTTCTCTTTGTTAGTGAAAGTACTAACTTCTTTGTCAGGAATTTTGTAACCTCCAGTAAGCATAATAAAGTTGTCTACACCAGTATTGACAATGAACGTCTTCATATGATCTCTCCAATACTCATAATCATTCCCATCAAAGATAGATGGTCTAGAAGGATTCATATTGTCTATTGACCCAATATTCATTCCTTCCATCTAATAAAACAATAACTTTTCCACTCCACAGGTTAGTGTAGTAAGTAGTTAAGATAGTAATATGAAAGAAATAAAGCTAGTAATAAAAATCAGTGGAAAACCTCCTCTGATACCAATTTTTGGATCGAATATGTATGTATGTATGTCTATTAGATGGAAAAATACAAGAGGGGGGGTGAATTGTAGGTTTAAAAACCTTTGAGTTTTAGCAACTTAAGAGATTAGTTTAAATGTTCTTAAACTAATTCAAATACAAACACCTACAATTGTATTGAATATAAAGAGGTACGATGTATTGAAATACTAATGAAATGTAAAACAATTGTATTCAAGATGAACACAATAATCAGAGTAATATAAGGATGAATTATTCTACCTTAAAGCGTATAGAATCAATCAATACAATATGTAATAGGATGGATGTAATTGAAACAATTACAAATGTATAAGGGATAGAAAAGGAAACAAAAACAATTTCCTTTCTAATACAATTAGCAGAGTAAATGTTAAAGAATTACAATTCTTTTAACCCAAAGAGAAGGGTTATCCTTTCACCTAGGATAAAAAGGTCTGTCTCACCAACACCTTGGTGAGCCCTCGATACGATGATCGGTTCGTCCGTCTGCCTATCCCCGGCAGCCCTTGATACGATGATCGGACCATCTGTCTGCCTATCCCCAGCAGCCCTCGATACGATGATCGGACTGTCTGTTTGCCTATCCCCGGAAGCCCTCGATTTTGAAGGTAATCGACACCTATGACTTTCAATCACTTGAAAGCACTCGATACGATGATTGGGCGCACAAAGCACAAGGCATGAGAGAAGTCACAGCATCTCTCTAGAACAAAGTATCACAGTTGTATCACGCTTGTTCTCAGTTGTCTATTTTTCAATGTGCTCTCAGCTTCAAATGACCTCCTATTTATAGGCCTTAGATTCCAACGGTCACATCTCCTCCAACGGTCATATTTATCCAAAAAACTCGGAGGGACTTGGACACCTGGCATCATAACGATCATATTGAAACAGAAAGCATGACATCGTTTTGATAAGTTTGTAACTAACTCAACGACATCGTATTGGTTAGAACAAGATATATGAATAAGATAATCAAGAGTACGATTTAAATGAAGCATGTGTTTTTGAAAAATTATCAACACAAGTATGTAATGAAAGATATGAGAAGCAGAGTCAATACAAATTCCATATTCAGTACGATCAGCATGTTCAGTACGATCAGCATGGTCAGTACGATCAGCATGGTCAGTACGATTAGCATGTTCAGTACGATCAGCATGGTCAGTATGATCAGCATGGTCAGTACGATCAGCATGGTCAGTACTATCAGCATGGTCAGTACGATCAGCATGGTCAGTACAATACGATATACAAGGTTAGTCCATTTAACCAAGACATTTGTGATTTCCAAAACAAAACATAGAATTCAAAAGAGTAATTTTGACTCAACAATCATTTGTGCATTAGTTTTTTTATTGATTTATATTATTGTTAAGGATTTATTTTCTTTATGATTTTTTTCTTCCACTCTCTTCATGTTAATGATATTATAATGTGTTACACTTGAGTTATGAGGTCATAGTTTCCTTACAAACACAGCTAGGACCTTGCTCCTAGTTAACAGCCTCTAGAATTTAGGGTGATGTGCTTGAGGCCATATGGGCAACCATTCCCAGAGAACCATTAGTGGAATCTGGGTAAGAGACTTTAAAATGGGTGGGGACTAGAATTACATATCCCCTAAATCCATTGGTAGGTCACATGAGACAAATTATATTGGGTTTTGGTTGAGCCTTACCATTTATGTAGATCTATTGGAACGATTTCTTGATGGTATTTTTTTATGTCTTAAAACAAGTCCTTAATGGTATGTTTATAAGGTCCTACATTTTTTATTCAATCATTACAAAATTAGTTATTAATTTCTATGTGATCATTTTATTTGTTATGATATCCATGGATATGTTTCAAGATCATGTGACTATATATATGGAATTATTTGATCATTATTTATTTTTTTCTATATTATTACAGCCTTATTGGCTTCTACTGTATGTAACACATAATGAGCATCTGAGATCATCATTATTTTTATTCCATTCATTATCGTATGAAGAAAAATTATAAAATTAATTCATGTAGGGAAAGTATTTAAGTTAACTATGTTGTGTATTTTATGATTACAAATGAACTTTAGGATTTAAATATGGATCTAGTTTACTGATACTAGAAAAAGATTTTGTCTTTTGGGATTTGATTGCTTATATATGGTGCTAATGTATAAATATAATGATTGGATTCTGGCTTCTAGAGTCAGGGACATTACATTTCATTTTCCTATAATAGAAATTATCATCATAAAGAGAGCCAATAGATTCAAAATATCACATAAAATTTGATATATAGAATGATAATTGTATTTTAAAGGAAACACATTCCTATATACATCTGCTAGAGAGATTTTATAAACTTGGGAATAAAAATTTACTATTAATAATTCATCATCATTCCACTAGGGTGGAGATTTAATATCTTTGGAAATATTCTAGGTACAATTAATTATATTCAATAATATATAGATAGGGAACTCACATTTATTAATTGGATGGTTAGTGTTACTCACTCTATATTTTCATTATAATTTTCATGCATGGTTGAGGTCATAAATGAATTCCATTATCTTTGATTCTTCTCATTCTTATTATCCAATTAGGATATTGTATTATATAATTGTCTTGGGTAATGTATAATTTCTCAAAATTTAATATATTCAACTACCTACAGTACATTGGGATGAAATTTTATCCTTTCATTGTGTCTATTATTCTCCTCACATTTATTTGAAATTATTTTCTCTTTTCACCACATTTTTATAGAAAAAAATTGTTTATACACATTAATGAGTCCACCTTGGTTATTATCACAACATTTTTCATAGGATTGAAATTTATTATTATTTAATTCATGATCTTGATCAACTGCAAACCCATAAGTATTTTTGTTTCTTTTATTTATTTTTTTAATCCTTACTATGTATACACTTTAAATCATAAATCAGGATACCTAGTGTGGAATAATCATAATATTTCTCACTCTAATACTTATTCAATAAGGATTCTTATTAAGGAAATATATAAATTTTCCACATCATCTACTATTAACATGGATTCTTCATGAATGACATTACTAATAATAAAGGATTTAATTATGAATGAAAAATAATTAACATGATAATATAATTATTATATGATAATTACCTAAAAAATATAAATTCAAATTTTATTTTACTTTTGAAATTATTATATTATCTTTCAATACAACATAAATTTATCATAGTTCATTCAATATTTCTTTAGGGTTGGTTACCACAAAATTATTATTCAAATTAATTATCATAATAAATACATTACATGGTCCTATAAGAAGAATGTAATTAACCATAGTATATACCCTATGAGTTTCATACTAGCTATATAGTTATGCCTCTTTGTCATGGATCAGGTGATGATTGATTTAATACCCAATATTCCCTTTAAAATAATATTTCCTTTAGCTACATATGTTCTAGAGCCTAAATCCACATGTACTATATAGACATAGATTTTATTTCTATGAAAACTATATAATATCTATATTATAATAATTTTATGATGTTATCCTATACATAGAACTATCCATTAGAATTATTACTAGGGTTTTCTGCAAACTTATATTATCACAATCCATATAATTTTATCTTAAATAACCTAAAGGAATATATATATAAATAAAATCATAATCAAACTCAACTTATCAACATTTTTGGAAATTTCTAACCATTAATTTATCCTAAAATAATTTATTCATAATTTACAAAGTTATCTTAAACCCAATATGATGATATTTGTAACAACAAATATAATTGACCATATAATTACATGACTTAAAGAAAATATGTAATTATAACACATTTACATGATAATTTAGTTTTTTAGTATTAGAGAGTTTGTAAAAAACATTAACATACAAACCCAATGTTTTTTTTCAATCAATGGACATTTTTTCCAATATATAAGAAACAGATTAATACATTTCTACTTTTCAACATATCTCATGAGTTCTCTATATAAGATACTCTTCTATAAATTTATTAATTATTACTGTTACTCATAATTTTGAAAAATTTATGCATAATAAATGGGTTCCCTAATATGAAATGTAATTAAAAAGTTAATCGATAAGAATCAAAGGTCATAAGTTATAATAAGATTATTGTATGGGTATAAGTAGTATAAAAAATATAGTTATACCCAAAATAGAATATATTGTAAATAATGGAATAAGTATTGGAAGAAAAATATAAATGAAGGTAATGACAGTGTGGACATGAGTTAATAAACATGAGCTATGAGAGCATAAAATAAGTAAAATAATTAACATAATATTATGGTATATCATGGAGAAAAACATATAATTATGTAAAAAACATAATCATATGATATACATTTTGATAAAAATCATTATGATTGTCTTGGTATGAAAAAACCATCATTTCCATATATAGAAATTTGAGAAAAAGCATTATTCCAACTCCATTGTGAACAAACTCACAATTTCCACACATGCCTATCTAATGAGTTATAAACTTAAAGCAATAAAAAGTAGTAATATATAAAACCCCACTGGACATCATCCATAAATATGTATGACACTTAAAATATATCATATAACAAATATCACTTATAAAAAAATGGTGTCCATATCTTTTTAAACTATAATCACATAAGGAAAACATTCTTAATTCAATAAATTATCATAACATGATAGAACTATGGAAAATAAAAAACTATGTTAAGATATTCTATAACATTATTGGTAAAAAACTCAATCAATATAATAGAGAATATAGTTTTTACACCATACAGATAAAGGGTATATGTTTAAGTCATTAATTTCCCCATTCAAATGACGTATGGAATAAAACTAAACACCCTTCAAGTAATGAAATATAGATCATGGTATTCAAAAAGGAAAGGTGTTTGAAGAAGTTTTATTTATATTTAAATTGGAAGGTTAGGTAAGACAATGGTAGTTATATATCATATATTTCATAGAAAAAATAGATTATACATATAGATAAATAATGAGGATATAAATGTTTAAATAATATCATTCAATTTAGAAAAATAGGTATACATGGATAATTAATTAAAATAAAAACATATTATAGGAGTTTTATAAAAACAATTTTGAAATTAGAAATGTCTATGATATTTTAAAATTATTTTAAAATAAATATTTTATAAAAATAGGATAAAAATATTTTATTTTACAAACCATGAAAATATATAGGGTAAATATAATATAAAATTATAATAGTGGTGAAAAAATGTGCTCACATAGAATAAAAACTTTTATATATTCTATATAAAACATTATGAATATTATTGTAAAAAGAATAAGTTATGATCCACTTTCAAAATTTGTTCTCTAAAAGGTGAAGTGATATATTTTAAAATATTTTGCATTGAAAATAAAACTCCAATAATAGATCCTTGAATATAATTGAAAATAAAAAAATATGTATTAGATAATAATACATTTTATTTTGAAATGATGGAATTTTTTTTATAGATTTATAATACATTTTTTTGAAATACCATATTGTAAAAGGAGTATTGAATTTTACTTTGGGAATTAGGAAAACATAATACTGAGAAAAATATAAAATAATCCATTATCTATTTTTCAAAAAAAAGAGAACATTGGAGAGAAGGAAAATATGGACTTGAATGAAAATATTCATTGGCTTGAATGGGAGTTATTCTTACCAATGGTATACTTTATTTTGGAAAACAATTTTTCAAAGAAGTGGTTATTTATGATGATAATAAATTTACCCAAATAAAATAAGAAAAGAAAAATATAATATAGATACATTTTATAATCAAATAAATAATGAAAATTATTTTCAATAAATAAATATTAAAACAAAATGAATATGAAATTAAGTTAATGAAACTCTGGACAAATTGGTAGCAGAAGATTAAAAGGATATTTAGAGTTGGATAATTAAATATACATGAAATTCTCTTGAAATGGAATATATTTTAATATTTAAATGAAACTTGGAAGCTAATAAATTATTAAAATTAAATTATGGTGAACAATATAAAATTTTCCCAATAGAGTTGAAAATGAGGAAAATAAATTGTTACCATGTATACCCACTTAGTTTAATGCACACAAAGATTCTATATATTAAAAATAAATAACCCAATAAACTATTTATGTGCATTTTTCATTAACATAACTTTTAATTTTTTTAGTTATTCTATCAATGTTTAATATTTATTATCTATATCTAAAATTTGTTGTCTGTATTTTCGATTATTTTGAACTAGTTTTATCATACTGCTATTCTTGTTCCTTTTTATCCAAAAGATCACCATTGTGATATTATAAAAGGAAGAATAATTTATTTTTTTAAAATATTTATAATCTTTTCATCTAATTTTATAATCATTTTAGTTATTATAAGTGATAATGAAATCAGTGATGAGCTTGTTTTGGTACATTATATTGAACATATGGTGTAGTATTAATTACTGACTTAAAAGATTATATTATTAATATAGAAGAAAAAATAATAATTATATTATAAATAATATCTAATATTATGTTTCAAAATACATCCTTGATAAAAACATATGTCATTGTTCATATAGTTGGTTCAAACAACACAATAAGTATATGTTATAACCTATGTGTTTGAATGAATATGAAAGTAATTCCATTGTTATAGTTCCATTATAATAAAATTACAGTGAAATAATAATATTATATTAATTAAGTGAATCATAATTCCATAAGATTATAAGAAATAGGTAAATGAAAAATAATTTTTGACACAGAAATAAATCACTTTTCCTTTTCATATATTCATATTAGGTTATTCATTTTAAAATGATCTCTTATATATAATATTTATTGTAGATTTCATAAATTATATTTACAAAATATAAATCAATTAATAATCACATATCTAATTAATAATCACATTTCTTGAACAATCCTTGAGTATTGGTGATAAAAAAAATAAAACATATCACTTATCAATGTGGTAGTTCACACACACACATGAAAACAAATTCATTTCTCCATTAGAATGGGTTGGGATTATATAATAGTTATATCATCAATATAATAACATCTTAGTATATTATTTATAATAATGTAATTATATACATATGTGTATAATGGTTTAGATAGGTGTGGGTGAGAATAATAAATAATGAATGTAAAAGTGTAACAAAAATTTATGTTGGGACTTTAGATCATATCTTGATGTATCCTTTGGAAATGAACAACATGAAGAACCTTTTTGAGTCTAGTGGATGAAAAACATATAGAGTGTCTCTATATGATGTAAATTGATCAGTGGATCATGGTAATTTCAAACTATAGGAGTGGATTGAGTATGGTTGATGCAGCTCCTTTTATATATCAAAAATATGGGCAAATCAGTTGAATAAAATGTTATGTATTGGGTAAGAATATAATTTAATGAGATATAGTTTAGTTAGGTGGGGAAATATTATTGATACATGTAAGTATGTATTTCCAATCTAAAATTGTATTTTAAAAGTTATAATTTTAATATTGAATTACTAAAATTTGTGCCACAATATATTTCCCATTTTTAATCCTATTAATATTTATTAAATTTTAACCATGTTTATTATAGCGACCCATACATTCTTTACATACATGTTAAATCTTATTAGATAAATTTTTAATACATAACCTAACGATGCATGATAAAAATATTTAGGTATAATATCTTTTCAAACATAGATACATAAGAAACTGTTTCATAAGATATTTACATTGTCTCCCACTTATTTTTTCATAATAATCACTATTCTAGGACATATCCTATATAATACCATTATTCATAATCTATAAAAATGGGAACATATGAAATGGTGAACATAGATGCTCATAAATGGAAAATAAGAGATATATTAATGGTCACATAAAAAAGACAATAATGGTTTGAGAACATGAGCATGATAATTGAAAATTATAACCTTCATATCATAGATCATAATATTGAGTCATGGAAAAAATCATGGATGTTCATAAGACATGAAACGTATAGGAATAAAATAAAACGATTCATGAGATCATAAAATTAGTATAATACATAAGTTATTGTAATAAAAATATGTATAGATTATCATTTACATATTAGTAAAGAACAAGTTCAAATAATATCACAATGGATTGGGTTTTCTTCCAAAACCATCACAGTAGTCAAGGTTTACTCCCAGGACAATCATAGTGTATGGAGTCTCTTATTAAACTAGGAACACTCCCTAATCTAGTATAGTTTATCCAAAGAAATATCAATCATTACCCAATTAATTTGAGGTATATATAATTATTGGCCCTTCCATTTCATAATGAATTTGACACATATGTGTGAAAAAATATAATAAAAAACTCATCATATCATATTCTATGAAAAAATTAGTTTCATAAAAAAATTCATCATATCATAGCTGATGTAA
This sequence comes from Viscum album, assembly GCA_963277665.1. Classification (NCBI taxonomy): domain Eukaryota; kingdom Viridiplantae; phylum Streptophyta; class Magnoliopsida; order Santalales; family Viscaceae; genus Viscum; species Viscum album. The sequence continues at coordinate 704,014,995 of OY728166.1, forward strand.
AAGAAATGATTTTATAATAAATTAATAATTTAATCACATCATAAATACTTCAATGGAATTAATTTCATAAATATACATTAATCATAATCATAAACAATCCAAAAAATGAAGAATTTTGGTTTCATAGGATCACATCCTCAGTAAACACAAGTGACATCAAATGATGTCATATTAGATCAGAAATGTATTTAAAGGATCAATTTAAATATTTCCTAGAAAAAATAAACTTTTTCTATTGACATATTTTTAAAAAAATATAAAAATTTCACAAATATAAAGGAAAAATGTTTCTTTGAAAATAAACTTTATAGCATGTAATGGATTCCTCAAATAATTATGTGGCAACGATCTGGGAAATTTTTTCCTATGTTATATAATTTTAAAAACATTGTTTTCATACATTTGTAAAAAGTACCTCTTTAAAAAATCAAAAAGTAGACTCCTTTGAAACAAATTTTTTAAGATAAAAAATGTATTAAAATTAATTAAAACAATCATTGCATAATTTTTTAAAATAAAACATGGATTTTTTTAGAAAACATGGACATGTAAGAGAAGATATTTTTAAACAAATATAGAAATTAAGTCAATTTTACTTAAAAAAATGTTTTGATATATTAAGTAAATAATTATACTAAAAGGAATGAAAAAACATTTAATTTCCTTTAAAACACATATTATAATAATATTTGTGTTTTTATTTAGAATTAGATTAAAATAATTAATTATCTAATCTTAATAATAATTAATCCTCATAAACAATTATATTGAAAAATAAAACCATACCTAATTTAGTAACATTTGTTTCGTAAGACCCATGAAATAAAAAACCATATCAGGTTTTGTAAATCACCATAAAATTCTTATTACTCATCCTAAAATACATTCCCTGGAAATATATGCACTATATAAAAGAAAAAAGTGGTTAATATGGAATGAGTCTCACTAAAATTAAAGTGAGATGAAAATCCCTTAGTTCAGGTCCAACATCCTTCATACATGTTCAAAACTTCTGTATGAAAAATATATATTCATTGTAAATATATTTTATAACAATAATCATACATACAATTCCAAATTCTATTTACTTATAACCATTTATCACTTGTTTATTAAGAATTATTTATTAAAATCTTTATTTTAGGTGATATCATCTTGGTTTTTCATATATGTTTTGGTTCATTAGTTTTTTTACTTTAAATTTATTATGGTTAAGTCATATAAATAATTATAATAATTATATTAATAAAATAAATTTTCATTATACATATATATATATTTGTAATCATTCACAAAATATAGATATAGAAAAAATAATAATTACACAATTTATAAAGATGTTATGACATACCTACACATGAAAATTGTTTTAACTTTTTGATATATGAAATGAAATAATAGTAAATAAAAATTCAAATTTTCATATTCATTATTATACCATTTAAATATTTTATGTTAATAAAATATATACTTATTACCACCCATTTTAAATGGAAATGAAAAACAAATCACAATGCTTTGTGGAGGTCATAGTACACACCTATGCATGAACTATGTTATTGTTTTCCAATAGATTTGAATTTAAGAGGGTAGATGTGATATTATAATTTTGTTATAATTATCAAATATAAAAATTAAAACAAACATAATAACCTTTCATTTAATATGGTAGAGGAAATTTAATTGTGTCACCATGTTGAGACGGTAAGCCGTATATACGCACTAGTGATACTTCCACATCCCATATGATGGGGAAAAGGGTGGATAATGGTGATTTTATAATTATAAAAAAATTAATTATATTTAGGATTATAAATTTTTTATTTTTTGATAAATATATATGATTTATTGGAGGGAAAGAAGAAGTTAAAAATAAAGTGATCGGTTAATGAGATTACATGTTATTTGAAAGAACTCCTTTAGATCTCCTATTAAGGATCCTATGGGTGGACATTTGGGAAGAATAGAAACTCTATAATGTGTATAAGGATTTTGATCATGATTTTTTTAGGGTTTGATAAATATAGAACACCCAATTTGGCGTGATTAAGGGAAATGATGGGTGCTATTTTATAATTGAGGGAGGGAACTCTTGGAATTTAATAATGGATTAAAATACAATAATGTCAATATCTAGAAAAAATTATAAGAAATGGAATTTTTTTGGATTATAAGGTTCTATAGGGTTTATTTATAATCATCCAATGAAATTTGGATAGGTTTTTTCATTTTAATCCTTATATTTTTTATTAACCACTTGGTTATCCAATTTTAACCTTAACTATGATAACTTATGTTTAATGCTTGACAAGTTATAATAATACATATAAGGGAAAAATTGATTCATAAATGGATTTGTGAGATCATTTTTGATATAGTATTTCCCACCTTTTAACTTTCAATATTTTTTATATTTAACTAATTTTTAAATATATTATTTAAAAAAATATCATTAAAGTAAATTTTGATACTATTCGTTTAATATTATATAAAAGGCATAAATAAAAATTTGGAATAAGAATATAATAACCATATATATAACTAATATGTTATAAGTATCGAAAAAATTCATGAAGTATTAGAACTCAGTCAAAATATATTACATTAAATATTTTAAAATTAATTTATTTTATTATTCTATTAACAAGATATAATATTGTATTTGCATTGTGTGTGAATTTATGGAAATTATTTAATAACTAAAAATTATAAATAAATTTCCAAAATAAATATAATTTAATATTTTAAAAATATACATTTATATTAGTTCGTAATTTTATTTTTCATCTATATTAACATGTAAAAGTTATTTAAATCTAAGCGAGTGATTTTTTTTACATTCATTGTATTTAACAATATATAGGTTATTTTCATGGTCAATATAAATTAAAAAATATCGATAAAAGATAATTTTATTTGGGTTTAATTACATTTATCCAATGGGAGTTATGATGAATAATTATTGACTTATAACATATTTTTTATCTAGATATACTTGATGTGCCATTTAGCAAGGTCATAAATATTATAAGGGTTACTATTAATGTTGAACAGAAATAAAAGGGCCTTATTTACCAAATTTGAACCTTTTGATTCAAAATATGGAATACATTTTATTAAATTCAATAACTATAAGTCACGTATATTAATATTAAAATTATTGTGAAAACCAAGATTAAAACAATTTTTTAGAAAAATTATTTTTATGTATAAAAAAATATATATACTAAAATCAAGTATATAATTCATTAAAAATTAAATAACTAGATAATTTTTAATAAAAATTATCTAATTAATTTTTATAAAAATATGGTAAACATTTATAATTAATAACTACATTAAAATTCAATATAGTTTTAAAAAATAAGAATTAATCACTATTCATTGAAAAATCAAACATTTCAAAAAAATATCATTAAATTTCAATATAAGTTAATTTTGATATTATGATTTTGAAAATGATATATTTTTTATCAATTAAAATAAGTAAATATTTCATAAATTAATTAAAATATTTACTCACAAAATTAAATATATTAATTTTTGATCAAGACATATTTTTTAAGAATATAATGTCTTTTTGGAAAAATGATTATTAACTTGTTAGATATTAATCAATATATTTATATTAATTAGGAAATTTCTATATACAACATAATTCAATTAACAATATTCATCCCCACCAAATAAATTTTTAATTTATAACATTAGTAGATAAATAATAATATTTCATGGTTCATTTAAAATTGGTGTTTTGTTTCATATACACTATTGAACATATTTTCCTTCTATGAAAATCTAATAGAGTTAATTTCTCTAATTCGCATTAAATGAATTTTTTCTTCACAATATGAGATTTTTTTAGACAATGAGATCTTTGAAATTTCAAAAATTTCTCTCATTGATAACCCATGTCCTAAAGTTTTTGTAATGGCCTGAGTTTTAGGGGTCCATTACTTTGTGAAAATCTCATGTTGGGTTTTCTGGTCTGGGAATATCGGTGAAGTTTGGTGTAACGGTAGGCCTACCGGTAGCCTTAGCCTACTAGTAGTAGGCCTACCGGTAGCTCGGTCTATCGGTAGTTGCAGCTACCGGTAGCTCTGTCTAATGATAGCTCGGTCTACTGGTAGGTGCAGCCTACCGGTATCTCGGTCTACTGGTCGCTGCAGCCTACTCGTAGCTCGGTCTACCGGTCACTGCAGCCTACCGGTAGCTCGGTCTACCAGTGGCTAAAGCCTACTGGTAGCTTGGTCTACCGGTAGCTGCAGCCTACCGGTATCTCTCAGCTACCGGTGGCTTTCATCCACCGGTGGTTCTCGGCCACCGGTGGCTCTCGCCTACCCCCGAGGGTTCTTTCTAGTAGCGCTCCTTTTTATGCAAATTGGGTTTTAATCACTATTTTGACCCCATAAAACTTGTTTTAAAGCCTAGTAACGCCCATAAATGTTTTAATTAAATATTTAATGAATTAACCTGGTGTGTACGTCAGTTTAAATCTCCCAACCCTTTAATGACGTGTGGGGCCGCGTGGTAAACCCACGACCCTGCGCCTTACACGGTTTTTCATTCTAATCTCAACCGTCCTCGACCTTATACATAAAAGGGTTCGCTATAAGGTTCTTTTCTCGTCCACCCTGCGCTATAGTACCCTTCGTTCAGATGATCCACTTTTCGTTCAGGCGATCCGCATCGCTATGCGTGAAGTTCCGTGCCCGGCCTAAGCATCGATTGATGGTCAACAAGTAAGGGAATTTCTCCTTCGTCTCTCCTTTTTTGTGTATCATGCGGGGTGGGAGTGCTTTCGTTTCTGTTGAATTGGATAAACCAGACCTAAATAAAGATAATAAATGGATTTTGTAAAGAAATAAGGGGGGGATGTGATCGTTGATGTTGTTTTATGTTATGATTATCTTTCTGAATTGTGCGGGCGTACGCCTACTGAAAATTGTGGCCATTGGTGGTCATTGTCTGTGTACTAACAAACCCTTACCTTTGGTGATGTTTAAATTGATCCTGTTTGTGGTGGATAACCCTTACTGTGTAAAGGAATTTTGGTTAATCGCGTACACCCGGCTAAATAAATTGAAAGCACCAGGATCAACCCTTCTGTGATAATCCCGGTTAAAGCACATGGAAATTGAAATCATAATCATAGAGTGTGTTAAATATTATAAATCTAAAAATACTGGCATGGTCCTGCTTTGTGTTGGTGGTAGTGGTTTGGTTGTTTTCTTTTATAGGCTGATTGCTGGAGATGTGGGAGGGGATGGGATTCCCTATTTTTATACTCTCGGTGGTTGCAAAATTGGGGATGGGATCCCCTGTGTTATGGTTTTAGTGGTTGTGAATTTTATGACTGGGTGGTTACCTTGTTTATATCCCGAATTGGGGTAGGATCCTCTATTGTTGAGAAACCTTTTTGGCTCCTGGTTATTGGGAATGAGGTTGTATATTGGAGTTTTCTTGGTTGTTGTGACTTTACAAGAGAACTGGGTGTGGATGTTGTAGTTGATGCTTGACTGTTTGTTTTCCCTCGACTTGTGCTTATGATTACTAGTTTCCCAAGCAGGTGCATAAACTTATTTAAACATTGTTACTGGACATGAAAACAATAATGGGACAAATGGGTTTTGTTGGAAAGAGTCATGACTCGGACTTGAGTGATGTTTGTGTCCTTTAGGCTGGCTGAAGAAAAACCTATCTTTTATATATATACTTGTAGTTTTGTGTTTTTTATTCGCGCCCCACCGAAGTTGAGCACTTAGTGTCGAACACACCCATTTCATGGGGGAGGGTGTTTTTCCCAACACTATTATTAGTGGATGGTTATTATCCCCTTTTCTACTCCCTTTCCCGGATATCCCAAGTATCTTTGGGCAGGCTGTGATGGCCTGAGGTCCATTATTAGCCCAAGAATCTTTAGGCAGGGTAGTGTGGTGGTTGGCCAGGTGTGTGTGGCAGGTGGTTTCCCAAGTGTATTCAGGATGAGGCCCAGGTGTCTTCGGGCGTGGTAGTGGATCTTCTAGCCCAGGTGTCTTCGGGCGTGGCGGTGGTTGTTTTGGCCTAGGTGTTTGAAGGCGTGGTTACATGTGATAGTTGTGGCCTAGGTGTTTGCGGGCAGGATTCGGCAGTGGGACTATGTGCGGTTGTGGCCCAGGTGTGTGTGGGCGGGTGTGGCAGTGGGACTGCGGTGTGAATGGAGACATTGGTTCGATGCGTAGTATGTCTCAATAACCAGTGGGAAAGTGGCACGGGGTACCCAAACATCTATGTGATCTTATTATATATATTACTTGAATTATGCTATTTGGGGAGTGTTCCTTGGTGAGGCTTGGGTAGATAGTTTACATTGTTAGGTGTTTGGTTTACTCCTTTTTCTCATGGGACTTTAGTACGTTTCCCCCACTTGTGCATGAGAGTCTTTGGTTTTCCCTACTGAGTGTACTTGTATGCTCACCCTACATATATAAAACTACTTTCAGGATTGAGGAGGACTTCGGGGATTGTGTAGGACCTTACTAGCTCGGACCTTTGGGGGAGTTGCAGTTGTTGTTTTTCCTTCTTTGGTACTTACCCTTATAGTCACTTTTGTACTTTGTGGCTTTTACTTTTGGAACATGCATGTGGGAATGGTTTACTTTTGGCCTTAATTTTCATTTACTTTTGGTGTTATTGGGTTTCATCATCTTATCTCCCGATCCTATAAAACAGAAAAAGGGTAATGCCTTCCATTTAGTGTGTGGTTCTATACCCCTGGTTCTAGTCGCCACTCCGGGAACTATTGAAGGCGGGTTTCGGGGGTCATTATCTCTCCTTAAACTTAAAGAAGGAAGGGTCTGGCAGTCTGCTGACCCTTCCCTACTTTTTTTGAAGGCAGGTCATGACAGTTTTTAATAAAAATCCCCATGAATAGTGGGAAAGTGGAATATAAAGGTCTTCTTAAATAACACAAAACTAGGTTTTCAAATTTTCTAACATTACAGTGAAGTGAAAATATGGAAATGTAATAGAAAAATAATTTTAAAGGACTAATTGAGAGATATATGGATCATGTTCATGAAAATGTTAACAATCACAAAACCATAAATATATAATGGGTGAAAATAACATCAATTAATCAGAAATAAAGGAAAAGTATGACATATTATTTCAAGATTAGTTTCCTAAAGTTGAGGCATTATTTTATTATCTTGATAGAGTACATAAGTAAATATACATACTTTATTATATTAAATAAAATAATAATAATTTCATCCATTGGTTTTCTATTGATCAATTTTTATATCAACTCTTAATTTTATAAAATGAATTGCACGAAGTTTCCTAGGTACCATGGTAACCTGATAATCGAGTGAGCCCAAACATATCTCAAAGGGAATTCCTGATCCCCATGGGTTGACGGCTAGCACTTGGTATCATCAAACATTCAAGTAGGAACTAATTTACCTCAAAACATTACATAAGCAAGACTAGTAGGTCAATATACAAATAGAAGAAACTCTACTATGAATAAAGTACTATAAATTAACACATCATAAATTCCCAAAGTACTTCAGCACAAGTACTAAAATAGGGAAAAATACAACCCAAGTCACCTAGGAAACAATTCACCATGTTCATAGTTCAATAGTAGGATCCACCTCCATGTGATCATTTTCCCTTGTTCGAACCTAGAAGGATAAAGTGTACAAATACCCAAAGGAAAATGTTGAGTGTGATCCCAGAAGGATACCACCAAATATTAAATAAAATATTTCAAATATATATTATAAAAAGGAAAATATTTCTAAAATTAAAAATAAATAGGTTTTCAAATTTAAAATTATATTTAAACAAAACATGATATACAATTTCAAAATGATGGGAAAATACTTTTGAAGCACATACTCTACTTTAAAATAGATAGAATGTTTCTAAAACAATGGATTAAATAAAATAGTTACGTAAAATGGTTTATGTAAATCTAGAAAAGGCATATAAATAAGTTTGACAACATTAGAATACATCTATATCTCATATATAAATAAACAAGTGAGCAACATGGTCATCTGCCTAGTAGGTTCGATAGTATTAACTAGTTATAGGATTCCACACTCTCTAAGCGATCTCAGCAAAATGAGTATACTCACATTCCCCTAACACTAGATAGAGGAGACTTTTCACCCTCCCATTGGGTATGTGACCCACAATAGTTATGTTTCACAATGTTGTAATAGTGTAGAGTGTCTCCAAATAACTCACCAATTACCTAAGGCTTGAATGTACTCTTACATGATGGGAAATTTATTTTGATAATTTTTAAAATAAAATTAAAACCCATTCTTCTATATCATAATTTCAATTTTCCATTTAAAATCAAAAAATGTTTTAATAAAAAACATTCCCTTTTCACAAGATAAAACCACTAGGTTTCTATCAAATCATTTTAATCCATTGTCACAAGTTTTAAATCTATTCAAAACAAATTCCATCCTTTTCACAATTCATTTTCCATAATAAAATTCAATAATTTAATTAAAATAATATCTAAAAATAAATAATTTCAATTCAATAATTTAAATCAGCCAATTTCTATAAACACACTCCAATTTAATGGAATCGGAGTTTTTCCAAATATCCATGCCAAAACCATTTCAATTCTCCAGATTCACTAGAATCAGGTTTTATAAATTCAATTGATTTTCTTAAAAATTGAATTTAAATAAATAACTATATAAATCAAGAAAAATTGGAATAATTAATTTGGTTAATTAGGATGGAACCACCTACCTCTTACTAAAACTCAAAACTCGCAACGACACCCATCAATGAGAACGAAGGTGTAAAAGACCTCAAAACTCAACCTAGAAGAAAGGTAGAACACCATAATTCATAGATCCATAAATTCCAAGATGATTCATTGGTAAGACAAGAGAGGATAAAGAGAGGAACATGAAGAATTAGACAAACACTTATCAGGGAATCACACCATAAGAAAATACAACCATCAAAAGCCAAAGGAATTGATATGGAATGGTTGGACAGATTCGAGATCACATGGGAAAGCCTTTGGTCGAGGGAGAAAGAACTGTATAGGAGATAAAAGGAATTAATCAGCCACACTATCTATTTTTAATTATGTAGTCGGGGTATTACACGACGTGTAATACTAATACATGGCATGTAATACTTATGTTTTCTAACCGTAAAAACATGTACCATTTTTCATTAAAAACTGACACACTGAGTTAAAAACCAATCATTAGTTCCATCATGACATGTAGTGAAGACTCACTACGTCTACCAGTTATTATGTGAAGCTGATCATGACCTGATTGATGGACCGTTACATGATGTGTAATTCTATTACATGATGTGTAACCCTCCAGAATTGTGCATGAAAAAATTTATATGAAGGTGAGAATACAAAAAATATCTTACTTAAAAATTATAGGTATCCTCTCAATCCCAACTCCACCCTACCCCATCATAGAAATGGAAAAACTATGAAAAGGTTTAATGCACACCTATTATAATGGTAATAGGATGTTACATGAGTATTCATGATTAATATTTTTATACATGGATCACTAAAATAAAATATTAACTAATAATAATATCAATAAAATAATTAAAATTCTTTCATGTTATCTCAAGAAATTAAACAAAACCAAAAATGGTTATCACATGGAATGATAATTCTGAGAATGTTTAAAACGTGAAATAATGAATTTTAGTACCAATTTTCCACAAAACAACAATTTTTCCACTTAGATCATTTCATAAATAACCTCATCATTATGAATATTTTGTCTTTAATGGTGATCTCATATGTTTTAGTTTACATCTTAAAAATGTAAATTAATTATTCCCAATTAAGCTTTATTATTAAATAATATTTTAAAACAAATATTTATATATACCTCAAAATAATGAAACATTTCCCAAAATCTAATTAATAGCCACAGAAGGTCTTATACTATATTGAATTTCACCAAAATATTATGAGTTATATTTAGATACTAACCTAAAAGGTAATCCTTATCTTAACCAAATTTATCTTCAAATATATTTACTTCTCAATTAATAAATTTTAATCCATTGAAATTATCTAAATCTCATTATCCAATAGACTATAATTAACTTAACATAAAATAATATACTACCCCAAAGGGTTATTTAATCCTTAATATAGAATTATCCATAAAACTAAGTAAATTTTTCTAATCACCTCAAAATATAATCACTTCAGTACTTTAAATTTTTGTCGACTCCCTTACCCTATAAACCAAATATGGAATACATAACCCTTAAATAAATATCTTAGGAGTACATATATTCTTCTGGAATTTTTATTCCTCATATTAAAACATAGTATATAAATGTAATATACTTCATTAATGAGGATGTAAATCACTTTTTCAGAAAATCCGTGACCAATTTCAAGTTCAACAATATTACCCCATTTACATCATCAATTTAAATGATTTCATTAACCTAATTAGATATTATCACCATAACACTAAATCACTTTTCATGTATTTTGGTATCATTCATTATATTGTTTTGAATACATAATGAAAATTACTGTGGAATAATTATAATATATTTAATGATTATTATATCTATAATATTATTAATATAATAATTATAGAAAAAAATCCTCCAATTCCAATAAACATTTCTATCCTCCAAATTTTATTATTAGTATAGAAAAGGTTCTTTCTTGATCTAAGGGTTGACCCTGTGATTTGGATGTTAGATCAGATAATGCTTATATTCCCCACACATAAGAAATAGAACTATAAATGGTACCATAGGATAATATTAATTTCCCACCATTGAACTCTTTATTATTCCCTAATAACTAGATTATCTATTCCCTTCATTTACACATAGAAGATAGATTTTTTCTAATGATAAATTCAATTGGGTGGTTTATAACTTATTCTTGATATATATGAATATGAATCCTATTTACATCATAGTATCCACCACTCGAGATCTTAGTGAACTCTATCATTTTCATCTATATTGAGTCTAATAATTAGTTAAGGTTTGAGTTTTTAATAAATTATCATGTTAATTTTTTAAACATAGCCATAATAAATTTTACAATAGTCATCAACACGTTTGGTTTCTCATAATCTCTTTTCCAATTACTTTCAATGTTAATAGAGTTACATCTAGTTTCATACCCTTATTGAGACCAAAAAACAGAATGTGAGAAATAATAACCATAAAGAGAAACCATGAATTATCATATATATTATATCTCAATCATGAATAATTATTTTAAATCTACTACACCTTAATCTTAATATATGTCATCCATGTCGTCACCTATAAAAATCCATTACGATAGTTCATAATGAAATTTTTATTAAATCTAATCATGTCCCCGAAGAGTGTCAAACTAGATGCGTTGTAAGGGAACACTAATTTTGCACCACAATGATGGATGGTATATTCTTAACTAACTCTTTTAAGGTTATTTGAACTATATAGATCTCTTCCAAAACCATATCCACATTTAGTATCCATAGATAAATTTATTTCTAGAAAAACCAAATAATATCTATCTTACTAAACCTTATATGTTAATACCCTATAAATAGGATTATCCTAGGGTTTTTCAAAAAAATATCAAATCCTAAACAAAAAAGAGTGAAAAAACTTTTCACTAATAATAACTATAAGAAATTACATTATCCATGAATATATAAGAAATATTATTTGATTAATATTCATTATATAACATAATGAACTATGATAATGTATTCTGGATGTTTTCATGAAAACCATTTCCTTGTCACTGATTAATTTAGCTATAATGGAATTAATAATTTTTTTCATGTTCATATGACACACTATGTAAGGTTAATAATTATTTGATTGGTGGATCCATTGTAGATATACAATTAATTAGGTGAGGTTTTATATCATATGAGTTTGTGGAAGGAGATAGGTTGTTCACCCAAGTCTAAAAATGATATGGGACACGGGTGGATAGCTCATGTTTACTCTGTTATGGGAAAGTAGTTAGCCTAGTACAATATGATTTGAATGTTTTAGTGATTATCCTTGAAATATGTGTTGATTTTTATTCATAAGTTTATGAAACATTCTTATTCATAGGTTATGTTGTCATATGTTGTGATAATCAACTCATGTTTTCACACTCTTTTTACTTATATATTATGTTATTAAAAAACCTTATTTCATGACTCAAGATTCAGGTTTTATGTATTAATAGGTATGATTCTCTTATGTTATGACTAGACATGTTGAATATATTTTCATTACAGCATGCTTATCTTATGTTCAATTATTATCTTTGATTGATATCCCATATGTTTAACATTTCCAAGTGTTTCATCACACCCATTATTATATTTCCATTCCCCATGTTATGAAGAATAGTATTATGTATGATGTCTCTAAAATGATATCATGGTAGAAGAGTATTTCTGGTATATGTTTAATTTTTTTTAAATAACTTTTTTATATATCAAATCTCTGAATATAATAAACCTATAGGTTTTAGGATGTGTTTTATTTTGATATGTATAGAATAATATTACCAGATGATGTAATATGTATGTATGAAATTATTTGGTTGCCTCAACCAGAAGTTAGCTATGTAAAATTCACATGGGCTCCATGTCCACAAATACAATATCTAAATGGTGAATCATTTACAAAACAATTGTGTAGTAAAATATCACATTTATGGGTGAGTTTAAACAAACTATGTATGATGCCATGAAACCATAAAGAAAAGAAATTAAACAAGTTAACTCAAATGAAAATATTGGAAATTTACTGGTAGGAAGTCAAAGAACTATCTAGATCTAGTCAACTAATAGAAGTATTAGGGATAAAAATATGTCTCGGTCATCAAATATCAAATCTACAAGGGTTATACTCTAGGAGAAATTATGAATTCTTAGAATACTAAAAATCCAACAATGCAAAAAGTAAAAAGCTCAATGGTATGTCGCATCTCAAAGGAAACTAGGGGGTTCATAAGGAATCTCACATATCAAAGTATCCTACCAACTTTTCCATCCACACTTCGACCAAGATCTAGTGTGTGGAACCATTCTTTGACGAAGCATGTGCACCAAACATGGGAGTTCCACACCATACAATCCACCATAACCATGTCACCACTCCAGAAAACTAAACCGAAAATAGGCACTAGTCAAGGGATTAATAGGACCTATTATCATAATTACTATGATTCAATCATATCAATTTAACCTCTCAGAAACTATAGTTTATAAACTTCACCTCATTGATTATCACACAACGAATGAGGGATTACTGACTCCATAGATAGAGGACTCATACCCCAAGTATGCGGCGGAGTACTGGACTCTATAAGTAGTGTATGGGGGTATTGTACCACAAAAATTATAACCGATCATTGAAACCATAAAAATTTGGATGATGCATTTCCCATGTATGTGTGGGAGTAAATAACTATAGGATTAATATTGAGTATTTATTTCATGTCACTTACATGCTTCAAGGGGATTTTTGACCCCATGAATGATCCAATTATGTTTCCCTAACCCAGTTAATAACTATGTAGAGATAGGGAGAAAAGAATACTCATATAACCTCACTTTACAACATTAATATTTAATATTAGTGCACAATTGTGTTTTATGTGAAAAAAAACTTACTATACACTACTCACGCATCCAAATATGAATATTCAATAAAAATATAAGAAAATAAACTAAGGCTAGAATGGATCATACCATGTAATCTGTGGGTACCCAAAATTTATCTCCTTAGGGTTCTTCTGGTCACGTATTATCTCCCACATAGAATTATAAATCAACCAACATGGTGTATACACCAAGGAAGATCATCTATAGGCCCAATCGGCCCACTCAATGTGTGCTACCAACTTCCCTTGTCTTATAGTCCTTGACTACAAGACATGCCTCTATGGACACATGGTGTGGGATATAAAGATATCACCATGGGTTTTTATTTCTACCCAAACCAAGTTTTTTAGTACATGCATGGTGTGTACTCTAATCATACCCCATGTGCTTGGGGATACACTATTTTCAAACTATTCTCACTACATAGTGTTTGAATCCCTAGAACATGCCATCTAATATTAATAATTTGTTGAAACCCTAGTTCCATTGCCATAGTGGTATGAGAAATGAGTTCTTATAAACTTCAAGTCATGTGTTCTTATAAAATACATATAATGTAGTTGTGTTCTTTACTAAAATTGTAGAGCCTTTCAAATTTCACAATTACACTACATGATTTCATCTCTGGTCATATCGTTGATCCACCCATCATAGTCCAGGACTGCTGAGGGTCTATCTCGATACTTAATCCATAGATGTCTTCCTTCTCCCTTATATAAATCTCATTAAATCACACCTGAGTTCTCCCTTATATCACCTATATTTTCTGTCATCACTAATGTTGTGCAAAAAATGTGATCATCACCACTGGACATCACCACCTCACCAATCCAATCACCCTCAAAGTTGATCCACCAACCCAAATGAAGATCAATGAAGATAATTTTTTTTATCAAGTAGCAGAAATAACGAACTGTGGACGGTGGGAATATATACCACCTAATAATCCATTCACAATGCACTATAAGATATAGTAAATAATGAAGAATTATCAATGGTTACAACTATAGAGTGGATTGAGGAGAAACATTGTAGACAATCATTATGTGAACATATTCCAAAAATAAATCAATAAAACAGACACCCATTGATCAAAACCAACAATGTTGTGTTTGATATTTTGTAATGAAAATTTTTTGAAAAAATCTCTAAAATGGGGATTTTTATTATCAATTTTTCATGTCTAATGAGTCAAGAATCTGATAAGGAATTCTTACCTCATAGCATAATGGAATTCAGTTATATTTGTAACAAACACCATTGTTTCTTATACCGTATCCATGTAATATGATAAAAAATTTCATTATGTATCTAATCCCAATCCCTCAATTCTATGTCAATTCCATCAACATGACTCGGTGTGGGGGTAAACATTTCACTATGAGATCAATAGAACCATAAGAAAAAAATTGAAGTCATTTCCTAGGGTGATTTACCATTTTATCCGTAGAGATTTCCTATAGCCCTGATATCTTAGATTTTATTCAATCCATGACTTGGAAAATGTTAGGTTTATATAAGTAAAACCATAAATAAAAACATCACTTGTAATAAAAAAAATAAAAAATGAGTAAGGCTATGAATGTCTCATATCGGTTGCAGGATTGTCCAATGGGTTGGTCAGATAACAATTTATAGAAAATAAAAAAAAATAAAGGGAATTATTATTACTCAGGACCATAAAATTTCCTTGGAAATATCTATTTATTACCATCAAGGTAAGTCTACCCCATCTACCAGTGCTAGGGCCATAACCTATGTCACGACCCGTCCTCGAGGCTCGTGCTGTGACTACCCCATGCCCGCCTTCCATAGGCCAGGGGATGGAGACTAGCACCTAAGGCATAAATCCCAATAACTAGGAAGGCATTGCCTTTATAAAACATAAACACATCCAACCAGAGTACAAGAGGAAGTAATACACTAAGTAAAAAAGAATGTACTGAAAAGTAAAGGGTCCAGAATACAAACCCAACTGAAAAGTACAGCTACAACTGAACAAATATACAACAGAAAAGACAAAAAGCTAGAAGATAGAAGCGGCTCCTGGGTTATCCACCTCGGATCCTACCTGAAGTGTAGGTAAAGATAGCCTCCTCAATGCTCTCGCCTGCCAACCTCCACCAAGTACCGTCTCATCGTTAAGTACACCTCCGGGTACTTACTCATCGTGAGGTCCACCTCCGGGTACTGACTCGTCATGAGGTCCACCTCTGGGTACTGTCCAGCTCTACCAGCATCAACGACGATCAGTGTTGTCCATCGTCTGCATCCAAAACAACGAAGTGCGGGCATATCTCGTGTAGGGGTGAGTATAATGATACTCAGTAGGGACCCCGATACCCTCAAGGTCTCACTAAATCCAATGAGGATAACCAAAAAGAAGGATCTCAACAGATAACCCCTACTTTGGTATAAGCCTATACTTATACCTAAGTTATCTAGTAACCCATCTTAATCATGAGGAAACACAAAGGTTAAGAAATCAACGGATAACAACTACTTAGGTATATGCCCATATATATATCTAAGTTATCAAGTGACCCATCTCAATCATGAGGTAAACACAAAGGTCATTGACTCACCTAAAACCAGGATTTTCATTAATGATACTGAAACTAAAACTGCTGGAGAACTCCTCTTATGTCGAGTAAAGTAGCCATGTCATGACTCTGAGGTTCTACTCAATAACCTTAGACTGCTAAGGTAGTCCTCCTATTAAGCACCGCGGGTCTGCCACCCAAACACAGTAGTGCTCCCCGCCTTGGGTCTGCCACCTCACAAAGTAGTTCTCCCCATTATAGCCTACAGAGGTACTCATTCTGTTGAGTACTGCGGGTCTGTCACCCAAACACAGTAGTGCTCCCCGTCGTGGTTCTACCACCCAAACACAGTAGTGCTCCCCACTGGGCTAGTCGACTCACTCCAAGTCGAATCAGTCAAGCAGTCGTCAAGTCTACAAATACTAAGTCACCGTACTCCACACGCTCGTCTCCGGGAGGATCTGCTCCATGAGCTACTGGTCGATACTCCAAGTATCACAAAGTCCCACAAAGAAGTATCACAAGGGACCGCCTCATCACAGGGGTCTCAACACAATAGACGGCGTGTCAATCGAACGCTCAGTCTGTGAGTTATTAGTCTTTTCGTCCCGGGGGCTCGGTTGGTTTCGTGTACAAACCAACCCGACGGTATCTCAATTGTACCCCGAACTCTCATAGCTTATACTCAAAGGGACCATTTCTCAACGAGATTACCAACGCCATTGACGGTTCGTCAAACGGACGTCTGGTCTAAAAGTTATCATCTTTTCCGTTCCATGGGCCCAGTTGGTTTCTAAGTTAAACCAACCTGACTATACTCCAACGGTGTCCAAATTTCAGGTGAATTATGCCAAAAGAACCGTATTATCAAGAGGAATCCAACAAAGTCAACGACACTTCAATCGGATGTTCGGAGCTCAAGTTATAAGAGTTTCCGCTCTGAGGGCCCGGTTGGTTTCGAGTTCGAACCAACCCGGCCATACACAAACTTCGCCGAAAGCTTGAGTGTAATATACTGAAATGACCATCTAGATCCAAGGATCTCTATTCAACTGATTCTACATATATGGGAGGTATGTAGCCCAAGTTATAGGTGTTTGAACAAACTTGGTCCGAAAATAGGGGGTTTGGGCCCGGTCCGACCCGGCCCAATACCCCCTAGGTCGGCCCAAACCGGGTCGAACCGACCTGGGTCTCGGTCCGGCCCAGTTGGGCATGGCCCGGCCCTACTGGGCGTGGCTGACCCAGCCCGTGCGGCTTGCATCCCGTCTCAGAAGCCTGCCGCGGCTCGGTGCTGGCCGAGCGGGACGCAAATGGGGTGCCGCCCCCTGTTTGCGGAAATGGCGGACCCAGTGGGGTCTGCCTTAAAAACTGTTCTCGGGGGGGGGAGGGGATTACGCCCCCCCCCCCCCCCCCATATTCTTCTAAATGGCCAGCCGGTTGTGTAACCTCGAGACCCCCTCAGGTCCCGCCTCTTGGTGGGGCCGGCGGCTGGCACAACCGGCCGCCCATTTGAAGATCGTCGTGGCTCTTGTTCGATCGGCACGACACGACGGTACCACGCCCCACTGTCGTGGCTCACCCCATCCATAGCCCCTTGAAGCTCCGGTGCGGCACGACGGCGCCACGCCCCTCCACCACAGCCCGAAATTTACTCAGTGGCCTTCCTCGGCCTCTCTGGCGCAACGCGACAGCACCGTGCACCACCCCCGCTATGGCCCGCTCCGTCCGTGGTCCCCATCATCCCTACATGGTGCAACGACACCGCTCCTCTGTTGCCTCAAACATCAAAAAAATTAACAATAAGAGGGGAGGAGAATAGGCCATGTTTGTGCGGTCCGATCTCCTCCTATTACGATGATAACATTCGGCCAAATATTAAACAACGAAGGATGATGATAAGACTTGAACAAAGGAAATAACCCCTACCTCACAAAGATGTTTCACGTCGTCGATCCGCAGAAAGAGGCAAGTATCACGATGATCAGACATCGTAGAAGATCGATGTCAATTCTGTTGACGTCAGAGAAAGTGTCGTCATCAATGGAGACATTCCCCGTAGTGGTGTCTCCTCCCTTGACGCGGAGGATGAAGAAAAGAAAGCACATCTTCGGTGACTTCGTGTTCTTCATCAGAGGCGTTCTTCATCGGAGGCGTTCTTCATCGAAGAGGTGTTGTTCTTCTTCAAGAAAGTTCTTCGTTGGAAGGAGGGAGCTCTTCTAAATTCTCCAAGTATTTCCCACACAATATTTTCCCAACCAAATATTAAAATGAGGTTTCTACCATTTTAACAACTTGTCATGATAATTCAATTTAATTCAAACTTATAAATTAATTGAATGGTTGGAAAAATATTAAGTGGTGTGAGAGAGATAGAAGGTGGAGAGGCTCCACTCCAATAAATGAGTGGAGTTGTCATGAATTAAACAAGGGGTGAGTTAAAGGGAATCCAAAGGGGTTATGGGGAGTTCAAAGAGAGTTAAGGGAATTTGAAAGGTTGGGGCTCAGGTGGGCCCCACCTCACAAATATCCTTACATGGGTAGTTAGATGCTTGTATGTCCCACCCCAACTCCCCCATGTAGGATAAAACCACCTTAGATATAAAATAAAATTGGTCCACAATTTTATTCACTTCTCATTTAATCCCCAAATTTTAACTTCTCCTCCCACACAAACGCAACTATGGTAAAGGTCCCCTTAAGAAATTACCAGCATTGTGAGTTCATCGGTACCCTCAGATTTCAATTCTGGGTAACGGTTCAAAAGATAGAAAAACCCACTCCTTCGTTCACTGAACTTACCCGAGCTAAACTTTGGAAATTGATTACGGGCACACCGGGCCTCGGAATCAGGTGCCGTAAAAATCCACCGACTCGTTAAATTCCAAAGAATTAAGAAAAAATATTAATTGAAATTTCCGGTTCTTTACATTACTCCCACCTTAGGGATTTACATCCCTATAAAGCTTCAACAGACACTAGGGAAAACAAAGTGGTACTGAGCACGCATCTGAGCCTTCCGCTCTCATGTGCTCTCATTGAGGTTCCCGTGCTGCCATTGAAAGCGTACATGAGGAATCGACCGTCCACGTAGGACCCACTACTGTTGATCCTAGATCTCCACTAGAACCTCCATGAATGTCGCCCTGTCATCGATATCAAGTTCTCTGTGGTCGATGATGACGGTTAGGTCATGAATGCATCTCCTCTACAGAGATATGTGGATGACGTCGTGCACCAGGTGCAACTGTGGTGGAATGTACAAGTGGTAAGCCACCTCGCCTACCCTGCTGAGGACCTAGAAGGGTCTGATGAACCTTGAAGATAACTTAACACCTTGGCCACATCTCTGTAGACCTCGTCGAGGTGAGACCCGTAAGAAAATGTGGTCGCCATCCTCAAACTCCAGTGGTCTCTGTCTCCTATCAGCATAGGACATCAGTCTGTTCTGTGCAGTCTCCATCCGCTCCTGGATGATCTACACCTCTTCCGTCGTAGCTCGTACCATCTCTAGTCGGTAGGCAGTTGGCCGACTTGGTAAGTCGGTCAACGATCTCCCTTCTTCGCTTACAATATCAAAGAGCTGCCAAGATTTCTCCTTTTTTGAAAAGAGAAATCCAGTCTCATCCCCTGGATAAACCAAGTTCTTTTCTAATACAGTCAATCCTGACATGAACAGTTCAATTCATGTCTTGGATGACGTTGTAAGGCCTCGACACTACTACAAAGAGATCCAACCATCACTCTCACCTCCAAGGGTTGAGTCACACTGTTCGGTATCATTATGTGGTCACTGGGTCTCCTCCAGTAAGAATCTCGAAAGTGAGGGTCAAGTAAACAGTTTTTATCAGGAACCTCTCAGTATCGTTCCAACAAAAAGGAAATGTAAGTAAACATTACAAAGAAAAGTGTCTTTTATTACTGCATCTTGTAGTACCAGACACACAACAACCACAAACAACAACATCATGGAAACTAGAAGCACCAAGAACAAAGGCCTCCATGCCTAGAACTAGTTCTGCTTATATCCACAAAGGATATCGACAATGCGACCAGCTGCTCCGTTGCCTCTCCTAGAAGCTGAATTACAGTCTTTTTGATGAGCGCATCCGCAACAATGTTCCCTTTACCATGAGTATAGACTATCTCGAAGTCATAGTCCTGGAGGAACTGAAAACTGAAAACTCTTGCTGCCATGAGGGTAAGGCTAGCCGACTCAAGAGTGATCGGTCGCACCCTCCTATGCATGAGTTTATCCTGTGCTGCCTGGGGTTTCCTTTTCACCAACCAAGGAAAACCCATACCAACATTGTAGGTAAACCACAACCTTTTTCCTAATACAGTAAATCTGTGTATGAACTATGGATCTAATCCATACCTAGACCAACGTCGTAAGGCCTCGATGCTGCCACCAAGAGGTTCCAACTGAAACTCTCACCTCAAGGGTCAGATCACACTGTCGGCGTAAGTGTGATTATCGAGTCTCCCCCCAAAGGTATCTCCAGACGTGAGGGTTGAGTCAATGGTATTAACCGGAAACTCTAGGTCTAGGAAAAGATTCGTGGAAGGAAGGAATTATTCGTATCAATGTATGATGATACGGAAGCTAGTAGTAGACACAGATCATTCCTAGAATCATCCCTAGAGCCTTTTGGTCACACTCCTTAACCGCATGCAGATACTCTCTTCTCCTGCCCTCTAGATCCTTGAGCCTAGAGGGGACTACAAAGGTGGGTGGTTGTAACATGTCGAAATGTACACCACCTCATACTGCTCTCCTAGCTCTGCTTCCACGCCTGCTGCTCTGCAGATTCATCTGTCCTTAACACTTCCTCTTCTTGAAACATTTTACATGCCCAAGTCTCTGAGACTGACACCAGTTCACATCTTCCCACTACTAACATTCGCTGGCTATAACCGATCAGTCAAAGAACATTTAACCACAAAGGTTCTCTCTAGCACCCTAACATGAGTAGGAATGCATAGAGTAAAATTGTTGGCTTAGTAGTTCTTAAAAACACCATGATCGGAATTCCGAGCCCTGAAGCTCTGATCTTATCATAGTCATAGTGTACCAGGAATGGTCGGTACGCCTTGATGAATACTCATCTATGGACATGTCAGCCTGTCGAAGTTGTATAAGCTCCGGAAAACTCTCTGCCACCTCCTCAAGCCAGTCCTCAGCTGCCTGTGAGTCGGGCTCACCTCGTAACCTGAGGGGTATCTGATGCTAAAACACGTGTAAGGTACTAAGACTACATGTGTCATCTACCGGTACCAGTGGTTGGAACCGCTAACCAACAGGTAGTGATATAGCTGGCACACTACCCGAAGGTACTATCTCAGGCATCGGTCCACATACAGAAGCCTTATCAATATGCGGACCAATCTCATGGTCACTCATTGGAAAAAACCAGTAGCTAAGATATCCATCTACTCTACTAGTGTCTAATCTAGGCATATAACTCTAGAAATCACCTCCATCTAGTCCACTACTGCCTGGGAATCTGCCTCGCCTTGTAACCTCAGAGGCCACTACTACTGGATCTCGTGCAATGTGCCATGTCAGCATGCACCGTGAACTAGTACGGCTGGTGGAATCTGTTGCCTAATGGGTGGTGGTGCCACTGGTACACCACCTGAAGGTGCCAACATAGAAAGAGGGCCCTACATCGGAGTCTCATCGCTCGGTGGGCCGTCATTGAGTACTCTCTCGGAACTCCAACTGACTGTCTACGTGGAGACATCTTGAACAGATGTGACATGGTCAAACGATTAAAACCTGGTGATCTGAACTGGTTTGAGCTGACTTAAAGAAAAATTTTGTAAACTCACACGCAATCAGTGTTTTCGTGCACTAATTTGGGAATCAGTAGTCAGGGTCCTGGTGTATGGATACGCCGACCGCCGCACCAACACTGGACTCCTTGAACTGAAGACCACACTCAGTACCCCTAACACTATTTCTTTACAGAAAGGAATGATCAGATTCATGAGTTTTGCAGTAGAACTGACTTCTCTAATACCAATTTGTCATGACCCATCCTCAGGGCCCATTTCGTGACTACCCCAAGCCTGCCTTCCATAGGCCAGGGGATGGAGTCTAGCACCAAAGGCGTAAATCCCAATAACTTGGAAGGAATTTCCCTTATAAAACATAAACACATCCAACCAGAGTACAAGAGGAAGTAATACACTAAGTATAAAAGAAAGTGCTAAAAATTAAATGGGCTAGAATACAAACCCAACTGAAAAGTACACCTACAACTGAATGAAAGTACAACAGAAAAGACAAACATCTGGAGGTTAGAAGCAGCTCCTGGGTCATCCACCTCGGATCCTACCTGAAGGGTAGGTATAGATATCCTCCTCAACGCACTCTCCCAACATCCTCCTCCAAGTACCGTCTCGTTGTGAAGTCCACCTCTAGGTACTGACTCGTCGTGAGGTCCACCTCTGGGTACTGACTCATCGTGAGGTCCACCTATGGGTACTGTCCAACTCTACCAGACCCAACCATGATCATTATTTTCCTTCATCTGCATCCAACACAACGAAGTGCGGGCATAACTCGTGCAGGGGTGAGTATAACGATACTCAGTAGGCATCCTGAGACCCTCAAGGTCTCACTAAATCCAATGAGGATAACCACAAAGAAGGATCTCAACAGATAACCCTTACTTATGTATAAGCCCATAATTATACCTAAGTTATCAAGTAACCCATCTCAATCATGAGTAAACACAAAGTTTAATAAATAAACGGATAACCACTACTTAGGTATATGCCCATACATATACATAAGTTATCAAGTGACCCATATCAATCATGAGGTAAACACAAAGGTCATTGAATCAGCTCAAAATAGGATTTCCATTAATGATACCAAAACCACAACTGCTGGAGAACTCCTCCTCTATCGAGTACAGTATCCATGTCACGACTTTGAGGCACTACTCACGAACCTTATACTGGTGAGGTACTCCTCCTGTCGAGCACAGCGGGTCTTCCACCCAAACACAGTAGTGCTCCCCGCCATGGATCTTCCACCTCACAAAGTTGTGCTCCCCCTCATAGCCTACTGAGCTACTCCTTCTGTCGAGTACCACGGGTCTGCCACCCAAACACGGTAGTGCTCCCCGCCATGGTTCTGCCACCCAAACATAGTAGTGCTCCCCACTAGGCTAGTCGACTCACTCCAAGTCGAATCGTTCAAGCAGTCGTCAAGTCTACAGCTACTAGGTCTCCGCACTCCGCAAGCTCGTCTCCTGGAGGATCTTCTCCACGAGCTACTGGTCGATACTCCAAGTATCACAAAGTCTCACAAAGAAGTATCACAGGGGACCGCCTTGTCATAGGGGTCTCAACGCAACAGATGGCGCGTCAATCGGACGCCCAGTCTGTGAGTTATTTGCCTTTTTTGTCCCAGGGACCCAGTTGGTTTTGTGTACGAACCAACCCGACAATATGTCAACTGTACCTTGAACTCTCATAGGGTACACTCAAAGGGACCATTTCTCAATGATATTACCAAAACCGTTGACGGTTTTTCAAACAGATGTCCGGTCTGAAAGTTATCGTCTTTTCCGTTCCAGGGGACCGGTTGGTTTCTAAGCTAAAACCAACCCGACCTTACTCCAACGGTGTCCAAAACTTAGGTGAAGTATTCCACAAGAACTGTCTCATCAATAAGAATCCAAAAAAGCTGACGGATGATCAATCAGACGTCTGAATCTCAAGTTATAAGCGTTTCCGCCCGGAGGGCCCAGTTGGTTTCGAGTTCAAACCATCCCGGATGTACCCAATCTTTTCCAAACGCTTGAGTGTAATATACTGAAACGACCATATCGATCCAAGGATCCCTACGCAACTAACAGTGCATCGATCGAAGGCATGTGACCCAAGTTATAGGCGTTTGACCGAACCTGGTATGAAAATAGGGCGTTTGGGCCCGGTCCGACCCAGCCCAATACCCCCTGGGTCGGCCTGAACCGGGTGACCCGACCTGGGTCCAGGTCCGGCCCGGTTGGGTGAGGCCCGGCCGGCCTAGCCCGTGCGGCCTGCGTCCCGGCTCAGAAGCCGGTCGCGGCTCGGCACTGGCCAAGAGGGACGCAAAGGGGGCATCACCCCCTGTTTGCGGAAACAGCGGACCCAATGGGGTCCACCCTAAAAACTGGTTGGGGGGGGGGGAATTACGCCCTTCTGAATTCTTCAAAATGTCCAACCTTTATGTTCGGCCAGTTGTGTAACCGCGGGACCCCCTCGGGTCCTGCCTCCTAGTGGCGCTGGCGGCCGGCACGGCCGGCTGCCCCTTTGAAGACTGTCGTGGCCTTAGGCCGCGGCTCTTGTTTGACTGGCATGGCGCGACAGCACCGCGCCTCACCACCGCGGCTCGCCCCGGCCGTGGCCCCTTGAAACTCTGGCACGGCGCGACAGCGCCGTGCCCCTCCACCGCAACCTGACTTTTACTTCGCGGCCTTCCTTGGCCTCTCCGGCATGATGCAACGGCACCGCGCACCACCACCACCTTGGCCCGCTCCGGCCATGGTACCCTTCATCCCCACATGGTGCAACGACACCGCGCCACCTTTGCCTCAAACATCAACGAAATTAACAAGAGGAGGGGAGGAGAATCGGCCGTGTTCATGCGGTCCGATCTCCTCCTATTACGATGATAACATCCTGCCAAATCTTAAACAACGAAGGACGATGATAATAATTGAACAAAGAAAATAACCCCTACCTCACAAAGACGTCGCACGTCTTCAAACCACGGAAAGAGGCAAGTGTCGTGATGATCGGACGTCGTGGAAGATCGGTGCTGATTCCATTGATGTTGGAGAAAGTGTCATCATCGATGGTGACATTCCCCGCGGTGGTGTCTCCTCCCTTAACGTGGAGGATGAATAGGAGAAGGCATGTCTTCGGTGACTTTGCATTCTTTGTCGGAGGCGTTCTTTGTCGGAGGCGTTCTTCGTCGAAGAGGCATTGTTCTTCTTCAAGAACGTTCTTTATTGGAAGGAGGGACCTCTTAAAAATTCTCCAAGTATTTCCCACAAAATATTTTCCCAATCAAATATTAAAATGAGGTTTCTCCCATTTTAACAACTTTTCATGCTAATTCAATTTAATTCAAACTTATGAATTAATTGAATGGTTGGCAAAAGATTAAGTTGTGTGAGAGAGATAGAAGGTGGAGAGGCTCCACTCCAATAAATGAGTGGAGTTGTCATGCATTAAACAAGAGGTGAGTTAAAGGGAATTCAAAGGGGTTATGGGGAGTTCAAGGAGAGTTAAGGGAATGTGAAAGGTTGGGGCTCGTGTGGGCCCCACCTCACAAATATCCTTACATGGGTAGTTAGAAGCTTGTGGGTCGCACCCCAACTCCCCATGTAGTATAAAACCACCTTAGATATAAAAATAAAATTGTTCCATAATTTTATTCACTTCTCATTTAATCCACAAATTTTAACTTCTCCTCCCGCACAAACGCAACTGTGGTAAAGGTCCCCTTAAGTAATTACTGGAGTTGCGAGTTCATCGGTGCCCTCAGATTTAAATTCTGAGTACCGGTTCAAAAGATAGAAAAACCCGCTCGTTCGTTCACTAAACTTACCCAAGCTAAACTTCGGAAATTGATTCTAGGAAGACCGGGGCTCGAAATCAGGTGTCATCAGAAGCCACAGACTCGAAAAATTCCAAAGAATTAAGAAAAAAAATTCCTTGAAATTTCCGGGTCTTTACAACTTAGGAATGTATGATAACTAAAAATTTTCACATTCTCTAGGGTACATGTGTAAGTTTTTCATACAATACATAGTGGTCCACCATCAATGGTGTCCCTAAAAAAATATTATATGTATATATATATGTCACTTTGGTATAATACTTAGAATGAGTAACAATCAATAATAAATTTCTTATTTTTTCATCGGATATCAAAACCAAGACAACCTAGATGATAAACTATACCTACATTATCTAATGTTGGTAATAAGATGAAGTCTATTAGAGTTCTTCCTTTTGATCAATTATTTCTTTGATAATGGGGACTAAGAATCCCATGAGATTCCTTAGATATGTTTTTTTACCCAAAGGATAATACCATCATTGTTTTAGTAATCATTTATTTCATTGATAATGGGGGTATCATTATTAGGTAATAGGTGAAATACCATATGGATGAAAATGCCCATCATGGCTACCCCAGATTAGTCTCGGATGCTTTCAAATTTCCATTCATCTTCCTTTAATAAATTCAGTGATACAGAGATACAAATATTTATATAGTCCTCTAATATAGTGTAATTATCAATCCTTTATCGTTAGGTTATATCATCCATGTTTCCAACTACCCTTCCCTGGCCAGTTACCGACATAAATGGGATGGATAAATATATAGAGGCCTCATACCAAGTGTAATCCCATACCAAATCCTCATTGATGATCAGATTCTTATTCCCCATAAATAGTCCATAAATAATATGAACCTATTATTAGGTGTAATCTCCAACCCTTCCTTATCCTATTTAGTTAAAAACCAATAGTATGAACCAAATAAGCCTGCTCAAGTATAAATCCCACACCCTCAATTTCTAGGCCTCATTCACCCTCTATTTTTAGTAGTATATCATTAAAATTCAAAGAATACAATTTATTCTTCATGAATTTAATCCAATCGATGAAAATTTTAATCATATGACCTTAAAAAACAATACATATGGGTCTTAGTTTCATGAGTATAAAATTACCATCAGCAGTACTTATCACCAGGACATGATGGGCACATCATTAGTCAGGAATTCCTGGCCTTAAATGGAAAAACAATTTCTCTTTTAATATGTCATTAAATATTAAAATTTTTCCCATAGAGTGACACTAAAATACATGGTTTTTAATTCCCTGCATAGAGATATGAGGCAGTCCTGTATCATGGGAAAAATGAAAACTCCACAACACATACTACCACCCTAGATGGTGATAAATTCCCATTTTCCCAGCACTATGTCTTAAAACATAGTATAACCAATCAAAATAAGAAATATAGAGATCCAATTATACATGAATATGTTCACATTGACATGTGGTAATGATAGATCACCATCATGAATAAGTTTGTAATATCCCCCAATCTGGAACTCTCTCATGTTGATGGAATGGGTTAGTCATGAGACCTCAATCATGCCTCTCCACATACTACAGGTTGTTGACTAGCCGCGGTGGTGTAATGTGTATAGTGGGGAGACTATGCCCCCTAGAATGAAGAGTTATAGTAGCCTAAAAAAATTATAATAAGAGGAAAAATAATCAAATTATACACATAGAAGAAGATAACAATAAAATACAATTGAATAATCCAAAAAATAAATAAAGAATTATGTAATGACATGCTAGAATGTAACTAAATTTCATAATAGAACAATACAAGAAAAGACTAGAATACTCAAAAAAACTCAATGTCCTAGGTCTAAAACCCTATGTTGGTTCCACCTCTAAACTCTATCCCAATAGAAAATAAGAAATCAATAGCAAGGTCATTTTCCCTTATCAAAATATGAATCCAAGAAATCTTCTTAGGTACCAAACGGCGGCCTAAATAGAGTCTTAGTATAACTTAGTAGGTCTACAACACCATGTCAAAACTATACTGATCTAATATTAAGTGTTTTAAATAAAGTAATAAACCAATGCATTAATTAATTCTAAAATTAATAAAATACAACCATAAACTCCTTCGCCTCCATGTTATAATATCTCTGAGCATGTCTTATAACCATTCTAAACACAACCATATTACCAAGAAAAAATAACCTACTCCAACTCTATGATGGAATATCTCTGATCATGTCTTACAACTATGCCAACCACAACCATATAACCAAGGAAAAATAACCTGCTTCAGCACAATATCGGAATATCTCTGAGCATTTCTTATGACCATTACATACATAGACTTATAACCAAGGTAAAATAACATTCTTTGGTGCCATGCAATAAAATCTCTGAGTATGTCTTATGACCATGAAAACCACCACCATATAACCATGGTATAGTCAAAAAAATCAATCTATGTCAAATCCTTGTAAGAATTACATTATTCTAGGTCAAATCCCAATAAGCAATACAACATGGGACTAGGCATAGCCTGCTCTCTATAAGTATTAAAGCATGGGATTGGTTCAAACCCACCCAATATCAGTATTAAAACATATAAGTGTGCAAGTTCTAGGGTCAAGCCTAATATATAAGCATTATATTATAGAACACAATCCCTACACTACAGGAAGACGGGCATTTCGCGGCGGTTTTTACGCGGCGGTTTAAAAAACGCCGCGAAATGTGTTAATTTTTTTCAATTTTTTTTTAAATTTTTCTCCAATTTTTTCATGGATTAGCGGAAGTTTTTAAAAAACCTTCGTGAAATAGTGGCGGTTTGGGTAAATCGTCGAGAAATGAAAGGTAAAAAATAAAAATAAAACATGAGAAACCCCGAAATCACTAAAATGACGATAACTTTTGATTTGGGAATCCTTTGGAGCGGAACGACCAGTAAAATTGAAGCTCATGAAGAGATATAGAGGCATGTATAATCAAAACCATGAGAAGGTCTTAGAAATGGATGATATGAGAGTTATAAAAAAGTTGAAAAAAGTTCTCCAACTTCAAACGGCCATAACTTTCGTTCCGGGTGTCCGTTTGGGCTATACCACATATCAAAACAAATCCATAGAAGAGAGCTACACACTAGTTCAACACAAGCAAGCTTCTGTCATTTTTTTTCAACTCCAAAAACCCCTCTGAATGCTTCCAAAACCCTATTTCTATCACCGGTGTCCTGTCGAACTTGTCTTCAAACGGACCTCACTTTCGATCCACGTGTCAGTTCATACTCCCCAACCTACCAGATCATAGTTCATTTCATGAGATTCAGTTTGAAAGGTTGCGGCGCCCACATGGACTTCTGGATCATAGGTTATAGCCATTTTAGTGGGTATCAGGTTTGTTATGTTTTTCGATGCCTCATTTCTAGCACCCATTCCCCATCAGTTTTTTTTAAATGGTCGTAACATCCGATCTGCCAGTCCATTCGGTCTCTTTCACCTATCAGCTCGAAGATCGTTTCAGGATCTTTTATTTGATTGGTCGTGGATCTGGAATGGACTCTCGAATCATAAGTTATCTCTATTAATGTGAGTCTAATGTTTTTGTCACTTTATGACCGTTTTGATGGGTTTTAACGATTGTTCCATTTATTACTGTTTATTTGGGTTTCCATGACTTGTTATTATTATCAATGGGTTTTTGTGGGTTATTATGATAATTATGTTGAATTCTTAAGGGGGTTTCCAGAGTTTTCATGAGTTTTCATGTGTTCTCGTGCTTTCTAATGCTTCCTTCTTCGTGCTTCTTCATCCATTTTCATGCGTTTTCATGATTTTTCATCCCTTATCATGTCTTTTTGATCTTTTTCATGTGTTTCATATATTATTTATTATTTATTATTTATAATATAATTTCATTTATTTATTATCTATTATTTGTTGCTGGTTTTTTATTATTTATTATTTATTTATTATTATTATTATTTATTTATTATTTATTATATATTATATATTATTATTAATAAAATATTATTATTATTATTATTTGTTATTGGTTATTTATTATTTATTATTTATATTTATTTATTATTTATTATTTATTATTTATTATATATATTATTTATTATTTATTATTTATTGTTTATTATTTATTGTTTATTATTTATTATTTATTATTTATTATTTATTATTATTTATTATTTATTTATTATTATTTATTGTTTATTGTTTATTATTTATTCTTTATTATTATTTATTATTATTTATTATTATTTATTATTATTTATTACTTATTGTTTATTATTTATTGTTTATTGTTTTTTATTTATTATATATTATATATTCTCTATTCTCTATTATTTACTATTTTTTTATTTATTTATAATTATTTATAATTTGTTATTTATTATTATTGTTATTTATCATTTATCATTTATTATTTATTATGTGTTATTTATTATTTATTATTTATTATTATTTATTATTATTTATTATTATTTATTTTTCATTATTTTTCATTATTTTTTTATTATTTATTATTTATTATTTATTATTAATTATTAATTATTATTTATTAATTATTATTTTTTTATTTTATTATTATTTATTATTTATTTTTATTGTTTATTATTTATTGTTTGTTATTTATTGTTATTTATTTATTATTTATTATTTTAATTTCGTTATTTTATTATTTTATTTTCATAATTTTATAATTTATGTAAATATTATTATAATTTATTTGTTATTTATTATAATAAATAGTAAATAATAATAAATAAATAAATAACTCAATAAATAACTAATAAATAAATAATTATTCATTATTGATTATTCATTATTAATTATTGATTATTAATTATTGATTATTGGTTATTATTTAATTATTATTGAGTTTATATCTATTGGTTCTGTATTATTTATTTTTTCAATTAATATATATAAGTATATTAAATTCTGTTTATTAACCAGATGATGAGCTTGCTGGAGTGGTAATGTTTTTGGAAAATATGCAAGAGGTTAGGGGTTCAAATCTCACCAAATAAAGTATTTCTTTATTTTCCATGGGCATGTGCATGGGTATGAGCATGCATGCATGGATATAGTAAATAAAGTAATATGAATTAAATAAAATAAATAAAATAAATACGAAATAAATAAAATAAATACGAAATAAATAAATATAATTCGAAATAAATAAATAAAGTACGGACTAAATATATAAAATACGAAATAAATAATTGAAATACGAAATAAATAAATAGAATAAATAAATAAAATAAATATGAAATAATAAATAAAATAATATATATATGAAATAAATAAATAAAATAAATAAATAAATAAAATAAATAAAATAATTAAATAATAATAATAAAATAAATAAATAATAATTAAAAAAATAAAAAATAAAAAATAAAAATAATTCAAAAAACTGCTGCTAAATCTACATTTTTCTGTAGTGCTATCATATAGCATGGATATCACAATATTGCGTTGCAATTATAAATGGTTAATTACGAGAATTAACATTCTTCTTTCATATTCCCCTTGAAATTTAATTCATAAATTATTAACAATCATATTAATAAACAATAATCCAAAATTTATGAATTATATAAAAATAAATCACCCTATGTCACACATCATGGTAAACACACTTTAAGTTATTAGATAATTCCAATATATTCAAAGTTTTTCTCACACAATGGGTAGCCAAACCCTGAGTCAGAAAAAAATTGAAAATAATGGAATTCAAGGAATAATATCATTCAATTATTTAATTTATTTATATGCACAAAATTATGGTGAAATCACAATATTTCCTAAATAGAGAAATTAGCAACCCATGGGGTTAAGATTTATTACCCTTGCCTTCAACTGATGATCTAGAAATGCTCCCAAAGGCTGCAAACCACAAGGGAGAAGATGTGGATGACTACATAGAGTTTTCTAGATCAAAACTAGTCATGATGGAAAACAATATTGAAATTGGTCAAAGTATTTCACTGCATCATATTGGAGAAGAAAGAAGAGAAGGGATAAACCTAACCAAAAGGACTTACTAGTGATTTCTCACGCAAACAGGATGTCAGGAAGGGAAGTTGGCACCCCCAAAATCACTTGGAGAGAGCCCTAGGGTTGAGAGGAGAGGAGATAAAGAAGATTAGAATGAAAATTATCCACAAAACATGTTTATAACATCATGTCAGGCATTTATATAGCGTGTAATGTGGTTACACACCGTTCAAATGTTTTTAATGTAATTCACTAAAAAAACCTTCGCCTTAGATTTGTTTTATTAAAACCCACAAACAATTACATGACACTTAATCCATTTACACAATGCGTAAATCTTACAGAGTTGATTTTTAATCCCAATGTATTTTAACAAACTTGAACCCCCTTTAAAGCTTCTCAAATTACCAAGAACCCATAAAACACTTAACCCATTAATTCCAAGACTCCATTAATTCAAAAAATCATACATCCCTAAAATTTGGGTCATTTTATCCAACAAATTCTATCCATCTCTGAAAAAGAGTCATCCACTAAGGCTGAAATAGAAATCATAGAGATAGACATAGCTAGAAAAAATACAGGATATTACAATCTCCCCACCTTATAACGACTCATCCCGGAGTTGATCCAAGCATTACTATGAAATCTCATTGAATAGGTCTAGAAACATTATTTTCATATCAGACACCCTCTCCCAGGTCTCCTCCTGAACTTTTCCATGCTACCATTGCACCAGATCCAACGGTATAGTATGGCCTTAAATATATTTTTCATTATGATACATAACATGTATTAGATGCTCCTCAATGTATGCATCAACACAAATCCATAAGACTTATACGTCTATCAAATGGGAATTGTTTGGATGATATCTTCATAATTTTGACATGTGAGATAAATCATGCATGGAACTATAGTGATGTAGAAGGGATAAGTGGCATGCCACTGGACTGACCCTTTCCACTATTTCAAATGGCCTGAAAAACCTTGGAGCTAGCTTTGCTTATTTCCTTATATGGTGCTTTCCCAGCCTAGGCAACACACAAATGGAAGACATGATGGCAGACCTCAAAAACTAGAGTTCATCTCTGATGGCCATCATATGACTTCTTTCTTCTCTATGTGGTCAAAACCACTTCTTAATCAATTTTAATTATTTAGATATCTCCTACATGAGACTAGGACCAACAACCGATGACCCACCTGCCTCCATCCAACAAAAAGTCGAACAGAACAACCTACCATAGAAATCCTCAAAAGATACCATTTGGATTGAGTTATGTAATCTATTATTATATGATAAATCCTTGAGTTTCATATATTTTTACCAAGAACTTCCAAAATAAAAAACACGGGCTCGTAAAATATCCTCTAGAATCTGAATAGTCTGCTCTGATTGACCATCAGTATGTGGATGATAGGCTATACTTAAAAACAACTCGTGTTCCCAATTCATTCTTAAGACACTTCTAGATATGTGATATGAAATGGGAATCTCTTTCTTAAAAGATACTCCTTGGAACACCATGATACTGAACCTCCTGGTGCATATAAATATTTCATATGTCATCAACTGTAAAGGTTTGCCAAATAGGTAAGATGTGGGGTACCTTATTCATTCGATCCAAAACAAACCATAAAAAATCATTCTTATTAGTCATCCAAGATATTCCTTCCACAAAATACATCTTTAAATCATCTCATTTCAACTTAGGAATGGTAAAATGCTTCAAAAGCTTAGCTGGCCTCTAATGCTCATCCTTCACCTGTTGACAAGTGAAGCAACAAGCCACAAAGCTTGATACCTCCTTCTTCATTCCTAAACACCAGTATAGTATATAGAGATCATGATACATATTTATTAAATCAGGATGCACTACCCATCTAGAATCATGAAACTCCCTCATTATCTCCTCATGCAAGCCCCTAGGAACCCATAATCCGCCAAAAAAAAAGACATTTTCCACTGGGAAAAGACCCTCATGATGGAATCTCCCCACTATATAATGTTTCTCTCAAAATTGATCCCTCTAGATCAGAAAAATTCTTGGTCTTAATCTGGTCTGAAATCATGGTTATAACTGATGTCAATGTCATAGATACTTTCCCCTATGATTCTTGAACATCCAGATGCATTTCTTTAAAGAAGGACACTATCCACCACCCATCACAAGTCTCCTGTAATGCCTCTTTTTGTGTATTTCATCTCAAATAATTTGAAATTATGTTTCCATTTCTGGTTATATAAGCCAATTCAATGTCAAAAGACTACAGATACTCAACCCACCTCCTCTTCCAAATGTTCAGGTCTCATTGAGACAATATGTAATTGAGGATCTTGTGATCTATGTACACCACAAACCTCTCACCCATGTGATAATGTCTCCAACTTCTTAGGGAAAGTACCACTATGGTTAACTCCATATAGTGAGTAGGTTTATTCTTCTCATGAGGTCTCAGCTTCCTAGATCCATAAGTAACCACTCGATCCTCCTACACTAGAACTACTAAAATTCCAACTCTGGAAGCACGATAGTACATGGTATATGATTCAACAGACATATGTAAAGTGAGGATTGGTGATGTAGTCAACCTACCTTTAAACTCTTAAAAATTCTCTCGCAATCATCAAACAATACAAACATCACCCCTTTCTTGATCATTCCATAAATAAGTGCTGCCAAATGGGGGAAATCTTGTATAAAACATCAATAATATCATAATAAACCCAAAAATATATAAATTTAGAACAATTTATTGGTCTATTCCCAAGATATCACAGCTAAAAATTTCTATGGTTCAACTGATGCTCTTGCCTCTAAAATAACATGTCCTAAGAAGCGCACTTTATTTATATAAAAACTACATTTAGTTAGCTTGGAATAAAGTTGATGTTATCTCAATGTAATCAAGACAATGTCATGATGTTTGTCATGATTTTATACTATCTGGGAGTACACTATGATATCGTTGATAAAAATCACCAAAATATTATCCCAAAAAAATTGAAAAATCATATTCATTAAGGTCTTGAATAATGCAGGCACATTAGTCAACCCAAATGGCATCACTTCAAATTCATTCAAACCATACCTGCTTGTGAAATATGTTTGAGGTATGATTGATGGTATCTCCCCTAACTTATGTTATAATGTTCTCAAGTCAATTTGGAGAATATGTTAACATCTCTCAACTAATCAAAAATATCATCAATGCATGGAATAGGATATTGATTCTTGACTATCATCTGGTTCAACCTCTAATAATCCACACATAAGCTCCAATATACATCATCCATTTGGAAATGAGAACTGAAGAACCCCAATGAGATGTAATTGTCTATAGGAGGACTTTATATTATATATATTCTATGGAAAATTTCAAAAAAATAATCTTTGTTAGTTCCATTCTGTAAGGAAGAATAAAAATTGGCTCTAATCCCAACACCAACTTGATCATGAACTTGACCTCTTCCTCAGGTTATAATACATAGAACTCGTTAGGGAAAAAATCTTGAAAACAGTCTACCATTGGAGGAAAAGAATCTTGATGCATTACAAAATTATCTAAAGAAATACTAGCAATCTAATCCATGAGACAATCCAATCTGCATTAAATTGGTCATGCATGACCAGCCTGAAGATCCCACTCACGCTGGTGAGAATAGTGTCTTCCTTAAGGAGATAGGGAGGTAACTCTCCTCCTATAAGATTCAATACATGATTGGTATAAAACTAAACAATCTATAACAAGAATCAAATCGAATCATATAATTTTTAGCATAAATTTTTCCCAAAGGAAATAGTAACCACCAATCTCTAGAGAACATGACTTGCAAAATTTGATATTCTATAACTACACTCCCAATGGCATATTAATGTTTAAAAAACCATATTTCCTTTCCACATACAAGTCCAAACTATTTTAAAAAATAGATGATTGAAAATAATGTTATTCTCCTAAATCAAAAAAACAAAAGATAAGGTAGATAATACCAGAATTATACCTCCGATGGTAGATGGTTCTACATCCATTTTAGTTGGAGTAGTCTTCATAATATGCAACTGACTTGTCCCTTTTCCTTGTCCTCGAGTCTTACTACCCTCAGTTATTTCTCTTTCTGGGTACCATTTCTCATGCACTAGGGTACCACATCCCCTACCTCAACCTAAACGGCCTGTGGAACTCCAGCTACCAGTATGCTGAGGGGTAGTTGAGACCCTTTTTTTATTATGGTGCCTATCCCGATCTTCTTCCACTGGTCTTCTACATAAAATTCACACAAAATCTCTAAAGATGGATCAGTCTTCCCTAGAAATAGAACTCGACTGCTGGGTAAGGACACTGCGGATGCATGGGGCTAAACATTCCACACTAATAGCACTAGAATGGAACACAATATTGATCATGTTTTCAACTTCCCTAACTTCTATTCCCACTACTAATTTGGTGGAAACTATCATAATGGAGATTATTTGAACTCAAGGAATATCTTCCAATTCAACCTGTTAAAACAAATTGGTCACTACTTAGAGCCTCTCTCCAATTCCTTTCTGTGATGAGTGCCTGATTCATCACATTTTAAAATCTTCTTGAAAAAAAAGTTTACCTATGACCTGATCTTATAACAAATACGATCTTCGAAATGTCTCGCCTTGGAGATCTCATTAGCTTCCATAGAGGGATAAAATAATTTTAGGTCAGTAAAACATCTGGTATAGTACACGACTAAAAAATCCTCATGTGTCATATGCATGAACTCATGGGATTTTTCATGGGTCAAGGTTTCGGGATAGAAATGGCTCAAGACATCCATCTCAAAGTCCTTCCAAGATATGATCTTATTGTTTCCCCACTTCTTTCATAATATCCCACCAATACATTTTAGGTCCATGAAACATATATGCTGCAAGATTCACCCTCATATTTGTGGGTGTCTCGATATGCTTGAAGATTGTATGGACTAATTCAATCCAAATCTCTACTACCTGGGGTCCACCTTTTCTATTAATCATAGGAGGAAGTTTTAGCTAAAACATTCTTTTCAGCTCATAGATCAAAGGAACGGTATAAACATTCTACCATTCCATGGATATCATGACCTCAGGAAGCTATCATAAAGATGAACATCCATATATTCCATAGAAACTAAAGGATTTTTTGGTTCAACTGCATTTGGAGGGTGCTGATTTTCACTCTCCTAATGCTTGAGTTAAGGATGGTGAGGATGCATTTTATCTACAAGACAAATGTACACCTTAGACAATAGGCTAGAAACATGGTCAACCCCAATAGGTGACTACAAACGAGAACCACAAATTATTTGTATCTCTAGACATGAATTATATGTATTTTAGCATGACATGACAACTCATTTCATTTATCTAGTGAAAAATATATCGCATATTACAGTTCAATAGGAAAGTATATATTACATGAAAAAATATATATATGCCTCTTTCCCGAACAATGCATGTAAATATATCCTTTTGTGCCTATAATAATTCATGTATCCTTATCTTACACTATATCAGGCCTGAAGTACAAATATCAAGAAATAGTTAGATCATAAAACAATAATCTCACCCAACGTATGAATAACCCAAGTTGAAATAACATCAATTGTAACAAGCACCCAATAGAAACAATAATCCCATCCTAGGGTACTCAGATTTTCCCTCGTACATGGGTTAACTACTCTCATTCACAAGCTCATTACCATGTATCGAAACATACTAGCCTTATTTCTAAATTTCCCAAACTGTAATGAAAAAAAGAAAATAGAACTTGATCCTATGATACCACTTTGTAACATCCCATAATCTCTTACTCTCTCATGAGGTTAGAAAGTGTTGGTCACGAGACCTCAAGTGTGATCCCCCATATTCCTAAGTCTTATGACAAGTAGTGGGGGTGTAAAGTGTACAATGGGGAGACTATACCCCCTGGTATGAAATTTCATAGCAGTATAAACAAATCATAATAATATTAAAAAAATAAAAGTATACACATATAAGAATACAACAATAAAATCCAAATGAATAATTGAATAGATAAATATGGAATATTATAATGATGTGTGGGAATGTAACTAAGTGTCATGATGGAAAAGTACAAGAAAAGACTAGAAGACTCAAATTGAAGATTCAATGTCTCGGGTCCTGAACCCCACACCGGTCCCAATTCTAAACTCCATCCCAACAGAAAACTATCAATCAACAGCTATGTACTTTTCCTTGTCCAAACCTAAATCCATAAATTCTTCTCGAGTAGCAATGGTGGCCAGAATATGGTGTGAGTATAACTCAGTAGGTTAAAACCACCACTTATAAACTAAACTTGTATTATATGAAGTGTATTCGATAAACAAATAAATAGGTGAATTAATTAATTGTGTAATTACTAAAATACAACTATAACCTACTTCGACACCATACTAGAATATCATGGATCATGTCTTACAACCATGAAAACCACAACTATAAAATCAAGAAAAAAATAACATGCTTTGATACCATGCCATAATTACTCTGATCATTTCGTATAACCATTCCAACAACAACCATATATCCAAAGAAAAAATAAACTACTTCAGCACCATGCCAGAATATCTCTAAGCATGTCCTACAACCATGCCATCCACAACTATATAAAATAGGTAAAATAACTTTCTTGAGTTTCATGTCAAAATATCTCTAGGCATGTATTATGACGATTCTAACTACTAGCATATAACCATGGTATAGTCACAATAATCAATCTAGGTTGAATATCTATAAGAATTTTAATGTTATGTATTAAAGACCAATAAGAATTACAACATAGAACTGGGAATACATAGATCTCTATAAGAATTACAGTGTGGGATTGGGTTGAGGCTGCTCAATATTATCATTACAGCATATAAGTGTTCCAGTTCCGTGGCTGAGCCCGATATATAAGCATTACAACATAGAACACATTCCCTGTCATAAAACATGGATATCACAATATCACATCACAATTCCCAATGGTGAATAATGTGAATTACCATTATACTTTCATATGACACTTTCAATTCAATTCATATTTGATTAACAATTATATAAATTATAAATAAACCACAATTTAGGTATTCTATAACAAGAAATCACTCTAGGTAAAACATCATGTCAAACATACTTGAATCCATTAGCTAATTCCAATATATTCAAAGGTTTTCTCACCCAAGGGGTAGCCATAAGTCGGGTTAGAAGAAAATTTAAAACAAATGAATTCAAGGAATAATATCATTCAATTGTTTAATTGATTTGGACACATAAAACGATGGAGCTATCACAATATTTCCTAAACATGGGATTTATCAAACTATATGGTAAAGATTTAGAAACCCTACCATTAATTGATGATCCAAAAACACTCCCAAAGTCCAAATACCAAGAAGAAGAAGGTGCAGATGATTTCGAAGAGGTTCCAATATTAAAACTAACCAATATAAAAACCAACAACATAATTGGTCAAAGGATTTCACCATAAAATATTAGAGGGGAAAGAATAAAAGGGAGAAACCTAACCAAAAGAACTTGCTAGGGATTTCTCACACAAATGAGACATACAGAGGGGAATGTTTCACCACAAAATCACCTATAGAGATCCTTAGGGTTGAGAGGGGAGGATATTCATCTGATTATAATGAAAATTATCCACACAACATTTTTAAAACATTATTTTGGTCATTTAAACGGTGTGTAATGTGGTAAAATGTTGTGTACGTGTTTTTATGGGATTCTACAAAAAAACTAATCGTCTCGAATTTATTTTATTAAAACCCCAAACAATTACATGATATGTAATCCCTTTACACCTTGTGTAAATGTTCTTCAGTTGATTTTTCAACACAATTTCCTTTTAAACAACCTAAACCCTCTTTAAAGCTTCTCAACATACCAATAAAACATGAAACACCTAACCCATTATTTTTCGGACTCCAATAATTTAAAAAATCATACATCCCCAAACATTAATTCATTTTAACAAAGTCTCTCCATCTCCAAATAAGAATTATCCACCAAGGCTAAAATGGAAAACTCATGGAGATACATACATGAAAAAATAATGGGATCTTACAAATATAATTAGCATTATTATTGGAAAGGATTTATTGAATAAATATTATATCTATATGAGATTCTCATACTGGGAAATAATTCCCCATAAGGGATAATCTCACCTGTTAACCTCCCTACCAATATTCAATCCAAAGTGTCTCTAGTATATCTCATTGGATACCTTATAACACCATATAATTTTTTTGAATTATTTTTTCCAAATTACTTTGATATTTTCTATATTTTTTGTGATATGAAAAAATAATTATGGATTGCATTAAAAGTAACACTAATTTTATCTTATGTTACATGAAAAGCTATATTTTTCTTATGTTAAACACAATACTGAGTTTATGTTGCATTAGAAAAAACACTGAGTTTAAACAAAACATTACATACTATTAAAACATTGTTATTTGATAGTTATCACCTAGCCATTGGACTGGAGGTTATGAGTATGATTAACTAAATTTTGAATATATATATATATATATGTTCTAAAATTTTATATATAATTAATTATTTGGTAACTAATTAGTTATAAATGGAAATAAAAACCCTTCTTTATAATAAATGAATCATTTTTTGAAAAAAAAACTATCTTTATGAAAATAAATGAATTTTGCCTCAATAATTTAATTGAATAAAAATTGGAGAATAATTTAAATTAAATTTATGTTTTATATATTCAACCAAATATTTAGAAAATGTATTTAGTGTTTTCTAGATGTGATATAAGAATACAACCAATTTTATGCATAAAATTGTATTTTCTAAAAAATAGTTTTGTTGCCTTTGGTGTAATTATTTTATAATTAATTTTTACCATTTTGAGAAAAAATGATTTTTTTATTAAATCATAATATCAAAATTATCCTACGGTTAATTCTAGTATTTTTCATAAAGGTTTAATTTTGCTGATGAATAGTAAAAAATACCGAATTTTAATTGAAATCTACCTTTTCTTTTAATTTATTTATAAATTTAAATTATAGATTAAATTGAATTAAAAATAAAGATTAGTTCAATTATACATCCTTTAATCAAATTTAGGTTGTTTTAATCAATTTAATATTTAATTTAGATATAAAATCATTGTAAACATTTGAACATTTTGTCTTTAAAACCCCTCTTTCTCATCACGTCTGGGGGATTAATGTTAAATTAAAATTTCTAAATTCAGTGGTTTTAATTAGAAAAAATTAATTCCATATTTGGAATAAGAATAATTTATATTATCTTATAATTTCAACATAATTTGTTATCAAAATGAATAGTGAATGTAGTAAAAATTAATTATTACAGTCATGGTAAAATTGGGTTTACCTGGGGGTTGAACTAAAAGTAAAAGATAAAAATGACCTAAATACTTGTCTAAAAACACTTTTATATTCATATTTATATCATTACAACTCTAAGGTTCAATAATGGACCATTTTGGTCCCTTGTGATATATGATAGATATGGGACCACAATTTTTTTTTCAAAATACCATGTGTGTCATCTCCCCAAATTATAAAAGGTCACCCCTCTCCTATATTATTTATACCTTCAAACAATTTTAGATTAGACAATAAAAACCCAAATTAATTCATGAATTCATTATCCTTTTTATAGAATCCTTATTTTAGATATAAAATCAACCAATGAAGTATTTTTTGTGAAAACCTAAGGAGGATACCCAAAGAACAGGTAATATTCATCAAACAAGCGTTATTTATTTATTTCATCATCCAACTCATACAATTATTATTATACCATGATCATAGAAAAGTAATTATATTTCAAGAACTAATATGTTTTCATGTTAAGGGAATGACCTACAACTATCTCCACTTCCATCAATTATTTTTGGAAATCATCGTTTGTGTGTATGATGAACTACCACTTTGCGAACCGATGTCATTTTTTTTCCATTACCTCCTCCAAAGATGGTAAATAATGATGAATATATTATCTATATCTGATATTTATGATATTTTTATACTTATGGAATTTTTATATCACAAATATCTTCATTTTTTTATTTTTTGTAAATATAATAACATCACTTATGTGTATAGTGGATTACAGCCCCACGAAGTGATGTGATTCATTCATGTTTTACATAGAAGGTATTAAAGATGGGTTTAATGAATATATTTACTATATATGAAATTAAATTGATTTTTTAATGATAATTAATTTACCTTTTCTCAATCTAATAGGAAAATAGACACAATGTTCATGCGTACTGCGGCCTACTATCTCCATGAATGGTGTATTTAATTTTCTATCACTAATTTTTTTGGATTACTATAAATACATATATAATAAATATAAATGATATTTATATAATTTTTGATCATTATATATTTTACTTTACCATGATCAAATTAATAGGACCAAAAATATAACAAATCAAAACATATATGAAAAATAAAGTTGTAATAACCTGAAACCTTACATTAACATGGAATTATTAATAAATAGGTAATAAAACGTCATAAAAATAATTCATGGTATGAAATATATAGCTATTTTTCTTTAATATATGTATAATAATCTTATATATATTATGAAATAGGTTTTTGCATGTATGATGGAAGTAAATACTTATGATATGGGATTCCCATATCACTTTTATTTTTTGTGAGACACAATCAAAATTCACCAATTTTTTCTTTTAAGTGATTTATATAATTTTAAAGAATATATAATCTGATTAATATATGTAAAATTATTTTTATTGACATATCAATTGCAGGATCTCTCTTTCATGGATTTTATGGTTCAAAATTTTCCCAATCGGTTTTGGATTTTTGTCTCAATTTTCCTTCTATGATACGTATGTTATGGTATGAAATTATATTTTTTTCATGGTGTATATAAATCCGGTTTGACATCTAATATCATTAATTTATTTATACTCATGAAATTTTATGTTCCATTTAATTTTATTCTTTCATGTGTCATATGATTTAATTTTACTCAGGTTGTAACGAATTTATGTTACAGTCTCATCGTTTATCAGGATTGTTTATGATTATTCTTCTGATGATAAAATCTTATGATCCAACTCTCAATAAAATAATGAATTTTTTTCTCATATATTTATTCATGATATTTTCAAATAACAGTATCATTTTTACACTCTTTGGTTCCAAAAATAATTGAAAATTTGTTTTTAATAAATTCCAAATTTATTTCCCTCAATTGGTCAAAAATCATTTTTCTTCCAAAATAATGTTTTATAATTTTTTTTTAAAAATGTATTATTATTCTTATTTGACTATAAGAAGAAACATTTACCCTTGTATAAAATTATTTATAAATTTTAATGGAATATTATTGTCATTTTCCAAACAATTCATGTTTGGATTTTACCAAAGATGTGAAAGGGATATTCTTTTAACCTATGGAATGAATGGAATTTTACAATTTCATGACACAACATTTATTTGAATCATTCTATATAAGTTTTCAATATTGTTTTCAAAGAAAAATATTTTTGAATTTATTTAGTTGTAAATAGTGTTTTTCAATGTAGAAACGATATTTTCCTCCAGAAATTTTTTAAATGAGTTTTTTAAATCTTCCTTTAAAGGTTTTCAATGTTATTTTTATGGGAAACTATTTTGAAACTATTTTATGTTTTAAATATATTTTTTTTTTCATAAGAAATCTTCCATGTGATCTTTCAAAATCCTACTCCATCTAAGATTTCATTCCTTGATATAAGTTTTTCTTTACTAGGAATATAAACCAAGTGTATTATTATTATTATTTATCTAAATGGTTTTTGTTTATGATGAAAAGATGTTTCTCGAAACCATATCTCTTCCATAGTTTATACCGTGATATAAATCTTTTGAAACACACTTTTTTCATGGGTTAATTAATGGTGAAATGATGAAATGATTATGAAACCCACCTCTTTGCTATATGATGTGATATCATGAAATGTTTATGAAACCCTATTCATTTCATGGGTTACGATATGGTTAATGTTTTAAGATCTTGTGGAAAACTTATGTATGATTTTAAATATGGGATGATGGTTATGTTATATCCAAGGATGGTGGTTACGTTATAACTAAATGTGGGTGGAACCTATATCTCCCTCTAATACAATTTGTAATGGTTTATATCCCATGGGATATAGAGGATTGGAATGGGAATTAAACTTGATTTAATAAGGGACTTTATTTATAATGACTTTTTTGGGAGTCAACCTTGAATACTATGATAGTTTGTGGATTGATCCCATTCCACTATGAGGAAAGGTATTATAGAGACCTGGTTTTTACCGTATAAGACTTTGGAATACTTTTACATATATTTCCAGATCATGGCGTGGAGATGACGTGCAATTCCGAGGCGCGGTGTGCCTGAAATAAATT
Organism: Viscum album; assembly: GCA_963277665.1. NCBI lineage: Eukaryota > Viridiplantae > Streptophyta > Magnoliopsida > Santalales > Viscaceae > Viscum > Viscum album. The sequence continues at coordinate 704,059,294 of OY728166.1, forward strand.
ATACAAAAATATTAATTGTTTTTGAACTATTCAGATAATATAAATGAGATATATCTTAAAGGTTTGATAATATCATAAATATGAGACCACAGTTGGGTCTGGAATGTGGTGTTTACCTTAGGCGTGACATAAAGGATGTTAGAATGGGATTTTTAGACCCCTCACTCATCAGTGGTATGTTAAATGTATGAATTAATTTATTAATTCATTCATTTAATATCTCAAACACAAATAACTCTCTAGTGGTAACTCATATCAGAAATCTGAAGCCACGGTTGAGTCTGGAGCATGTCATTTACCCTATGAGGGGTATAAGATTTGTCAGCACAGGACTACTATGAGAAAAGTCACCTAGGGGGAAAATGTCATTTTAAATAATCACCTAGTGATTTTTATCCCTGTTGTTCTTTTTAAATAAATTCCAAACTGAGGCTCGTAATGGGAATTTGAGACTTTTCTTGGGTTCTAAATGGGGCATTTTACCTAGGCGTGACATTAAATAAAAGGGCACGGTGAATTCAGATTATGCGTTGAGCAGGATCCTTATAAAGAGAATTTAGGTGTTTAGGGTTAAGGAAAACCCATAATTCGCACACACTCTCTCTCTATAACACCCACGCTCTACCTCTCTATCTAGACATTATTTTCCGTTCTTTGCCGGATCGAGGAGCGATCTCCGTTGGAACTTCGGCGGATCAAAGCAAGATCACAACAGACATGTCGTCAACGAAGAACAGATCCAACGAGGTTATATTTATTCTATTTTTGAGTTCCTATTCATGTTTTTATTTGAAAATCCTTCATTTCCCCTTGTTTCTTTGTTTTCGTTATTTTCGTTGATGGCCTCATGAACACGACCATAAACTCATGCTGAAAAAATCAAGATTTGTTTGTGGTGATCTTCAACCATTCTTCGGGTTCTTGGGTGCTTACAATTAAGCACATCAAATATTCAACGATTTGTCGATCAGAGATAGGCGCTGCAATGGTCTCTTTATAGGGATCACAATTATGGGCTTGAAATAAAGTTCAGGGGAGTGGTGGAATTGCAGTGGTCCGTTGAAGGGACCACCGGAGAATAATCACCGGCAACGGATGATGGTGGTCTAAGGAAGTGGATACGGAGATCTGACGTAGCTCGGGCATCTAGAAAGTGTGTTGCACCTGTGGTGTCATAGAAGATGGTCCAATGAGGCCGGTGGTGCTCAGTGAGGTGGCGGGCCGGTGAGATAGGGTGCAACAGTGGCAGACTAACAGTGCGGTGCAGGGCCGGAGCGTGGGGCTCGGGCGAGGTTTGGAGCGGGAGCGGGGGGTGCGAGGCAGGGGCGGACGACACTGAGCTGGTGTGGAGGATACCTGAGGCGTGACCGGTGTAGATGAGTGTGGGGACTCAGGTGGGGATCCATTCAAGATGGTTTTGAGGCACCTAAGGCAGTGACCACGTAGGGAATAGGACCTGCACAACGTAGGTCCTCGTCGTTGAGGTGATTCAGTCGGGGAGACTGACCAACTTGGCTGGTCACTGTAGCATGGTTCAGGCTGCGATGAACGGGTTGGGCTGGTGAGGTTCCACTAGTTTGGCTAGAGCGGGTCTGCCTAGGTGGAAGGGGTGGTCCGGAACGGGTCAGACCAGCCCATTTTGGGCCTAGTTTTCTTTAAACACCCATTTCTTTTGACATTGGGCTCTAAATCGCATGTCATTTGCGGAAGCGTGATCCTTGGGTCGATCCAGACTTTTTGAAATGGTTTTGGGAATTTTTACTTTTCAGACCCAAAGTTGGGTGACTTGAAGTGCTCAGTTATAATAATAATAATAATATAATTATTATTATTCTGACCTTTCTTTCGGACTATACGTCTTCACACGACATCCGTTTGACACGCTGTTAGAGGTGATGGGTACCTGAAGTCAAGAAATATCTTCTAATATTTGTTTGTTACATTTGAGATTTAGTATCATTTCTTAGAAGCACAAAGTGTCTATTGTCTAATAATAATAAATTAAGTATTATTATTTATGGATCCTTTCTTCAGACATAACTCTTAAATAGGACGTTCGATTGGCACGTCGTCAGTGACAGCATGACCCTGATTTTCGTACATACTTTTTGAGATTCTTTTCCAAGTGTTTAATTGAAGACAAGGTGCAGGCCCCATAGGTCATGGTTTGCATGTTTTGTGGTGAAATTAAACTCTTTCACTATACATCTATTTGGGGTGTTTGAGTACTCGTTTACAAGTGTTTTTCTAAGGGGATTGAAATGGTGCAATCTGCCCACCTAAATTTAGGGTCGAGGTGTGGGCCTCATGAGGTGAATTTTGGGTGCAAAGAAGTGTCTTACAACATATGCTTTATAATTCTATTCCATATAAATGAGTAGTCAATCTTGAATGTTTTTATACAATGATCACAACAGTGTGATCCATTTAGATGTGTATATCCTTATTCGTGATCTCATTAAATGTGGAAATATGAAAGCAATATCGGTGGAATATCCTTTTCATGTGTTTGAATAGAATCCATGTCTTTGATCATCTCTGACACTTGTGGGAGTTGAGAAGTTCTATAAAGAGATACGATCGATGTTTTGGGACCATTTGAGGAGGTGTATCAGCAAATCTATGATTCTGAGCCTTCGTCTTAACGACGAGCATCGTGCACTCATCGGGTTTCTGACTAATGTGTCATGTACTCTAGGAGTACCTTAATGCATCTAGTGTTACTTGTTCACCCTTTTTGGTTCCCATAAATGGTTAGGTACATGACCAGGTGATGAGGATGGGTCACACATTGTGTGGTCCCCGCACGCGCTACGTACCACTGCATTTTCTTCCATCTCTCGTGTCTACTTATTCTAAACACTGATTTTGGCATGCTAGTAACCTATACTCAATGTTTCTCCATTTAAGACAGAATAGTGCCCTTCATAGTGGATTTGATGATGTGATGTGGGATTCCTTGGGTGTGATGCCTAATAGAGGCAACACCAGATGGTTGCAACGATGTTCTTCTGAGAGGTGTAGTTTTCTCTATGCTTCCTGAGATGTACTATCTAAAAAGGATGGTCAGTGTAGTTCCGAGATTTCCCTCCAACACTGTTGTACAGTGGTGATCACTGTATATATTTACATGGATTTTCCTCTAGAACTACTGGGAAGTGGTTATCATTGTGCTTTCCCTCCAGCACTGGTGGGTATTGGTGATCTCTGTTTACCTTTACAAAGCTTTCCCTCTAGCACTACTGGGTAGTTTTGGTCACAACACATTCCTTCCAGCTCTTATGGGAAGTGATGATATCTATTTACCTTTACTGGGATTTCCCTCCAGCACTAATTGGTAGTGGTGATCGCTTTTTACAGTACCGAGCATACCTCCAACAAGGATGGGCAGTGGGTCCTCGACTTTGTGACATGATCTCTCGACTATATGGCATGTTGACGAGATATGTTTGATGTGAATTTGGACTCTCAGTAAAGAGGGGTTCTATTCCCACCAAGACACATCTTTGTAGTGTGACCTAAAATCATGCATGTGATACAGACCCACCCAAATAGTATAGTATCAAGGTGTAGTGATTGATCCCCTTTGAATTGTTGTTTTGGGTAGACGTGTGGGATATTGGTCATTGTCGATTTTTACTTGTAGAATGGTTGGTGTCTTTTTTCCTGGGTTGATCTAGTTATATGGATATCCCCTTACTCTATCATTTTAGTTCCTTTGGTAGAAAATATGTATATCTTTTTTTAGTACCCACCCTTTGGGCTATGGTTACTCTCATTCCAAGAGAGATGAAGATGCATGGGGTAATCTACATGATTTATGTGTCTAGCTTCTTGTGGTTGGATGAGTCTACTATATTACTCTATGTAGCGATGACTCGACAAGAATTTAATATTCTCACTATTTCTATCTCCTCATGTTTGGACGATCTTACTTCACTTCTTTTTTGGGTTGATCTATACTATTTTTCTGTACCTTGTTCTATCTATTGCTTCTATCTTCAGTACCACAATTTCTACTCTCTTGAGCCTTCTGGGCATCCTATTGAGTACTTTTTTTATACTCACCTTTGCTTGGGCTTTTCCTACACTCGATGATACCTTGAAGATGACGAACAAGTTTATAGTGTCTTTATATGAGCATAGGGATATTGAGTGCTTGGAACACGTACAGTGGTCGTTTCTTGGGATCCAAGAGCAGGGATCTATCAGTTATTTTACTTTTCCACCTATTTCCAGGTTATGGCAGTTTTCTAGTTGGGCCTGTATTTTTCCCCTTTCCCTTTCAATTTACTTTTCTGTACTTGTACTATTTAGAGGTCAATTCATATTTTTGGTTTATATATATGAGTTTTGAATCTTATTTTCCCTTACCTGTACACTTTTTCATTGAGTTGGCTATGTGTGTGTGTAATGGTACTTAGGAAAAAGCCTCCCAATGTTTTTTATGCCTTTGGCACTGGTCACCAGCCCCTGGCATTTCAAGGTGGGCTTGGGGTAGTTATGGGTTGAGCCCTGGTACGGGTTGGGTCATGACAAAGTGGTATCAGTGGTGGTTCATTTCTTGGGACATTTTTTAGATGATCCATAAAAAGGAATTGGTTGGGCTTCAGGGAAATAGTGTCAATCTATCTTGGGAGTGACTCACAGGACAAGAAGCCCTATGATGGTGTGGCGGCTAACGTAGCAATTCACTAGGACTTGATTACCTGCTTGTTGACTTTGTGTACTGAGACACTTATTGGAGGGGACACTAGTACATGCATCATATAGGATTGAGTATTTTAATACCCTTCTCGAGTCACCTCCCTATCATTGTTTATATATATATATATATATTCTCATTTGACCATGGTACACCTTGATCAGATTTAGGATGCCTCAATGATGACAGCCAACCAGTGTACTATCTCTGATTTTTTAAGACGATTCTGTGAGCAATGAGGCCTCAGTTCAGGATCCATCATAAAATTCCCCTATCTCTAGGATGTAAGGGGGCAGCACCTTCACCTATAGAGAAGTAGTTAGTACCAATAATGAAGGTTGAAGATAAGTGAAAGCTGAGCACTCTCTGTGGGTTACATCATCAGAGACCTATAAGCTTCCACAGTGATCCATAACCATAGGTAGTGGAGGTTTGGATAGAGTTAGTGGGTTTCCACTTTAGGCATGTTCAGACACTGACAGATCAAATGGTTTCTTTGGCATCTTGTCTTTTTTCACGGAGTAACTTGACAAGGGTAGAGCCAGGATAAACAAATACACGATGAGTTAGTACTCTCATGGGATGAATTCCAGTAGTTGATTTTTGGGGAGTAATGGACCATTTTCTTATGCTTCGTATAGTTTCAGGAGATACCGAAGCTTCAATAGAGAGGGATAACGGTGGTTTACTATTCGACTAGGTTCGCAGAACATACTTGGTACTCTTTAGATGTGGTCCATGATGGAAAATTCTAGGCATTGAAGTTTGATCATGGTATCCATAGAGGGTAATCATGTCAGTGTAGTTCCCTTGTGCATCCTCACCTATCTCAGGTTGCTAAAGCAGGCACTACTGACAGAGAGATTTCTATCAGAGGGGTTCTAGTTGGATAATTTTAGCAGTGGGTGCAATAGAGTTGGATCATCTACCATAGAAAGAAGATGTCAGTTTCCAGGTCCTCAATGTAGGAGGCCTCCCCTTTATAATACTTTGGAACATGATAAGTTACAATATATACCACTTGGACAACCCAGGGAGGGTTAGTGATATGCTTGTTATGGGTGAAGTCATGTGCCATGAGAATACTCGACCAGATGTGTTGATCTTTCCAAGAAGTTGGTAGATTCACCTTCTAGGAAATGGCAGTTTTGTGATTAGGGACCTCCTAGGTGAGGAAAGGGTGGTCCTTAGAGAGGCAGTGATGTAGGAAGATAAAGAAGAACTTTGGATGGTGGACAATGTTGTGAGGTCCTTCCACCACCACTAGGCAACCCACATCAGGATCTTAGAGATGGCAGTCAGGGACGCGGGTAACTTCATGCTATGGATGTCTATAATCCTGCATCACACGAGATGATAATAGGTATTCTCTATATCTTTTATACCTTCTTTAGTAGAATTTGTTAGACACTGTATGAGGTACACCTTTCTTCCAACTCCTTACTCGAGGAGTAACCAAGGGTGACATGGGGCACAGTATAACCCTTTTTCAGTTTTTTTCAATGTATCATTGAATGCACGAGAAAGATGGGTTCTTCCCCCACTTAGATGCATTTCTACGATGTGAGAAAAACCATGAGGGGGAGTCAGTTCCACCCAAAGTGGATAATATCGAGGTGTGAAAGATGAATCCCTTTGAATTTTGCATTCATGGTAGGGTTGTGCAATGGAGTGTTAGAGAAAGTCCTGGCTTTGCTAGTGGATTCTTGCTGCTTGACCTCCCTTTACTTGAAGTCCTGCTAGTGGGTTTGGTAGAGTTCATGTTTTTGGGATTACTCTCCTCCCAAGAGGGGCAAAGACACACGGGGTATGCCATGTGATTTCTGTGTCGAGACTCTTGTGTTTGGATGAGTTTTCTTACCTTCCCTATTCATTGTTACCTTGCATAATCAATGTCAATCTTGATATTATTATCAAGTACTAGTTGAGGTGATGAAATCCCCATAAAATGAACAATGTGACTTACTATATGGTGTTGGCATTGATATTATTTTCCCTGAGAATATGGAGACTCTACCTTATGAGAGAGTTCCTTTTGGTTTGTTCAGACCACCTGAGCCTTAGGTGTGTCTTTATTCAGAGAGACTTTAACCTGAGATAGCATAGCAGGTTGAGATTCTGGTAGGACTATGACTTCAAGGTAGTCTATGCTTTGGAAATTGGTAATGTTGTAGCAGATTACCTTAGAAGGAAATCACAAGCTCTCCAGATACGAGAAGTTTCAGAGCAGTTAGCTTCCCTGAAATTTACCCTGGTGGAGCAGGAGGGTACAAATTTTCTTTAGTCGATGGTGTTGAATCCTTCGCTTATTAAGCTTGTTAGAGAGTATTAGTTGTGTTGCATCGACTATGAAATCTTATGTGATTATATATCCTTGAGTGTTTCACTAGGTTGATACTCTGAAGGAGGGAATCACGAAATCATGTTCCATGGACAGACCATGATTCCGGTTTTGATGTGGAAAATAGAGGTTTGTTTAGGGAAGTAAACTATCCCTTGAGTTTATTTGAGTCATTTAGAATCCTGAAAGACATGGAATGGTTGCCTACCGCCTTACCCTAACCCTCCAATAGCTGGAGTGGGCGCCCGAAGTCTTCTACATATCATAGCTGAAGAGATATGTGTGTTTTCTTATGCATGTAATAAAAATGAGTAGACCTTATAAGAAAGGACCATCTCTTTGGTTCACATGTTGTTCCTGCATGGTGATGTGCAAGTTTTCTTGGGAGAAGGATAGAAAGGTGTGAGATTAGTATCCTAAGTTGTTTTTTCTTATTTTTCTTTTCAGGGAAGAGAATCTTGAATGAGGTAATGATGTAAAGACTAGTTTTTCACCCTATAAGACTATGGAATATCTCTACATATATTTCCATATCTAGGCACTGAGACGGTGTGAAATTATAAGGACCAGTTTTCCCAGAATAAATTATAAAAAAATATTAAGTGTTGTACTATTCACGCAATAGAAACAAGATATATATTAAACAGTTGACGAAATAATAAATATGAGACCACAGTTGTGTTTGGAATGCGGTTTTTACCCTAGGTGTGACATAAAGGATGTCAGTGTAGGATGTCTGGACCCCTTGATCATTAGTGGTACATTAAATGGATGAATTAATTTATTAATTCATTCATTTAATATCTCAAACACAAATCACTCTCAAATAGTAACTCGGATCAAAAATATGAGGCAGCGGTTGAGTCTGGAGCATGCTTTTTACCCTAAGAGGGGTATAAGATTTTTCGGCACTGGACTACTGTGACAAAAGTCACCCTGTGTAAAAATCGTCAATTTGAATAATAACTTAGTGATTTTTATTTAGGGAATTCATTGAAAATAACTTTTGAATGGAGGTTAGGAATGGGAATATGAGACTTTTGTTGGGTTCTAAATGGTCTGTTTTACCTAAGCGTGACATAAAATAAGAGGGCTCAGTGAATTCAGATTCTACACTGAGCGGGATCCCTATAAATAGAATTAAAGTGTTTAGGATTAAGGAAAAACCATATTTCACACACACACACTCTCTCTCCAGCCATTATTCACCATTCTTTGCTAGATCAAGGAGAGATCTCCACCGGAACTTTGACCAATCGAAGCAAGATCGCAGCAGACGCCTCGTCAGTGAAGAACAGATCCAACGAGGTAGGATTTCCTCTATTTTTGAGTTCTATTTCAAGTTTTAATTTTTAAATCCTTATTTTCCCCTTGTTTCTTTGTTTTTGTTATCGTCATTGATGAATTCACTAACAAAGCCATCAACCCATGAGGAAAAATTGTGTTTTGTTCATCGTGTTCTTCAACTGTTCATCTGGTTCTTGGGTGATTACAATTAAGCATGTCAAATATTCAACAGTTTTTCGATTAAAGGTAGGTGTTGTGATGGTCTCATCATAGGTATCACAAGTATGGTCTTGGAATAATTTTCAGGTGAGCGGTGGAATCGCGGTGGTCCACAAAAGGTACCACCAAAGATGAACCCCCAGTGGCGACCGAAGGTGGTCCAAAGAGGTGGTAGCGGTGCTCCGGCATAGCTAGGGGGTCTGATAGGTGTTCTAGGTGTATGAAGTCATGGACAGAAGGCCGCTAAGGCCAGTAGAGCTCAGTGAGGTGGCAGGCTGGTGAACCTGGGTGCAACAGCTGCAGACCGGGGGTGCGGTGCAGGGTCGGAGCATGGGGCTCAGGCGAGGCCAGGAGCAGGGTGTGTGAGGTAGGGATGGATGACATCAGGATAGTGCGAATTATCTCCATGGAGTGGTGGTGTGGATGAGAATATGGGAATAGGAGTGAATCCTTTTGAGATGGTGGTGAGGCACCCGAGGCAACAACCACGTAGGGAACAAGACCGACACAACATGGGTCCTCCGCATTGACACGGCGTAGGTGGGGATACCGGCCAGTTTGGCCGGTCAGTGGAGTGCAGGTCAGGTCATGGTGAATGGGATGGGTCGGCAAGGTGGAACCAAGACATCTATTGTAGTTCGTTCCAGGAGGAAGGGGCTGGCTGGAATGGGCTGGATCGGCCCATTTTGGGCCTCTTTTTAAACACCTATATCTTTTGACATGGGGCTTCAAATTGTGGGTTGTCTGTGAAAATGTGATCCTTGGGTAGAGACAAAATTTTTCAAATGGTTTTGGGAATTTTAAATTTTCATACCAGAAGGCGGGTGACCCAAAGTGCTCAATAATAATAATAATAATAATATGACTATTATTATTTTGTAGACCTTCCTTTAGGACCATACTTCTACACACGACATCTATTTTACACGATGTTAAGGGGCGCTAGGATCCTTAAGTCGAGACGGGTCTTATAATATTGGTTTGGGACTTTTTAGATTTGGTTTCAGTGCCCGGTGGCATGGAAGGTCAATTGTCTAATAAAAATAAAATTATTATTATTATTTTTGGATCCTTGCATCGGACATAACTCTTAAATGGAAAATTAGATTGACGCACCATTAACGGCAGCGTGACCCTAATCTTTGTGAAAAACAATTTATATTCTTTTCCAAGTGTTTATGTGAAGACTAGGTGTGGGCCCCATGAGGCTTCTTTTGGGTGCAAAGCAGTGTCTCACAACTTATACTTCATAAGTCCGTTCTAGATGAATGAGTAGTTGATCTTGTGTGTTTTTCTACAAGGATCACAATGGTGTGATCCATTTAGACGTGGAGAGTCTTATTGATGATCTCATTAAATGAGGAAACCTAAAAGTAATATCAGTGGAAGATCCTTTTGAATTTTTTGAATAAAATCCATGACTTAGGTCAGCTCTAAATCTTGTGAGAGGGGAGAAGATGTATGAAGAGATAAGGTTGATGTTCTACGACCGTTTGAGGAGGTGTGTCAGCAAATATATGATTCTGATCCTTCTTCTTAATGATGAGCATTGTGCGCTCATTAGATTTCTAAATAATGTGTCATGTACTCTGGGAGTTACTTGACACAACTAATGGTACATGTTCACCTTTTTGGTACCAGTAAATGGTTAGGTAAACGACTATGAAATGAGGAGGGTTCAAACATTGTGTGGTCCCCACACGCACCGTGTACCACTACATTTTCTCCTATCTCTCATATCTACTTCTTCTGAAATCGTATTTTAGAATGCAAGTAGGATATCTAGTGTGTTTTTCTGCGTATGACATGATGGTTCCCTTCGTAGCGTCTTTTGAGATGTGATATGAGATACTTTGGGTGTAGGTGAGACAGACCCACCTAATGCAGATAGTATCAAGGTGATGTGATTGAGTCCCTTTGACTTGTTGTTCAAGGAAGATGTGTGGGAAGTTGGGAATTGTCGATGTTTACTTCTAGAATTGTTGGTGACTTTCTTCCTGGGATGAGATAGTGATATGGAGATCCACTTTCTCTCTCATTTGGGTTCCTTTGTTTGAGCATATATATATCATTTTGCAGTACCCACTCATTGGGATTTGGTTAGTCTACTTTTAGGAGAGGAAAAGATGAATGGGGTATTCCACATTCTTTTTTGTGTCTAGATTATTATGGTTGGATGAGTCTACACTTATACAATATGTAGTGTAGACTCGACCGAAATTCCATCTTCTCACTATTTCTCACTCCTCGTGTTTGGACAAGCTTACTTAACCTATTTGTTAGGTGGAGATGTACTCTTTTAATATACCTATTCTATCTATTTTTTCCCTCTTAAGTACCTCACTTGCTGCTCCCATGATCCTTTGGGGCATCATACTGAGTATTTGTTTTATACTCACCCTTGCTGGGCTTTTCCCACACTCAGTGTGCCCTTGCAGACAACAGACTGGTTTATTGTGACTTCAGAGGAGCATAGGGATATGGGGTGCTTGGACCATGTGTGGTAGTCATTTCTTGGGATCTAGGAGTGGGGATATCTTAGATATTTATCTTTTCCACCTGTTTCCGGGTTATGGCAATTTTCTGGTTGGGCGTATATTTTTTCCCTTTCCCTTTCATTTTACCTTTCTATACTTGTACTATTTAGAGGTCAATGCATATTTTTGTTTTATATATAGTAGTGTTGAATATTGTTTTCCTTTACCTCTGCACTTTTTCCTTGAGTTGGTTGTGTTTTTGGTATAGGTACTTATGAAAATGACTCCATGAGTTTGTTATGACTTCGGCGCTAGTCACCAGCCCCTGTCCTATGAAGGCGGTATGGGGGTAGTGGCGGCTCGAGCACCGGTATGGGTTGGGTCATGAAAGGTATGAAACAATGAATGGGGGTGTGTCTATTCCAAGATGTGTATCCACCCATAGAGTTCCATTATAATTTTTTTCAATGAACCATAAATACTATGGAAATCATTTCCAATGATTATGTGTATGTCACAATTCTATAAATTATGCCAATGTTATGCTCTTATAGATCTTGTTCTTTGTTTATATTATGATTCATGTATTAATTACTACCAATATTTATGACATGACTCAAGATTATGATCTTTGATATGTGGGGTATGGTTTTAAAATGTTATTCTCATGTTCTAAATTCCTTATGTTCATGTTATGATTACATATCTCTATTGTTTACCCTTATGGGTCAAATGATCTCACCCTTTATTATGATTCATTTCCCTAGGTTACAATTAAAGGTTTAAATTTTTATTTATAGAGAGAAATATATTTATGGGATAAATCGAATCTCATTCATGTATTAACAGGATTGTGTCCAAAGTTTCCAAAAGAACTAAACTATTATAGTCCTCAGGCATGTTTTTATATATTGTAATGAATAATCATATAAAATGTTGTATTATCCAAGTATGAGAAGACATTGTAGAAATAGTTGGTATCATAGAGAGGATTATCCAACCTTTGGAAACTATTATGAGAAACAATTAGTGATATCACTAGGTATATTTATATGGATATGTCTAGGGATGTCTCTAGGCCTAAGTTTAAGGATGAGTTAAAGTATAGGAAAATGTCTTGGATTTTTGGTAAAGGATAATGAAAATAGTTTTCATGAAATTACACCCCTATATGGATACTATAAGTAGATGTGGCTCTAGAAAATATATACTTAGAGGTAATAACTCTAAAAATGGTGCATTGATCTTGAATCGATTATCACCCGGGGTATGATTACGAGCCTTACTGCACACATGGTTTGATACTCCCATGGGATATTCTTTGAAAACTAAAAAATCTTTTTAAAACATGATGAAGGATTTAAATAGACTTTGAATATGAATAACCTAGGATAAAACTAAGTTTTCATATATTAAAAATAAGGTTTCATGATTTAGACAACTGATAAGTGATTTTTTAATGATTATATGGATTTATAATATGATAAATGATTCTTAAACTATGATTTCTAGTTTTATTAAATAGGGGAACCATAAAGAACTGGGTAAACATTGAATGTGATGGAAACTTTCATGATGATAATCCAAATGGGATGATAAATTAAGTTAAGTATTTTGTGATTATTTCTAATCATATTTCATTGAACAAGATTAGCAACATGTACCTAAACCAACTCTTAGACTCACCAAAGAAGATAAAGAAAGAGTTCACTAGGATTTTGAGTAGTAGAGACCATTGAGGAAATAAGATTTATATTACTATGTGTTGATAATGTGGGAAGAAATACCCAATTATATGTATTAGAGAAACGAGAAGATGTTTTGACTATTGAAAATAATGACCTAAACCAAGTAACTTCAAAAGGAAAATGGAATGTTTGGTTAAAATAATGGATGAGAATAATGTTATCCCTAAGATAGGTAATTATGCAAATAAATTTCCTAAGGGGAAATCTCATGATTAAAATCGTCCTAGTTATATGAGTAATGGTTATATTATTGAACATGAAAAGACTACAAATGAAATATTAAAAGAAAGAGCTATTAAGAAATGATTTGATAAATCATAGTTAATTTTTTGAGATGTAAGTTGTGTGAATGAAGTTTTTCTGTATTACAATTAAAATATTATGTTACATAAATCATGAAATATATAAGTATTGTATATTATAAGATTTTTGTAATTAATTTAAAATAATATATTGAATGATACTGATGGACTAGAAGATTGATTCAATATAAAAATAATATTTTTATTATGGGAAGGAAACCCTTAACATGTTCTTGATTTTGATAAAATGGTGTTTGGTTTGGATAAATAAATTATTGATATGGATAACATAAATCGGGTTGTATTTATGATCTCAAAAATGATAAAGTATTTATTGACAAGGAGGTATATGTTTTCATTAATGGACTTTAAAACATTATTTGATCTATGGTTTTACTCAAGTTATTATAAATTATTCATGTTTTAATTGAGGTGTTATAGTAATTATAGTTTTAATAGAATACACGATGAAGGTATTCACATGTTTGGTATGTGACAATTAAGAACTATTTTTTACAATTTGGGGAATTAATGATAAGTTCATTTTAGAAATTTGGTGACCTTTTTTCTAAAATTCTGGATTTTAATTTTTTGGAAGGGTAATAAAGTTAACTATTTATGAAATGGTTTATGTTTTACTTTGAATTATGTTTTAGAGATTAATGTATTATTTCTCCATAAGCAGATTTATGCATATTAGATAACTTGTGTCAACCATTTTTGTGATGATAACTAATGATAAATGGAATAACTTATCATTATCAATATGGATATTATGATCTGGTAGTGTATCTATAATAAGAAGTTCAACTTCATTTATTATATTATGAGATGAAGTGTAAATTGATCAAATCACAACCAAAGGACATGATTCTTCTAATGAAATGCGGTGAAATCAAGTAAGTGTACCTTCTCATGAAAATTCTACAAAAAAATTAAAAGAATCTTAAAATAAAATTATGTCATTTTATCACAATTTTTTATGATACCAATGACCATTTTAATACCTCTTTGGTCTATGGTTTTATGGTCACTAACCTTCTCTGGATCACCCACTTTCCTCTGATTAGTGATCTTTATCACTCTCTAAAATTATTTATGTTTTTCTTCAATGTACAAATATTCACTTCCCAGTTATATGATTCTATGTGGAAACCTATTTATGAGTTACTTTAGGTAACCATTATATTTCTAGGTTTCCCTTTTAAAGGTAAGTATTATAATTAGCTTGTTTATCTTGGGTTATATACAACACCGAGTTTAAATGAAATATTAAATATTATTAAAATATTATTATATTATAGTTGTCACGTAGATATTGGAATGGATGGTATGAGTATGAATAAATGTCTTATGAAAATATATGGTTTAAAAATTTATATAAAATAAATTTTTTGGTGACCAATTATTTAGAAATTAAACTAAAAAATGTTTTGAAAATAAAGGAAATAATTTTATGAAATATTATTTTTATGCACAGAACTGCATTTTACCTCAAAAAAAATAAACGATTCATTTTTTTGAATGATATAAATTAAATTAATATATTATATATTAAATAATGTTCCTAAAATTTGTCTTATTTGTTTTCTAGAAATATGATAAGAATAAATACAATTTTACGCTTAAAACTATATTTTCTAAAAAAAAGTTATGTCGCCTTTGTCGCACTTATTTAAAAATTATTTATTTTTACTTTTAGAAATTTATTTGAAAAAATAAACTTAATTTTTTAGATCATAATATCAAAATTATCATAGTGTTATTTTTTGGGATTTTTCTGAAAAATTATGATTTTTTATGAATAGTAAACAAATACTAAATTTTAATTGAAAACAGAATTTTCGTATAATTATTTTTGAAGTAAAAGTATATTTTAAATTGGTTTTAAAGAAAATTTAGTACAGTTATACATAAATTATTACAATTTAGGTTAATTGAATCAATTTCATATTTAATTTATATCTACAAACATTGTAAATGATTCAACATTTTCTCTTTAAAAACTAGTTTCTCATCACGTCTACAGGATTAATATTATATTAAAATTATCACATTCTGTGATTTTAATTTTAATAATTGGATTAAATGTTATTAATCATGATAATTTATATTATTTAATAAATTAACTTAATTTTTTACAAAAAATAATAGTAAATTTAGTAAAAATTAATTATCAAGTTTAAGGTAAAAATCAGTTTAACAGGGTGTTATAAAAAAAGATAAGGGTAAAAATGTCCTATAAATTATTATAAAAACTATTTTATCAATTTATTTTGACCATTAAACCTATATGGTTCTACAATGTCCCGTTTTCTTACCATTTTAACATTTTAAAAATGTGGGAGCACTAAATTGTTTTCATAAATATAAAGTGTGTCCTCTCCACCACTTATAAAAGGCCACCCTCTCTCCTCTCTTCTTCGCACCATAAAAACCTATTTTAAGACAATACATACCAAAATAACTTAAAAATTTCCTCCCATAATCATATAAGACTTATTTTTTATATAAATACAATCAAGTAAGTATTTTAGTGCAAACCTAATGAGGATACCTAAAGAAGTTGTAACGTTCATCAATGAGCGTTTTGGATTTATTTCTTCTTCCACCACCTTAAATTATTTTTATACCATGATTATATAATATCATCAGTATATTACATATACATAGATTTTTTTATGTTAAGGTACAGACCTAAAACCACCTCTACTTCCATCAAATGTGTACAAAAATCATTATTCGTGTGTACGACAGACTATTGCCTTGCGAGCTGATGTCACTCATTTTTTCATTATCACATATAACGAATTGAAGTAATGATGGATTTATATTTTATTTATGATATTTATGATATTATTAAACTTATTTATTTTTTATGTCACACATACCTTCATTCTTTCAATTTTGTGGGAATATGATAACATCGCTCATGTTTACAGCGGACTACCGCCACAGGAATCGATGTGATTCATTCATGATTTACATTAAAGGTATTAAGGATGGTTTTAATGAATTTTTGTGATTTATATAATATTAAATTTATTATACAAATATAATATATGATTTAAATTAATTTCTTCCATCAAATAATAAAATGGAAGTAGTGTTCACATGTACGTATGACCTACCGTCTCCATAAATGTTGTATTTCATTATCTATCACTAAATTTTATAGATTACTATAAATACATATAAAATAAATATATATTATATTTTAATAATTTTTATAATTATGTATATTATAAAACAATGATAAAATTAAGAGTATGAAAAATATAGCGAATCAACACATATATGAAAAACAAAGTAGTTATTACCTGAAACATAACATTAACATGGAAATGTTAATATATGGGTAATAAAAGGTTGTTAAAAAAATACATTGAATTAAATATGTAACAATTGTTATTTAATAGATTTATAATAAAGTTATATTTATTATAAAGGATTTTTGAACATGTACTATGTGATTCAATACTTAAGGTAAGCGATTTCTATCTCAATTTTATTTTCTATGAGACTCAACCCATGTTCACCACATGTTTATTTTATGTGGTGTATATAATTTACTTTAATTTATATTATTATTATTGTACATAAAATTATTAGTATTTAAATTTACATTTTAGTATATGTATTTCATGGGTTTTATAATTCGAAATTTACCAAATCAGTAAGGGATTTTTGTCTCAATTTTATTTCTTTGAGATGTATGTTATAGTATGCACCTACATTCATTCACATAGTGTATATACATGTAACATCCCAAGTAAGTAATGAATAATAGATATTTTTATCTATGTCTATTAGTGAATTAGATAGTGTTTTAGAGGCTTAAATGAGAATAAATCTAATCTTAAGCATGGAATACACTAATATTTTTAAAATATTGTTTTACTACCTTTTGATGGAAAACCATTTTTAAATATATATTTTGACAATTTTATAATCTATGATTGTCAAAATAAACTTATCTTTATGATTGGGACATAAAAATTCACTTTGTGTGAAATTTTGGTATTTTTTCGATAAAGTTCATTTTTAATGAATAGTGAAAAATGTTGTATTTTAATTCAAAACCTCCTTTTAATATAGTTTATTTATATGATTAGATTATATTTTGAATTGGTTTTGAAGTTAAATTAGAATATATTTTTACCATTTAATCCAATGGTGGTCATTGGAATCAATTTCACTTTGAAATTGGACTTAAACCGGTGTCAATCTTTTGATACTTATTGTTTCATAAAAAGACGTTATTTGTCATGACAGTGGGAATTAATTATTAAATTAATTAATGTAACTTAAATGATTTGAATTTTTTAAAATAGAAATCATTTTTGAATTCAGAATATCAAATATATATTAGGGTGAAGTTTTGGTATTTTTCTGAAAAACTTCAATTTTTGATGAATAGTGAAACCACTAAGTGCTAGTTAAAGAAACTGATTTTTCGTTTAAATGAAACTTTGCCACTTCTGTGATTTGATTTTCAAAAATCCGACATACATGGTTGTCATTAAGAAGTAAAATGTGGTTCAATGGGATTAAAATAATTTTTTGCTGAATAGTAACTTTTAAGTTTTTAATCGCGATTAGAGGTAATTACTGCAATTTAAGGAAAAAATGATATTATAATAATATGAAAATAACTAGACACATGTCCTACCCTTATTGGATGTGTCATGGCCGACCAAGACAAGCTATGGGTCAACTTGGGGACCACATGGAGCCACTTTGGTAGGAAAATGACATTAATATCTTTTTATTTAATGTTAAAATTAAAATGACACAAACATGAGTTGTTTTACTAAAACAATTTTTAAATGGGGTTATAAAAGTCAGATTTTTTACTATAAATATTCATTAGAAAGATAAAAAAATTTCCTACATCATTATATTTTTTTATAATTTTTAGACATTATATAAATTAAATTATTTATGACATCATGATGATGCAGCGATTACCTCATTAATAAAGGATTTAAATAAAATGAAAAGATAATGTAACATATATGACCTACACATGTCCAAAACCTATTGGATGGGTGGATTTAGAACCCTTATCACCTTACCCTCGAATTATATCAATGTGGGACCTTTTTAATCCAAAACGCATTTTAAAATAAAGTAACATTTCTTTACTTTCCAAGAGTGCCCCTCCTCTCCTCTTATAAAAGGCCCCCAACTCTACCTCCTTACCCACACTTCCAAAGCCTTTGGCTCGGCCAACCCCTGCCCATTTTGTCTCTAAACTTCCCTCTCTTACTCCTTGAAGCCTAACTTTGGGCAGAAGTCTTCCCAAGGAAGCCTTTGTGCTCAAACCAAATGGAGTTACCCGATTTTAAGGTAATGTCTTCACTTGTGTTCTTTTGTTTTATTTTGCTTCTCCAACCCCAAAAACTCTTTTTATTAATTTATTTTGTAACAACACCAGTATCTTCCATATACTATGATGTTTTTATAAGAAGTATTCGAGCTACACTTACACACACCTACATCTAATGGTTAAAGAACATACTGTTTCCGTGGATGGCGAATTTCTGCCTCCTGAAACGATGATTGTTCAACATTATTTTAACACCTTAAAAGGTGGCCATTAAGATTACAATATATTTATATATGATATATAATATGTTTATGTTTTCTTTAAGCTTCTGTATTTTTCCTTTTGTGCATACCTTTATGGTTTCCATTATGGGTAAACGTGATATCTTCATTTAAGGAAGTGCGGACTACTGCCCCCTCAAAGTGATTTGATTCGTTAATACCATATGTGGGACATATAAAGGATGGAGTTATGATATTATATATGATATTACACTAGAATTATAATATACCTTTATATCATTATGATTCCATTTCATAAAATACGAAATAGAAATGGAAGCAGCGTTCATGCGTACCTACGGCTTATCGTCTCCATGAACAGTGAATTTCATTTCTTACCTCTAAATGTTATGTCATATTATAAATGCAGGCATGTACTGGATATATATGATATATATGATATCTACATCATGAATACCATTCTGGATATAATGGATACATGAACAACTTGTAATTATAAAGGGTTTATTTTTGACTCAAGTATCAATGATCATTAAAATAACTGTTATTAACTTAAATAATTACATAGTGTTAATGACATGGAAATAAGTGATATAAAAGGAATAATGAACTTGAAAAAGGTTATTAAACAAGTATAAATTAACTCAAGTTTATTATTTAGGAGATTAAAGAACGACCGAGTCTTGTCGGACCTGAGGTATGGGACTTCGTCTCAATCTCCTTTCATTGAGGCATATTTTGTTTTCTACACAAACTTCTTTTATACTGTGTATAAACCCCTTTGAATTTTACATTTATTCAGAAGGAATCTTTTTTATATGAATCGTTTAATAAACGACAAAAGGGAATGTTTTTGTCGTACGTATGCAGCGACAACGACTTCTCCGCCGCCGTGACCATTATTTGAGTTTCGGTTTCCTCTACAAGCCATACCTTTTTTTAAAAGAAAAATAAATACCATGTTTTACTTTTCTTTTATTTTGGTATTGAAACTAGTTTTCATAATGTTTTTATATAAATTTGTTGTATTGATATCTTGTGATTGAAAGGTGGAAATATTATGTTTCTTTTATGCATGTTTTATGTGATATGATTATGTTGAGGTTCTTGGGCATTATTATGAAGACGGGTGGTTCTGTGATAAAATAAGGGCGGGTGAGCCCGATATAGCTCTCCAATGCATTGGGTAATGTGAAAGAGTGAAACGTTAAGGTTTCTCCGAAGAGATTTAGGGAATATACTGTGATGGGTATTCCAAACCTAACCAAGAGGGTTACTCCCTACGTAAGAATGTTATGAATGCCTCAAGTTACCTTTATGTCTTATGATTTCTATGATTTATTCATGATTTGATGAGGTATGTTAAAGTGCCTATGTTTTATGGGTACAGTATGATTTCATTATTATGTATATATGAACTCATGTTTCCTTTACATATTTTTAGAACCCTTACTGAGCTTTTTATGCTCATCCTATGTTTTTGAAAAAAAATTCACAGGTCAAGGGAAGGGTACATGATATGATGATAGTGTCAAGGAAGTATCAATAAAGAATACATGTTTTATTTTAAATATGTTTCTGTTGATGGGAAAAATAAATACTATCTTTTATGTATCTACTTTGTTTAAATTTGGAATGTAACGCAAGTTTTATGATCTAATTCTCTAAAACTATAAACCTGAAAAGATCCTAAAAGTGTATTCTTGAAATATCTCAAGATTAAGTAATGTTTAAGGTCGGGGCCTTATAGTTGGTATCAGAGGTCGGTTTAGATAACTTTAGGAGTTAGAATTTTATTAAATGATTATCCAAAAATATTTTTTTTGAAATGATATAGAATTTGAAGATTACCATGTTTCTTGATCTAAGACATGTTTGTTCAGAATGGGTTTCCGCAGAGGAAACAGAGCAACTTTTCTAGGAAGGCATATAGAGTATAATGATATTTTGAATCAACAACCAGAGATGGTTGGAATCAAAATTGAGTAGTTTTGACTCAATTGAATCAGGTTATAAATGGTGGTTGTGTTTATTGATGATATTTTGGTGTTTTCTAAAAGTAAAGAGGAGCATGAAAGACATTTAAGGGTTATCTTGCAAACCTTAAAAGAAAATAAACTGTATGGAAAATTCAGCAACTGTGAGTTTTGGTTGCAACAAATTTCTTTCCTTGGTCACATTGTTTCTAAAGATGGGATAACTGTTGATCCTACAAAAACACAGGTTGTTGAAGAATGGACAAGACCCACAAATGTAACGGAGATTCGTAGTTTCCTTGGTTTGGGAGGCTATTAACGAACGTTAGAAATTTTTCATGGTTATCTAGTCCAATGACTAAGCTAACTCGGAAGGGTGTTAAGTTTATCTGGAAAAAAGAATGTGATGATTGTTTTCAGGAGTTGAAAAGCAGATTGGTGAATGATCCAGTTTTGGCACTACCTTCTAGGAATGGTGAGTTTGTTATCTACACTGATGCTTCATTGAAAAGACTTGGTTGTGTCCTAATGCAGAATGATCAGGTAATTTCTTATGCTTCACGTCAGTTGAAAACTCATGAGGTAAATTACCCTACACATGATTTGGAATTACCTGCTATTGTTTTCGCTTTAAAAATTTGGATGCATCATTTGTATGGAGTAAAGTGTGAAATATATACCGATCACAAAAGTTGAAAGTATATATTCACTCAGAAAGAATTGAACATGAGATAGAGGAGATGGCTAGAATTAATCAAGGATTATGATTGTACAATTCATTACCATCCGGGAAAAGAAAATAAAGTGGCTGATGATTTGACTCGAAAAAGTAATGATTCATTAGAAATGTTGCGTTTGGAACGTGATCCTTTGGTTAAGGATTTGATGAACTTTGGCATAAAAGTTTTTGGTGTAGGATGTTCTTCTGTTTTGTTTCAGGTATCAGTGAAATTTTCTCTATCAAACAGAATCAAGAAATCACAAAAGCAAGACAGTGAGTTGCATAAAAAGGTAGAGCTGGTTCAGAAAGATAAGTTGCCTGAATTCAAAATTGATAATGATTGCATTTTGAGATTTGGGAAGAGATTGTGTGTGCCCTTTGATTCACAGTTGAAGGGAGAGTTGTTATGTGAAGCTCATAGTTCTCTATTTTGAGTTCATCCTGGCAGTACTAAGATGTATAGAGATCTGCGGGAGTATTACTGGTTGGATGGAATGAAAAGAGATATTGTTGATTTTAC
The DNA here is from genome assembly GCA_963277665.1 of Viscum album. Taxonomy (NCBI): domain Eukaryota; kingdom Viridiplantae; phylum Streptophyta; class Magnoliopsida; order Santalales; family Viscaceae; genus Viscum; species Viscum album. The sequence continues at coordinate 704,081,164 of OY728166.1, forward strand.
TGTGAAGTGTTTGAAATGTCAACAGGTTAAAGCAGAGTGGCAGTTACCGAAAGCGATGCTTCAGCATTTACCAGTGCCAGAGTGGAAGTGGGAGAATATATCCATGGACTTCGTTGTGGGATTACCGAAGACCCCGCGAGGTAATAATGCAATCTGGGATATTGTTGATCGCTTGACTAAATCATCTCATTTCCTTGCTATACGAGATACTTTTTCCCTAGATAAACTTTCCCGTTTGTATCTTAAAGAGATAGTCAGGTTACATGGAGTTCCCCTCTCCATTGTATCTGACCGTGATCCCAGGATCACTTCTAACTTTTGGAAAGTCCTTCAGAAGTCATTTGGTACTGAATTAAATTTTAGTACATCTTTTCATCCTCAATCAGATGGGCAGTCAGAACGAACAATTCAGACATTGGTGGATATGCTACGTTCTTGCTCTATGGATTATCAGGGAAGTTGGGAACAACATCTTTCTTTGGTTGAATTTTCATATAATAACATTTTTCATTCCAGTATACAGATGGCACCATTTGAGGCGTTATATGGGAAACGGTGTCAAACTCCAACTTTTTGGGATGAAGTGGGTGAAAGAAAGCTGATGGGGCCAGAATTGGTAGAAGAGTTGGCAGAAAAAGTTCAGCTGATACAAAAACACATGAGAACAGCTCAGAGAAGGCAGAAGAGTTATGCGGACAACAGGAGGAAGGATCTATCTTTTGAGGTAGGTGATCATGTTTTTCTCAAAGTCTCACCATGGAAAAGTGTGATGTGATTTGGTAAGAAAGGAAAGCTGAGTCCAAGGTTCATTGGACCATATGAAATTCTGGAGAGAGTTGGATCAATTGCATACCGGGTGGCTTCACCACCGAGTTTATCTCAGGTACACAATGTTTTTCATGTTTCGATGCTGAGAAAGTACATGCTAGATCCATCTCATGTTTTGAGTCCAGAGGTAGTTCAGTTGGAAGAGAACCTATCTTATGAGGAACAACCGGTCCATATTCTTGACCACAGGGAGAAAGTGTTACGGAATAAGGTGATTAATTAGGTAATGGTTTTTTGGAAAAACCACATGATGGAAGAGGCAACATGGGAATAGGAAAATGCAATGAGGGATAAGTACCCCCATTTATTCGATAAGTAAATAAATTATGGGGACATAATTTTCTAATGGGGGGAAGGATGTAACATCCCAAGTAATTAATGAATAATAGATATTTTTATCTATGTCTATTAGTGAATTAGATAGTGTTTTAGAGGCTTAAAATGAGAATAAATCCAATCTTAAGCAAGGAATACACTAATATTTTTAAAATATTTTTTTACTGCCTTTTAATGGAAAACCATTTTTAAATCTATATTTTGACAATTTTATAAGCTATGTTTGTCAAAATAAACTTATTCTTTATGATTGGTACATCAAAATTTACTTTGTGTGAATTTTTGGTATTTTTCCGATAAATTTCATTTTTTAATGAATAGTGAAAAATGTTGTATTTTAATTCAAAACCTATTTTTAATCTAATTTATTTATATGATTAGATTATCTTTTGAATTGGTTTTGAAGTGAAATTGGAATATATTTTACCCATTTAATCCAATGGTGGACATTGTAATCAATTTCACTTTGAAATTGGACTTAAACTGGTGTTAATCTTTTGATACTTATTGTTTCATAAAAACACGCTATTTGTCATGACAGCTGGAATTAATTATTAAATTAATTAATTTAACTTATATGATTTTAATTTTGTAAAATAGACATAATTTTTGAATTCAGAATATCAAATATATCTTAGGGTGAAGTTTTGGTATTTTTCTGAAAAACGTCAATTTTTGATGAATAGTGAAACCACTAAGTGGTAGTTAAAGAAACTGATTATTCATTTAAATGAAACTTTTCCACTTCTGTGATTTGATTTTCAAAAATCTGACATACATGGTTGTCATAAATAAGTAAAATGTGGTTCAATGAGATTAAAATAATTTTTTTGGTGAATAGTAACTTTTAAGTTTTTAATCGCGATTAGAGGTAATTAGTGCAATTTAAGGTAAAAATGATATTATAATAAAATGAAAATACCTAGACACTTGTCCTACCCTTATTGGATATGTCATGGCCGACCAAGAAAAGCCATAGGTCAACTTGGTGACCCCATGGAGCCACTTTGGTGGGAAAATGACATTAATATCTTTTTATTTAATGTTAAAATTAAAATGACACAAACATGAGTTGTTTTACTAAAACAATTTTTAAATGGGGTTATAAAAGTCAGAATTTTGAATATAAATATTAATTAGAAATATAAAAAGATTTCCTACATCATGATATTTGTTTTATAATTTTTATACATTAAATAAATAATATTATAAATGACATCATGATGATGCAGTGATTACCTCATTAATAAAGGATTTAAATAAAATGAAAAGATAATGTAAAATATATGACCTAAACATGTCCAAAACCTATTTGATGGGTGGATTTCGAACCCTTATCACCTTACCCTTGAATTATATCAATGTGGGACCTTTTTAATCAGAAAATCATTTTAAAATAAAGTAACATTTCTTTACTTTCCAAGAGTGCCCCTCCTCTCCTTTTATAAATGGCCCCCACCTCTACCTCCTTACCCACACTTACAAAGCCTTTGGCTTGGACAACCCATACCCATTTTGTCTCTCCAATTCCATGTATTACTCCTTGAAACCTCACATTGGGAAGAAGTCTTCCCAAGGAAGCCTTTGAGCTCAAACCAAAGGGAGTTACCCGATTTTAAGGTAATGTCTTCACTTGTGTTCTTTTGTTTTATTTTGCTTCTCCAACCCCCAAAACTCTTTTTATTCATTTCTTTTGTAACAACACCAGTATCTTACATATACTAGTATGTTTTTATAAGAAGTATTCGAGCTACACTTACACACACCTACATCTAATGTTTAAAGAACATACTGTTTCCGTGGATGGAGAATTTCTGCCTCCCGAAATGATGATTGTTCAACATTATTTTAACACCTTAAAAGGTGGAAATTAAGATTACACTATATTTATATATGATATATAATATGTTTATGTTTTCTTTAAGCTTCTGTATTTTTCCTTTTGGGCATACCTTTATGGTTTCCATTATGGGTAAACGTGATATCTTCATTTAAGGAAGTGCGGACTACCACCCCCTCAAAATGATTTGATTCGTTAATACCATATGTGGGACGTATAAAGGATGGAGTTATGATATTATATATGATATTACACTGGAATTATAATATACCTTTATATCATTATGATTCCATTTCATAAAATACGAAATAGAAATGGAAGCAGCGTTCATGTGTACGTATGGCTTATCGTCTCCATGAACAGTGAATTTCATTTCTTACCTCTAAATGTTATGTAATATTATAAATTCATGCATGTACTGGATATATATGATATCTACATCATGAATACCATTCTGGATATAATGGATACATGAACAACTTGTAATTATAAAGGGTTTATTTTTGACTCAAGTACCAATGATCGTTAAAATAACTGTTATTAACTTAAATAATTACATAGTGTTCATGACATGGCAATAAGTGATATAAAAGGAATAATGAACTTGAAAAGGTTATTAAACAAGTATAAATTAACTCAAGTTTATTATTCAGGAGATTAAAGAATGATCGAGTCAAGTCGGACCTGAGGTATGGGACTTCGTCTCAATCTCCTTTCATTGAGGAATATTTTGTTTTATACACAACCTTCTTTTATACTTTGTATAAACCCCTTTGACTTTTATGTTTATTCAAAAGGAATCTTTTTTATACGAATCGTTTAATAAATGACATAAGGGAATGTTTTTGTTGTACGTATGCGGCGACAATGACTTCTCCGCCGTCGTGACCATTATTTGAGTTTCGGCTTCCTCTACAAGCCATACCTTTTTTTTAAAAGAAAAATAAATACCATGTTTTACTTTTGTTTTATTTTGGTATTGAAACTAGTTTTCATAATGTTTTTATATAAATGTGTTGTATTGATATCTTGTGATTGAAAGGTGGAAATGTTAGGTTTCCTTTATGCATGTTTTATGTGATACGATTATGTTGAGGTTCTTGGGCATTATTATGAAGACGGGTAGTTCCGTGATAAACTAAGGGCGGGTGAGCCCGATATATCTCTCCAATGCATTGGGTAATGTGAAAGAGTGAAACGTTAAGGTTTCTCCGAAGAGATTTAGGGAATATACTGTGATGGGTATTCCAAACCTAACCAAGAGGGTTACTCCCTACGTAAAAATGTTATGAATGCCTCAAGTTACCTTTATGTCTTATGATTTCTATGATTTATTCATGATTTGATGAGGTATGTTAGAGTACCTATGTTTTATGGGTAAAGTATGATTTCATTCTTATGTATATATGAACTCATGTTTCCTTTCCATATTTTTATAACCCTTACTGAACTTTTTATGCTCATCCCAAGTTTTTGAAAAAAAATTCACAGGTCAAGGGAAGGGTACATGATATGATGATAGTGTCAAGGAAGTGTCAAGAAAGAATCCATGTTTTATTTTAAATATGTTTCTGTTGATGGAAAAAATGAATAATATCTTTTATGTATCCACTTTGTTTAAATGTGGAATGTAATGAAAGTTTTATGATCTAATTCTCTAAAACTCTAAACCTGAAAAGATCCTCAAAGTGTATTCTTGAAATATTTCAAGATTAAGTAATGTTTAAGGCCAGGGCCTTATAATACATCCCATTAGACAAGTGATATCATGAATTTATTCATCCTTATGATATTTAGGTTCCATTTTACATTATTCATTCATGGGAATTATGAATAAATATTACCATAGTGGTAATGATTTTATGTTACAATCTCGTCATTTATCAGGATTGTGTATGATTATGCTTCTGATGATAAAATATTATAATCCATCACTCAATAAACTCAGAAATTTTAATATCCTCTAGTTAGTCCTGATATTTTCAAGTAATAATTCCATTTTTAGCTATTTATTTCTTAAAATAACTAATAATATTTTTTTAGAAAATCTGACTTTATTTATCTCTTCTGTCATAAATCTGTTTTCTTCTAAAAACTAGTTCTCTAATTTTTTTTAAAAAAAATTCTCCAATTATTTTTAAAAGAAAATTTTACTTATGGTTTAATTTTTACAACAAAAAATTAAGGAATATTTATGTCATTTTCCAAAAAAATTACTTGTTTGAATTTTATTGTAAATGTGAAAGGAATATTCAGTTTAACATGTACGACATGAACTACATTTTCCAAATTCATGACCAATAATTACTTCAAATATTTCTTAATATGTTCTAAGGGTCATTTTAAAATAACAATATTTTTAATTTTTTTTACTTTTTAAAAGTCTTTTTAATGTGGAAAATATATTTTCTTCAAGAAATGTTTTAATTGATTTTTTAAAGCATTACTTACAAGTCTTTAATGTTTTTTAAAAAAGAGGATTTTGAAAAAGTTTTATGTTTTAAAAATTAATTTTAAATGAAATTTTATTTTTCTTAAGAGATTTTTCAAGTGATATTTAAGAATCCATATCCATATAATACGTCATCCTTTGATGTAATTAATTCTTTATTGGTAATATAGTCCAAGGATTCCATTTATATCCTTCCTCTAAATGGTTTGTGTTGATGATAAAAATATTTTTATAAAACCCATTCCTCTTCCAAGAGTTATAAAGTGATAGAACTATTATGAAACCTTCTTCTTTTCATGGGTTATTCTATGATGAAATGATGAAAAATGAATATGAACCCTTCTTGTTTTCAATAATTTATGATATAATGAATTGTTTTTAAAATGATTTTCATTTCATGGGTTATGATATGATGAATTTTTTATGATTTTGGGGAACACATGTGTATGATTTTCATTATGTAATGGTGAATATGTTATAACCAAGGAAGTTGGTTAGGTTATAACAAAAGACAAGTGGGACCTATATCTCCCTCCAATGCATTGGGAAAATATTTATATCTCATTAGATCAACAAGACTAGAATGAGGAGTAAACTCAGCTCAGTGAGGTGATTTCTTTTCTATGATTTTATTGGGAGTAAACCTTGACTAATATAATGGTTTTGAGATTAAACTATTCCATTATTAGGAAAGGCTTGTCACTTGGTATACTGGTTTTTCCCAACCATGAGGTGCATCCTCCCATAGAGTTCACTTATAAGTTTTTGAAATAACCCTTCACTATTAAGGAAATGATATTCAGTACTTATTTTTATGTTAAAATTATATATATTATTCTAATTTTTTTCTCTCATGGTTAATTTAATTTTATTATCTTATGATTCATGTCATTTGAACTACCAATCCTTATGCCATGACTTATGATTCTGATTTATAATATGTAGGATACGGTTTTCTATTATTATTATCTTATTCATAAACCATAATGTTTGTCCTATTAATATGTATATCCTTTGTTTAAATTTAAAAATAATTTGAGGCCACCCTTTCTTATGTTTCCTTTCCCTAGGTTATAAATAATGTTTTTAATTAGGATTAATAAGGGGGGCCGTATTTAATGGAAACATTGAAGACCATTTAGGAATTAAGAAGATTATGTTCCAAGTATCCAAAAGAACAAAACTATTATGGTCTACAGGTGTGTATTTTTATAATGAAATGAATATTAATTTAAAAAAATATAATATAAATGTAAGAGAATATAGGTTTTCTATAAACCTACATTCAGAATGTATGTTCGTATCCATCCAAAACACACAGGCGTAGAGCGTTCAAGGGAACTATATAGAACCATAAAGAAATGTATATCCATTAAAATTAAAGGAAATTAAAGTAGAAATAATGATACAAGAGTATAATAGAAATATATAAATAGGTAATATATATATATATTTAATTAATAAAATTAATAAAAAGTGTTGGAGGGTCCCCTTACATAATGTCCTGACTCTCTTTTGATGCCCCTCTAACCTCCTAAATGGATAAATTGCCTATGTTGATTGAATATTAATGAAAATTATTAATTATTATTTAATTTAATGTAATATATTATATTATATTAAAAAATAATATTTATTAAATTTATTTTTCATGAGTAGATCGTTTTGGGTTGTTTGGTTCGTATTTCTAAACTCGATTTTATAAAATACTAATTACTAATAAACTTTTCCTAATGGTTCTAAAATCACTAAATGTTTAAATGGTATGGGGTTGATATCCTTACATAATTATATGTGTAAATTACATGTTTATTTTAAAGGTAATTTTTATGTAATTTATATTATTTCATTCTTTGAGGGCGTTTCCTAGGAGATTTTGGAGAAAGGGGTGTTTTTGTCATGATGTGGGCCAAACCGTGAGACCATTTCCAGATTTAAAAAAAAATATGTTTCTTTTATAAATCCTTATTTTTTTTACATCTTTCACCCATTATGCTTACCACTTGGCCTCCACTAGCCTTTTCAAACCACCATATACATTTGGACCCCAAAGGAACTCATAATAATGGTGGATTTGGGAAATTTAATTAGGGATTGGGCCAACCCGTGAGACCATTTCTTGTTTAAAAAATATATTTATTTTATATCCCATTAATTTTTTAATATTTCTTAGTCATTTCAAATCTCACTCAAGCCCAAAAACCCTAATCGCACCTCCATGTTCCATTTTCCTTCATTGGAGCTCATCTTCATCGCATGTGAGCACGAACATCCTCAAGGTTTCTCAATTCATCCAAATTTGAAAAGGTAATTTATTTCTTTCATAAATAATTAATTTTTTACTGTTTTCTCCCAATTTCATTCCCCACTTGACTCCTCATCCTTATTGTAACCTTCATTTCAATTTTGGATTCTTGGAGATCAAACTACTGATGTGTTTGGGGTTTTTCTTCAAAGTTTTTCAAGTAAGTGATTTTCTCTCTTGTTCCTTCCATTTCCTTAGGGTTTATACCATCATTCTTGAATTTATAAATTTCCATAAACTAGGGTTTTGTACCTATGGTTTTTTTTTGAGTTTCTTGGTCCTATTTTGTGGTTTTATGTTCGTTTTCACTCCCTTGTGGTGTGGCAATGGTGCGGTTGATGTTCCACACAAGGATTTGAGGGTTTTGAAAAATATTGTAGGTTATTCCATATGTAAGAATTTAAAAATGAGTTATCTTTATGAATTTATATTTATTTTATATTCATATTTCATTATTTGTAGTGCAAATACTATTTTTGGTATCATTTGTTAAGCAGTTGATTTTTAAGTGCCAATTTTGTGTGAAAATGGGTGTTTTACTTGTGCATTACATGTTATACCAATTGGGGTTGATTTATATTTCATGTAATGGATTTATAAAATTGGTTTAGTTCTGAAAATTATGGTTTGGGGTAATATTGGTATGCATTTGGTGTTAAAACAAGGGTTTTAAATGGATTTTATGTTTAATGTTTTGTTATAACTTGTGTAATTGTTTTATATAAATTCTAAGCATTTTTTTGTTATAAAAATGGTGAAATGAATGTTTATATACTATTTTGAGTGTGTAATACCAAAAATGGTGTATTTTATGTGTAAATGTCATTTGGTATCATGTGGAACTTGTTTGATCACTAATGGGGAAACCTGAGTATCTAGGTGGGCGGATGTGTTCTAGCATGCTAGGGATCTAGAGTAGTTTTCCATGATTCACCTAGCATGATGGACATTGAAAACACTAACAAAAATATGATGGTGATGATTTTATGGACCAATATATCATGGGAGATTCCCCTACTAGTGGCTTGTGCATTAGAACAAATATTGTTATGGTTACTTTCACACCAAGGTGCGAGGTACCTATGGCTAACAACTAACTAGTGCCTAGGGGTGTTCCCATGTTTAGTTCTCATTGACTATTTGGTATTTATCTTTGGATTATAGTGTGTTTGGATGAAAATTTCATTATCTTAAATGTTTTATTTAAATTTACCCATTCTTTAAAGTTACCCACTTTGAAAATTGTTTTCATTTAAAAGATACACCTTTAGAAATTATTGCAACCATTGTTTATTTATAACACTTTCAAGATTTTTATATTATAATTATTATCACATGGAATATTTGGGTGGTATTCTATTGGGTGTATTCTCACACTCTACTTACACCTTTGGGTGTAAGTATACTTGGTTGTGTTTGACAGAGGTAAGGGCGCGACTTTTGGAGACGAAGTTCGGGTTTCTAGTTTCTTCTATTGTGTGGTGTTGTGGATATAACTTGTGGGTGATGAACCCTTGTTTTGTGGTAGTATTTGGGTTGTTTTTTATGCTACCATGGTAGTTTGGGACCTCTTGTGTCATGTTAAAAATCTTGTATTCTTTTCTAAATTTTTAATTAAGGCTTTGTTTCGCATGAATTTTCATATTTGGTTTATTGGTTGTGTTTGGTTGTTTTATGTATCCTAATTCGGGTAAATTGTGCAAAAAAAATTTATTTATGATACTTGGGCCCTTGTTCCGGCCTGTGGGGATAGAGAACGCCCTTCGGGTTGGGTCAGGTGCCGGTTTTTATGGCAACCAGATCTAGTTCGTGACAAAATGGTATCAGAGGAGGTTTATCTTTTAGGGTCATATTATTATTTTTGGTTAAGTCTAGTTAGACAGGAGCTAAGATTTCCAGGGCTCAGAGTTTTGGTTACATATAGGGTGTCTGGCCAGTAAAACTTATGATAAACCTTGAGTCACCATGGGATGTTGGGATTGTTTGTTTTACTTCTCTTCTAGGTGGGATGTGTGGGCTACAGACTGCACGTTGACATTGGGTGGGAGTGAAGTGGTTGTTTATTTAATTTTTTTGATGTGTTAAATTTATTTATATTTGATGTAATTGCTGAAATTTTTCATAATTGTTGTACTGATGATTTCTTTTGGGACTGTTGCCTTTCATAACAACATGCCTCCACGAAAAGCTCTGATGCACCCACAGGAGGACTCCGAAGAGAGTTCTCCCTCACTGATTGTTCAAATGATGGTCGATCTTTTGGTGAGGGTTGTCCAATACCTAGGACAGGGGGTATCTCCCGCTTCTTCTCCATCTAGGTAAGAGGAGTTTGGTTAGGAAAAATCCCAGTAGTTTCTAAATAACAAGCCCTCTACTTTCTGAGGTATCACGTAACTCCAAGAAGTAGAGGAGTGTATCGAGAAGATTGAGAGAATGTTTGAGTTTCTTAACACACTTTATGAGGTTAGGGTGAAGTTTTACTCATTTATATTAGAGGATATGAACTGCAGGTGGTGGGAATAAGTGCTTCAAGTTGGGAAGCATGAACAGATGAGATGGAAGGACTTCAAGGTTACCTTCAATAACCAGTACTGCCCTTAATTCTTAGCATATGCTAGATCCCAGGAGTTTATGGATCTGGTTCAGGGGGACCTTTCAGTGATAGAGTATGCTAACCATTTTTTTGAGCTGGTCTGGTATGCTCTGTAAATGGTCTCCAATGAGAAAATGAAGGCTTAGAAGTCCGAGAGGGGTTTATGGCCATAGATGAATTCTTAAGTCTTCTTGTTCAAGTAGAAGATATGAATTGAGGTGGTTGATTAGGATTTTATGGTAGAGATTCACCGCAAGGTGAGGTCTGGTTTCTATGTAGTAGTGTCAGTCATGGGAAGTGGCAATTATTCTGAGAAGAAAAGGACATGAGAGGAGAAAGGGAAGAAGGGTGGGGGTAGTTTAGGTCAACCTTATAGGAAGTTTTTTTCAGTGTCTTCTGATTCAAGGTTTATTGTGTGCCATCAGTGTGAGAGGCCAAGGAACACCGGACCAAAATGAACATCTCCTATAAATCCCATCTTTCAATGTGGAGGTATGGGACACTTGTAGATTTTTTATATGTTGAACCTTCCACTCTAGAGTGGGGCATGATCAATGGCTTCTAGGGGAGTGCTAGCTCAGTCAAAGTTTTTGAGGACAGGGGGGTCTCAGTTTGGTGGCTATGGTATGCGAGTATTTGTTCTCAGGTATATTGTAGGCATATTCATGTGGTGGGGTAGGCAGCAACGGGATTAGATATAGGGCCTTCGATAGTTTGAGGTACCATCTTGATTGAATATTCTATACCTGGTGTTCTTTTCAATACCAATGATTCTATTTAATTTCTCTCTGCCTATTTGGTGGGAATGCTGAATTTTCTAACTGATTTTTATCTATTGCAATGGAGTTGGTGGCGCTGCTTCGTAAGAAGATGGAGCAAGGTCTCAGGTACCCGTCATGTGAACTTATTGTGTATGGGGTAGCGATGGATTGGGACCTTATAGTCTTGGATATGGATATTTTTTATGTAATCCTCGACATGGATTGGTTAGTGTACTTTCAAGTGTACATCGATTTATATAGGTGGTGAGTGAGTTTCAAAGCACCTGAAGGTAGTCCCCAAGTTTTTCATGGGAAATGGAATCCTCGGTCTGTTCGTGGAGGACCTCCACTCCCAGAGTTGGGAAATCTTGTCATCAAGTTGTCATCTCTCGTTCTAGAGGATGATGGTCATGCACTAGATGGTGGTTTACTCCTGTAGTGGATGAGTTTTAGGAGGTATTCTCATATGATTTTTAAGGCTTTCCTCTCGATCAGGATGTCAATTTCTCGATCGATTTGGCACCAGGAACACAACTGATGTCTCTTCCCTCGTATCATATTCCCCCCACTTAGCCATGGGAATTAAAGATAGAACCAGAAGATTTTGAATTGAAAGGATTCATTCACTTGAGTGTCTCTCCTTGGGCCGCTTCTATCCTTTTTGCAAAGAAGGCCGATGGATCCTTCTAGTATTTTATTGACTATCGGAATCAAAACAAGGTAACCCTCAAGAACATATATATTTTTCCTCAAATAGATGACTTGTTTGATCAATTGAAGGGTGTGAAGTGGTTTTATAAGATATACTTGAATTCTAGTTACCACCAAATCATGGTGAAGGAGGAAAATATCATGAAGACAGTATTTTGAAGTAGGTGTGACCACTTTGAGTACCTGGTCATGCCTTTCTGGTTAAGAAACACTCCTGCGATCTTTATAGAACTCATGAATAGGGTGTTCCACCAGTATCTCAACTCTTTTGTTATGGTATTCATGGACCACATCCTAGTTTACTCTAGATATAAGGAGGATCATGAGCATCATTTTTAGATCATGTTGAGAACTTTTCGGTATCACCTCCTTTATGAAAATCTATTCAAGTGAACCTTTTGGATTAGGGTGGTGAAGTTTCTGGGGAATGTGATATCAGAACAGGGAGTTTCAGTGGTTCCTAAGAAGATCAGTGTAGTGATGTCATGGGAGAAACTGAAGAATGTGTTTGAGATCAAGATTTTCCTCATATTGGAAGGATACTATAGGCCGTTTGTTCGAGATTTCTCTCAGCTTAATTCTCCCAAGACCACACTCACCCAAAAGGGTGTGAAGTTTGATTGGGGACTAGAATTTCAGGCATTCTTTGAGAAGATGAAGCTGCGGTTGACTACCTTCCCCATGTTGATCTTCCCAGAATCTAGAAAGGGCAATGTGGTGTATTTTGATGCTTCAGTTATGGTTATCAGGTGCGTTCTTATCCAGGATGATCACATGGTGGTGTATAGATCCCACCAACTTGGACAACACGAAAATAATTACCCAACCCATGACTTGGAGCTAGAAGCTGTGTTGCATGCCTTGAAGTCTTGGCATCACCACCTCTTTGGGGAGAAGTTTTGGGTCTATTCTGATCAAAAGATATTAGACTATATCTTCTTGAATAAGGAAAGTAACCTAAGGTAGCAACGTTGGGTCGAGTACTTGTAGGGGTTCAAATTCGATAACATCTACACCCCGGGGAAGGCTAACATGGTGGATGATTTTTTGAGAAGAAGAGTATCAGGGTAGGATTTGAGGAAGTCCAGTGATGAGTGGACTCTAATGGAGCTCTTTTATCATATACGTGTGGAGACCAAGGAGCACAGTGGAGGTGTGTTCTTAGCGAGCATTCAGTCGACCCATTATCTTGTAGAGCTAATTTAGCAGGAGCATCCCGAGGACGAGCTATATTAGTGGTCGAGACATTTTCTTCATGGTGGGTATACATATTCTGATTGGTCTTCATCCCCTGAGGGTATCTTGTGATTCAAGGGCCTTTTAGTGGGGAATTTTTCTCTATGGAAGGTGGTAATATAGGATAGCCACCAGTCTTAGTTGGTTGTCCATCCTTATGCCACCAAGATGTATTATGATGTTTTATACTAGTTCTGGTGGCCAGGCATGAGATAGGAGATAACTGACTATGTATTTAGATGTTATACATGTAAGCAGGTGAAAGAAGAGCATCAAAGGCCCTCTAGTTTGATTCAGTCATTACCAATTCCTACTAAGAAGTGGGACGATGTTGACATGGATTTCATTTTTGGATTGGCTCATACACCTTAGGGAAAGAATGCTATTTGGGTAGTGATCAATCATATGACCAAATTCTCCCATTTAATTCGGATCATATATTCAACCAAAGTGGATGAATAGGACTGGTTGTATGTGCAGGAAGCTATGAGGCTCTATGGTGTTCAATTATCCATCATTTCAGATAGGGACCCTCATTTTACCTCTTGGTTTTGGAGTGTCCTTTATAAGGCATTGGGGTCCTAGATTATGTTGAGTATGTCATACCACCCTCAAAAAGATGGTTAGACAAAGTGAGCTAATCAGATTTTGGAAGACATACTTTGGGAATTTTTGTTAAATTTTGATGGTTCATGGAATTCATATTTGGGATTGATATAGTTTTCCTATAACAATATCTACCACTCCCCAATCTTTATGGCACCATTCGAGGTTCTTTATGGTCGATCATGTCGATCTCCTTTATGTTGGGTGGAAGTGGGTAAGACCTCGTTGTTGGGTCTGTGTATTGTGTAAGAGATGTTATACAAGGTTAAATATATTAGAAAATGGTTTTTTATATCCCTGATTCGACACATGTCCTATGCCGATCAGAGGCATCGATCTTTGGAGTTTTCTGTGGATGATTGGGTATTCTTGAAAGTGGCATCTCTCTTGGGTTATCGTTGTCTTGGTAAGAAAGGAAAGCTAACACCAAGGTATTTGGGACCTTTTGAAATCATTTATAGGATTGATAAGGTGGAATACGGGTTTGAGTTTCCATCTCAGTTGACATCGATCCACGTTGAGCTCCACATCTCCTAGGTAAAGAAATAAAATCTAGATCCATCCCATGTTTTGAGTTGGGAAGAGTTGGAGTTGGAACATGATCTATCTATGGTTGAGTGAATAGTGAATATTTTTGACTCCCAAGAAAAGTGATTTAAGAGAATTCTATTACTCTGGTTCAACTTTTCTGGCAGCATGTGATAGATGAGCAGGAGACATGGGAGTGGATGTCTTGGATCAAAGAGCAGTTTCCATTTCTCCTATCTGAACAGGCATCAAGATGACTTTCTGAGGGTGGAATGTTTTTATGGTGGGGATAATTGTCATATAAATGACATATTTTAAAGGTATTGTTCATTTAATTTCTATGAGTTTATTTTTTTCAGGTTTTTCCTAGGTATTATTGGATAATGAGGTGGTTTTATTATGGTTTGGGCCAAACTGTGAGACCATTTCCATATTTTAAATCAATTTTTTCTTTTATAAATCATTCTTTTTTTAACATTTTTCACTCATTAAACTTCACACTTGGCCTCCCCTAACCTTTTGGAACCACCATATCTATTTTCACCCCTTATAAAATCATAATAATTGTGGATTTGAGTGATTTATTCAGGATGTTGGTGAACCTGTGAGCCCATTTTCAGTTTTTAAAAAATAATTTTTTTCTTTTATCTCATTAATTTTTTAATATTTTTGGCCATTACACCTCTCACTAGAGCCCACAAAACCTAGGAGCACCCCAATGTTACATTTTACCTCTTTGGGTCTTTATCAGGTATTAGGGAGAACTTCCTCAAGGTTTCTCAAATTGTATAGATTTGAAAAGGTAATTTGTTTCTGTCATAAATCAATCATTTTGTACTATATTTCACCCATTTTAGTCGCTAATTTATGTCCTCAGCCTTATTAGAACCTACCTTTAAATTTTGGATGCTTGGAGATCCAACTACTGGTGTTTTTGGGGTGATTTCTTGAAAGTTTTTCAAGTAAGTGATTTCCCCTCTTGTTCCTTACATTTCCTTAGGGTTTCTCCCATCCTTCATGAAGTTCAAAATGTCCAGAAACTAGGGTTTGGTATCTAGGGTTTTTTTGGAGTTTCTTGGTCCTATATTGTGCTTTTAGGTTTATTTTCACTCCCTTGTGGTGTGGGGTGGTGTGGTTGAACTTATACTCAAGGATTTGAGGGTTTTGACATACGTGATTGGTGATTCCATAAGTAAGTATTATAGAATGAGTTAGATTTCTGGATTTATGTTTATTTTATGTTCCTATTTCAATATTTTTAGTGTGAAAACTTCTTTGGGTAGAATTTGTTAAGTGGTTTTTTAAGTGCCAATTTTGTGTGAAAATGGGTGTTTTACTTGTGAATTCCATGTTGTACCAATTGGAGTTGATTTATAATTCATGGAATTGCATTATAAAAATGTTTTAGTGCTGAAAATTATTGTTTGGTGCAATATTGGAATGCATTTAGTGTTAAAAACGGGGTTTTAAATGTATTTTCTGTGCAAAGTTTTGTTATAACTTGTGTAATTATTTTATGGAAATTCTAAGAATTTGTTTGAGTTATATATATGGTGAAATGCATGTTTAGTTACTATTTTGAGTGTGTATGAACAGAACTATTGTTTTATGTATAAATTTTTTTGGTAGCTTGTGGGACTTATTTTATCATAATGTGGGAAACCCAAGTATCTAGGTGGCAAGACGTGTACTAGCATGCTAGTGATCCAATGTGGTTTGTCCCAATTTCACTTAGCATGTTTGATGTTGAAAACACTAACAATACTATGATGAGGATGGTGATGGGGAACACTATGTTATTGTTAATTACCCTACTAATGGATCGTTCACAAGAACAAATATTGTTGTGGATACATTCACACCGAGATGCGAGGTACCTGGGGATCACAACTAACTAGTGCCTTGGGGTGTTTCTATATTGAGTTCTCATTGACTATTTGGAATTTATCTTTGGATTTTGGTATGTTTGGATGGAAAATTCAGTAGCATAAATGTTTTATTTAAATATACCCATTGTTTAAATTTACCCACTTTGAAAATTTTTTTCATTTAAAAGATGCACCTTTAGAAATTTTTGCTACCATTCTTTGTTTATAACACTTGGAAGCTTTTTATCTAATAATGCTTGTCACATCAAATCCTTGGGTGGTATAAAATTGGGATTAGTATCACACCCTAATTACACCTTTGGGTTTATGTAGACTTGTTTATGTTTGACATAGGTAAGGGCAAGGCTTTTGGAGACAATGGTTTAGGTTTCTAGTTGCTTCTGTTGTGTGGTGTTGTAGAGACAGCTTGTGGGTGATGACCCCTTGTCGTGTGGCGGTCTGTGGGTTGTTTTATATTACACCATTGTAGTTAAGTCCCTCTTATATCATGATAAAAACCTTTTATTTTGTTATGAATTTTTATTTAAGTCTTGTTATCATAAATTTTCAAATTCAGTTTATTGATTGTTTTTTGATGTTTTATTTATCCTAATTTGGGTAAATCATTCCCAAACTATTATTTATGGTACCCGGTCACTTGTTCCAGCCCATGGGGATAGGGAATTCCCTTAAAGCCTTTCCACGGGCTGGGTCGGTTGCTGATTTTGATGGCGACCGGATCTGGTTCATGATAATAGGTTTTTAATGTCTCAATATATTATAAAAAATAGTTCAAATTAATAGTTGTTTTTTGAAAACTTATTTTAGATGGTTAAATAAGCCTTAATTGTTTATCATTGGTAATTTTAATATAATTACTATTTTAAAATTCAATGATATTAATCATTTTTTAAATTTTTTATTTATATTATAATTATACAACAAACCCATTTTAAACAGGTCATTAAATGTGAAAGTTGATATAAAACATCATAGTTCACATAGGTAGTATAAACCTACCATATGCGAACGATATTTTAAAAAAAGGTTTTAAATAAGAGAAAAATTAATCAATATAAGATTTTCATATATACATTAGAGTATAATTATAAAAAAATTAATGGTTTTATAATGATAAAATAGATATAGAGAAGTTGTAGGAGTATAAATAAAATGAAATAATCCAAATTTTTTACTCTTTCCTTAATCTTTGAGACACCACTTTTGGCATACATCTTATAGATTCTAAGGGTATCCCGTTGATTAGGCTAGGGATTCTATTTTCTGTCTAATAGGTATTAAAGTTGCAATAGTAGAGATATTTAGCTATGAAATTAGTTTCTAAGTGAATAACATTTGGTGGTGAAATGGTGTATTTATAGGCGAAGGAGAGGGGTGTTTTTGAATGAAATATTAGAAAAATTATTATTTTGGATTAAGAATATTAATAATATTGATTATTTTTAATATAAAATGTATTTTATTAAAATATATTAATTTAATATCAGTACAATGCTTCAAAAAATGATTCATGTCCTTGAAATATTTGATTCAATATAAATTAGTAAAAATTTGTTTTTTTATAATAAAATATAATTTAAACATTTAAAATTTATTTATATGTTTATAAATTTAATTTAATATTTTAAAATTTATAATTATACTCCTTAAATTAATTTTTATTATTTTAAAACATTTTGAAATTTAATAAATAATTTTATATCATAATGATGCCAAAAAACTTATCATATATGATAAAACTATATTTTTATTATTCATATGGATTTGATTTTTTTTAAAACCTAAAAATCTCTTTAAGATGATATTCCTAATATTAATCTAAGAATGATACCATTTTTATATAAATAAATATTAAAAGTAGGTAATTTTAATATTTACATTTTAATATAAAAAATCATATTTTATAAAATAAGTAAAAACAAGCCTTATTAAAAAAATTACACTTAAAAATAAATTAAATAACACATTTTGAGAAGTAATTTAATGGAATTATATAATTATATTTTCTTAATTTAGTCTAGGAAAATATTACATATAAGATATTTTATTATCTCCAATAGTCATGTTATTGTTCTAGTGGTCATGTTGTTATTCAAATGATCAAGTTATTATTCCAATGTTTTGTTACATTTCCAATAGTTAAAACACTTCTACTTACTATAATTATATATATTATGTTCTTATTTATTCATCCTCCAAAAAATTATCAATTTTATTTATATTTCATTTAAATAATAATAATCTTGTTCTAAATATTTTTTTGTTTTCACAGTGTTGTGTGTGATTATGTTATTTCTAAGAGACCATGAACGATCTGATTTCAAAATTTTATTTTTATTATTTTATTTTTTTATAGATTATTTATACATTAATTAGTCACATGGAATATATTCATTGTTTTTTTTTGTAATTTTATGTTGTGAAATGAAATTCCATTTACATTTTTACATAGTTTGTATGATAATATACTTTTTAATTTTAAACAAACAAAATAATAATGAAACATATATATTTTATAAAATAATATTTCAAATAAAAACATGGTATGTCACATTCTACCCCTTTAGAAATTTTATCCATGAAACATTAATTCAAAATTTAATATGAGAATTGATAGTCATACATTTTTATTATTACATATTTAGGTTTCCATTATTCTTCTTCATACTTATGATTTGTCCCTAGTATTTCAAATAGGTAAATTTTCTTGTTTAATTGCACGTTTTTTTTTCTATCAAAGATATTCATTGGTTACTACTTGTGAGAAAGTTCCTGATCCTGAACTGAAAATGTTTTTTTAAATAAAGGCAGAAGCTTACATGGAACCAACATTTCATGGTGGCCTATAGTGGTGAAGGCCTAAATCATCACCTTGCACAAACAAATTACATTCCCGAGGTAATGAGCCAAAGCGAGAGTAGATTAGCAAGGGTTCCTCCAGACTACCGCCTCTAGAAAGGGAATCCGCAGCAAAGTTGGATTCTCTTGGGACATATCGGAGCACACATTCTCTGGAAATCATTAAAATACGTTTACAGATCAGATAGATCAAAGCCCACGTTATCTCACCCTTAGCCGTGATTTCCCGAACCAAAACCTCTAAGTCCGATTTGATTTCAGCATAATCCTGGAAAAATCTGCTGCAAAGTGTTATATTTGTGATAAAAACCCGGATTTCTGCTTCGACAGAGCATCCCAACCCATGGTAGCTGCTGAAGGCCAGCACCACAGAGCCGTTCCCATCACGGACCAACCCTCCTCCGCGTATCTCTCCATGAAGCAGGGACTCGTCCACGTTGAGTTTAAAACTGTTCGCCAGTGGTTTCCAGCTAATCCAGGAACTAATAGAATTTGGAGACCCAACCGGCCTATTGAGGAAACTGCAGTGGGAAGGGGAATACTGGCCTTTCTTTAACAGGGAGCCGAGATCCTGGACCAAATTTCTTAGCCTCAGTTGGAGCAGGAAAACTGAAGGCCGGATCTTAATACGAGTTGTGTTCCTAGCTTCCCAGATCGTCCAAAAAACATCCATAGATGTGTTGCACCTAATCTTTTCTTCCATTTGTTTAGATTCTATTCCTGAGAACCAGACCGAATGGAGTTCCTAAAAATAATTGCATGTCCCTACCGAGACTCCCCCTCTAGACATGCTGGACCAGAGTTTATCCGCCCATTCACTCTGAAAAAACAGGCGAGTAACGGACTCCCCATAAGAAGATACACAGCAGTAACATAAGCCAACTGAACCCCCCTTCTTCTGGACGTTGTCTTCAGTAAGAAGAGCATAATTTCCGGCACGCCAAACCAAAAAAACAAACATAGTTGGAATCTCTTTACACCACAAAAGTGCCCCCAGCTCATCCTGAACAATGTCTTAGTGGATCAGTAGGCGAAAATCTCCCCCATTGAATCTCCCCGACTTTGCCTCTGTAAAACATAGTCGATCCTCATCCTCCAAGAGGGTAATTTCCTTAAAAGACTGAAATTGGTCCCTGTTCAGAATGGTTTCCATGAGTCTAGGGTGGGTAGAAGCCTCCTTGACAAAGAATTATGGAACCAGAAAGTAAGGAAAATAGAGTCTATCTCCAATCCAATTATCCCTCCATAAGTTGACATTCCCATGACCCAGAACCCACCTTCCAGAGTCCTGATGAATCTCCAATTGGGACTTGATCATTTTCCCAAATTTGGACAGCTTTCTAACCTCCCACTCCTCCCAATTGTTTCAATATTTCTTGTAACGAAATTTTCCCACATCGATCTCCCCTCCCAAAAAACCAAAGCAATCCGAGCTTGCATAGATTGCATGCCATCAAAAATGTCCCTCAGGCCTACACCACCCTCCTCCACTGGTTTAGCCATCCGAGACCAAGCAGCCCAATGTGCCCTTCCCACAAAATTAGCATCCCAAATTAAATGGTTCATCAACTTCTCCATCACCGTAATCGTCCCCTTGGGAGGAGTAATAATAGATAACACATGCATAGGAATGGAAGAGACCACACTGTTGATCAGAGTCACCCTTCCCCCAAAGGAAAGTAACATGTTCTACAAATTCAGGATTCTCCCAGTCATTTTTCTAACAAGATCCTCAAAGAAAACCTTCTTCACCCGTCCCTTTGAAATAGGATCCCCAAGATATGTCATAGGAAACTGCTTCCGGTTGATTCCCATGATGTCTTGAATTTCCTAAGCTCTTCTCCTTGAACATTTAATGGAAATAAACACATTAATTTTACCAGAATTCACCTGCTGCCCACTGAGGCTTCGGTAAATTAACATGAGATGCATGAAATTAGCCAAGGAAGATCTCCTTCCATTCACAAAAATAAGAATATCATCAGAAAACATAATATGAGAATAGATATCTGAAACTTTAGATCGATAAGGTCTGATCTTCATGTTCCTGTGACCATTTTGTAAATTCTGTGATAGAGCTTCCTGAGCAAGGATGAATAAAGGGGGGGAAAGTGGATCTCCTTGCCTAATGCATCTCACGATTTTGAAGAAACCAATGCATTTCCCCAATAGGGATATGGACAGCCAAGGGGAAGAAAAGCATCGAAATCACAAATCACAAACCCCTTCTTAAAAACCCATCTTTCTCATTACCCGGAGAATTAAGCTCCATTCCAATTTGTCATAAGATTTATCCATGTCCACCTAAATAATAACATTGGACCCAAATTCCTTTCTATCAATATCAGTTAATAACTCTTGAGCCACTCCCACAGCCCCTTGGATGCCTCTTCCTTGGATAAACCCATGTTGTTCAAGAGAAATGATCCTCAGAAGCAAATTACTTAATCTCTTGGAAATAATGGATGCCAAGATTTTATAGGAGACATTGCAAAGGCATATGTGCCTATACTAATTGATAGAACAAGGGTCTTTCACCTTCAGAATCATAACCACTCTAGATGCACATGAGCCCCTGTTGATGGAACCTCCCTTAAAGAAGTCAATCACTACCTCAATCACACAGGGACCCACAAACTCCCAGTTTGTCACATAAAAAATAGTAGGAAATCCATCCGGGCCCAGAGCACTATCCAAGGGCAGATTACGAACCACCTCCCATATCTCACTCTCAGAAGGTAGGGAATTTAAACCTTCATTATCCCCAGAGTTAACCATCCTTGCAATGTTCTCCATAAAAGCTTCTTGCTCAAGCAATAACTCCTCATATCCTAAATTTTGCTGGTTCTCGTCTTTAAACAGTTGTTCTAAGTGGTCTAAATCCAGACGTCCAACAACATTGATGTCAGAAGAGAAGGACTCGTCCTCCATCCTGATGTTGATTTTAGCATTCTGCCTTTCTTTCAAACAGGAATGGAAGAAGCATGTATTTATGTCCAACTCTTTGAGCCACCTGATTCTAGCACACTACCTATAATCCTTCTCAACCTCCAACAATATTTGAGTTAAGATCGCCCATTTATCGCATAATATAATGAAGGATGTATCCTACCACCTTTGAAGCAGCGAATCTTCAAAACCTTCAATATCTCTTTGAAGCACCTCGATAGGGTCGTTTGATGTTGGATGATCCAAAAACCATTTGAAAATATCTGCTTTCAATCTTTTGAGATGTCTAAACAAACCAACCCAATCCCTTCCATCTGTTTCTTAAATCCAAGACTCTCGCATCATTTGGATGAAACCTTCACTGCAATGACAATCTGCCGAATATAAAAACCCTCTCTAATCCTGTCTCTCCTGCTCAAGCTTCACAAGAATTGGAGAGTGGTCTGAAAGGCCCCAAGACAGATGAAAAACTAAGGACCCTGAGAAAGAATCCAGCCCCTAAATGTTAGATAAGCATCTATCTAGCTTACACCATATCCGGTTTCCTCCTTTACAGTTTTTGCACCAAGTAAATTTACTCCCACTAAAGCCCAAATCTAACAAAACCTTTCTAGAAATAAAGCCGTTGGAATCAAGTAGACAGTTGTTAAACAATGGGGACCCTCCCCTCTTCTCTGATATGTCAGATAAAGCATTAATGTCTCTGCCCACAAACCATGGTAGATCCAGCAGAGCAAAGGATCCCAGGTGATCCCATAGCTCCCTTCTGATAAGAACATCAGAACTAGCATAGAAAAAGGTAAATAAAATAGAATAACCTTTGAAACCCAGCTTCACCATGATATATTTCTCATGCACCTTCTTCAAATCCACCTGGAGTGAATTCTTCCAAAAAATCCAAATATTATTGTTACATGGATGGCCATGCATAAAGTGACCAAAACCCATTTTCTTGGTGAAAAAACCCATCCTACAAGGATTCTGCTTTAGTTCTAAAATAACCACCATAGGGACCCTATTTCTACGACACTCAGAGGCCACAAAGGCACATTTAGCTTACCCCCTAATCAATGAGCATTCCAAATAAACACCGAAGTCATTAACCTAAGAAACTCTTGGCCTTATAGCCAGGGCTACCTATATGGGGTCTGAAAAGCATCTTACCACTCTCCTCCCAGGCCATTGACCGAGTCACTGGTCTAGAAGATCTCTCTGAGGAACACCCTTTCTTCAGTGTGTGAATCTTGTTTTTTATAGGACTGTTGGAATCCTCCAAGAGAGAGAACATGTTCCCCTTATCCTCTGTAGATGACGATGGACTTGCTTATTCATGAAGAAAAGTGAACATAAGAAGTTGAGCCCTAGAATTCCGAGAAATTAAAATCTCCATGGTCATCCCCTCAGTAAAACCCTTAGATGAAGACCCCTGTTTCGTAAGTAAAAGCCCAGATTCTACCGTAAAAAAAGACCGCTTTTCCAACTCCACAGAAGAATCATTAGAAGACCAGAAGTCACCCACCGAAAAGGAAGAGATTGAAGGACCTAGAACTGAAGGATAAACCATTTTACCTTTCCCTTTCACGGTCTATGTAGAAAGAACTGCTTTCATCTTCTTCAACAAATACTTATCCAAGCTTGGACTACCAGGAGACCCCAACTTCAACGAAAACAGCAAAGGAGGCACATGACCTGCAAGAGAGAACAGATCTTCCAGAAACTTGCCAGAAAACACAGAGCCACATTGAGATCCAGATCCAGCAACAGAAGTACCATCAAAAGAGTTATCCATGCTGATGGAGTTCACCAGCACCTTTAAGGCATGTGAAGAATCAGGTTCCTCAAAAGACATTGAACCAGAATCCCCAGGCCCTTCCAAAGAACCAAGAGTTTTCTCCTTCAAACTAGAATGCAATGGATTCATCGGATTAACCCAAGGTTTTGGGGACCCTCGAATATGAGGTCCATTCCTTCCCTTCCTACAGGAAACCACATCATGACCTTGAATAACGCATGAAGTGAAAAACCTAGGAGGAGATTGATACACCAACCATTTCCGCCAGTTCAACCCATCAATGGATCGAATCAGAATTTGAGAAGGAAACCTCACTTTTAAGTTCATCTCAACATATATTCTAGGATTAGATGCATCCAAAAACATCTCAGTACTCTCGTCCACATAAATAAAATTACCCAAAGAATCCCCCACCGCTTCCAGGACCGAGGGATTCTGAATAGGAAAGAGAATGCCCGGTAATTTGATCCACACCGCACCCATATGAGAATCTATACCATAGTGGCAATCCCACTCCCTCCGAGTCAGAGAAAACCGGAAGTTACCACACCGTCTCTATGGAATTGACCAAGCACGAACAAAATTATCCCGTTAATGGAAGTGAAAGCAGAAGGTGCCCTTGGAAAGATCTGACACATCCGTCAGACCTTGACTACCCTAGGAGCTCACAAATCAACGAAAAACCTCCAAGGATGGTTTCACCGGCCCAAACCTGGCCACTACAGTAAGGTTATGCACCTCCGCCACACGCTTCAGATCTCTGTCAGTGATTACCACCACTGGATTGCCTTCCGAGACCTCCTTCTAACTAGGATCGACATGAGTCGGCAAAATATCTCCCGACCACCCGGTCCCACAGACCGCCTCCTTGAAGGAAAGAGGCAAGGAGCCCTTGACAGAGCCAACCTTCACCTTCACCCCACTAGGGAGTCCGATTTCGTCAACCAAAGCACCAGGCTTAGAAACCACTCCTGAAGAATTGCACACCCCTCCCGTTGAAGAACTCACCATCATCATCCACCACAGGTTTCAAGTTCATGAACTAATTGTACCACATTAGGATTTAGTATACATTTGGGAACTAGTATGTACATTATTAGGACGGATACATGGAACACATTGTATAAATGAGCTAGGTTTTAGGAAAGCTTTAGTCAACAGGTAATATATCTAACTCTATTAATAATATCAATGGGTATATCATACTTAGAAATTAGTTTTCCCTTCTTCCCAGACCTAATAGTTCTAATAATTGAAGATATTCAATGGAATATTTTATCTCTAACTCATACTCTTAGTCTGATTGATGGTTATCAGTAATGTCATCTATCAAATTTGTGCTTCATGTATGTGTTTCAAAAATGTGTTAGGGCTTCGTTATAATCTCTTCCACAATTATTAATCCCAATATCTTCCTCTCTCTAACTTCATTCCAACATGTCAATGTTTTAAATTTCCTCCCATAAAGAGATTCATATATGGACATCAGAATACTTGAATGAAGTATATTATTGTTTAAGAAATTGATCATAGAAAGATATTGACCCCATACTCCTTTTACATCTATAGTTCTCGCTCTAAGTATGTCTTCTAGAGTTTGAATAATATTTTTATATTTACTATCTATTTGAGTATGATATATTATACTAAAGATTAACCCTATGTTCAAATTACTTATAAATAATCCTCATGAATTTTAAACTAAACCTCATATCTCGATACAATAGTATTGGTTGTGGTGTTACATAAAACCACAACACTTCACTAATATATATCTTATAAATTTGATTGAGTGGGAATTCATCTGTAATGGGGATGAAGGGAGTAAAATTTTTGATGAATCCACTAAAACCCATATTCAATTATTTCCATTCAATATATTTGGAGGAACCATGGAAAAATCATGGGTGATGTTCTCTAATTTCTATATTGGTATGGGTAATGGAGGTATCATTCCCTTATATTTCCTTCATTCTTCCTAAACCTGATGTAATACCAAGATATTTGAAATATACACTACAATATTCTTCTCTAAATTATCCCACCAAAAGTTCCCTCAAATATATTTATATATCTTTGAACATTCTTGGTGTATTATGAAAAATAATTTATGTGAATCCTCTAAAAACTCCTCCTCTATCTCTGGTATTGATGGTACACATAATAATATCCCAAATCATAAAAATACAAATTTACCATTGCTTAAATATAAAACATATTTTTCCATATGGTGTCCACCATCTTTTATATACCTACATCATCTCTTTGTTCCACATTAATATTTTCCAAGATAGATGGTTGATAAATAATTTAGGAAAGGTATGATTTATTCCATTCCTTAGTGATTCCTATGTACATCCTTTATAAGACTAACAATATTAAATTAATTTGAATACTCATCATGGATAATTTTATAGTATATTTTATACTTATATAATTTCACAAAAAAATTTCAGGATGGTAATTTAGAATTCAAATTCATTAATCAGTTCTAACCATCTAATTGTCATATGTTGATATTAATATATTTGAATATATACATTAGGCTATTTGTGAGTATATATATGTCAAACTTATCACAACAAAGAGAATACCTTCAAATATTCTTATAAAGGATTACCATTTCCAACTCTTGATCAAACACTGAGTAATGTTTCTCATGGACCATAAAATATCTTGAGAAAAAGGATATGAAATTATCATTTATTATAAGTTAATGACACAATACCTTCTTTGAGGTATCACTATATATCAGAAACTCTTACCCCCTTGAGTGTGGTGTGAGTACAAGGGTAGTGACTATACATTTTTTTAACTCCAAGAAGCTATTTTCACATTTATCTATCTATAAAGATTTTTCAAATTTTCTTGATTATTGAATTCAATAATCATTATA
Organism: Viscum album; assembly: GCA_963277665.1. Classification (NCBI taxonomy): domain Eukaryota; kingdom Viridiplantae; phylum Streptophyta; class Magnoliopsida; order Santalales; family Viscaceae; genus Viscum; species Viscum album. Next base: position 704,107,745 of record OY728166.1, read on the forward strand.
ATTTCCTCAAAAATATTTTATAGTACTTTTTATGATGCTTTCACCGGGGCGCATGCATTCGTCTTGTTCGGGGACAAGAGACAAGGATTTTTGGTTTCCCCACATTCATGCTTTCCAAAGGTGGGCGGCATCCACTCCTTGTTTAGGGACTTCTACTCCTTGATCAAAATGGGATGATGGGAAGTCAGTTCTCCCTTCCATGGATTCCTCCTCGGAACTTGTCACCTAGTATGGGTATCCCTTATAGACTTAAGATGTTGTTTTTGAAACTCTTCCTGATGCCATATCTTCATGAACACTAGTTAATTAGGCTGATTTTTTTAGGACATTCCAAGGGGTTTGGTCAGGGTAGCAACCTTTGGTTAGGGGAGTAGTCACGTTGGGAATCACTGGCGTGTTTGGCCATTGGGGATTTGTGTGTCTGTCTTCTGTCCCTTATTTTATGGATTCTCGAGGGCACGGATTCCCAACGAATCCCACATCGAATGCGGGGAATCGTATGCCATGAGAATGTATATGAGGTTTTCCCCAGCTTCCTATGTTTAACACAGGGTATTCCACAAGTTTAACGTCTAAAGGAGATGGATTGGGCTGATCAGAACACGGACTAAAGTGAATCAGATAGAGGAACCCCTAGAGGGAACACCGCCATTGGGACCATTGCATGGGTGGCCTGCCGAATGCTGTTAGTTGGAATGGGGAATGGGGTGGCAAGCTCCCACCAGGATGTGGTGGCCCGGGTAAGAATTAGGATGGCTGGTGGAAGGTTATGTGGAAGGGATGGTGAATGGGATGACACCGTCATGAGGATAATGATGGTTTTTGGCTTAAACCTTAAAAATTCTTCCTACGTATCCCAGTGGAATGGAATCAAAGTCCACATAGTTCATCTGATGACGTCTTACCGTCAATTAGGGTTTTCAACGGCTTACTGCTGGATGAGGTCCCAACAGCTTACCACTGTAATGAAAACGGCTTACCGCTAAATGGAGTGACAATGACTTACCACTGAATGGAGGTCCATAGTTTAACGTCATGTGGTATGGGGGTGAACCGACGTAAAGGGGGTCAAAAATAATAACTGTTGGGCTTGAACCTCAGGGATGATTTTTACGTACCATGCCTTTTCATGGATCAAAGTCCTCATAGTTCAGAATGGGGGTGTATGGCTTACACTCTAGGCTGCCTAGGGAGATGGTGAGCCTTCGTGAATGGGTTCAGAATGATTAGGTGGTGGTGGGATTAAACCTTAGGGAGGATTCCTACATACCCTGCCTTGGTATGGATCAAAGTCCTCATAGTTTAGAATGGGGTGTGGGGATTACACTCTAGACTTCCCAGGGTGTTTGTGAACTGATGTGAATGGGGTCAGAACAACCGGGTGGTGTTGGGCTTGAACATCAGGGAGGATTCCTATGTACCCTGCCTTGTCATGGATCAAAGTCCTCATAGTTCAGAATGGGGGCATGTCAGCGAGCTGACGTGAAGATAGACCTGGGGTCCAATGGGTGTTGGGATTGAACCTCATTGAGGCTTCCTACGTACCACGCCTTAACATGGATCAAAGTCCTCATAGTTCGGAATGGTGGTGTGGGGATTACACTCTAGGCTACCCAGGTGGTGGTGAACTGACATGAATGGGGTCGTAACGACTAGGTGGTGGTGGGCTTGAACCTCAGGGAGGCTTCCTACGTACCCTACCTTGGCATGGATCATAGTCCTTGTAGTTCAGAATGGGGGCATGTCAGCGAGCCGATGTGAATATGGACCTGGGGTCTGATGGGTGTTGGGATTGAACCTCAGAGAGTATTCCTACATACCTTTCCTTGTCATGGATCAAAGTCCTCATAGTTCAGAATGGGGGTGTGGGGCTTACACTCTAGGGTGCCTGGGTGGTGGTGAACCGACGTGAATGGGTTCGTAATAACCGGGTGTTGGTGGGATTGAACCTCATGGAGGCTTCCTACGTACCCTTCCTAGGCATGGATAAAATTCCTCATAGTTCATAATGGGGGCGTGTCGGCGAGCTGGCATGAAGATGGACCTGGTTCCGATGGGTGTTGGGCTTTAACCTCGTGGAGTCTTCCTACGTACCCTGCCTTAGCATGGATCAAAATCCTCTTAGTTCGGAATGGGGTTGTGGGGCTTACACTCTAGGTTGTCCAGGGTGTTGGTGTCAGGGTTGGTGCTTACTATAAGCCCATGTGAGTCGTGCTCAGTGTGAGAAATAAGATGCAACAGATACCTAACGATCACGTCGTGAAAGGTGCGTCCATGAGATGTGGAGTGGGTCTTACACGTGGAGCGTCCCAGGGAGAGAGAGATTGGGACTTACTCCAGGATGGAGGCCCATGGTGACAAAGCGCACCAGGATAGGGATTTGGTACTGAAGAAAGGAGACACACCTTTTCCCACCACACCCTTCGCTGGCCCTAGGGACTGAAGATGAAAGGAGGAGCATGGATGTTTCCTCCGACAAGAAAAGATAGGGGCTTACACCAATGTGGATTCCCTTTCCCTGTGGATAAATGCCACTCCAAAAAAAGAGGATATCATCCCCTATGAGGGGTGATCCCATCCTCATGGACACGAGTAGGCATGGAGAGTGTCCAAGGTAGTGGGGGCTGTGTGCGAGGCACGGGGAAAGGTCACAGTTTAATGTCATGTGCTGAGGACGAGGGTGCTTGGTAGTTTAACGTCCGGTAGCTCAGAAGAGGTGGGTTTTCTACGCACCCCTAGGACATACATTAATGGTACCCTCTACTCCTTGGTGCAGATAGGTGACCAAAAAATCTATACAGGGGGTGTTATGGAGCGAACCATTTAGGGGCTCATGTTAATGTGGCTATGCCAAGAAGCAATAGCCATTACTGTGCCTATGGGAAGAAGCATGAGGTGAAGCAACACAACGGGTGGTGTCGTCCAGGGGACTCTGAAGTCACATCATGCAAACCTGGAGGGTTGCATGGGAAAAGGGATTTCCAAGCAGAAGAGTTTATAGGCAGGGGCCTTGTGAAGCTCTGTTGCTCTGTGTGGTAGAGGGAACTTACGAAGAGGTGTGCTTTGCGAAGTGGGGTGCCTTATCCTAAGCATAGATAAATGGTGCATATGGGAGGTTCTTCACGAAGTGGAAAGGAATTCGCGGAGCACTACCTCATGGAGAAAAGGTGCCTCATGAAGCAAGGTGTTGTGAAGAAATGTGCTTCGCAAAGTACAGTGACCCTGCCTTAGCATGAGATCTTGTGAACATGAAGGGTGTTTCGTGAAGCATAAATGCTCCACAATGACCCAGGTCCCCTTGGGGATCCCCTTCCTTTGAGAAATACCATAGGCTTCATGAAAAGAATCCGTCTCGGAAGAGGGGATCAAAACGAGAGAAGGGGGAGGCACTTCGCAGAGAATAAGTACCTCACACAGATCATGGTTTGCATAATAGAAGGATGCTTCACGATTCGGGAGCTGGGAAGTCGAAAGGTCTGATTATACATCTTTTGGGATCAAGGGGATCCCGGTATTTTTATGCAAGAGGTTCCACAAAGTGGAGCTTATGCGGCATGAAGAGTGCCTTGGTTGCTTTGTGGTGGGTCGCGAATGTCAAATGCGGTCGTGGAGTGTCCCACCTCCTTCCTTCGTGGTGGGCTCACAAATGTCAAATGTCTTCATGGAGTGGCTCGCCTCCTTGCTTCACGGCGGGCTCACGAACATAAAATGTCTTCCCAGAGCATCCCGACTACTTCCTTCGCGACGGGCTCACGAACATCAAATGTGTTCATGAAGCGTCCCACCTCTGTTTTTCGCGGCGGCCGTAGTGCTGGGGGGCCTCCGCGAAGTGGCTTTGCCAGGCAGTCAATGGGGCCTTCTTTTGGGTTTCTTCTCTGTCCTGAATTTTGGAACCAACAAATTCCCCCCTCATAATTAGAGCAGCGGAGATATCAGGGGTCGAAGTTTGAGGATAATTTCCAAAATCCTCAGTCATTCGCGATTATGGCCCACAAATAGGGCTCACGAGGCGGATAGGGGATGTGCGGGCCAAGTGTTCCATGAATCTCAGCATGCACTAGATGTGCTGCGAAGCTCCGAAGGTCGTCGCCTATAAATAGGGGGGCGGGCGTCTCTTTTTTCCTTTCCCTTCTCTGCGAATTTATCCTTTTTATCTCTATATTCGCGAAGCTTTACATACTCCACAAGAGTTCTCTATGAATCGAGTCTTCATGGCGTACAACGATACCTCGACTCCACATTTGCGCTCCACGATCCAGCACTTGAATGCCTAGGTAGCGCTCTGCGAACAATCTTCACGAAGAGACTTCGCGATCGCGCTCTGTGGACGAGCTTTGCGAACCTTCCAGTAAACCATCCATGTTATATACCTGAATGGCCCAACAAGAAGCTGCCCAGGGGGTTCTTGCAGATGCCACCCGGAGGGATGAGATGGCGAACAGTCTGGGGCTAGGAGAGTTGTTCTGTAGCCACTTGGAGCATAGTTCTTGTAACAGCACGATATTTTGTGAAAAATATTCTTTTTAATTTTATTAATGTTTTGTGTTGTACGCTACACCAAAAGGATCTTGCACAACACACATCCTTGACTTGACTTGCATTACACGCAATCGCAACCTTCCTCGATAGCGTGTGTAGTATGCAATACCGAGTTTCACTAAACAACGATATGCTATTAAAATATTATTATAACTAGCCGTTATGAATAGTAATAACCACCTTTTAAAATTTTAGAAATTTTAGCTCTCAAAATGGACTTCATTTTTGGATTCGGAGTATCGAATTTAGACTAAGGTGAAATTTTGGTGATTTTCATATAACTTTCATATTTTGATGAATAGTGAAAATTACAGAATTTTAATTAAAAACAAATTTTTCAATCCAAATAATTAATAGTGATAAATTATTAATTTTAGTGGTTTTAAAGTATATTTAGAATATATTTTTACAACTCAATACAATGTTGGTCATTGGATGTAATTTCACATTTACACCAGACATAAACAAGTGTTAATCTTTTGATAGTTATTATCTCTTAAAAACACGCTATTTGTTGTGAGAGCGGAAATTAATTATAAAATTAATTAATGAAACTTATATGTTGGGAATTTTGTAAAATAGAAATCAAATTTGAATTCGGAATATCAATTATAGCTTAGGGTGAAATTTTTGCATTTTTCTGAAAAACTTCAATTTTTGATGAATAGTGAAACTACTAAGTGGCAGTTAAAAAAAATTAATTTTTTCAAAAATCATAATTTTACCGCTTCTGTGAATGGAATTTCAAAAATCTGAGAGACACGGTTGATGTCAGTAAGTAAAATTTGGTTCAATGAGATGAAAATAATTTTCGGTGAATAGTAACTTTTTACTTTTATTTACCACGATTAAAAGTAAATAGGGTAATTAAGGGTAAAAATGATATTAATATTACCCTAACACATGTCCTAATCCTATTGGACAAGTTTATTTCGACCAAAAACAAACTTAGGAATAAAATATGACCATTTAGGCCCACTTGAATTAGATTATGACATTTATTATTATTTAATTCAAAGAAGAGTTAAAAGAGTTAAAATCAACATTTATTTAATAAAACATTTTTAATATAGGTATATACATAAGATAAATTCCACTATAAATTTTCATTAGAAATCTAAAAATATTTCATACATAATGGTATTTTATTTGTAATTTTTTGACATTAAATAATTTAAGTTATTTATGAAATAATGATGATGCAGTAATTATCTTATTAATGAAATATTGACATAATTGATGTTAAAAATACCCAAATAAATATAATTTTAGACTTTTTATGAATTCTAATAATTTTCTAGGTTAATATGAAATGTTAGTATTGATTTAATTAACTTTTTTAGAACTTATCATTCTGTTATGAGTTTCGCATAAATCAATTACTAAATAATGTCAAAATTGACATAAACTAGTTTTTAAAAAAAATATTATATTATTAATTGTTATTTTATTCCTAAAAATATAAGGTTCGGCAAAATTACTTAGATAAAGTTATATATATTAATAATAAACAATTTGGGGTTCTTTTGGCTTGATATAGTAAGTTTATTAGCCTTATAGTATAAGAAAACAAAAAGACACGGTAAAAGTTAAATTATTTAACTTAGAGTTAAATCTAATTGATAAGGTTAAAATAATAACCTAAACTTGTCTAAATCCTATTAGATGAGAGGATTTCGACCCATCCCCACTTTATATTATAAATAAGACCATTTGGAACCATTATAAACCGAATTTGACCTTAATATAAAATAATATTTTGAGATTTTCCTAAGATGCCCCTCTCCTCCCTTATAAAAGGGCACCTCCTCCCTCTCTTCCTCGCACCAATTTGAGAATTCAAGCTCGGCCAACCCCTGCCAAAATCTCTTCTCCACTTCCCTAGTATCATCCTAGAGGTCCTGGTCTTCTTCAATGACCATCCTTAGTTCTTTAAGTGGAGGATAAGTGAAGGCGCGTCAAAAAGAGGTAATATCCATTACCGATCTTTTTCAATTTCTTTCTTCTTCAACTTCTTCTTCTTTAATTGTTTCATGATAAAGTAATAACATCAGTATTTCTTATATACTGATATGCTATTATAAATATAAAACAACTCTAATTAACCCTCTATCCATCCTACGAAAAAAGAAAAATCACCGCGAGTGCGTACGTACGGAATACCGTCTCCACGCCGTGGTGTAATCTATTTTCCACCACCACCTTAATTGGATGGGTATAATGGTGTAATGAGTAACTATATATGATTATTATAAAGTTATATTGATACTTAAATAGTATACATACACTTCAACAAAATTCCACGACCATGAGAACAATATCATCGCTCGTGCGTTCGTACGGACTACCGTCTCCACGACGCGATGAGATTCATTCTCAATGATTAACCATTCATGAATGATTATAAAGTATATATAATGAATAATAATGGAATATATGACATGGTAAATCTAATGGATTTATGTATATATATATATATATGTCATCTACTTACTTCCATTCAAGACAATAAGGAAAGGAAAGCAGCGTTCATGCGTACGTACGAACTACCGTCTCCATGAACGGTGTGTTTCCTTTCATTTATCTATCTATTATATATATATATATATATATACTGAATATATATGATATATAAATCATAATTTATATTCTGTAAGTAATTAAATCATGATATAAGTAATAATAATGTTAAGAACAACAAGTCCAAACACCTACGATAAATGAGACGATTTTACCCAAAAATGGTACTTTAACATGAATTTACAAAATAAAGGGTAATATAAAGTCATAAGTGGACCATATATGATATAATAACAATGAATATGATTCTAGAATAAGTAAATAACATGATTTAAATCATTATACAGGAGGATCGGACACGTACAAAGCAAGTCGGGCCTAAGGTAAGGGAAATATCACAATCTCATTTTTATCCGAGATTGTTTATACTTTGGTATTTACTGGGGTGTATTTTATCATCCACATCCATGTTTACTCAATATGTAATATTATTTCCATTCACCTAAAATTTTTTAAATCCAATTTTACCCTTCGGTGAGTTTTTAGTAAAAGATATGAAAGGAATCTTTTGTCGTTTTTCGTACGTGGTATTTTTTGACTTTTCTGACAAAAGTACGAAGAATGTTTTTTTTAACTTATACGGCATAAATGGATTTTTTTAAAACATTATTTCCAAGAATCTTCCTTTACAAGTTTTCAAGTTTATTTTTAATCAACTTCTTTTAGTTTAAAGTCGTATGACCTGTTAATAAAGGAAAAATGTTTTTGAAGAAGAAATGATATTTTTCTCAAGAATGGAGTTCAAGTGTTTTATCAAAATTATTTTCCATCTAAGATAATAAAGGGTTCTGTTTTTTATCCCTATTATTACATTGATTTGATTATGTTGTGATGGAATTAGGTTTATGAATTCCTTTATCTTATATGAATTGTTTTATGATGTCACGATGTTTAAGATTCCCATTTTTATTACATGGGTTATGCTATGAAGTATGGTTTATGATTTTGTGGCACACATAAGAATGGTTTCATTATGATATGGGTGGGACCTATATCTCCCTCCAATGCATTGGGTAAAGATTTTATATCTCATGAGATGGAAATGGCTGGAACGGTAGGTTATACTGGTTCAGTGAAGCAGGACTGAAACGAGGGTAACTCGGTTCAGAAATGGACTTTGTCCACTAAGATAGTCTTGGCAATGAGTCTTGACTAATAAGAAATGATTCTCTATTATTATGTGTGTATGACACAAGGTTTCATGTTTTAAGTTATGATTATTGTGATTACATTTCACTGCCATGATTTATCCTATGTTATGAAATTATGATCTCTTTTGCAGGTTAAGATTTCCAAAAGTTATGTGCTTGATGTGATTTATATTTCTTTTGTTTACCCTTACTGAGCGTTTGAGATCACCCTTTTATGTTTTCTTTTTCCCAGGATATAAAGAAATGTTTTAGGTATAAAAAAAATAAGATCTTTATGGGAGATGTTTAAGATCTTTCACCAGGATTAGAAGATTATATTCCGAGTTTCCAAAGACACTAAACTATTACGATCCTTGTGTGTGTGTTTTTGTTATGTACTAAGTATTCCTCAAAAGTAATGTAATGTCCATGTAAGTCAGGCTTTGGGTCTCTACAGTTGGTATCAGAGGAAATGTTTAGTCAACCTTTAGAAACTAGGATGCGAAAACGTTAGTGAGATCCCTAGAGATATTTCTAAGGTATGTCTAGGGATGTCCCTAAGGTTAAGTATACGTATAGGTTATAGTACTAGAATTACGCTAACGATCATAGAATTAAACCTAAGTTGTTAGATATTGAAGGTACTCCCCCTTTATTATGTTGTTTTCCCTAGCATGATTTTTTCCTCTCACACTATTCTTTTTGGGTTTTAGACGATGGCTGGAACCCAAAGGAACCGTGTTGATCAATGCAATGGAAAATGCAATGATTGTCCTCCTGAACAAACAAATGTTATGGGAGATGGAGTGCAAAATCTAATTGCTATACTTACACAAGCTATGAATCATTCTGGACTTCCAAATGAGCAGAGAAGGGAACAATATTCTATTGAGTCCTTCATGAGGCAACGCCCACCTTCTTTCAGTGGGTCTTCTTATCCACTTATTGGTGAACAATGGATTAGTACCACTGAAAAGATATTTTTGGTTCTTCAATGTTCTGAACATGATAAAGTCATCTTAGCAGTATATCGTTTGGAAGGTGAAGCTGATCAATGGTGGAATCTTATCAAGAATACGAGGCAAAGAGATGAAATTGAGTCCATGGAATGGGATGAGTTCAAGAACTTATTTTTCAATAAATACTTCCCTCGTATTATTCGAACAAAGATGGAGAAGGAGTTTCTTGAACTAAAGGAAAAGGATGATGAATCTGTTGGTATATACGAAGCAAATTTTACAAGACTTGAAAGGTATGCATCTGGAATTATCATCCAACCTGAAAGTAAAGTTGATCGATTTTTCAGTGGCTTAAAACCAAGTCTTAGAAGGTCATTAGCTATAAGAGACTTCAGTAGCTATAAAGAAATTGGGCGTTGTGCTATCAAGGTAGAAATGGAAGTTGGTGTTACATATCCATCTCATGGTTTTGACAAGAAACGAAAGATGGAGTTCAAGGAGAAATCTCAGAATAATGGTGAAAAGAAGATGAATGTTTCCTTATGCTCAAAGTGTGGAAATAAGCATGGTGGAGATTGTCTTAAAGGGACTAGAAAATGTTTTATGTGTGGAAAAGAAGGTCATCGAGCAGCTGAGTGTCGAGGTAATGGAAAAAGGGTTTCTAATGATGTGAATAAAGCAAACACTATAGAGAACGCACCACCAACACTTAAATGCTTCAAGTGCAAGGAAATGGGGCATTATGCTAATAAATTCCCTAATCCAAGGGTTAGTGATGATCAACATGAGCAACCGCTTAAGGAAAAGGACAAAGGGAAGTCACATGCGATCACTATTGGCGATGTTGAATATGACAACGATGTGGTGGAATGATTAAGTGTTTATGTAATGGGATTCCAAAATAATGTGGTATCATAAAGTATTGGAATATTTATGTGTTGGTCTAATGTGGTATTCAAAGTGATTGAGATATTTTTGGAAATAAGATGATATGCGAATAATGAAGGGAAAACGAGAAAATGAAATGTTTAACAGTATTCATGAGCTCATGATTGATATAAGGACTAAGTGATATCATGGTTTGAGTATATAGAATTTTGAGGATTTTGGTATGTGGAAGGTGTTAACTTTTAACTGCATTCATGTTTTCGCTAAGGTTCAATGGGTATTCATTCTTCAAGAGAATACATGATTAAGGTATTCACATGTTTGTAATTTGACCAACAAGATATATCTTATGATAGGATAAATGATGGCATTCACGTGATTGTTCTGTGACATTTCAAGTAATCATTTTATTTATACTATGAGCTTGGACCGAAGTATTTTAGATAAGCCTAAATATTAAAATGGATTATGTTGGACATAAGTTAGTATTGTTTAAGGATAGAAGTTTTTTCGATATTATTGATGGGATGTTATAGTAATATAGTTTTAGGATAACCTGCAGGACGGGCGACAACCCATCGCGTCGGACAAGGCTGTGGGAATCGAACCCACAACCGAAGTGTGAATGGCCTTTATCACCTACCACTGGCCTATAGGAAGTCCTTGTTTAGTATAAACTAGTTTTATTTTATTAATCAGTACGATATATGAAGTATAAGTCCATTTTAGGAACCATATATGATTAATCTCACTATAGATCGACTTATGTATATAACTTTTTCTAACCTTTTGTTTGAGACAGATGGAATGACCCGTCATTCTATCACATGATCTGCTAAAACTTCACGAATAACAAATCTAACATCATTTATTTAAGAGATGAATTAGAAATTGTTCAAGGCATGAACAACAGTGAGATTGTACCAAAATAAAGTAAGTATTTATTCTAATTCAAATTATTCAACTTTAGGGAAACGATCTTGAAAACCAAAAATGTTGTCCTAGTGCTCTTATATCTGATTAATCAGATTGTACCTTATATCGTCACAAATTTATGGATTTGTGATTGTTGGCTTTTCCATAGCCATGTTCTCTACCACCCTCTATCAGAACATGATGGTTAGATTTTTCTTCCATATCCATATTTTCACCTATGTGGAAACCCAGTGATTAGTTTATTTGGGTAACCATTACGTTTCATACTTTTGTTTTTAAAGATTGGTTTTGGTATTCATTTTTACGATGTGGATTTCTATTAAAGAAACTTTCAAGTAGTAAACCATTTATAACCCCGACGAATTTCGAGGGCGAAATTCATTTTAAGGGGGGTAGAATGTAACAGCCCGAGATTTTATGAAAAATATTATTTTTAATTTTATTAATGTCTTGTGTTGTACGCTACACCAAAAGGAGCTTGCACAACACACATCCTTGACTTGCCATGAATTACACGCAATCGAAACCTTCCTCGATAGCGTGTGTAGTACGCAATATCGAGTTTCACTAAACAACGATATGCTATTAAAATATTATTATAACTAGCCGTTATGAATAGTAATAACCACCTTTTAAAATTTTATAAATTTTAGCTCTCAAAATGGACTTCATTTTTGGATTAGGAGTATCGAATTTAGACTAAGGTGAAATTTTGTTGATTTTCGGATAACTTTCATATTTTGATGGATAGTGAAAATTACAGAATTTTAATTAAAAACAACTTTTTCAATCGAAATAATTAATAGTGATAAATTATTAATTTTAGTGGTTTTAAAGTATATTTAGAATAGATTTTTACAATTCAATACAATGTTGGTCATTGGATGTAATTTCACATTTACAACAGACATAAACAAGTGTTAATCTTTTGATAGTTATTATCTCTTAAAAACACGCTATTTGTTGTGACAGCGGAAATTAATTATAAAATTAACTAATGCAACTTATATGTTGGGAATTTTGTAAAATAGAAATCATTTTTGAATTCGGAATATCAATTATATCTTAGGGTAAAATTTTGGCATTTTTCTGAAAAACTTCAATTTTTGATGAATAGTGAAACTAATAAGTGGTAGTTAAAAAAAATTAATTTTTTCATAAATCTTAATTTTACCACTTCTGTGAATGGAATTTCATAAATCCGAGAGACACGGTTGATGTCAGTAATTAAAATGTGGTTCAATGAGATGAAAATAATTTGTGGTGAATAGTAACTTTTTACTTTTATTTACCACGGTTAAAAGTAAATAGGATAATTAAGGGTAAAAATGAAATTAATATTACCCTAACACATGTCCTAATCCTATTGGACAAGTGTATTTCGACCAAAAACAAACTTAGGAATAAAATATGACCATTTAGGCCCACTTGAATTAGATTAGGACATTTATTATTATTTAATTCAAAGAAGAGTTAAAAGAGTTAAAATCAAAGTTTATTTAATAAAACATTTTTTATATAGGGTTATAAATAAGATAAATTCGACTATAAATATTAATTAGAAAGATAAAACTATTTCCTACATAATGGTATTTTATTTTTAATTTTTAAACATTAAATAAGTTAATTTATTTATGACAAAACGATGATGCAGTAATTATCTTATTAATGAAACATTGACATAATTGATGTTATAAATACCCAAATAAATATAATTTGAGACTTTTTATGAATTAAAATAATTTTCTAGGTTAATATGAAATGTTAGTATTGATTTAATTAACGTTTTTAGAACTTATCATTCTGTTATGATTTTCTAAAAAATCAATTACTAAATAGTGTCAAAATTGACATAAACTAGTTTTTAAAAAACAATTATATTATTAATTGTTATTTTATTCCTAAAAATATAAGGTTCGGCAAAATGACTTAGATAAGGTTATATATATTAATAATAAACAATTTGGGGTTCTTTTGGCTTGATATAGTAAGTTTATTAGCCTTATAGTATAAGAAAACAAAAAGACACGGTAAAAGTTAAATTATTTAACTTAGAGTTAAATCTAATTGATAAGGTTAAAATAATAACCTAAACTTGTCTAAATCCTATTAGATGAGAGGATTTCGACCCATCCCCACTTTATATTATAAATAAGACCATTTTGAACCATTATAAACCGAATTTGACCTTAATATAAAATAATATTTTGAGATTTTCCTAAGATGCCCCTCTCCTCCCTTATAAAAGGGAACCTCCTCCCTCTCTTCCTCACACCAATTTCAGCATTCAATCTCGGCCAAACCCTGCCAAAATCTCTTCTCCACTTCCCTAGTATCATCCTAGAGTTCCTGGTCTTCTTCAAAGACCATCCTTATTTCTTTAAGTGGAGGATAAGTGAAGGCGCGTCAAAAAGAGGTAATATCCATTACCGATCTTTTTCAATTTCTTTCTTCTTCAACTTCTTCTTATTTAGTTGTTTCATGATAAAGTAATAACATCAGTATTTCTTATATAATGATATGTTATTATAAATATAAAACAACTCTAATTAACCTTCTATCCATCCTATGGAAAAAGGAAATCACCGTGTGTGCGTACGTACGGAATACCGTCTCCACGCTGTGGTGTAATCTATTTTCCACCACCACCTTAATTGGGTGGGTATAATAGTGTAATTAGTAACTATATATGATTATTATAAAGTGATATTGATACTGAAATAGTATACATACACTTCAACACAATTCCACGACCATGGTAACGATATCATCGCTCGTGCGTTCGTACGGACTACCGTCTCCACGACGCGATGAGATTCATTCTCAATGATTAACCATTCATGAATGATTATAAAGTATATATAATGAATAATAATGGAATATATGACATGGTAAATCTACTGGATTTATGTATATATATATATATATGTCATCTACTTACTTCCATTCAAGACAATAAGGAAAGGAAAGCAGCGTTCATGCGTACGTACGGACTACCGTCTCCATGAACTGTGTGTTTCCTTTCATTTATCTATCTATTATATATATATATATACTGAATATATATGATATATAAATCATACTTTATATTCTAGAAGTAATTAAATCATGATATAAGTAATAATAATGTCAAGAACAACAAGTCCAAACACCAAAGATAAATGAGACGATTTTACCCAAAACGCTACATTAACATGAATTTACAAAAGAACAGGTAATATAAATCATAAGTGGACCATATATGATATAATAACAATGAATATGATTCTGGAATAAGTCAATAACATGATTTAAATCATTATACAGGAGGTTCGGACATGTACAAATCAAGTCGGACCTAAGGTAAGGGAAATATCACAATCTCATTTTTATCCGAGATTGTTTATACTTTGGTATTTACTGGGGTGTATTTTATCATCCACATCCATGATTCCTCAATATGTAATATTATTTCCATTCACTTAAAATTGTTTAAATCCAATTTTACCCTTCGGTGAGTATTTAGTAAAAGATATGAAAGGAATCTTTTGTCATTTTTCATACGAGGTATTTTTTGACTTTTCCAACAAAAGTACGAAGAATGTTTTTTAACTTATACGGCATAAATGGATTTTTTTAAAACATTATTTCCAAGAAGATTCCTTTACAAGTTTCCAAGTTTATTTTTAATCAACTTCTTTTAGTTTAAAGTCGTATGACCTGTTAAGAAAGGAAAAATGTTTTTTAAGAAGAAATGATATTTTCCTCAAGAATGGAGCTCAAGTGTTTTATCAAAATTATTTTCCATCTAAGATAATAAAGGGTTCTGTTTTTTATCCCTATTGTTACATTGATTTGATTATGTTGTGATGGAATTATGTTTATGAATTCCTTTATCTTATATGAATTGTTTTATGATGTCGCGATGTTTAAGATTCCCATTTTTATTACATGGGTTATGCTATGATGTATGGTTTATGATTTTGTGGCACACATAAGAATGGTTTAATTATGAGATGGGTGGGACCTATATCTCCCTCCAATGCATTGGGTAAAGATTTTATATCTCATGAGATAGAAATGGCTAGAACGGTAGGTTATACCGGTTCAGTGAAGCCGGACTGAAACGAGGGTAACTCGGTTCAGAAATGGACTTTGTCCACTAAGATAGTCTTGGCAATGAGTCTTGACTAATAAGAAATGATTCTCTATGATTATGTGTGTATGCCACAAGGTTTCATGTTTTAAGTTATGATTATTGTGATTACATTTCACTGCCATGATTTATCCCATGTTATGAAATTATGATCTCTTTTGCAGGTTAAGATTTCCAAAAGTTATGTGCTTGATGTGATTTATATTTCTTTTGTTTACCCTTACTGAGCGTTTGAGCTCACCCTTTTATGTTTTCTTTTTACCAGGATATAAAGAAAGGCTTTAGGTATAAAAAAAAGAAGATCTTTATGGGAGATGTTGAAGATCTTTCACCAGGATTAGAAGATTATATTCCGAGTTTCCAAAGACACTAAACTATTACGATCCTTGTGTGTGTGTTTTTGTTATGTACTAAGTATTCCGCAAAAGTAATGTAATGTCCATGTAAGTCAGGCTTCGGGTTTCTAAAGCTCTTTGGTGGAGCTGCTATCAGAGATCCATAAGAACTACCCTTTGTGTTGGAGGTTTCCCTTATATGGATTCAGGTTGATAGACAATGTCTTAATCCCTGAAGAAATTAGGGACGATCCATCTTACTGGTTCTGGAGCATGTCGTTCCAGCAGCGATGGTTCACGGTGGCTGATGGTCATGCCAGGGAGGACTTTACGCCCATCATTGCCGACTGCTTATATAAGAATCTGGACAACGTCGATGAGAAGGTATTGTAGCCGGAGACCTCTCTTCCTTTGTACTGAACTATCCTCAAGTTGGCACTGAGGAACCCGAAGAAGGGGTGGTCTGAGGAATGAGACCTGTTCCAGGGATGCAAATTCATAGATGTTGGGCCTAGGCCTACTGGGTAGGCACCTCGTGTGAGGGGTTCGAGGTGGAGATGTGAAGAGTGGGCCTATATGAGGTAGCTTGGGCTTCCTAGTTCTACATCTACTAGCCGAAGCAGCTAATGTCGGAGCTGTTGAGCTGATGGTCACTAGGGATCAATACTTTCCCCCTACATCATGGGGAGGTCGACATCAGCTTATGGGGCGTGCATCAAATCTCAGGGGTCCCGATACTGGGGGTGATGTACGACGAATTCCTCCCTTACATGGGTGCATGGGAGGATCCGGAGTAGATGTCACGTCTGGAAATGGCATTGATATAGCTCGTGAAAGGGGAGGATAAGGAGGCGGTGAGGGATGTCCACTTCAAGCATTGGTTCAAAAAGTTTCTGAACTTCCCGGTAGACTGTCAGTTCCCGGTGAGACCTCGAACTTGCACAAATGGGGAATGAAGTAAAGAACACTCATATTGGCGGCTGTTGGAGAATAGGCATTGGAAGACCTGGGGGTTCAGTGTCAGCACTGAGCAACGACCAATAGTCAGGCTGGAGGCCTTCATCACTGCTCTCATCTGTGGTTGGTTCCTACCGGTGATGGATAGCAACATGGGAGTGCGACCAAGTACTTTCATCATGGAATCCACATTGGCGACAGGAGGGTGGGTCAACCTAGGGATCTCAATGCTCACGAAGTTGTACAAGATGTTATGCCACATCAGTGAGGGGAAGAGGCCATAGAGAGTATACGGGCCGTTCCATATCTTGTATGGGTGGATAGCGGTGCACATCAGGGGGATTTATGAGTATCTGAACCCCATCTCACCTCCAGGATCAAACTTCCACCCATTGAGCCTGAATGCCATGGGGAGCTTTCCAACCAAGATGACCGCACCATCAGTTCTGAACCGGGTGTGCAGGGTGGAGGAATTAAATTTCCACCCATTTCTGTTGCCGACGGGGGCCTTTACTGATGAAGGACAGGGGTACGGAAGAGCATCGGGCCTACCTCTTGGCCTTTCAAGGAAGATTCTTGGTGGCCAGGGTGGACGGTGAGCATCTCTACGAGCCATACACCCCACACTGGTTTGTAAGGAAATTATAGGACCTGTAGCAACTGACCCCGCAGGTCTACCTGGATGTGCGTTACGAGGATCACCCATGTGTGATGAGGCAGATGTGGCTCATGTTCACACTGGAAGACGGGAAGATGTGGAATGAACTGCCTCCACCAACTATTGTCCTTAGGCTGATAAATAAATATGCCCAGAGCTGGGAGGTGGCCTCCCTGGGGGAGACGCTGAAGTGTCCAACCACTCTAGTCGGTGATGGTGAGCCTCCTCAACCTCAGGGTTGAGGTAGAAAGGCAGCAAGGGCATCCCACAGTGGTGGGGATGTTGTAGCGGCGATGCCCGCACCAGTTGGGGGGATGCAGTGGGGGCGGATCCGACAGCGGCAGTGGACCCGATGGTCTCGGGAGAATAGAGTCATCTAGAAGGGAAGCCACTGAGAGGATTCCGTAGGATTTGTACTCAGTCCTTAGGGAAAAGGATGTGCCATATTGACATGCTGGAGAACGCTATCTTCCCAGAGGCCTGGGACATCTGGGAAGTCAACGGACAATTCCTCGGCCCATCTGAGTTATGGCAGCACCTTAACCGCCTCAGGATGGACTTTTCAGGGATTGGCCCTATTAGAGCCGGTTTTTCAGTATCCCAAAAGGAGGCGGAGCAATACATAGATGAGTTGGAAGACTTTATCCACTCCCTGGGTTCCCTGCACCCAATGACAGACCAGGTCAGGCTGTTGTTTGGTTGTACGATCCCTCCGCAACTGTCAGCTGCTGACCTGAGGGAACACATCCCTCTACCGGGAGAATCAGATGAGTCCTCCTGGGGAGACATGGATGGTGGAGAGAGTCCACCAGAAGAGGGTGAAGTCGGAGATCAGTCCTCGGATCTCGAATATTTCACGGAGGCCCTTGACGTAAAATCCAAAGTTCCTTCTTCAGGGTCTGCTCTTAGGTTACTCTGGATTCCTCATCCACATCTGCACTATGCAGGAGGACCTTGTGCATAGATCTCATTCTCCCCCCTCAGTAGGGGCCGATGAGGGACCTTAAGGATACACGCCTGTGGCTACATCAACTTTCATGTCTGGCAGGGCTGGGACACTTGAGGTGGCTCCCCCGGAGTCTCTAGACCTACCAACCATATATGGGGGGCCATGTCTCGGGGTTCTAACGACATCAGCTCAGGAGTGAGACCAGGGATTTGACCTCTATAAGTATTATCTATCTAATTTACAACTGTAATCCCCTAACCACGTTAACCGACATTCACGTCCTCTTTTTGGCCTGTACAATCCTTCAATTGGCCTAGGCCACTACGGTGATCTTTTTCAGGACTTCTGGTAGTTCCCTTACCATGGTCATGCCAATGGTCATAGAGGTGGACATCCAGCCTGACCAAACTAAAGAACTCCTGATCACTGGAGAGGATGCCAGTGGGACTGCGCCTGAGGTTATTGAGGTGGGATCCGATGATGAGGATCAACCAGACAATTTAGGCCCCGCCACACCTAATTTGACACCAGATGTGGAACCGACTAAGGAGTTCCTAGGGGAATTCCCTACAAATGAGCCAACCAATCGTGATGACTAGGATGAGACAGCTTTTGACAAGGAGGACAGCAAAATAGTTTGTCACTGATCATGGAAGCTGATCACGTGCTTCATTAATGACACCCCCCAAGAACTATGGTTGGAGGAGATGGACAGGATTCACTCGCGACTGCGCGAACTATGCACTGGGGGATTGGATGCCCAGCGCCCTCATATGCTAATCTGAGATATTATGGAGAAAAAGATTCGGGAGTATGATCGTGGCCTTAGTGTGGGCTGGCAGTAGAGAGAGGAGTTGAACATCAAGAGGCTCTAGGAGACCGAAAACGAGGTTGAACGGTTGCAGGCCCAGACAGATGAGCATTCCGCTTCTCTTGATGCGCAATCAGAGCTCGTCTCACGGCTGAAATCCCAGCTGGTGGAGGCCGAAGAGGGCATGAAGTGAGCCTCTAAAGAGATTTCCATTATCTATACCGGTGTGGAGTGGGATCAGGTCATGGTTGGTGAACTACTCCCTCTCGCTATCGAGGAGGAGCAAGAGGTAAACATGAGGTAGCAACTCCTGGACACCACCAGCCAGAGGGTGATGGAGCTGCAATGTTCCTTTGAAGAGGTCAATCCATCCATAGGGGGAGTTGACCCATGGGTACTGTAATGATTACAAACCCTTAAACGTACTTTCATGCTTTGATTCTTTAATGTTGTATCATGCATGAGTTCTGTTGTTTACATTGGTTTATTGCATCCTTGTGATGTTCGTGGAGCGTCCAGTGATCATTCCCTAAGCTCACGTGGGTCGGGCCAAATGTGAGAAACAAGGGATGACCACCTTATAACCTCATCCAAACGTAGGAGTGCAAACCAAGCTTCAGGCATCCAAGGTTTGAAAAACTGGTCCAGATATCCAGGAGGAAATGGGAGGGACCTGACTGGAAAATGAATCTCTTAAAACAGCCGAATTTCCATTTTCCTAGCGTGCTCTTGTGCAAAAATGGGGTAACGCCAGGGGCTCTGAAATCAATCCGAACAGATGGGAATGGGAGGTGTGAATCATGATACCCAGGATTCGGAACATTTCGGTGGTGGTGTGACAATAAAGAATAATGGTTTACCACATTTGAAACACAATATGTTTATTGTATTAGCCTAGAGTGAGGATAACAATTGAGGGTCAACCACTGACCATGTTCGAAACACAGGGCCTGACTCAAAATTTCATCTGTTAGTCTTTCAGAATGTTATCTCAAGACAATAGGTGGGCAGTAGGCCGAGAATCCATAATTTTAGGGGGTTCCCTTAGACATGAAAGACTACGAGGGTCCGAATAAGGGGCATGCAAAGTGTGGAATGTGGAGTGATGGTTTGTTCGAATAGCATCCAACACTCTTGAAATTACGCCACCGTGGTGGGAGCACATTAGATGGACGCATCGGTTTGATCATGGATCATTCCTTCTTTCTGACGGGGCCTCTCCGGTGAGGGTGCTGTCACTTCCCAATGTCATCGTGGGGCATCCCGAACTTGTTCAGGGAAAAATTGCAATTACATGGTTCCCCGCAAGGTGTCAGGCTAGGGGGCCAGAAATGGGGAGGAATGGGATTTATGATTCCTGGGGCTAGACCCAAGGTGAAATGTCTGGGTGTCCCTATGTATCCCATGAGAATGGGAATCAAGACAAACGTGGTTCTGGAAGCACAGTTTAACTTCATGCGGGACGATGAGAATCCTGGCTGCGCAAGTGCACATCCTACCAAAACTACTAAGCCCATGTGAGTCATGCTCGATGTGGGAAACACGAAGTATTGGTGGGACTTTCCCAACATAGGAAGGAACATGTTAGGGTGAAGGGATTCTTGGTTAAGGACGACCTAATGATGCTAACCCATCCATGTAGCACACCTAGATGCGCGAAGAAGTAAGGTCGAGTATGCCGAAATTCAACTTGAACGTGAGGAAGTGGAAATGTGTGAATCATGATGCTCGAAATATGGATCACAATGATCGTGGTGTGACGATGGAGGATAACTTTTGACCATGGTAGAAACCCAACATTCACATCGCGTTATCCTGGAATGGGGACAAACAAATGAGGGTCGACTGTTTATCTTGTTCGAAACATAGGACCGGTCACAAATTTCGTCTGAGATCTTTAGGGACGTTGGACCATGACAATAGGTGAGATGATGCAGCATGGGACCATGCCATTAGGGGGTCCCTTCAGATGTAGAAGAGGATGATGATTCAAATAGCGATCTCATGAAGCTTGGACATGGAACGAGGGGAATGTCCCCATGAAAATCCCACACTTCGGGCTCTTTGTCAAAACACATCTAAATACCGTAATGAGATGTATTAGATAGAGGGATTCAAGTCCTTTCCAATAGGGAGATCTTAGTTTAGGCTCCTAGAACTCAGACCATGGATGGTAAGAAACACGAGAGACATATAGTGGGGTAATTACAAAAACCCGACGTGAATGGGAACCGGGGGTTATGACCACCGTGTGTTCCATGGAAAGGTTTTAGGTTAAGGGAATGAAAATGAGAGTTGAGCTAGGCCCGAGGCAAGGTGTACGGACGTTCCTACGTACCCCATGAGGATGTGGATCAAGATGAATGTAGTTCTAAGATGTTTCACGGTAAGGTACCAGTGTCAGGGAAAAAGGGGTGTGCGGGCGTGGCCCTCACACCAAAAGAAGAGGTATTTGATAAATCTTGTTTTTCCTTTAAGTTGGGTGGCTTTTTTTGTGAAGCGACAGGCCTAGGGTAGCAGGCCCTGGCATCACTACAAGAATCAAATCGTAGAAAGAGTTGAAAAATGGCATGGTGTGTAACCAATACCAAACATGGTGTCCCCTTGAGTGAGGACATCACGATGCAGTGCCATTTTTCTTCGTGTGTCCAGGATGATAATGTCACAGTTTAGGGTCATGTAATAGGACTTGGAGGCATAGTATAAAGTCATATGGCTTGGACATGAAGTAATGCACGCAATGTGATACAACATACCTGACGTGAATGAGGACATAATCCCACACCACACTGTACGCAATTCTGATAAGGGAGCCTCAGTACAAGGGGCCTAAATAGAGGTAAGAGGGTAAGGGGCAGGAGAAACTAGCTCCCAGCTGAGATGGAGCCGAAAATGAGATGTCCAGGTGTTCCTACATATCTCATAAGGATGGGAATCATGCCACACATAGTTCTAGACGAGATCATAGTTTATGGTCTTAGAGATCGGACCATGGATGAGCAAAAAACCTCCAGTAAGTGCAGACTTTAACCCAATCCCTAAGCCCACGTGAGTCATACTCGGTGTGGGAAACAAGGTAGGAAGCTGTTTACTATAATACTGGGAACACACACTAAAGGAAAATTAGTGTGAAGCCCCAAATGACACCCTTATCATAGCTTTTGTCCTCCTAACATGAAGATGTGCACTGAGGAATAGTACCAAGGGTTTCGAAGTCCTACTTGGACATAATGAGGTGGAGGAGGATGTGAATCATGTAACTGACATTTTGGGCTTAATGGGATTGGCGTGTCAATGGAGGATAATTGTTTACCATGTTCAAAACAAATTATCCATATCGCATTATACTGAAATGCGAACAACAAATGAGCATCGACCGCTGACCATATTCACAACGTGGGATTTGTATCGGCTTGTTGTCTACGACCCTCGAGGACGTTGGCCCGTAATGGTAGGAGAGCCCTTAGGCCTAGAATCCATGCCACTTGAGGGTCCCTTCGGGTGTGAAAGGTGATGGAAGCCCTGATGAAGGGGAACACAAATCCTAAAAAATGGGTGGAAGCATGTCCAAGAAGAGTTCCACATTCTAGGTACTAAATAAGAGTACCCTTAGGCACATTGGTGAACCGCCGAAGAGGGTCGAAGAAGGTGCCCAAATTGAGAGTAACCGATTTAAAAGGATGAGTATAGAGTAAGGGGATAGAGAATTACCAAGAGGGAGAGGTACATGGCATGGTCGTTACAATCCTGACATGAATGAGGACATAATCCTATGCCATTCCATATACTCTCCTCCTCGAGGAAGGGGAGGCCAAGGGGCCAAGGTGAAAGGTAGATTTCTAGGAGATGGGGCTAGCCCCAAAGTCTGGACATTTGGTCGGTCCTACGTATCCCATGATGATGGGAATAAAGACACAAGTAGTTCTTGAAGGCACGTGGGGGTAAGATACCCTAACGAGGGGGGTGTACGGCATGACGAGTAACCCGACATGAATGGAGAAATAATCCCACACCACATCATACAACCCTAAATAGGAACTTGGGTCGGGGCCTGAAAAGGCCAAGGGGCCTGAGGCTGATCCTCAGTTGGAAAGGCCTGACCAGTCTGCAGTTTAACATCTTGTCATGAGGAAGAAAGAGATTATAGGGTGTCTCATCTGGGTATGTGTATGACACAGAGAGGAACCCGATGTGAATGAGGACATAATTCCAAATGACACCGTACAATTACATAAGAGAGAACCTGGCCAGGGGCCCAAAAAGGACAAGGGGACTAAGGATAGGCCTTGGATGGAAGGCCATACACCCTCTTATACAGTTACCACCTCATTCAGCTCCTAAACCCATGTGATCAGTGCTCAGTGTGGGAAACAAGGAGCCGGTCTCGGCTCTCCCCGTCATATGGGGAACTAAGACCTGGCTTTGCCCGATGGGAGTTCGTTACTTGGAGATACAACGTGGTAGAATGAATCACTACACTCAATGTTTGGGACATCTTGGAGTGGTTCCAATGTCACAGGACAGCTGTTGACCATGTTTGAAACACAGCGTCCCTATAGTAGCCTGAAATGGGAGAAACAAATGAGCATCGACCGCTGACCATATTAGAAATGCGGGACTTGTATCGTCTTGTTGATCAATATCCTCGAGGGCATTGGCCCGTAATGGTAGGAGAGCCCTTAGGCCTAGCACCCATACCATTCGGGGTCTCTTCTGGATGGGGAAGATGATGGATTCCCAATAAAAGGAGGGGGTAAAACATAGTTGTACACATCTCTGGGAGAGGAGAATGTCTCTAGGGAGAGGGCGTACAGCCGTATTAAGGTTAGCTCGATGTGAATTGGGGAAAACGTTTTCACCCCTTCCATATGTCTTGACCCAAGGGGAAGACTCTGGCGTTTGGGCTAGGCCAACAGACGAAATATCTGGGCATTCCTATGTATCCCATAAGGATAGGAATTAAGCCATGCGTAGTTCTTGAAGGCCATGAATTTTAACATCATGTGGTGAGGATGTGGGACGATATAAGAATAGGGATTGGGAACATGGTGCAACCATTATAATCCTGGTATGAGTGGGGATGAGGAAGCCTACACCATATCATGCGATGATCCTCCAAGAGAACTATACCCAGGAGGATAGTAAAGAAGAAGAGTTTGGGGGATGGGCTCAAGACGAGGTGTCTGAGCATTCCTACATATCCCATAAGAATGGGAATAAAGACATAAATAGTTCTCAAGATGTAGTTTAATGTCACGTAGTACAATGCACAGTTTAAAGTCGTGTAGGATCGAACAGTTTAAGGTCATGCGGGACCAGCGTACTGTTTAGGGTCATGCGAGACCGGAGTGTAGTTTAGGGTCATGCAGGACCGAATAGTTTAAGGTCATGTGGGACCAATAGGCTCAAGCAAAGTATTTCTTGAGGAACTTTTAATTGGTGTGGGGTGTTAAACGCTCACCATCCATGGTCACCAGGGAGTATGCTCCATTAGGGTAAACCTTGTGGACTATGTAAGGTCCTTCCCATTTGGGCTCCAACTTGGGTGGTTTCCTCCTGGGGATCATTGGTGCCCTGAGATCCAATACCAAGTCGCCTTACATAAAAGAGTGAAGACGAAACTTCTTGTTGAAGGCTCTAGCCATCTTGTTTTGATGCCTTTCCAGATTGTGTAGGGCACTAAACCTATTCTCGTCAAGCGCATCCAATTCAGCCAGACGAATGTCGGCTACCCTATCTGGAACCTGCTGGTCATAGACCACTATGAATAATGAGGGAAGATGGATCTCGATGGGAAGGATGACCTCAACTCTGTACACCAGGGAGTACGGGGTCACCTGGGTGGAATTACGAGTCTTCGTCCGATAGGCCTAGAGGGCGTTGGGGAGATTCTCTGGCCAACTCTTCTTGTTCTGACCAACTAGTTTCTACATAATTTTAGAGGGGTTTTTTTTGAACACCTCGATCTTCCCATTTTCTTGCGTGTGATATCGGGAGGTGTGGTTCTAACGGATGTTGTACTTGGAATAAAAATTTTTCAGCTCGGCTGCTCGGAAGTTGGTGTCCTTATCGGTGAAGACGACATGAGGGACTCCAAACCGGTGGATGATGTTAGAGCTCACGAAGTCAATGATGGAAC
Source organism: Viscum album (assembly GCA_963277665.1). Lineage (NCBI taxonomy): Eukaryota > Viridiplantae > Streptophyta > Magnoliopsida > Santalales > Viscaceae > Viscum > Viscum album. The sequence goes on from OY728166.1 coordinate 704,132,761, forward strand.
GGTCCTTGACCTCCTTAAGTGGAACTGCTTCTTCCCACTTGGAAAAAAAATCTGTGGTGGTCAGGATGAACCTGCACTGGTGAGCTATCGCCAGTGGGTATGGTCCCACGACATCGAGTCCCCACACCGAAAACGGCCAAGAGTACTTGGTGGGGTGACGAGGTTTTGGAAGAGGATGAGGGAAGATATAATGAACTTGGCATGCGTGACATCTTTGGGAAAACACAATACAATCATGGATCATAGAGATCTAGAAGTACCCCAGTCTCCAGATTTGATGGGACAACTTTGGCCCCACCTAGTGCGCCCCACAGGAACTGACGTGAACCTCGTGCATGACCTGATAAATCTTGACTCCTTGGATGAAATGGAGGATAATACCATCAAACCCACACTTGTAGGGGATCTAATCAAGACTGGGACCACTTTGGAGGGTAAACTGCAGCGCACGGCATCAGATTCGCTCACGCTCAGACCGATCAGCTGGGAGGCAACCATTTTGGAGATACTCGACAAAAGGAGATCCCCAGTCAAGAGTCACTTCAACCAATTCATCCGGAGAACCTGGGGGTCCTGACATGGAGGACCCAGTGGTAATATGGCTTACTCGCAGGTCATCATTATCCTCTGGGGTGATGGGGTAAATGACTCTCTGGTGTGCCACTTGTATAATCAGATCATCCTGTTTAGATTCTGTAAGTGATGTGGCCAGGCCGGCCAGGGCATCAGCTTGACCATTCTGAGATCGAGGGACATGACTAACATTCGACTACGATGGAAACCAGGCCATTAGATGGAGAGTGCACTCTAACAATGGTACGAGCTCTAGATTTCTGACAACATATTCACCATTGACTTTCTTGATGACTAGTTTAGAATCCCCTTTCACATGCAAATAGGGTACATCAATCCTGAGATCCATCTCGAGGCCAGTGATAAGAGCCTTATACTCTACCTCATTATTGGTGTAGCCTTATGAAAACTATAATGAGTACGGCAGAATGGATTGCGCCGGTGTAATAAAGACAATACCCAGACCCATTATGTTTAGCCTAGGATCATTGAGTCTCCTGCTGGTGGGGCTTCGGGAGGTGCCATCAAAGTGAATCTACCAACATGGGATGTTAGGATTTACTGAGAGGATTGCCTCTTCATGAAAATCCAAGTCCAAGAGCTGGTCCATGGAGGTTGGATGGGAAGCTATAAATTCTGCCAATGCATGTCCCTTGATATCTTTCTAACAAATGAACCTGATGTTGAACTGCTGGAGGATTACCGCCCACTGCGCTAGATGGCCAGTTAACATGGGGAAATTCATAATGTACTTCAGCAGGTCTACCTAAGACACCAACTATACCTCATGGTACTATAGGTAGTGTCACAATTTCTGTACTATGAATACCAGTGCAATGCAGCTCTTCTCGATGGGGGAGTATCTGGTTTCCGTATCGATGAACATATGATTGAGGTAGTGGAGACTATTTTTTGTCCCCTCATTATTCTTCTAGGAGATAATGGCACCAAGAGATCATTCCAGGGTAGTCACATACATGATCAGTGGTATTCCGGGATGGGTGACATCAATACTAGAGGCTGGAGCAGATACTGCTTAATTTCCTTGAACATGGTCTGGTACTCTTCGTCCCATTCAGAGGCAGAGCCTTTCTTCATGATCTAGGAAAAGGCATTACACTTGCCGATTATATTCGAAATGAATCGGCGTATGTAGTATAAGTGGCCTTGGAAACCTCGAAGCTCCTGAATATTGCTCGGGGGAGGCATCTGACCGATGGTCTTGATCTTCTCTGGGTCGATCTCAATGCCTCGGTACATAACACCAAAGCCAAGAAACTTCCCGGAGGTAACCCCGAAGGCACATTTCAGCGAGTTCATCTTCATATGGTGAGAACGGAGGAAGCCAAACAATTTCTCAAGGTCCTTGAGATAGTTCTGGTGCTAGTGAGATTTGACCACAAGATTATCCACATAGCATTCCACCAATGCCCCATGGATTGGCTTGAATATGTGGTGCATGGCTCGCTGATAGGGGGAACCTGCATTCTTTAGGCCGAAGGGCATAACCGAGTAATAGAAAGTACCTTGGGGAGCACTGAAAGCGGTGGACTCTTCATCCTCGGGGGACATCCGGATCTGATTATACCCAGAGTAACCATCCATTAAGGAGAGGGCCTGGAATCCAGCCGTAGCATCGATCAACAATTCTATCACTAGAAGGGGAAAATCATCCTTTGGATGGTGATGGTTGAGATCTCAAAAGTCGATGCAGACTCTGATTTGTCCATTCTTATTCCTGACTATCACAATGTTGGCTAGCCACTTGGGGTACTGGACCTCCTTGACGATGTTGGCTCTGATTAGTTTGTCAACTTCAGCCTCGACCATGGCACCGTGAGAAGGGTTCATCTTTCTGGGAGGCTGCTTGAACCCGCGATGACTTGTCAGGAGACCGAGGCGTTGCACTGCTACCTGAAAATCTAGTCCTGGCATCTCGTCGTAACTCCATGAGAACACATCACAGTGCTGCTTTAGTAAATCCACATATCGATGTTGCTCTTCGAGGTACATGGTGGCACTGATCATTGTGGGTCTCAGATCTGCCTCGCTACCAAGGTTCACCTGTACTAGTTCATCGACCATGGCAGAGATGCCTTCTTCAAAGGCAGGGGGAGCATCCTCTATATCTTCTTCTCCACTTATAGAGGGTTCTTCTGTGGGGGAATTTTTTTACTGAGTTACCAGACCCTGATGGGAGGTTGGTACCAACTTGAACGGTAGTGGTTATTACATCAGGGAACTCCGACGTTGTTGAGACTATACCAAAAAAGGATGTCGACCTTATCCCATCTGGTCTCCCGCCCAAGGGGATACGCTAGATAATATCAAAGCAGTAGTGGCGCGTCAGTTGGAGTCGGCTTATTCCAGCCTGGTGAAACAGGAAAGTATGACGTACTTCTGTGGCCATGGGGTGGACATCTAGATACCGTAAGAGGGTAGGAGGTTCTGGGATCACCTGAGCCTAGTTTGTGTAGGAGTATGAGGTGATTTTCTATCATCGCTTGGACTTGGGAGTATACCTTCCTCTTTTACTGAAGACAACAAAGCAATGCCCCATGTTGGGGGTCATGGCCTCCAATTGATGGATCATGAATACGTAGGCGTCATCCAGACCTACACAGGGGTCAGTTGTGACCGTGGCAGGTTCAACCTCACTTTCCAGAATCTTCTTATCCTTTATCTTGTAATATTCAGCATCCATATAATAGGCTTATCAAGAGGTGAAAGGAGATTCATCACCTTGGAGTATGCCTACTTGACCATTTAGGGAGTACATGAGGCATTGGTGATATGATGAGGGGGCCGCCACGTGCAGATGGAGACATGGTCTTCCCATCAATGCATTGTACGTGGTGTCATGGGAGACGACCATAAATTCAGTACTAGCAACTAGGCCACCAAATTGGGTCTTCAGACGGATCTTGCTGATTGGGGTCTTCTCTTTCCTATCATATCCCTGGATCCTTAAATCATAGGGAGTCAGGTCATCCTCGGATAACCCTAGCTTCTGCAATGTCCGTGTTGGGATAAGGTTGATCCTGGAGCCGGTGTCAATGAGACAGCGGTGAACCTCCACACCGTTAAATTGGTCAGTGATGTACAACAAGTAAATATTCCCCTATATGGGAGAGCCTTCATCCTCTCCTAAGAACGAAATGATGGTTTGAAATTTGGCATTCTCGACCACTTCAGCTTGAAAGGCTTCTGCAGCTGCTACCTCCGTTTCAAACTAGAGAGGGATTCTTAAAGCCTCAGTGAGGGCCTCGTGCATATCTAATGACAGGAGAAGGGCTTCAAGGATGGAAATAATCGATGGGATTCCAGAGAGGTGCTTCAAAACATCATACTTCTGTGCTAGGTGTGAACTTCTGCTTATAGGAGGCCGCTCTATGATTGAAGGCATGGCGGGCCCTGTCGGCTGGACCGGCGGCTGGCTAGTGTTGCACATGTCCCGCTGTTCACTAGTCAAAGCCCGAAGAGTCATTGTCGGATGACGACCAAATTAATGAGATCGTCCTGTAGCCAGGTGAGGCTGGTCACAGCCTATACAAGGTATCTCTTCCTAATCCAGTAGCACAAACGGTGGTGGATGCGGTCTTGATGTCACCGGATGAAGAGGTTGCAGGTGCTGAGCTCTGCGCTGGGACTGCTGTCTGGTCTCAGTGGCATGCACGAACTGGATGGAGGTTCCAACTGATGCTCCTTGATGACCCATATGGCCAAGTATTTGCTGACATTGACATCATATGGGGACGTTATGGAGGTTCACCTGGCACTCCCCCTCGTCGAGAGTCATATATAAGGGTTTACCAACTCAACGGTGTTGACCGAAGTATACCCTTGACTGTCACTTGAAGAGTCATCCACTACTCGGTGGATTCTAAGATGGATCCCCATCTCAGGGGGCATAAATTCTCTGAGAGTGTGGGACGATGATGGCATTATAGGGGCACGTTGCTTTTTCTTGTGCCACCAATGCTTGCTCTTCTGAGAAGAGGCCAGCCGAGATGATGATGCAGAAGTGGTGGCCACAACTTCTGGAGGCTCCAGCTGATGTAGGTGTGCCTGAATGATGCCATGGGCATGAGAAACCATCTTGTAATCCATCCATTCATCATACTTCTGGGACCCGCGGTTGGAAACCTGTTGCCACTCACCTTCACTATTGCTACCACTGTCTGGCCTCACAAAGATACCTGCCACTTGTGTCCGGGCTGGGCCCATCTTGACTATGTTGTTGTTGACCTGGTCTTAGAGATAGTGTTTAAAGACATAGCACTGCTTGATGGTATGCCCCATAATCCAATGATTGGGGTAGTAGTTGGGGAGATCTGTAAGATTCGCCTCTTCCGGCCTTCTATACTCAGGCAAGCGTACAATCCCCTGTTCTAGGGAGCTGCGGAAGTAACCAGGGACCTGACTCTCACTGAATGAGTAAGTCTGGTTTCTTCTTTCTGGAAAGGGGGATCTTGGAGCCTGACCCTAACGAGGGGCCCGAGGGGCCTATCGAGGAGGTGGGCCCTGGTTGTCCCACATGGGCAGTGGTGGCGCATTACGTGGAGGCGTTTTCCGATTCTAAGGATGTTGCGAAGCCAGAGGTTGTGCCTAAGGAGGAGGACCTCTTTGAGGCTATAGGTCTGGTTCCACTAGTAGTAACTCTAACTATCTAGGGGATTCTATTTGGCCCACCACAGTAGGCTCAGCTCTGGCATCTCTCCTTGCTGGAATCAAGGGGGGCAGTAGATGTGCCTGGCTGGCCTGTTGCAGGGATTCATCAAGGTGTCAGGCCTTGTCAGAGAAGTCTCAGAATCCTCCAGAGTAGTTCTGGGTGATCAGAGAAGGAACCAGTTCTGTCTTAAAGTTCCATACGCACATTGTTAGTAATTTCTTCTGAGTCAGTGGCATGTCAAGGGAGTATGTAAGCCCCTTACATCAGGCAATAAAGTTTGCGACTCGCTCATCAGGCATTTTCTTGCACTTTAAGAGGTCTGTGATGCTCATTTTCTGGGTGGTAGAACTGGACTGGTAGAGGAACTGCTTGTGAAGGACCTCCCAACGGATCACGGATCCGACGGGGAGCTGGCTATACCAGACAAATGCCAGCCCCTCCAGTGTCTGAACAAAACAGCAGAGCTTGGCAGCCTCTTGTTATGATGGAGTGCCTAACATTGGCCCACACCCTGAGTAGAAGTGGGTCAGGTGCTGTGACGGGCCCCCCGTCCCGTTAAAGGGGGAGGAGGTGGGATTCCCGAGACCTGGAGGTGCCGACATATCATCCATCCATGCCGGGTATGGATTTCCATATGGTGGGATTGCCACCTGCACTATTTACAATGCCTCAAGGCAAGCTGTTAGCACTACCATAAGATCATCTTGGTGGGGGTCCCTGTCTTGACGTGGATCCCTAACCAAGAGCACGTTTCCAGGCTCTTCACCATGGTAGATAGGCTCAGCGACTCATGGAGCGGCTGGTGGAGTGACCCTATGGGCGGCCGAAAGAGCCCAAGCGGGGTTCCTTGTATTATCATGCGTTCAGGAGGGTTTGGAGAGACATACCAAACCCTCTTGTCATGAGCTTCGGCTTCCACCCTGTCCGTGGGAGTGGCATGATCAGGGTTTCCTGGGGGAAGCTTGCCAAGGAGTAGTTGTTCCTGCCCATGCTGCCCTGGCCTAGGATCACCATAGTCGGGTCATCGCTCTGTAATACGTTCATCTAGGAGTTCGTCAACTAACTTCTTCTACTCAATAATTTGTTGGCACAACGTGGCCTTCTTGGATTCTTCCTCCGTTTTCTGCACTGAGGCAGATGGGCCGGAGTGCTTGACAGTTCCGACGTGCTCTTTTCCCTTACCAGAATTCTGGATGAGTACCAATGCCTCGGTGGGCGCAGGGAGACCTAGGAGGTTCCTCTACTGATGAGTAATCCTTCCTGATGGGTCCAACAGTGGTGGCACACCCTCAGGGGGTATTTCTCCATCGATAAACTCCATCTCGTCCTCCTTTTCCACTATATCGGCCATGTGGACCGTCACCCTTCCTAGGATCAAGTCCTCAATATCGCATAGTGAGTCGGGATGTCACTGGATGGGACTGAAGAGGAGGGTAGCATACTACACCCTTCCATGGATTTTCATCTGGGGGTAACCTCCCAGATTATTCTGTGGAGTACCTTGATACTCAGAATGCATTTCTGCTGGAGGGACTCATGGCGACTTGGGGACTCGGGGCGCTGAGCCACAGGGAGCATGGCCAGATCGACTAGTCAACACTGCTCGCTGATGTATTCGAAATGTTCTTGGATCCTTCGATAAACCACACGCTGATGATGGATATTGGAATGTGTCACCCATATAGTGTAGTAGAAACACTCAACTTCCTCTGTGGTGAGGGACTCTGGTATTTAGAAATCATGCACTGCCATGGGACAAAACTTCTCAGGGAAGTGGTACGCTGCAAGGATGCTCTGGAAGCTCCTCATCTCAAATTTAGGGTATCGCCCTTGATTTACCCACTTTCCAACTAGGGATGGATGAGGAATTGGCAGCGGTACAGAGGCAGACCGCTGGGATAGCAGGTTGGCTGGTGGAGAATATGGCGTACGGGCTGAAAGGCCACCAATTCTCGGGCTGTCTTCCAAAGAGTGTAGTGATCTGGACGGTACGTTGCGATAGTAGGGGTTGAAGACAATCGTTCATGGCTCATGGGTCAGGGCTGCGGTTAGTGGGTCACGCTATTTCTCACCCGCCATTGGTCCCCATAAAAGCTCTTTGTGATCTCTTGTGGAGGTATAGAGCGCTTCAAGAGATGATGGTGGTGATTGCACCACTGTAACCTGCAGGGTCACCAGATTTTCATCCTCCTGGATAAAAATTCAAAGGGAGGCTGGAATCCTATGGACCTAGCATTCCGAGAGCACCAGGATGATACACCACGTCCCTGCCCCAGCCCGGGACTTGGATGAACGAGGGGAGGGTTCCCAAGCAGAGTCACACTCCGCTTCAGAGTCTGAGAAGAGGACTGGTTTGATCTCTGTCCGGGCCATCCAAGGATTCTTCTTGTTGTGGCGATGACCCGCATTCTTTCCCCTGGGTGGCTCCTCGAGACAGGGTTGATTCCTGACACGGGGTCCTTCAGCTACACTAGTGCTAGGGCGGAGAGGGTTTCCACCCGAGAAAACCGGGGTGTGAGGAGCACCAGGACAAATGTCGAGGGGACATGGGGAGGACCTCCATGAATAATTCCAGAGAGGAAACAACCTCTGTTGGAACCGACAGGAGCATGGGGAGGACCTCCATGCTTGGTGAGGGTAGAGTGAGGATGGCCTTCACCCATTTGGTTGCCGGGGTGAGGAGGACCTTCACCAGCTGCGGAGAGGACGTGGGGAGGATCCCCACATTGAAAAAGAGAGAGGATGGGAAATGTCCATACACCAATAGTCGGGAGAAGGAGGAACGACCCTATATCCAGTGTAATGGGCACGGGAGAGGCTTTCGTTCTGAGCATTACTACAGTGGGGCAGACCTCCATTCAGATTGGGGGTAGCACGAGGTGGAACTTCATGTCGATCCTTGAAGTGGGGCAGGCCCACGCTCTGTATGGTAGTGGTATGAGGAGGAATTCCATATGGGGTGGCATCACTGCGGGTTGGTTCACGGTGACCACTGCTCGTGCCTGCAACCAGGAGAGTCGACCCAGCCTACCCGTGGGGTGGTTGGGGCCTCGATCCCAGTCGGTCATATAAGCAACCCTACTCAATTTGTGCAAGGATATGATCATATGCATCGGAGGTGGCTCAGGCCATAGTAGTCGTCGACGTTGATGACCCTTGGTAGGCATCCTCCTCACCTCATGTCCGACACTGGCGTCGGGTCGGACAAGCCGGGGTTGGTGGCACAGGTGCATAGCTTACCTGTTCCTCTGGAAAGACCTGGCAACGGCACTGACGCGACCGACTGGGATCCTTTTTTGGGATCCCCTGGATTGGGACTCTAACAGGGCTAGGCTGGACGTCTCCTACCTCATCAATGTAAGGCAGGGATTCATCAAAGCGCTCCGGGGACAGGCTCCCAAAGCGGTTGTATATTGGGGTGGGGAGAAATGGATCCCTGTAGGGCCCTCTGGGGTGGCATTTATGGCAAGGCGAGGACACCTCCCAATCCAAGCGGTCCATATCCTGGGTTGGGATTATTCCCCCCTCCTTGTAATGATGCACGAGGTCATTAATTACCCTTCGTTGGATAACTTCTGATGGGGAGATGGGTTGTGGGAACCCAATGGTCGTGGACACATAGGCCGTTGCAGAAGTAGTAAAGCCACGTCAAGTGGCTGTGATGGCGTTTCCCCTGCCCCTGGGTAGATGGACGGTCGATGATCACGTTCCTACAGCAGCAACCTAATTCCTGAGAATCAGAGAGATGAACTCATTAGTGCTGAATGAAAAAGGAATCGATAACCAATGCCCCAGTGCCATCCCATATTCTTTGACCAGTAAGAGAGATCCATGCTGACGACGTCATAGAATGGAATTTTCAATGTTCTACTACCCCAACTTCTTCTGAGTTTCATGCAAGGCTGACTATTTGCTTGGTGGGACCTGGCACCAGATAGCTGGATCCGGTGACACATCAATCCATTGATGCCCCGAGTGATACTAATCTCTATATTGAGGAGAAGATCATTCATGTTGGGTTCACCATTTATGTTTCTGACACTTTTTCTGGGGCGTTCACGTCTGTCTCATTCAGGGATGAGAGACACATCTTTTTGGTTGCACCGCATTCCTGCTTTCCAAAGGTGGGCGACATCAGCTTCTTATTCAGGGTTGTCTACTTCTTGATCGAAATGGGATGATGGGATGATGGTTCTTCCCTCCATGGATTCCTCTTTGGAACTCATCACATAGTCCGGGTCTCCCTCATAGACTTAAGATGTTGTTCGTGAAACTCTTCCCGACGCCATATCTTCATGGACACCAGTTAATTACGCTGCTTCTGTCAGGACATTCCAAGGGGTCTGGTCAGGGCAGCAAACTTTAGTTAGGGGAGTAGTCATGCTGGGCATCACTGGTATGTCTGGATGCTGGGGATTGGTGTGTCTGTATTTTTTCCCTTATTATAGGGCTTCTCGAGGGCACGGAAGCCCGAGGCATCCGACATCGAATGCGGGGAATCGTATGTCATGGGCATGTATCTAAGGGTTTTCTTAGCTTCCTATGTTTAACACAGGGTATGCCGCAAATTTAACGTCCAATGTAGATAGATTGGGCTGATCAGAACACTAACTAGATTGGATCATATGGAGGAACCTCTAGAGGGAACACCACCATTGGGGTCATCGTGTGGGTGGCCTTCCGAATGTTGTTACTTGGAACGGGGAATGGGGTGGAAAGATCCCATCGGGATGTGGCGGCCCGGGTAAGAATCAGGATGGATGGTGGATGGTTCTGTAGAAAGGATGGTGAATGGGATGAAACCATCATGAGGATGATCATGGTTTTGGTCTTGAGCCTTGAAAAGTCTTCCTATGTATCCTTGTGGCATGGAATCAATGTCCATGTAGTTCATCTGATGATGGATTACCGTCGATTGGGGTTTTCAATGGCTTACCGCTGGATGAGGTCGCAACAACTTACCACTGTAATGCAAATGACTTACCACTGAATGGAGTGACAATAGATTACCACTGAATGGAGGTCCACAGTTTATCGTCATACGGGATGGGGGTGAACCGACGTAAAGGGGGTTGGAACCAATAATTGTTGGGCTTGAACCTCAAGGAGGCTTCCTACATACCCTGCCTTGGAATGGATCAAATTCCTCATAGTTTGGAATGTGGGTGTGGGGATTACACTCTAGGATACACAGGGTGTTGGTGAACCAATGTGAATGGGGTCGAAATGATCGGGTGGTGGTGGGATTGAACCTTAGGTAGGCTTGCTATGTACCCTTCCTTGGCATGGATCAAAGTCCTCGTATTTTGGAATGGGGGTGTGGGGATTACACTCTAGACTACCCAAGGTGTTGGTGAACCGACGTGAATGGGATCGGAATGACTGGATGGTGGTGGGATTGAACCTCATAGAGGCTTCCTACGTACCCTACCTTAGCATGGATCAAAGTCCTCATAGTCCAGAATGGGGGTGTGTTGACGAGCCGACGTGAAGATGGACCTAGGGTCTGATGGGTGTTGGGCTTGAACCTCGTGAAGGCTTCCTACATACCATGCCTTGACATGGATCAAAGTCCTCATAGTTCGGAATGGGGGTGTGGGGCTTACACTCTTGGCTACCCAAGTGTTGGTGAACCGACATGAATTGGGTTGGAACGACCAGGTGGTGGTGGGATTTAACCTTAGGGATGCTTCCTACGTACCCTGCCTTGGCATGGATCAAAGTCCTCGTAGTTCAGAATGGGGGCGTGTTGGTGAGTCAACGTAAAGATGGACCTGGGGTCTGATGGGTGTTGGTCTTGAACCTCATGTAGGCATCCTACGTACCCTGACTTGGCATGGATCAAAGTCCTCATAGTTCAGAATGGGGGTGTGGGGCTTACACTCTAGGCTGCCCAGGTGGTGGTGAACCGACGTGAATGGTGTCGGAACAACCGGTTAGTGGTGGGATTGAACCTCAGGGAGGGTTCCTACATACCCTGCCTTGGCATGGATCAAAGTCCTTATAGTTTGGAATGGGGGCGTGTCGGCGAGCCGACATGAAGATGAACCTGGGGTCTGATGGGTGTTGGGCTTGAACCTCATGGAGGATTCCTATGTACCCTGCCTTGGTAGGGATCAAAGTCCTCATAGTTCGGAATGAGAGTGTGGGGCTTACACTCTAGGCTTCCCAGGGTGTTGGTGTCAGGGTCAGTGCTTACTCAAAGCCCAAATGAGTTGTTCTCAGTGTGAGAAACAGGAGGCAATAGAGACCTGATGATTATGTCACAAAAGATGCGCCCTTGGGATATGGAGTGGGGCTTATGTGTGGAGTGGCCTAGGGAGAGAGAGATTGGGACTTACTCCCGGATGGAGGCCCATGGCAACAAAGCGCATTAGGAGAGGGATTTGGTACCGAAGAAAGGAGAAGCACCATTTGCAACCATGTCCTTCGCTGGACCTGGGGACCGAAGATGAAAGGAGGACCAGGGATGCCGCCTCTGGCAATAAAATCTAGGGGATTACACCAAGGTGGCTTCCCTTTCCCCACAGACAAACGCCACTACGATAAGAAGGATATCATCCCCTATGAGGGTTGATCCCATCCCCGTGGAGATGAGTGGGCATGGAGAATTTCCAAGGCAGGGGTCCTGCATGCGAGGCACGGGGCAAGGTCATAGTTTAATGTCATGTGCTGAGGACGAGGGTGCTCTGCACTTTGCGGTCCTGCAGCTTGGATGAGGTGGGTTTTCTCTACACCCCTAGGACTTACATAACCAATAGCCTCTTCTCCATCATGCAGAGAGGGGATAGGCAAAGCCATACAGGGGGGTGTTATGGAGCGAACCGTTGGGGGGCCATGTTAGTGTGGCTATGAAAAGAAGCAATAGCCATTAGTGTGCCTATGCGAAGATGCATGAGGCAAAGCAACTCAACGGGTGGTGTTGTCTAGGGGACTCTGAAATAACATTGTGAAAACTTGGAGGGTCGCATGGGAAAATAAATTTCCAAGCAGAGGAGTTCATAGGAAGGGGCCTTGTGAAGCTTTGTTGCTCCACGTGGCGGAGGGCACTTGTGAAGGGGTGTGCTTTGTGAAGTGGGGTGCCTTAGCCAAAGCATAGGGAAGAGGTGCATATGGGAGGTGCTTCGCGAAGTGGAAAGGCGTTCACGGAGCACTACCTCATAGAGAAAAGGTTCCTTGTGAAGCAAGGTGTCATGAAGAAATGTTCTTCATGAAGTACAGTGACCCTGCCTTAGCATGGGGATCTTGTGCACATGAAGGGTTTTTCACGAAGCATACACTACTGGAAAAACGACCTATACCCACGGATCAAAAACATGGGTATAGCCACCAAAACCGTGGGTATAGCCTATACCCATAGTTTTGGGAACCGTGGGCTAGAGAGGCGTCGGTATAGGGGTCTCATCCTATACCCTCAGTTTTGGAGAACTGTGGGTATAGGGGAGTCAAATGTGGCACAATGCTGTTCTACCATGGCACACAACAGACCCCACAATTTTTAAACTGTGGGGAATTTAAATTCAAAAATTCCAGCACTGGGGGGAATTGAACCCACACCTCACGCTTCGCCTCACAGGCGCACCCCACCAACAGACCAACCAAGCTACAATATTTAATTGTTATATATACATCTATCTGCGTATATATATTAATATAATCAAGTGTGGTATTTAAATTAAAAAAATGCAGCCAGAGGGATTCGAACCAGCGTCTCTCAAATCGTCTCATGGCCACACCTCATCAAGGGACCAACCAAGCTATCATTTTCATTTGGTATATATACATACATCTATGTATATATATATTAATATTATCAGTGTTTCGAAAAATTTAAACTGTTTAAATTGAACCTGCGACCTACAGCACCCGCAAACAGGGCTTTACCAACCGAGATAAATAATTTTTTAAAGTATATATTTATATTAAAGTAAATATATTAATCTAAACTATGAAAAAATGTATTCCTGCCAACAAAATTCATGTCCCGCCTAATTTTCTTTCCCCGCCATAACATGGGAAATCTATACCCATGGTTCTGGAGAACCGTGGGTATAGGTCTTCAAAAAAACCCCAATACCGATGGTTTTGAAGAACCATCGGTATAGGTCTTCGGAAACTACCCTATACCCACGGTTTTATCTAAAACCATGGGTATAGTTCTTAAAAGAATACTATACCCACGGTTTTTGGCACAACCGTGGGTATAGGTTCACATACTATCCCTATACCCACGGTTTTGGAAAACTGTGAGTATAGACCTATTTTCCAGTACTGATAAACTATCCGTGATGACCCGGGTCCCCTTAGGGATCCCCTTCCTTCATGAAAGCCCTTAGGCTTTGCGAAATGCATCCCTATCCAAAGAGGTGATCAAAATGAGTCAAGGGGGAGGCACTTAGTAGAGCAGAACTACCTCGCACAACTCATGGTTCGCATAACATAAGGATGCTTCTTAATTCGGGAGCTGGGAAGTCGAAAGGTCCAATTGTTTCTCCTCTGGGATTAGGGGGACCCTAGTATTTATAGGCAAGAGGCACCATAAAGCAGAGCATACACGATGCGAAGAGGGACTTGGTTACTTCGTGGCAGGTCACGAACGTCAAATGTGGTCATGGAGCATCACACCTCCTTCATTCGTGGTAGACTCGCGAATGTCAAATGCATTTGAAGAGTGGGCCTCCTCTTCGCTTCACGGCGAGCTCGCGAACATCTAATGCGTTCGAGGAACGTATCTCCTTTTTCCTTTGCGGTGGGCTCTCAAACGTCAAATGTGTTCGCAGAGCAGCCTGCCACTATGTTTTGCAGTGGTCGCGGTGTTGGGGGCCTCTGGGAAGTTGCTTCGTGAGGCAGTCAATGGGGCCTTCTTTTGGCTTTCTTCTCTGTCCCGAATTTTGGCACCAATAGTACTCAAGTAATATAAGGAAACTATAGACCTCTATATTATATTTTTTTCTGGGATATTATATGATAAATAATTTCTTTTAATGATCAATAGGTAACCCTTTTATTATGAATACATTCCCTAAGAATGTAATATTCTCCATCAAAGTGTCATATTGTTTTTTCTTTTCATACTTACTTACCATTTGAAATTTATTTAACATGGTACTCAAGTCACACTCATGTTCTTCCTTTATTTTGAAATATATGACAACATTATTTATAAATAACCTCAAAAATTGTTGTTGTAATCTTTACAGACATAATTCATTATGTGAATAAATATCTCCAGAGCATTTTTTAGTTTGGATGGAATCACTATGAACTCAATTTGTATATATATTATATTAAAGGTAGTTTTGGAATACCCTATATTTTCATCTTTAATTAATGATATCTCAATAAAATATATACCTTTGAGAATTTATGATACCCATTTAATTTATTGAAATATTTATCAATCTATGGTAGTGGGTACCTGTTCCTTATCATGATTTTGTTATGCTCATGAAAATCAATATAGAGATAGATTGACAAGTCCTTATTCTTAAAAAAGTGGAAAAGTTCACACAATGGTTCAGCACTTAGATTAATTTAACCCCTACCCAAATTATATTATAGTATCTTTTTCAAGTATTCATGTTCAATAGGAGTCATTATCTAGGGACTCTGGGATATGGGAAGAGCTCTAAGTATATGTTATATAAATAATTCAATGATTTAATTAGTAAAAATACAAAGAGATGCTTCTAGTATAGTATTTAATTTTACCTAAGCTGTAATAACTAGATTTTATTGAAAATTCATCCCTTAAATTTTAATTGTGGAAGATTTATATACTTGAGATATAATAACTACGCTATAAGGTGTTTTATCCAATATCTCAAACTCTATGTATTGAGGTCAAGATTAGTGTACACCATTATTCACTTCTCATTCTATATAAATAAAATTATAACAACTTTCAATTACTTAGAATATCAAAGCAGAAAAGAATTGCTCAATGGAATTTATTAATTTTTATATGATTAATATATATGAAGATGCACCAAAAGAGAGTTTTTATTTTCATATTAATAATTCAATTTTTATTATTTCTTTTTATAGTGAATTAATGATCTAAATATGTTTAATGCTAATATTAATAACTAGAGTAAATTTATAATGTATTTCCATTATGTTTTTAACTCTGAATTCCATTATATTAGGCATCAGGTTCACGAAATCAATATGTTTACCATTAAAATTATAGTTGTCTTGATTCCTCTTATTTCCAATTATTTAATAGAAAAAAAGAAATTCATTAATGAGAATACTCTAATATTTAAGAATATAAAAATAAAATTATGAACCTAGAAAGAATAACTAAAAAATCATTGGCTCACCTCGATTGTGATGTGACATTCACACGACTTCCTGCTCCATTTTTGGTTTTGGACTTTGATTTTTGAATTTTTAATTTATGAGATGGTATTTGGTTCTTGTAATTCTATGGAAGATGTAAAGGTTCCCACTTGAACCATAATGTTTTATGAAAATTTTAAAAAGGACCGACCATACACATAATATAACATCATTTTTTATATAATACCATTTAATAAAACATACCAATAAATATTGAGGCTTGTTTTCTTTTCGATATTATCTACATAAAACTATATTTTTTTTAATATAAAACATAATATTTTATTTAAATATTTTTAATACACTCATATATCTCATCATACTATTAACACTACACAAGATACCTTGGAGACATAAATAAAATAAGGGTTTAGTTAAAAATAATAATAAGGGGATAATCAAAATATACATGAGGATGAAATATCATATATGTCAATATTTTAATCATAAAAAATTAAAATAAAATGATAATAAATAATCACATGTAATCATGTCCTAGGAGAATTGATATTATAAGAACATGGAAATAAAAATAATCATAGTAATTTTGCATAAATATAAAACTTTCAATCAAAAACATAAATCAAAAATTTATGTATAAACATCATAAAATAATTTTCTAGGTTTACTAGTCATTCACAATAAATATTATCTCATGAGATGTGATAATTACCCAATTGATTAGGTATTTTATAGTTTTAGTCCAACTTAGTGTATTATAATGTTTCATTCATATGTTTCACTAAATAAGAAAAAATATATCATAAAGGACTTTCAATGATTATAATAAATAAATAATAAATTTATATAGGCCATATTTGAAATAATAAGGGTGGATTAAATAGCATAAGAATAAATAAAAATAAGTAGAAATAAAATGGAAAGGCCTCCCTTATAATCATCATATTATTTTACTCAAAAAATTATAAGAAGGGAAGAATAAATATAAATATATACCTACAAAGGAAAGCAACAAAGAAGTATAAGAATGATAAAAAGAGCATATGATAAAGAGAGAAAGTGAAAGAAATAGATATTTATGTACATATGTGAGTGTTCATGTGTGTGTCTATATATACATATATAAAAACAAACATATATACATGGTTAGAAAGGGAGAGGGAAGGAGGGGGAGGGACAATATGAACAAAAGGAAGAAAATATTGGTTGAGTCCCCTTTCCAAGACATGCCTCACTCAGGAGGCCCGTCTTACCTCTTGAATGGATAAATCACATATTTTAATGGTATATTTTATAACATTTTAATTTCTATTTCATATATTGTAATCTATTATTTATCATATATTACTGATTAGATTATTCTTGCCCATACTAATCATTTTGTGGTTGTACAATTCACTATTCAGAAGAAATTTTTTTATAATGTTAATTATAAAAGATTTTTTAAATGGTTTTATAATATCCATAAATATGATGTTATTAGGTTTATATCATTAGTAGAGTAAAATTGTTTAATATTTCAATTTATTCTCTAAAGTAGTTCCAAATCAATTATGATTTCTCGGTAAACATGTTTTAGATTATTAAATAGACCATGATGGTTTATCATTAATATTATTAATATAATCATTATATTTTCATCCCAATATATTAATGATGGATTAAATAATATAAATTTTCTATGTAAAATTTGAAAATAATTCTAAACCATCACTGGAAGGTTAAATTGGGAAAACATCAATTTTTATTTAGGTACTTCAAACCTACCACGGATAAAAGATGGTGTTATAAATATTTTAGAGAAGAGGAAAACAAATAAATATTTTATTTTCATAAATAAAATATATTATAATTATAATCACTTTATAATTTTATTATAATGATAACATAGATTTATATAACTGTTATGAGAAGAAAAAAAATAATAATTGGGATTTGGAATGCTTACCTTGCTTTTTTATGCTTCCTTTAGTATACATATTTAAGGATTATAATATTGGTATTTTGATTAGAAAAGGCCTTCTAAAATGTATGTTTTAGGTATTATAGAGGTAATTTTGGTAGATATTTTTCTATGGAAGAAGTTTGAAAGTGGAGATGAATGAGTGTACAAGGGGTGTATTTATCATTGAATAAGATGGGTGTTTTCCGATAAAATATTGGATAGTTTCTTATTTTGGCTCCATAGTGTGAATAGTATTGAATATTATTATTATATTTTATATTTAATTAATATTATAGATTTTATTATTATTTAGAAACTCTCAAAATTTACTGGTTTCATTGGAATCTTTAGTTCAATGTAAAGAATAAAAAATTGTTTTTATTAGCATAAAATATGATTTAGACATTAGAAATCACTTATAGCTTTGGAAATTCAATTTATTGTTTTTAAATATATTATTTTACTCATTAAATAATTTTTTATTTGATCAAAATATTTTATAAATTCTTTATTCAGTTTTACATCATAATAATTTCATGAAACAAATAGTATACATGAAAAATTTATTTTTAATTTTCACAAAAAAATCAACATTTTTTGAAAAATTAAAAAATTACCCTAAAATAATTTTTATATGATGATTCCTAAAATGAAAATAATTTAGTAAAAATAATTTTCTATATTATATAATTATAAAATTTAAATTTTAACATAAAAAAATATTTTATTACTAAATAATTTAAAAATACTTTATTAAAATTTTATATTTATACATACATTATGTTTTATGATTTTAGAAATAATTTTATGGTATTCTAATAATCATATTTAACTATTCCATTCATGGTAAATATTATATTTTAGATATTTTACTATTACCAATAATCATGTTACTATTCCAACGTTGAGGATACTATTCCATTGGTCGTTTAATATTCCAACAATCATTTGATACTTATACTTCCTATGAATATATTTTATTTCATTATTTATTTATCCATTAAATTTCTCTCAAATTACCTTATGTTTAATTTATCAATTTCAAATCCTATTTTTGATTTTTTCATTTTTTTCAAAATGTTGTTTGCAGATGTGGTATTCCTTGGAGACCATGAACCACCATATTTCTAATTTTAATTTATATTATTAACATATATTTATTATCTAATTACACTTTTATTAATTGTATGGAATATATTCATCCATAATTTGTAATGTTATTTTATGAAATGAAATGGCATTTAAATTGTTACATAGTGTATATAATAATATACTCTATGATTTTAATGAAGAAAAATAACTATGAAATGTATATTTTTTATGGAAGATGATTTTATATAAAATAATGTAATGTAACAAGAATCCTTTATCACTTAACATAGAGAGATAACCTAATTTTGTTTTGATTACCAAGGAAATAACTCTTTATTGTGTTAGTTTTTAGCTAAAACTGACTAATTTTGGCATTATTTTCTTTTCAATTTATTTTCAAATTTCATTAGTGCACTTGTATACTTTTGATTTTTATTTATAAGATATTTTATTATGAAATTATCGCTCACCCTAAGAAGGAAATATTTACATTGAAAGGAATTTCTTTTACTCAATCATGATATTGAACACACACCCTGATTGGGAAGTTATAATACCCTGCACCTATAGAAGGTACAATTTTGATATAAATTAAGTAAAACATTGTGGTTTTTGGTTAATATTTAGTATTTGAAGTTTTTAAGAAATTTCAAAGGATATGTTAGGGAAATGGGTCTGGTATTAGGAAATTTATCCCATGATGGATTCCATTAGTGTAATGAACTGATATTTCAGTATATATTTTCTTTAAATAAATATTATATTAATAGTGAAGTTTACATAGAAAAACAAACCCTAAGAGACTAATTTTTGTATTAAAATATAAATTGACCAATGTATGGTAGTCGTTGAATAAGTGGGTACAAAAAACTACAACCAACTTATAAAATAAAGAACCGTTCTAATAATGTTTTAAAATGTACAGATAATAAAATATTTTTTAAACATAAAATGTATTTTATAAAATGGATGTTTTTCATGTTTGATATATTTATTACTATAAGTAATTTTTTTTAAATATCTAATATACAAGAAATAGACTTCTATAAAACATAGTTTTTGATAATATTTTATGATTTTCTTTTAAGGTAAATTTTTTGAAATTTATGATTATGAATTTTAAAAAATTAAATTATTTTTTGAACTTATCATAACACTATTAACATAGGATTAATTTTTCGATTTTTAAAAAAGGATTGATTTTTTGGGTGAATATTGAAAATAAGATTTTTACACAAAACACGAATTTTATGAAATTATTAGTGTATACGTATGAATTCTAAATTCATGAAACATTTTTTTAATAAAAAATATAAATTTTATAAGTGAATTTATAATTTTAAAAAACAAATTTCTAATTTACAAACTTGTATTTTAATCTTTAGAACTTATGTTATATTTTTCAAAAAATTATTCTAAATGCATTATACATTTAATATTTTAAAATTAATTTCTATCACCTTCATAAAATTAATATAATAAAAAAGATTTAAAATTTTCAATCATTATTTACACATTATTTAATAAGGATCAATTTATTTTCATGCATAAAGGAAAAATTTCATAGGTAAAAACATGTTACCTCAATAGAAATTAAAAGGTGTAAAAAGGGTTTAACCAAGAGGAAAAGACCCCAAAAATGTTTAAAAATTATGTGGAAATGGTTGGATGAGGAATTTATTCGCCATATCCCTTAACCTATCCATTAATTCTGAATTTCAATATTTTTTCTTGAGTTTTACTTCCCATTATTAAAATGTTTTGGGTATTTCCAAAATTATTTGTTCTTTTCACTTGTAGAAGGGGAAATCCTCTCCTAACTTCCCCTCACACCACAACCCACTTATTTCATTCAAAACTCTAAAAACACATATTCTAAAAATTCCTATTCACCTTCAATATTTTCTTTTCTTCTCAAAATACCATCCCTTAAAGGATTACCCCCTTTGAAAAGGATATAATCAAAGAAGTACGATATAAATTTCTAACCGCTCCTTTCTCATTTCTATTTCTTTATGAAAAATTTTTATTATTAAAATTACATTACACCATATTAGAATTATAAAATACATTTAATTATTATAATTTTATGTTATCATAATTATTTTATAATAATTTACCACCTTTCTCTATTCCTTAAAAAATAAAATCATCATTTGTGAGTGGTACAGGCTACAATCACCAACATATGAAATGTTTTTTTCATCACCACCTTATAATTATGGTCACAAAATATAATTTAATATATAATTATTATATTTATGACAAAAGTTTTATTCTTAAATGATAAACCCTAATAGTTATCTCTCCCATTCTTGGAAAATAAAATAATCAACTAGGACTACGTGCAGACCACCACCTCCATGGATTGATGTATTCTATTTTTCATTTCCACCTTTCATTAATTAATAAGAGAATGGTTTTAATGGATAAATATTATTTTTATTATATAATTAAGGTTATTTTAGAAATAATTGAATTACCTATTTGTGATATGATTTGAAAATGATCATCTTTAATTCAATCATTAAAAACAAGCACACGAAGAGGAAAATATTTTTATTCATATTATTTATTTTTTTCTATCCATTAATTATTATTATAATTACTTACCATTATGATATATCACAATAATAAACACTAAATATTTTTATTATTCTTATAATATAATTATATTAAAATTAAATCACCACATAATAATCCATCAATCATGGTATGTTCATGTTTGGGTTGGATTAGCCACTTACTAGAACAATGTTATGAATTTATATCATAGATGAATAAGGGAGCTTAATTTATGGTATAATATGATATAAATAATTAAATTATTTTTTTAATACAATGGTAATATAAAAATTTAATTCTTCACTTAATAAAACACCCTTCATTCTATATGAATTATTGAAACAAGCTAACAGTAAAATTAATTTTTAATGATTTTAACCAGAATACCCATAGAATGAAATTATAACACTATAAATAATTATAAAACATAAATTAATGCATCTTTTATGGTATAATAATAATTAAATATGGTATAATAAGGTATAAAAACACTACTATTATGAAATTATTTCAAAACGATTAATATTACTCACACCTAATATTGAAAATAGATCATCAAAAGCTAACATACATCTATAGAATAATTATAATTAATGTTTATAAAATTTTATGTGGATTTATTTTTGAAATAAGTGATTATGGTATTTATGTTTGTTATAAAAGAGAGTTTGGTGCATTAAACTCATTGGGGGAAACATGGTGAGGGTTTCCTGCCATAAATTTTCATCCCTTGAGACACATTTCTTTATATGCACCAAGATAACATTATTATGGTGTGATTATTATCATATGAATTTACTTCACCATATTCACAGGGTTTTAAATAACCATTTAATTTTATATTTTAATATGATTTCTATTCGATGTATTTTAAATCCAAAATTGGGGTTTTTGATTAAAATTTTACTAAAATCATAAGAGTTTTATTTAAAATTGTTAGGTCCGCAAGGCTGAATACCCTGAGAGGGGGGGGTGAATCAGGGTATGACTAATTTAAAATTAACGCTCGTTCTGATCTTGTTTCACTGTTAATCAAAACACTCTTCTCTCTCTTTCCTGTTGCACAAAGTAAATAGAAATTAAAGCATGCATAGGACACAACATTTTTACTTGGTTCACCGCAAAGGGCTATGTCCAAGGAGCATACGCCAACAAGTTGTCGGTCGTACCAAATTCTACTAAACTTCACTAATTGTGGATTACAAGGTTCGGGCTAGATAAGTTCTATGCCCAGGCTCACTGCCTTTAGAAGTTTAGGGTCAGATCACTGCTTTCCCAAGGGTCACTCCCTATTTCTCTCTCTCTGGCTCACTATCGGGGGAGAGGATCACCTTCTTTCTCTCCCTTTCCTCACTGCTCTTAAGAGGATTCCACTCACAGTTTATAGACCTGTAGGTCTCTTCATTTGCATGAAAGAATGCATCTTCCTCTTTTATGTAGATGCTCTATTGATGTATAACTTTCACCCGTAGATGAATATCTCTTTGCACCGAAGGTATCGGGAAAACTTCCAGCTTCCACGCAGCCCGAAAAACACTGCTAGAAATAAACCTTACTTGGCTTGCAAGTCTAACTCGGCGCGCAAGTATCGGCACGCAAGTCTCAATGCGCGTGCAAGTCCTCCTCAGACACATGCGCGACTCAAGCTTCCTCAACTCTAAACATGTGCGGATCACTTCCTTTTACGCCCAATCCAATATTGGCACCCAACTCCACACTGGCGCGCGGCTTCAAACACTAGCGCACAACTATCACCCTGGCGCGCAAGTCCCACCTGCGCGACCACACACACCACTTGCACGACCACCACACCTGCATGACGGGAGCTCTGATTTCTCAAAGTGTTGAACTCTGGTAGATAATGAAGATGGGTGGTCTAGTATTTATAGTCAAATTGACCACCCTTCACGATGGCGTGCAAGTCAACCCTCAGCGCGCAAGTCTCAATGCGCAGGTCTCTTCCCCTGCAAGTCACTTGCGTGACCTACTTCCAAACTTGTGCGAACCTCTTTCCTTTTCCATATTTTGATCTTCTAATCTTGAAAAACCATAGGCGAGCAAGTTCTCAAACTTCCAAGGCATCGGCGCCCAAGTATCTTTCACAGCACATAAGTCACCTGCGCGACCTCACCAAAACTTGTGCGAACCTTATCCCTTTTCCATATTTTGATGATCTGATCTTGAAAAACAATTGGCGTGCAAGTTTCCAAACTTTCATGTACACGGCACGCAAGTCCCTTTTCCAAAAACCACTTTTCTTCATTTGTTGATTTTCAGTCCCAAAAATTTGGCAAACACTGGAAAACGACGCCACCTTGTATCAGTTCTTTTGTACCACCTCCGGATCATCCATTCCTTTTGTCGACGTTCTTGAATCAATCATGGATCATTGACCTCAGCTCTTGAACTCGACATTCCATCATGAAATCCTCTTTGTCAAAAAATTTGTATGACATTGTTTTGCTTTGTCAACAATCACCACTCATATGTCCACTTTGTCAACAAACACAATCACCTCAAAAATGCTTCAATGATGCCTTGAGGGATTTTTGCCCAACATAAATCTTATCTACAATTAAGAATTATTTTTCAAAGTTAGTATATCTAGGAGATTTATGTTATTTATAAACCCACACATAATTTTATTTGGATATTCATTTGGATTTACATGTCCCCTCAAAATTTTGTTTCCCCTTAACTCATATTTTTATCCAAAGTGTTTCTTGTAAGTGAAACACACCCCATCTTTTATTCTTATCCAGGATCCTCCCTATTTCAATAAAAGTATTCATTATGTTATCTTGTAAATTTAATTATATATGACTAAATAATTGATTATGTTCATTTTATACTAATTTAATATCTTTTAAAAGTTTTAATGAAATTTTAATTTTTCCATATAGATCATTTTCATCAAAATGTGTAAAGATTATTTTTTTGACATTTACATGCAAAAATGTCATTCTACCACCTTTTTCATTTTATTTAAACAATTATCTCTAAATTTTCATAGATTTCAAAGAAGTTCTGTTTCTCCTAGTTTTATAAATTACTTATTTAAAATTTATTTCAATGTATCAACAGTATTTATTATTTCCAAATTAGTTTTTTCTAAATCTTCTAAAATCTATTTTTCATCTAAGTAATTATGCTTTGATACATATAATTCTTGATAAAGGATATTTTTAAAATTATACCATCCACCTTATTTCTCTATATGTCATAAAAAAGTTTCCTTTTTATCGTGTAAATTATACATCACTACCTTTTTATTTATTGATCATTGAAGGTTTATAAGAATAATTTTTCATCAAATTCCTTTTCTATGTGAATAACCTATTTTTGTCTCCTTTAATTGAAGGGATTTACCCTAGATTTCATACATTTATTGATTGTGTAAATTTTTGAATTAATCATAGACCCATTATCTATATGGTTTAAATATCATATTATTTATTATATTGATTGAATAGTATTTACATATAATGATACATGATGTTATTGGATACCCATTTATTTCCATAGGTTTAACATGTTATGGTTATTGGTGCAATTATTAATGATTTACCTAGAACTCAATTTGGAAGATAAGTGTTATGCCTAATTATGTACCACATCAAAGGTGGGGTTTCAATCCCTCGTAGTCCCAAATTTTTATTGCAGTTTCTACATCCTGATATAGGTTTGACCTTATGTGCACCTACAAGGTCTTCTATCCATGAGAACCTTGGGGTAAGGATGATGTGCAGCTGTTAAAGGCATTGGAAGTGGCTGTTTCCTCTTGTGAGGTAGTGGTGAAGATGTTTGGCTAGACGGTGCTGATAGTAGATGATTTCAGTTAAGGACTTGATGATACATTGTTGAGTGTTGAAGATGATGTTAAAAAGGGACCTGGATCCCAATGTGAATGTTGGTCAATGACACTGGTATAAGATAACAGTGAGTCTGGACATAATGATGCTTAGTTGATGGTTAGAGACACTGAAAAAAGGGTTTTTGGCACCTGATGTGAAGTATATCCAATGATGGTAGTCGATCGAGGTGTGATCCATTAAGTGATAAAGGACATCCAGGTTAATAGAAGGTGGCACAAACCAACATTTCATCTCCACAGATTTCAAAACCTCAAGTTTGAAAGGGTAATAAGGCCATTTTTAGGCCTATTGTTGGGGTATTTGGGCCATATAAATGGGACTCTATGCCCCTATGTCTAGAAAAAGTTACATGTAATGGGATCATTCTACCAAGAATTGTAATAGTGTTCTTGTATTTAATAACAAATTGGTTCCCCCTAACATGTTTGAAAAATTATTTCCTTACATTAATCTATATTGAAAAGGTTATGGAACCTACTTTATTTACATGGTTTCTTTATGATGTGTTGGATGAAACCCATCTTCTTTCCATGGGTTCTTTATGATATAAAAATTGAATAATTCTCATTTCAAAGTTAAATGAAACCAACTTTATTTATATGGGTTCATGATGTTGTGATAAGTAAATTATTTTTTAATGTCACTCATAAATTTGGATAATGATGGATAGGGAAGTATATTTTTTTTAAAAAGTTTGGAGCTGAAGCCTCATTTTTATTATTAAATCAAAGCAAAGTCCTCTTTTAACTGGGTAGAGGGAAACCCATTACATAGCCCGAAGGCCCAGTGCGCTTGTATCCCATTACATAGCCCGTAGGCCCAAATTTTATGCCCAATTCACATTCTGTGAATAGTAACCTGCTGCTCCAGTACCCCGCACAGTACCACCGCCGCTACAGTGCCCTGCCGCCGCTACAGTACCTGCTGATGAATAGTTCCGCCACTGCTACAGTACCGCTACTGTACTGGTATAGTACCTGCGCCCCATGGGTTTTGAACCCCCATTTTTTCATGTAGTATTATAGGGAAGTATATCTCCCTCTAATGAATTTGGTAAATGTTTAAATCTCATGAGATATGTATACATGGGCACAATTTAGTTATTAATAATAATTAGTTCATGTGCATTACTCAAGAAGGTAATTTATATGTAGGTATAATTATGTTTTCTATTAATAATGGGTAAAAGTGTGTGACTAATGAATATAATGTTTCCCTATGTAATTTTTTCCATAGTTGAAATTTGTCAAATTTTTATGCGTATTCCTTCATGGATCATGTTTATTGACTCACTATTTTGATTCATGTGTTATTTTATACCAATATTTATTCCATTATTTATAATATATTCTTTGTCGGGAATCAATTTTCTTATGAAACTTGATTATACCCATATGCTCATCTTATGTTGACTTTTTCTATTCAATATTTGTCTCCAAATTTTAGCCTCCCCGGGCATCTGATCTCACCCCATTATTTTGTTTTCATTTCCAAAAGTTATTAAGATATGAAAATAATGAATTATATAGAAGAGTTTCTTATATGGAGAATTTGTGGTATATGTTAATGAATTTTTATGAATTAAGAAGTTACTTATATAATGTGATAAGTTTCCATTTATTACAAACAACATTGGTTATTTTAGTTTACAAATTGTAATAATTCAATAACTCTAAACCAAAAAGTTCATGGAATGTATTTTACTAATATATTTTCATTAAGTCATACAATTAGATAGAAATATTGTGGGCTTCTATAACTATATACCCAGTGGACTGGTACTGGGTACATAGTGGGGTTTGTAGAGGAGGTTCTTCCTCAAGATCAATCACCAGGTGGCCAGGGACTCCTAGACGAGCACTCGACGCACACTGAGTGCCCATTGGTTGGACAGTGCATATCCATTTGGTTTTAACATTGTTTTTTAAAGAATTTAAATTAATTATTTTTTTATTTATTTTTCTTTCCAAATATGGTTTCTCTTATTTTTATTCACATCAATAAAAACTTCTTCTCATCCCTTCCCCATTGGTTATTCTTCTTCTAATATTAGATCTTATTTATCCTCATGAGGTTTTATATCATGTTCTCAACATTTGGTTATAATTTGTAATGATATTTCCTCAATTGATTCTATTTTTCTCATTATTATTTCACCTTATTTCTATATTTATAACTAATTCTATGGATTTTGTTATTTTTATCAATTCTATGTGTCTGAGGATAAAATAGTATATATTATTTTAAAAGATGGGGCCTTGTAGACTAGGTGTCATTGGAACCAAATAGTTATTGATGAGCCAATTTAAAAAATGTATTGAAAACATTGTTCATCAATTATTAATTCTTTTTCTAAATTTATTTTGGAACTATAATCATGTACTTGGGATGGGTCCTTATAAATATGAAATTACCTTGGGAACCAAATATAGGGCCCTAGAGTATTCTATGGTGAGGAGTTTCTAGAGAAAAAACTAGGATATAGGAGATATGACCTAGGAATGGGACATTAATGTGGGTTTATATATAAAATAATAGATTATTCAATGTTAAAAACTTTCTAAAAACTTATATTTCTTTTAAATGATGAATATTTTGTATTTGTAACCATTTGGTATAAGGTGGTGACTCATCCACCCTTGGTGCATTATTGGTATGTCAACCAATTCAAGTGGATTGGTGGTACCTCATCTACCTTAATAGGGTTGATGATCTATCATTCATTATGAGACCAATTAAAATGTGAAACCTCATTTACTTTGGAATTTTATAATATTGGTATACCTCTTTCTTGATGTTTCATGTTGGTGGAGCATTTTCCACTTAGGAGTGTCCTCTCAGTGTTTCAACATCTACTCGGGGTCTTGTTCTAGTTATGTACCATCTACTAGATGCCCAATTTCAATAGTGTATAAACAAATAATAATGTGATACTAGTGGTACATTGACCACCTAGAGGATGGTATTGGTGGTGCATCATCCACCCATGGATGTTGTATCTGTAGTGTATTATCCACATAGAGGCTTAAGATATTGGGGGTACATCATCCACCTGATTGAGATAACATTATGGTGCCTCATGAAACAATATATAAAAATTGGTGTATATTACAATTTATCATGGATAATGGTGGTGTATCCTAAACCTAAGTCTTGTAATGCATTGTTCATCGGGAAATGGATTGTTCACCAGTGATGTTATATTTGTGGTGGATCATTCACATGGATGGATTTTGATGATCATGCATCATTCACCTAGATTATATGATGATGATATATCATTCACCAAGATTTATATATAAGTCATGATATATTATTTATCCTCTAGGTGTGTGTTCAGACCATGGGTGTATTATCCCATTCCAAAACTATTTGAAGAAGGTATGGTCACATGTCGTTTGGTGGGATCACTGCACACACTGACTAGTTATTTATTAAATATTTATTAATTTACTATTGTGAATTATAAAGAAAATGGACCTATATTTACATGACTTATAAGATATTTCAATTGTGTTGGCCTGCTGATTTTTAATCAAACCCTTCTCAGGCTCCCTACAACCTAAATATTATTCTTGTTTTGTGACTCAGGTAAGGGTAAGGGGTATAAAACATTAGATATATGAGGTGTTGGAGCTTAGTAAGGGTCAGTATATTGGTATAGATCAAGACTTGGGACTATTTTTATACATCTATATTTAATTTTATTTATTTTGATTTCTTTATATATTATTTTCCCATGGGAGATCCAATTTTTATTTATAAGAATTTTATGACAAATATAGGTTCTCATTTTGATTTATTAAGAGTTTATATTTACCATGAGATAGAATTTAATAGTGACATATTTTTTATTCTATTATTATTCTTTTTGATGTTTTTTATAAGTTTTATCTTACTTATGGATATTTTTACTTGATGATATAGTCTCCTCACCTATTATATATTCACCCTCACAAGTAGTCGGTAGCCTATGGCATATGGAGAGATGTATTTGAGTTGTATATTTGATCATAATAATGGTTAACTATATTATGAACTTTAAAATGTGGTATCATAGCATTATTTTAATTTTTCATTACTATTTTGGATATGGTGGATAAGATATAGAATGCTTTGGGGACTTCTTATTGATCTTGTAGCCAATAGTTGATCACCCATGTATGAGGGAAGTCCCTGTTACCTAGGATGGGACTATTATTCTTGGTTTTTTTCTTTTATTCTTATATTAATTTATAGAAAATGATAATTTTTTTGTTTATTTACGGTTAATGAGTATTTAATCTTGGCCAAATCTTGAAAGAGGGAATACATTCATTCATTATTCTGGGAATGTTGGTCTCACAGAACATTCATATGATTTCATGTGTCCAATATTCTTATTATGATTTAAGGTTGATACATTAAAAATGTCAAAAATAACTTATATAGCATGTGATTCCCTAGACCCATGCTCTTGTGATCTAGTTCTTATAAAAACATTTTTTATATACTGACTTTGAAATGAATTGAAGCAACCAAATTTTAAGAATAAATACATGTAATATCATTGAAACTCGCGGTCGATTGTTGCCTATCGACCGGTCCAAGTTTAGGTGCTCTGGTAATGTGTATAGCAGCACTCAGGTCGAATCCTCGACGATGATACTTTTTAATAGTCGTTTGTTTTTAGTTGATTGTATTTTGATTAGGGGGGTTGATTGTAGAGCTTAATTGAAATGACTGATTGACTATAATTGATTTAACAAATTGATAAATATTGGGGTGAGTACATTATTAGGGAGTTAATCTTGTGATATCCTTGAGCTTTGCTTTATATTGCATTTAAATTAACACCCACTTCACAAGTTGACGTTGATTAGAATTACTAAGTGTTAAATCCTTAATCCACGCCTTAACTTAACTAGGACTCTAATATCAATCAATACTTGTTTATGTTAGTGTATTTATGGTTCCAATAATCTATGGAAACTAAATGTTAAACAAAATATGTCATTAATCCATGACATATTAAGCCCAACATACACAATGTTAAATTAACGAATACTCATCGAGAAAATACTCTCAATCACTTAACATCCCTAAATTTTGACTCACCCCAATGAAATATTTACTCATCCATTTGGGTGTTTAATAGTCTGGTTATAATAATTATGATGATAAATTAATAATATAAGAAAAATAAAAGGATTAGAAAAGAGTGGTACGTCAAACACACACACACGAACAATGATGATAATTAAAAACAGATTTTTGATTGAATAAGGAATCAAAACAAGGGAAGGGGATTCGGCTGAATTTAAACTATTTTAAGAACATTAATATGAAACTATAGAAGGTTTATGAAAATAATATGTAACTTTCATTAAAATAGAATTACAAAGAAAGATACTTATAAGATTACAAAAAATGAAGAACATGAAAGTAACTGAATACAAAGAGAGAAGGAAAGGTATCTATAGTACCAACCTAAGTATGGAAAGTCATCCCAAGCCTTTCGAAAGACTTTGGTTGTGCCAATATGATATCCTCTCTTCTGAAATGCCAACCCCTCTCAAGGAGATAAGGGGAGAGTATTTATAGCCCAAGGAGTGGACTTTTTTCATTCCCAATCTGTCCCTCCACTTTCATCTCCATGTTGGCTATCCATACAGCCGAATCTAGAGAACTATCCTTATTAAAAGTTGTATATAATAATGTTTTCCTACTACTCTAAAAATTTTGAGTCTTTTGGACCTATTTAGCTAAAGTTATGGCTGGTTGATTAAAATATTTTAATCTGTCCATTTCAATCCAGTCTTTTTGAATTTAAAAATGTGAAAGGGTTTTTGAATAGGAATATGCCTTTGAAAATGAATTATTTCTTTAAAAAAGTTAGCTGCCTATATCTAATTTTTCACACTGCAAAATATCAGCATTGATTGGATGCTTAAATCATGATATATGTCATGAATACTATACTGCTTTTATTTCTCGTCTAGAATGGTGGGATGTACTTAAATGAATATATTGGGCCACTTGTGTTTGGATTTGGGCCTTGAAATTTTTATCCAAGACTACATACATTGTACCCAAAACTATGGTTTAGAATAATGGAATTTGGACTTCTGTATTTAGCCTAGTAAATCAATCTTCATTAATAGTCCAGTTTCTTCACAGATTCTTTGGTCTTGTTTGGGGAGGACCATATAACCCTTCAAATGGAAGAATTGGATCATGGTACCTTATAATGAAATGTTGTATATTTAAAGGGGAATCATACAGGACAAGAACCACACTATTTTGATCAGAATAGTGATAGTTATTGTTAAAACAGTAAACTGACTCAATTGGAGTACTTCTAAAAATGCTCAAAAATTATAATTAATATTAAAACATTAATATTTCACACAAATTATGCACATTTCATATAAAATCAGTAAAGGGAGTATATAATAAGACATGAAAATATTAACAACATCAAATCCCCCACACTTAGTCTTGTGCATGTCCTCATGTGCATCAAATATAAAAACATGACAAAATCATTTTCACTCACCAACAAATATTAAAATTTTGTTTTCTTCAATCAGGGGAGGTTTAGACTATTTCACTCATCAATTTTGAAATCCGCCACAAGTTGTTATAGAAACAATGTTCCAAAACTAATTCATTTTTTCATGCTCAAATTTAGAAATGGAAAATGTGGACACTCAAAACTTACACCTCTCAAGATGATAAAATTCATTTGTGGAGGTTCACTCCATCACCAACCAAAAGTGAAAATCTTAGGGTTTGAAAGAGCTATCAGATTCCAATACCTATACAAAGTGCACAATAATCAAGAGGTATTTTTAAGGGGTTTTTCTGTGGCTATGGGACAGTAGGAATATAATGTCCAAGAGAGAGAAGAAGAGGGTTAAAACACCAACATAGAAAAGCAATGCATATTTTTTTGAAATAAAACATGGAAGGAAATGAAAAAAAAAATTACAAGGGAATGATTGTGTGAAGAAAGACACAATATAGGAAGAAAATATGAAGGTAATGAGAGGATGGAATATTTACTAAACCGAAAACTTCTCCCAATAATAATATAATGCAACTGTTCTTTTTTTTATTTTCCTCTTTTTTTCTTTGTTTTTTCAAAAGTTGACCTTGAAATAGATCTCAAACTCATATCCCAACCCATGATTGATCTCCTCACAACACTAATTGTAACATTTATAATGAGATCAAAGGTTTAGGAAGAGTGATTTTTGACTTACCCAAGACACAACCCATTTTTTCAAATTTGTTTTGATTTTTTTCATCATTTTTTGATTTTTTTGAACACTTGTCAATAACATTTACAAAATTACATAAATGGGAGTACATTACATTCCCCAAAACACACTGAATGACAACCTCCCCCCCCCCCACACTGAAATGTATGCTTGCCCTTAATCAGATGATAACTCGTTAAAAATTAATAATAGGGTACCCAAACAATGAAATCCATTCCCCCCACCCTTAAATTTCAAAAAATTATGCAATGAAAATCCATGTTGATATTGGGTGGGAAAAGGTATTGGGATTGTAATGTGGCTATCAAAGAAAAGGTTTTCATAGGCTTGAAGGGGATTTCAAAAGGAGGATTAATGTAATGGAAATGGAAGGCTATTTGGCTATTGTTATTCTCATGTGATTTAGAAAATGCCTCTATCATATTAATGCACACTAAGGTAGGAAATTCAGCTCAAAGGTCCACAAACTGAAGACTCACAAATGGGGGTGAAAACACACATTTTTAAAATATTTCCATAGGTGGCCTTATCATGAAATCAAATGTTGTTCCTCACAGTTTGGGAAAAGCATTTTCCAAATCAAAAAATGAGCATTCAAAATTTTTTAATTTTGACACAAAATTATTTATCCAAAGTCATGATGAAAATAAAAAAAATGAGATGAAAACATGTCTATTAACTCCCAAAAATGGTTGGACAAAATTTCAAAACTCGATGGTGAGTAAGAATGAATCTTTATTTTTTTGTATTTTTTTAAGTGATTGTTTTTTTTAGTTTTTTAGGATTTTCTTTTTTTTATAAAGATACAACCACACAAAACAGAAAGTGAAAAAAAAAGGTTTTGATAAAGAAAGTGGTAAAAAATTAAAGAGAGAGGAAGAAGAAGAAAGAGGTAGAGAGAGGAAGAGATGGAGAGAGTTAAAGGGAAAAAGGTGCCCCCTGGTTTGGATTTAGTGGGTTTCCATCTCCATCTAGTGGTGGGTCGAGTACAAAAGTTGGGGATCCAATGGAAGTCAATGTTGATCAATGATTTTGGGATGTTACCTGAAAAAGAAAAATCATTATTCATATAATGAAAAACGTAAAAGAAATTGAAATTTCACTAAATTAAAAGAAAACATGGGTTTCCTCCCAAGAAGTGCTACATTTATTTGTCTACAGCGAGACAGTTGCAGTGGACTACCCATAGTCTGACAGTGGCCATTATATTTTCTCAACTCTAGTGTGATTCTAGAAAAAACTTCTCCTCTGAGAGGCCTGATTATCATTGGATAATTTCTTCCCATCCTTGTTGGTGTGCTTGCAATTTAATGGGGGTGGAAAGAGAATATTTCTATCCTTGCTTTGGTCTTCAACCTGAGGAATGATGTTATCCACAAAGTGATGGTTTTCTATGCATGGAAATTTAGGAAGATGGCTCAATTCTGATGGTTCATTTATATAAAGATCAGATTGTAGAGACCCGAAGCCTGACGTACATGGACATTACATTACATTTGCGGAATACTTAGTACATAACAAAAACACACACTAAAGGATCGTAATAGTTTAGTGTCTTTGGAAACTCGGAACGTAATCTTCTAATCGTGGTGAAAGTTCTTCAATATCTCCCATAAAGGTCATCCCTTTTTTTTTACCTAAAACCTTTCTTTATATCCTGGGGAAAAAAACATAAAAGGGTGAGCTCAAATGCTCAGTAAGGGTAAACAAAAGAAATATCAATCACATCATATATATAAGAACATAGCTTTTGGAAATCTTAACCTGCAAAAAAAGCTCATAATATCATAACATGGGATAAATCATAGAAGTGAAAATGAGATCACCATAATCATAACACGAAACTTAAAACTTTGTGGAATGCACACATAATCATGGAAAATCATTTCTTGTTAGTCATGACTCATTGCCAAGACTATCTTAGTGGACAAAGTCCCTTTCTGAATCGAGTAACCCTCGTTTCAGTCCTGTTTCACTGAACCGGTATAACCTAGCATTTCAGCCATGTCTATCTCATGAGATATAAAATCTTTACCCAATGCATTGGAGGGAGATATAGGTCCCACCCATCTTATAATGAATCCTTTCTTATGTGTGCCACATAATCATAAATCATACATCATCGCATAACACATGTAACAAAAATGGGATTCTTAAAACATCATGACATCATAAAATAAATCTTATAAGGAAAATGACTTCATAAAAATAATCCCCTCACAACATAATCAAATCAATGTAATTAAAGGGATAAAAACATAAACCTTTATTATCTTAGATGGAAAATAATTTTGATAAAACACTTGAACTTCATTCTTGAGGAAAATATCCTTTCTACTTCAAAAACATTTTTCCTTTCATAACATGTCATAAAACTTTAAAATAAAAGAAGTTGATTAAAAATAAACTTGAAAACTTGTAAAGGAAACTTCTTGGAAATAATGTTTTAAAAATCCATTCATGCCGTATAAGTTTAAAAAAAACATTCTTCGTACTTTTGTCGGAAAAGTCAAAAAGTACCTCGTACGAAAAACGACAAAAGATTCCTTTTATTTCTTTTACTAAAAACTCACCGAAGGGTAAAAATGGATTTAAACAATTGTAGGTGGATGAAAATAATATTAAATATTTATGAAACATGTATGTGGATGATAAAATACACCCCAGTAAATACTTACGAATAAACAATCTCGAATAAAAATGAGATTGTGATATTTCCCTTACCTTAGGTCCGACTTGCTTTGTAAGTGTCCGAACCTCCTGTATAATGATTTAAATCATGTTATTGACTTATTACAGAATCATATTCATTGTTATGATATCATATATGGTTCACTTATGACATTATATTACCCGTTCTTTTGTAAATTCCATGTTAAAGAAGCGTTTTGGGTAAAATCGTTTCATTTATCGTAGGTGTTTTGACTTGTTGTTCTTGACATCGTTATTACTTATATCATGATTTACTTACTTCCAGAATATAAAATATGATTTATATATCATATATATTCAGTATATATATATATATAATAGGTAGATAAATAAAATGAAAAACACCGTTCATGGAGACGGTAGTCCGTACGTACGCATGAACGCTGTTTTCCTTTCCTTATTGTCTTGAAATGGAAGTAAGTAGATGACATACATATGTATATATATACATAAATCCAGTAGCTTTATAATGTCATATATTTCATTATTATTTCTTATATATACTTTATAATCATTCTTAAATGGTTAA
The DNA here is from genome assembly GCA_963277665.1 of Viscum album. Taxonomy (NCBI): domain Eukaryota; kingdom Viridiplantae; phylum Streptophyta; class Magnoliopsida; order Santalales; family Viscaceae; genus Viscum; species Viscum album. The sequence continues at coordinate 704,168,294 of OY728166.1, forward strand.
CATGGAGAATGAATCTCATCGCGTCGTGGAGACGGTAGTCCGTACGTACGCACGAGCGATGATATCATTTCTATAAATATTGAATTGAATTGCAGTGGATTATACAATATATCAGAATCAATATGATGTTGTAATAACTATGTATAGTTATTCTTTACACCATTATACCCATCCATGTAAGGTGGTGGTGGAAAATAGATTGCACCACGGCGTGGAGACGGTATTCCGTACGTACGCACGCGCGGTGATTTCTTTTTCCGTAGGATGGATAGATGGTGAAATAGGGTTGTTTCATACTTATAATAACATATCAGTATATGAGTGATACTGATGTTATTACTTCATAATGAAACAACCTAAGAAGAATAAGTGGAAGAAGAAATAAAGATGAAAGAATTGGTAACGGTAATTACCTCTTCTTTGAAGTGCCTCTTTGAGACCTCCTCTTAGGGCACTAGAATTGGTCTTTGAGGAAGACCAGAACCTCTAGGATGTTTCTAGGGAAGTGGAGAAGGGATTTTTGCAGGGGTTGTCCGAGCTTGAGTGCTCAAATTGGTGTGAGGAGGAGGGGGAGGAGGTGTCCTTTTATAAGGGAGGAGAGGGGCACCTTAGGAATATCTCAAAATATTATTTTATATTAAAGTCAAAATCGGTTTATAATGGTTCCAAAGGGTCTTATTTCGAAGCTAAGGTGGGGATGGGTCTAAATCCTATCAACCAATAGAATTTAGACAAGTTTAGGATATTATTTTAACCTTATCAATTAGATTTAACTCCAAGTTAAATAATTTCACTTTTACCGTGTCTTTTTGTTTTCTTTCACTATATGGTTAATACACTTACTATAACATGCCAAACGAACCCCAAATTGTTTTTTATTAATATATATATCCTTATCTAAGTCATTTGGCCGAACCTTAGATTTTTAGGAATACAATAACAATTAATAATATAATATTTGATTTAAAAACTATTTTGTGTCAATTTTGACACTATTTGATATATGATTTTTGTGAAAGTCATAACAGAATTAAATGTTCGAACCAAGTTGATTAAATCAACATTAATATATCATAGTAACCTATAAAATTATTGTAATTCATAAAAAGTCTCAAATTACATTTAATTTGGTGTTTATAACATCAATTATGTCAATATTTCATTAATAAGATAATTACTGCATCATCGTTGTGTCATAAATAAATTAAATTATTTGATGTCTAAAAATTACAAATAAAATACCATCATGTAGGAAATCCTTTTAGCTTTATAATGAATATTTACAATCGAATTTATCTTATGTATAACCCCATATTAAAAATGATTTACTTATTAAACTTTGATTTTAACTATTTTAACCTTTCTTTAAATAAATTAATAATAAATATCCTAATCTAATCCAAGTGGGCCTAAATGGTCATATTTTCTTCCTAAGTTTGTTTTTGGTCGAATTACACTTGTCCAATAGAATTAGGACATGTGTTAGGGTAATATTAATATCATATTTACCCTTAGTTACCCTATTTACTATTAACCGCGGTAAAAAAAGTAAAAAGTTACTATTCACCAAAAAATTATTTTCATCTCATTGAACCACATTTTAGTCCTTGATATTAACCGTGTCTCTCGGATTTTCGAAATTCCATTCACAGAAGCAGCAAAATTAAGTTTTATGAAAAATTCAGTTTTTTTTTAACTACCACTTAGTAGTTTCACTATTCATCAAAAATTGATGTTTTTCAGAACAATGCCAAAATTTCATCCTAAGCTATATTTCATATTCCGAATTAAAAATGAAATCTATTTTACCAAATTCATAACATAGAAGTTGCATTAATTAATTTTATAATTAAATCCCGCTGTTAAAATAAATAGCGTGTTTTTAGGAAACAATATATATCAAAAGATTGACACTTGATTATGTCTGGTTTAAATGTGAAATTACAACCTATGACCAACATTGTATTAAATTGTAAAAATATATTCTAAATATACTTTAAAACCACTCAAATTAATAATTTATCACTATTAATTATTTCGATTAAAAAAGTTGTTTTAATTATAATTTAGTAATTTTCACTATTCATCAGAATATGAAAGTTATCCGAAAAGTACCAAAATTTCACCTTAGGCTAAATTCGATACTCCAAATCCAAGAATGAAGTTCATTTTGAAAAATAAGATTTACAGAATTTTAAAAAGTGGTTATTACTATTCATAACGGCTAGTTTTAATAATATTTTAATAGCACATCGTTGTTTAGTGAAACTCGGTATTGCGTATTACACACGCTATCGAGGAAGGTCGCGATTGCGTGTAATGCAAGGCAAGTCAAGGATGCATGTTGTGCAAGCTCCTTTTGGTGTAGCGTACAACACAAGACATTAATAAAATTAAAAAGAATATATTTTTTTATAAAATCTTGGGCTGTTACATTCTACCCCCCTTAAAATGAATTTCGCCCTCGAAATTCGTCGGGGTTATAAATGGTTTACTATTCGAAAGTTTCTTTAATAGAAACCCACATCGTAAAAAGGAATATCAAAACCAATCTTTAAAAACAAAAGTATGAAACGTAACGGTTACCCAAATAAACTAATCATTGGGTTTCCACATAGGTGAAAATATGGATATGGAAGAGAAATCTAACCATCATGTTCTGATGGAGAGTGGTAGAGAACATGGCTATGGAAAAGCCAGTAATCACAAATCCATAGATTTGTGATGATATAAGGTACCATCTGATTCATCAGGTATAAGATCACTAGGACAACATTTTTGGTTTTCAAGATCATTTCCCCTAAAGTTGAAAAATTGAATTAGAATAAATACTTACTTTATTTTGGTACAATCTCACTGTTGTTCGTTCCTTGAACAATTTCCACTTCATCTCTTAAATAAATGAAGTTGAATTTGTTATTCGTGAAGTGTTAGCAGATCATGTGATAGAATGACGGGTCATTCCATCTGTCTCAAACAAAAGGTTAGCAAAAATTATATGCATAAATCGATCTATAGTGAGATTAATCATATATGGTTCCTAAAATGGACTTATACTTCATATATCATACTGCTTAATATAATAAAACTAGTTTCTACTAAACAGGGACTTCCTGTAGGCCAGTGGTAGGCGATAAAGGTCAGTCGCACTTCGGTTGTGGGTTCGATTCCCACAGCCTTGTCCGAAGCGATGGGCTGTCGCCCGTCCTGCAGGTTGTCCTTTTTCTAAAACTATATTACTATAACATCCCATCAATAATATCAAAATTTCTATCCTTAAACAATACTAACTTATGTCCAACATAATCCATTCCAATCTTTAGGCTTATTCATAATACTGCAGTCCACTCTCATAACATAGTGAAAACGATTACCAGAGATTTAATACCATCGTTGATCCCCATATATCATAAGATATGTTTTGTTGGTCACATTCCAAACATTCAAAGTCCTTAATCATGTATTCTCTTGAATACCCATTGAACCTTAGTGAAAACTTGAATGTAGTTAAAAGTTAACACTTTCCACATACCAAAATCCTCAAAATTCTATATACTCAAACCATGATATCACTTAGTCCTTATATCAATCATGAGCTCATGAATACAATCAAACATCTCATTATCTTCTTATCCTTTCATTATGCACATATCATCTACTTTCCAAAATATTTGAATCACTTTTCATGGTTATCGGTACCTTAAAATTATTGAAAACCACAATAGACCAATACTTAAATATTTCAATACACCATAAAAGTACCTCAACAACATTATTCTTGAATACCAATACATAAACACTTCAGTCCATCCAATTCAATGATTGTCCTGGAATAAGTCCTTTCTTGATTTAGAAGTAACTTTTTAGGTTAGGGCATTGAGTTGGGTAATGCCCATGTTCTCCACAAATAAGACATTGAACTCCATAACAGTCTGTCACTCTATGACCCTTTTCTCCACACAGATATCATCGGTCCCTCCATTTGAGGTATTCCTCAAGGTTCTTCTTCCCTTCTTTAGAAATCTCAATCTTCCTTTCTTTATGCTCCTCAACATGCGAACATGCATAATAGTTTATCTTCCTCTTCTTTGATGAATTAGTCATTCCACTAAATTTCACCTTGTTAATCATATATCGTGATGACTGATTCGGCATAATCACAATATCTTTATCTCTAGGCATTACACAATTTTGTTGCTCATATTCACCAATTTGTCCTTTGGATTTAATGTTAACCGAATTCCTTCTGGTTCCCTCCATTAACTAAAACACAAAAAGAATTTTGTGAGAGGCGAAATCATGCTAGGGAAGACAACATAGTAAAGGGGAAGCACCCTCAATATCTAACATCTTAGGATAAATTCTAAGATCGTTACCGTAGTTCTAGGACTATATCCTATACGTATACTTATCCTTAGGGACATCCCTAGACATACCATAGAAATATCTCTAGGGATCTCACTAACGTTTTCGCATCCTAGTTTCCAAAGGTTGACTAAACCATTCCTCTGATACCAACTGTAGAGACCCGTATCCTGACGTACATGGAAATTACATTACATTTGCCGAATACTTAGTACATAACAAAAACACACACTAAAGGATCGTAATAGTTTAGTGTCTTTGGAAACTCGGAACGTAATCTTCTAATCGTGGTGAAAGTTCTTCAATATCTCCCATAAAGGTCATCCCTTTTTTTTTACCTAAAACCTTTCTTTATATCCTGGGGAAAAAAACATAAAAGGGTGAGCTCAAATGCTCAGTAAGGGTAAACAAAAGAAATATCAATCACATCATATATATAAGAACATAGCTTTTGGAAATCTTAACCTGCAAAAAAGCTCATAATATCATAACATGGGGTAAATCATAGAAGTGAAAATGAGATCACCATAATCATAACACGAAACTTAAAACTTTGTGGAATGCACACATAATCATGGAAAATCATTTCTTGTTAGTCATGACTCATTGCCAAGACTATCTTAGTGGACAAAGTCCCTTTCTGAATCGAGTAACCCTCGTTTCAGTCCTGTTTCACTGAACCGGTATAACCTACCATTTCAGCCATATCTATCTCATGAGATATAAAATCTTTACCCAATGCATTGGAGGGAGATATAGGTCCCACCCATCTTATAATGAATCCTTTCTTATGTGTGCCACATAATCATAAATCATACATCATCGCATAACACATGTAACAAAAATGGGATTCTTGAAACATCATGACATCATAAAATAAATCTTATAAGGCAAATGACTTCATAAAAATAATCCCCTCACAACATAATCAAATAAATGTAATTAAAGGGATAAAAACAGAACCCTTTATTATCTTAGATGGAAAATAATTTTGATAAAACACTTGAACTTCATTCTTGAGGAAAATATCCTTTCTACTTCAAAAACATTTTTCCTTTCATAACATGTCATAAAACTTTAAAATAAAAGAAGTTGATTAAAAATAAACTTGAAAACTTGTAAAGGAAACTTCTTGGAAATAATGTTTTAAAAATCCATTCATGCCGTATAAGTTTAAAAAAAACATTCTTCATACTTTTGTCGGAAAAGTCAAAAAGTACCTCGTACGAAAAACGACAAAAGATTCCTTTTATTTCTTTTACTAAAAACTCACCGAAGGGTAAAAATGGATTTAAACAATTGTAGGTGGATGAAAATAATATTACATATTGATGAAACATGGATGTGGATGATAAAATACACCACAGTAAATACTTACGAATAAACAATCTCGAATAAAAATGAGATTGTGATATTTCCCTTACCTTAGGTCCGACTTGCTTTGTAAGTGTCCGAACCTCCTGTATAATGATTTAAATCATGTTATTGACTTATTACAGAATCATATTCATTGTTATGATATCATATATGGTTCACTTATGACATTATATTACCCGTTCTTTTGTAAATTCCATGTTAAAGAAGCGTTTTGGGTAAAATCGTTTCATTTATCGTAGGTGTTTTGACTTGTTGTTCTTGACATAGTTATTACTTATATCATGATTTACTTACTTCCAGAATATAAAATATGATTTATATATCATATATATTCAGTATATATATATATATAATAGGTAGATAAATAAAATGAAAAACACCGTTCATGGAGACGGTAGTCCGTACGTACGCATGAACGCTGTTTTCCTTTCCTTATTGTCTTGAAATGGAAGTAAGTAGATGACATACATATGTATATATATACATAAATCCAGTAGCTTTATAATGTCATATATTTCATTATTATTTCTTATATATACTTTATAATCATTCTTAAATGGTTAACATGGAGAATGAATCTCATCGCGTCGTGGAGACGGTAGTCCGTACGTACGCACGAGCGATGATATCATTTCTATAAATATTGAATTGAATTGGAGTGGATTATACAATATATCAGAATCAATATGATGTTGTAATAACTATGTATAGTTATTCTTTACACCATTATACCCATCCATGTAAGGTGGTGGTGGAAAATAGATTACACCACGGCGTGGAGACGGTATTCCGTACGTACGCACGCGCGGTGATTTCTTTTTCCGTAGGATGGATAGATGGTGAAATAGGGTTGTTTCATACTTATAATAACATATCAGTATATGAGTGATACTGATGTTATTACTTCATAATGAAACAACCTAAGAAGAAGAAGTGGAAGAAGAAATAAAGATGAAAGAATTGGTAATGGTAATTACCTCTTCTTTGAAGTGCCTCTTTGAGACCTCCTCTTAGGGCACTAGAATTGGTCTTTGAGGAAGACCAGAACCTCTAGGATGTTGCTAGGGAAGTGGAGAAGGGATTTTGGCAGGGGTTGTCCGAGCTTTAGTGCTCAAATTGGTGTGAGGAGGAGGGGGAGGAGGTGTCCTTTTATAAGGGAGGAGAGGGGCACCTTAGGAATATCTCAAAATATTATTTTATATTAAAGTCAAAATCGGTTTATAATGGTTCCAAAGGGTCTTATTTCGAATCTAAGGTGGTTATGGGTCGAAATCCTATCAACCAATAGAATTTAGACAAGTTTAGGATATTATTTTAACCTTATCAATTAGATTTAACTCCAAGTTAAATAATTTAACTTTTACCGTGTCTTTTTGTTTTCTTTCACTATATGGTTAATACACTTACTATAACATGCCAAAAAAACCCCAAATTGTTTATTATTAATATATATATCCTTATCTAAGTCATTTGGCCGAACCTTAGATTTTTAGGAATACAATAAAAATTAATAATATAATATTTGATTTAAAAACTATTTTGTGTCAATTTTGACACTATTTGATATATGATTTTTGTGAAAGTCATAACAGAATTAAATGTTCGAACCAAGTTGATTAAATAAACATTAATATATCATAGTAACCTAGAAAATTAGTGGAATTCATAAAAAGTCTCAAATTACATTTATTTTGGTGTTTATAACATCAATTATGTCAATATTTCATTAATAAGATAATTATTGCATCATCGTTGTGTCATAAATAAATTAAATTATTTGATGTCTAAAAATTACAAATAAAATACCATCATGTATGAAATCTTTTTAGATTTTTAATGAATATTTACAATCGAATTTATCTTATGTATAACCCCATATTAGAAATGATTTACTTATTAAACTTTGATTTTAACTATTTTAACCTTTCTTTAAATAAATTAATAATAAATATCCTAATCTAATCCAAGTGGGCCTAAATGGTCATATTTTATTCCTAAGTTTGTTTTTGGTCGAATTACACTTGTCCAATAGAATTAGGACATGTGTTATGGTAATAGTAATATCATATTTACCCTTAGTTACCCTATTTACTATTAACCGCGGTAAAAAAAGTAAAAAGTTACTATTCACCAAAAAATTATTTTCATCTCATTGAACCACATTTTAGTCCTTGATATTAACCGTGTCTCTCGGATTTTCGAAATTCCATTCACAGAAGCGGCAAAATTAAGTTTTATGAAAAATTCAGTTTTTTTTTAACTACCACTTAGTAGTTTCACTATTCATCAAAAATTGATGTTTTTCAGAACAATGCCAAAATTTCATCCTAAGCTATATTTCATATTCCGAATTAAAAAATGAAATCTATTTTACCAAATTCATAACATAGAAGTTGCATTAATTAATTTTATAATTAAATCCCGCTGTTAAAATAAATAGCGTGTTTTTAGGAAATAATATATATCAAAAGATTGACACTTGATTATGTCTGGTTTAAATGTGAAATTACAACCAATGACCAACATTGTATTAAATTGTAAAAATATATTCTAAATATACTTTAAAACCACTCAAATTAATAATTTATCACTATTAATTATTTCGATTAAAAAAGTTGTTTTTAATTATAATTTAGTAATTTTCACTATTCATCAGAATATGAAAGTTATCCGAAAAGTACCAAAATTTCACCTTAGGCTAAATTCGATACTCTGAATCCAAGAATGAAGTTCATTTTGAAAAATAAGATTTACAGAATTTTAAAAAGTGGTTATTACTATTCATAACGGCTAGTTTTAATAATATTTTAATAGAACATCGTTGTTTAGTGAAACTCGGTATTGCGTATTACACACGCTATCGAGGAAGGTCGCGATTGCGTGTAATGCAAGGCAAGTCAAGGATGCGTGTTGTGCAAGCTCCTTTTGGTGTAGCGTACAACACAAGACATTAATAAAATTAAAAAGAATATATTTTTTTATAAAATCTTGGGCTGTTACACAGATAACACAAAACCACAATATGTGATCCTAATTGTTTTTGACTCATTTATTTCATCACTTGCCTATGTATATTAATGGGGATTAGTAGAGTCATAAGACTGAAGACAATTTTCAAAATCCTTTATTTCAATGTTGTTCGCCAAAGAATGGTCAATTTAAACCTCACCAGTGATCACTTTATTAATTAGGGTACAAATATCACAAACATCACTACCATCAGGACAATATAAACACATTGGTTCAGGGTTCAATTTACATATAACAGAATTTTCAGAATCATGGATAGGAAAGGATGAATGTGGGATAACAATATTTGAATCAACAAATGAGAATTCAAGTTCATTTTCATTATTACCATTCATGTTGGAGCATTGAAGGTCAGGGGTGAGATGAGATTCCAAAGAGTTTTCAAGATCCTTTAGGTCAATGGAGTCAACAGTTGTAATGTCAACATCAACTTCTCCATTTATTACTTGGTTAATGATGATACAATATTCACAAACTCCTCTATTATTAAAACATGAAGAACATGATGGATTGGGATTCAATACCCTCTCATAGAGAGTTTCAGAAGAATGGATAGAGAATGCAGATTCATTCTCTGATGGGTATCGCATGGATTGAAAAATATTGAACTTGACCAATTTGTCACCAAATTCTATGGATAATATGCCAGCATGGACCTCAATTTTAGTTTTACATTCCATGAGGAAAGTTCTTCCTAGAATTAAGGGAGATCTAGAAGAGTTTGTCTCACCTTCCATGTCAAGGACATAGAAATCCGTAGGGAAGATAATATCATTCACACGAACAAGGACATCTTCAATTATTCCCTCGGGACTGGATATTATTCGATTAGCTAACTAAATGATAGTACTTGTTGGATATAAGGGACCTAGACCAAGGTTGGAGAAGATAGATTTGGGCATGATATTAATTGAGTATCCTAGGTCTATGAGTGCATCATCAAAATTGTAACTTCCAATTTGGCATGGGACCGTAAATGTCCATGAATCATTTCACTTTATGGGAATAGATTGCTGGGTGGAAACATTTTCTAAGGTCCTAAGTTGCCTCTTGGGGGTATACAACTCCTTGAGAAACTTGGCATACTTAGGAATTTGTTTTATGTCATCTAAGAGGGGAATGTTGACTTCAACATGTCTAAACATGTCGAGCATTTCAGGATCAGGTTTAAAGGACTTCCATGGTTTAGAAACAGCTTGACGAAAAGGAATTGGATTCCTAAGTGGAATTGAAGGAGGTGAGGGAATGGTTTCAGGTTCCTTTTCAAGTTTCTTTTTCTTTTCATTTTCTAGGTCAACATTCAAAGTAGGGTTGGAATACCTATCTTGAGGCATAGAAATTTACTTTCCTGATCTAAGTGAAATTGCAATTACATTACCCTTGGGGTTGGGTAATGGTTGAGCTAGAAGTTGGGAAGAATTGGATGGTTGCTACTGACTAAGGTGGGATGCAAGTTGACCAATTTGGGTTTCAATGTTCTTTAGGCTGGAACGGGTGAAGGAGGCAAGATCTTCCACTGCACTTTCCCATGGTTTCTTGGAATAAGATGCTTGTCCCGAATTGGGATTACCTTGATTTTGGTTCTTGGGAAAGCGATTGTATTGGTTTTGGAATTGGGAAGGCTCACTAGGATAATGGAATCCAGGAGGAGGATGGTTCCTTTGAGGTTGAGGTATAAAAGGATAAGGTTGTTGGAAGTTACCAACACCTTGACCATATTGAAACTGGTTTGGGTTTTGAGGAGGGAATTGAGTAGGATGAGATATGGGATTACCATACCTAAGGCCTTGGTTATAAGAAGAAGAGAAGGGCTCAGAGTGAGGTTGGTTGAAGTTTCTAACAAACTGACCTGATAGTTGAGGATTGGTGTTCTACTGAGCATATGTTGCATTGAGCTCCATTGGTCCAGATGAATTTGATTGATCCGCTTGAAGTTGTGGACATGTGTCAGTTGGATGGGATGGAGAGTTGTAGATTCCACAGTTTTTGATAGGTCCAGGAAGCATTGATTGTGGAGAAGACGAGGTTGGAGATTTGGTAGCCACAGCTAGTTGTCGCACAGGACCTGTAAGTTCACTCATCCACTCAGTCATCTTGTTCGGCTCAATTGATTGATTATCTTAGGCTTTTTTGACTTTATAATGTGCTCATGTATGGAATTTTTGTGTGTTTACAGCCATGTTACTTAGGAGATCTCTTGCTGCTACATGAGTTTTATCAACAAGAGCACTGCTACTTACGGCATCAAAGAGAGTTCTCTACATAGCCAATAACCCCTCATAGAATTATTGGATCAAGATATGGTCAGGGATTTGATGGTGTGGGTAGGTGGCCACAAGATTTTTTAACCTCTCCCAGTACTCATGGAGTGATTCACTTGGGAATTGACGTATACCACTTATTTCCTTTTGAATGGAAGCAGTACGAGAAGCAGGAAAGAATTTCTCTAAGAAGAGTCGCTTCATGTAATTCCATGTGGTTATGGAACCAGGAGGTAGGTAGTAAAGCCATGAATTATTAGTGTTGGCTAGGTAGAAAGGGAATTCTCAGAGTTTTATTTGTTCCTCAAAAACCCCTAGATGGTTCATGGTAGAACACACCACTTGGAACTCTTTAAGGTGGAGATGGGATCCTCACCGGCTAACCCGTGGAAATAAGGAAGAAGATAAATCAAACCCGATTTGAGTTCGAAGTCAGCTTCTATGATTGGATATTGAATACCAAGAGGTTGTTAATCCATATCAGGGGAAGCAAGTTCTTTAAGGGTTTGTTCCCTAGGATTTCTCATTTCTAATTCAATTGGTTGGACAAGGACTGGTTCTTGAATTATTTTATTATCTCTTATGTTCCTCCTAAGTTGGTGAAGTGTTCGCTCAATTTCAGGGTCAAACTAATCTGAGGGATTGTTTGGAAGGCTATGAGGCATTCAAAGATATTTTGGAAGAAATAGGAAGATGGGTTTTTCTTTGTATTTTTCTGTTTACGATTTTTATGAGAAAAAGGGTTTTTTTTGTGTTTTTTTTCAAATTTTTTTCAATTTTGTTTTCTTTTTGATTTTTTTTACAATAACCATAACTAATGACTACTTAAATCACTATCCCTAGAAATTACACCATTTTAAATTCATGGTCATTTTTCTCCTATCTACCGGTCAAAGTTCCGGTGCTCTGCTAATGTGTATAGCAGCACTCGGGTTGAATCCTCAGCGATGATACTTTGTAATAGTCGTTTTCTAGTGGATTGTATTTTGATTGGGGGGGGTTGTTTGCAGAGCTTAATTTAATTGATTGATTGACTATAATTTATTTAATAAATTGATAAATATTGGGGTGAGTACATTATTAGGGAGTTAAGCTTGTGATATCCTTGAGCTTTGATTTATAATGCATTTAAATTAACACCCACTTCACAAGTTGACGTTGATTAGAATTCCTAAGTGTTAAAGCTTTAATCCAGGACTTAACTAAACTAGGATTATAATCTCAATTAGTAATTGTTTATGGTAGTGTATTTATGGTTCCAATAATCCATGGAAACCACATGTTAAACAAAATATATCATTAATCCATGACATATTAAGTCTAACATACACAATGTTAAATTAACGAATACTCATCGAACAAATACTCTCAATCACTTAAAATTCATAAATTTTGACTCACCCCAATGAGATATTTACTCATACATTTGGGTTTTTAATAGCCTGGTTATAATAATTATGATGATAAATTAAGAATAGAAGAAAAAGAAAGGGATTAGAAAAGAGTGGTATGTCAAACAGACACACATGAACAATGATGATAATTAGAAATGGATTTTTGATTGAATGAGGAAGAAAAAGACGGAAAGCGGGTTCAAATAAATTTAAACTATTTTAGGAACATTAATATGAAACTACATAATGTGTATGAGAATAAGAGATATTGAATAAGTGACTTGCATTAAAACATAATTACAACGAAAGAGACTTATAAGAATACAAAAATGAAGAACACAAAAGTCAGTAAAAACAAAGAGAGGAGGAAAGGTCTCTCAAGTGAAAACATGAGTATGTAAGGTCCTTCCAAGCCTTTTTAAAGGCTTTGGTTGTGACAATATGATCTCCTCTCTTCTTAAGTGTCAACCCCTCTCAAGGAGAGAAGGGGAGAGTATTTATAGTCCAAGGAGTGGACTGTTTGCATTCCCAATATCTCCCTCGACTTTCATCACCAAGTTGGCTATTCTAAAATCATAATCTCAAGACATATCCTTATTCAAAGTTGTAGATAATAACTTTTTCCGACGACTCTAAAAATTTGGAGTCATTTGGACCTATGTAGCCAACGTTATGGCAGGTTGATTAAACAATTTTAATCTGTCCATTTCAATCCATTCTTTTTGAAGTCCAAATTCTGAAAGGATTTTTGAATATAATGATGCCTTCAAAACCGAATTATTTATTCAATAAAGGCAGTCATGTATATCTCCTATTACACACTGAAAAATATCATCTTTATTGAATGCTTACATCATGAGATATGTCATGAATACTGTACTGATTTTATTTCTCGGCCAGAATGGTGGGCTGGACTTTAAGGAATATATTGGGACACTTGTGTTTGGATTTGGGCCTTGAAATTTTTATCCAAGAATCCTTACATTTTCCCCAGAAATATGTTTTATAATAATGTAATTTGGACTTCTTTATTTATCCCAGTAAATCGGTCTTTATGAATAGTCCAGTTTCTTTACAGATTCTTTGGTCTTGATTGTGAGGACCATATTACCCTTAAAATGGAATAATTGGCTCATAGTAACTTCTAATGAAATGTTTTATATTTAAAGGGGAATCCTAAAAAACAATAACCACACAATTTGGATCATTATAGTGATATTTATTATTAATACAGTAAATTGACTCAATTGGACTACTTCTAAAAATGCTCAAAAATTATACTTAATATTAAAACATTAATATTTCACAAAAATTATGCAAATTTAATATAAAATCAGTAAAGATAGTATATAATAAGACATGAAAATATTAACAACATCAATCACTAATAAATATAGTCACATACATTTGAATATCAATTTAGGTTATATATTTAGAGAGTTAGGAAAAAATTATATCTAAAAAATATTATGTTCTTCTTATCAAACATACTTTTTGCGCTATATAAGAAACCACATAATCTATAATAACTCTTAAATATCTCCAACAAAATTTCCCATTACTTCTACTATTCTTGACATACTACATGTAATAATTTTCTTTATAACATAGGGAAATATAAACATAAAAAGGTTGAGCTCAAATTATCTATAGGTAAAAACATATATTAGGAGTTATCAAGAAATAAATTTGTCCTAAATAATAACAAATAAAATAAATGATAATAAAATAATTCCATTTAACTAATCACAGGATCTTTAAAAAAATTATTAAACATATAAATAACAACACAAACAAAAATAATTTAATTTAAGGTTATAGACTGCGTAATGTTGTGTATCTAGATCTTTACCACCAAGGACTCATCTAATACATAATTATTGTCATCATGGTGGCAGCCAAGATATCATTCTTTTCATCAAGGTCACAATCAATACATCATTCTTTCATTAGGTCGGTATAAACCAAATACTCAAACCTTTTGACTCATGAGACTAACTGATGCATCTAGGGGATATATATTATCAGACCCCACATGTAACTTCATTGAGTCTAATGCATTAACATTATGAAATATATTAAAATAAATAAAATTCATAATAATATTTCCTTAGGAATCAATAAACATCTATATTTAGATACAAACATATAGAACATTTATAATTTCCCAATCAATAGTTGGGTTATAATGGAAATAATCCAAATAGATAAATAAGGTGGATGTTTAAACAATACATAATTATCATTACTTAGTTATCCATAATTATCTATATTATAAGAACAACATAATGGTTACCAATACTTTCCCTAGTAAATAAATTGAATAAATTGATCATAATCCATATAAGGAAGGAATGTGGATGGATAAACAATAATAAATTGGTTTTACTTTGTAATTTCATAAACATATGTATCAGAATGACAAAATATTTGATGTTAATACTTTCCTGGTCAATAAATTGAATAAAATAATCACAATTCATCAATAGATGGAATTTGGATGGTAAAAAATCATATCCCATGTGTAACATAAGGAATGTCAAAGGATGTTGAGATATATTAAACAGACCTTCATAAGAATGATCATGACTTAAGAAATGCAATACCATGAAAAAATAAGAATTTATGATATACTTTTTCAAATAGTTAGTATATACATCATATAAAAGAAGTTAGGTGGATAATTTAAAACACATTTCAAAGAAAGAAATTTTTAGAAGGAAACATTAATAATTTTATAACTCTTGAATAAAAAACATAGCAAAGAGAGGGATTGTAATTGAATTTTACATATAATGAATAATAGATAATTCATGATATAATAAAAAAAATAGATATTATAAATACCATTTATATTAAACTCGGTGAATAGGAAAATTCATGTCTCAAGGAAAGAATTTTGATATGAAAAATTCATATGGTAATAGAAAAGTAATAATTAAGAGAAAATAAGAGGTTAACCATGAAATAGAAATTAAAATATCATGAAATGAAAGATATTCATCATAATTTATGGAAATTAGGGAATTGAATACAAAATATATATGAAATTATGGTTCATAATATCAAATGTGTCTCATGGATTTGAAAATAGAGACAAATAACCCTTACAACATTGTTATTATTTGAATCGAACCCCATTTAAAGAAAGGAAAATAAATAAATATTCAAACCCCATGAATTACATTAATATGTTAAAATTATTCTATTAGTATGTAATCACACCATATCAAAGATATCATGGTGTACAATACAACTTATTTCTCTAGAAATTAAATTTGATACAATGAACCCCTTAGCATATTTTTTGCTAAGTCAAAATGTTCACTAACCTATTATATAACATATATAACTATCCTAGTCACATATTTTATAAACTTTTTCATAAAAATATTTTCTTTTATACAATATTTTTTTTAAAATATATTAAAAATATATTACTCAGTTATGGTTTATTTCTATCATGGAGCATTATGTGATTTTGATTGTTTGATTCATACAAGTTCCATGATGACGAGGTTGATTCACACTTAATGGTTTGAAGTTAATAATTTTAATATAATCCAAATACTATAATCATTTTTTTCAATGACTAATCATATCCCATTTTAATTTTGTAAATGATAAAGGTATGTTTTATGAAAATGGAAACTTTTATGGGCTAGTTTCGATGTGTTAAATGATCATCATATTTAACGATCAAAAATATATATGTTAATAAATAGAATAATAAAAAATAATCCATTTATATAATTATTAAAACATATTAAATACATCATTATTATATTATATTATTATTATATAATATTTATTAATCATTATTAATATAAATATTATAACATCATTCACATAGGTGGTAAAACCGAACAAAAAAATAGTGTAAAAATGTTTTATTGTGTGAGGAATTTTTTATGTATTGATATTATAAATTTTAAAGAAGTTTAGAAATTATATAAATTCCATATATCTTTATTAAATTAATTATTAAAACCATTTATGGATGGTGGTGATGAAAAATAAAATTTGATGTTTGTGGAGGTGGTAGTCTGTAGGTATGTATGATTAATATTTCTATTTCTGAAATAATGGGATGGAATGAAGTTATATAATGAATTATAATTTCATAATCATGTTTTTTAAAAGGAAAGTATTTAAATTTATTAAATACATCCTTGTTACCAACCCTTATTGGTGATGATGAAAAATAATATAATAACATTTTATTTTATTAATATTACTAATTTAAATATTTTAGGGTATCTAGAAATTTTTTAAAAAAAATATTATAAGACCACTCTATTATTTCATGGTATTAATACCATTTTAATTCTGTCAAAATCCTCATACATTTACCTTATCTGAGTGACCTATGCTGTAGTGGAGGTATCAGGAGTTTCTTGTGGGTTTGGGGATTGGAATTTCAAAGTTTGGGGAAATAAAACAAGGTGCATGATTAGCACATAGTTTTCTCTAACTGTTCACTTCAACCTTAAAGGTTGAAAACGGGGGAATCATGGTCTGTTAAACTGTGCGAAGGAGGCCAAGAACCCATGAAAAAACTTAAATTTATTATAGAGGTTTTTCACAAAAACTTTTCATGGTTAGTATAATTATGTGTCTAAACATGCAAGTCAAGGGGTTTTTAGATAGTGGAGTCTGCACGGTTGGCCCATGGTTTGGCCAACTGTGTGGAAAAATCATGAACCCCAAAAATTTTATTAAAATTATCAAACTACTCTTTAGACCATAACCATTTATTATGAGACTTTTTTTCCTCTTTCACATCCATTTGTAGTGAATTTTAGCTCTCCTCTCCCTCCTTGAGTTATTAAGAGCATCTCCATAAATTCTCCCTTGTGTTTTCCACTATCTATCACATATGAGGTATTATGGTAAGGACATAAATCGGTTAACTTATAATCATATTTTTTATTTCCATATAAATATCTCATACCATATTTAATGTAAATACTTAATTTTTAGGTATTTTTATGGTCTTCTAATAACATCATTTTTAGGTTGAATCTGAGGCCAATATCAGATGATTTGAACTCATCTAACTAAAGGTAGGTGGTCTCTTTTTTCTATAAAGTTTCATCATTGTATTACATTATTGGTTTTTACATTCATGCAAACCCTTCAGATGCTTGACCAAAAATAAATCAAAATTGGTTAATGTTTTATTTTGGATTTAGTGGCCCCTTGGGATTTAGTAAAAATAGGTTGGGTTGGGTAGAACCCTATTTAAATTATTTAATAGGTTGTTTATGACTTATGACATGTTTATATGAGAACTAAATGTGAGAATTAGTTATACCTTAATGGAATAATGTTTTTTATGGGAAATGGGATGCGTATGGTGACCTCTAGGATTCCTTAATTGTTTATGGACATGGGTTATTTAATTGGAGATGTGAATTTAACCTAATAGATGAACCTATATTGTATTTTGGAATTGTTTAATATATGTTTTATGAAATAATGACATGTTTTAATACTTGTATATGTATATTAATGTGAAATTACTTAGTAAACCCCCTTGGAATCCTTATAATTTTCTTTTTTAAGGAATTAGAGGAATGACCCTAGGATTCTAATGGGTTACAAAATGAATGAATAAAACTAGTGAATTCTACACAAATTATTCACTGTAAATGACATGGGGTATACCCCACTTGTATTTTGGACAAATCTATGATTTTTGAATGACATATATTAATGTCATGTATTCTTGAGGGATATCCTTGATTAATTTCTTGGGATCATATCCCTATATTTCACTCGATATATATTGTTATGTAATGCCTTGAGTTTGATCCTTGGTTTCTAATCAATTTTCTCCTCTAAATGTCAAGGGTGATTCCTTAGGTTCAGACATAAATAGTGGTTAATATTATGAAATATTGTAATGTAATGCTCAAACAAGACATATTAATTCCTTTGGGTTATGTGATAATGGTTTCCTTAGTGATGCAACCTGGGGTCAGATCAGAAATAAAACCTCCTACATGTTCAAGGACTAGCATAGGGTGAAGCAGGTGGTTGTCCCTAGTTATCTCTTGGATACCTAAGGTTCCATGTGTTTCATTTTATTTTTATAGTTTATTATTTTAACATATTATTTCATTTATATTTTACACACATTTAATCTTTACATGACTAAATAGATTTTCATTAGGCACTATTAATGGTGGCCTACTATGCCATGCTCACAAAATTTTCATCCCACCATTTGGTACTTGGGTAGACCATATGGATACTGGTCAGGATAAGGGAAAGTGACCTATTTTTTATGCTTGAGACTATTCCTAGGACTAGAGTTTAGAGATGAGAGTCGGGCTAGATCTAAAGATTTCTAGATTTTTATTCTCTATTGAATTTTACCTTTTCTTACCCTTTGGACTCATTGTACATAACATGATTTCTGTATATTCTTTCTTGATTTTTATGTGATTTTAGTATATTATTTCATGGGTTATGACATGGTTTGAGAGCACCTATTATTTTACATGGATATATTTTTTATTATGATTCACTTTATTTTTGTTAATGTTTATAGTATGATATATGGGTATAGTGTCCTAATTGTAACATCTTAGATCCTCATTATTATTTGAAAACCTATAGATTGTGGGGAGGTCCACCTGAGGACATGTGGCTTATCAGCTCAGGGAACCAGTTTAGGGGCTTCCAAGTTAATGGAGTTATACTATGGTATGAGATCATTTTTATTTATTTTATTATTTGGGTTTAGTAGATCAGAGATTAAGATGTGACAAGACTTGGTAATGATCTTGTTCTTGAGAGTAGATAGCCCATGTACGAGGTAAAATCCATGTTCCTATGGGAGGGAGCTATTGTTTTTGGAATTAACTATTACAACAGATCTATTTTCACATGAGCGAGGAGCTTGTTTTATGAGGTTATGCTTTGTGGGATTTCAACTCTTTGGATAGTATGGAAATACATTTATCATGTGTCAAGAATCATATTAGGTAAGTAGGTATTAGCATTCCATGTTCATTCTTTCTTGCTTTATTTCCATGATTATTTGTTTGATGTTAATTTTTATGACATGGGTTCATTAAATAAATTGTTAGCACTACCCTAAACAAAATTTTCCCCACATAGCTTAATGGTTGAATTCTATCTAACCAATTCTTACATGAATAATAGATTGAAATTGTTACCACTTATGTGGAATTAAAATTTATGGTACTTAAATGGGGTTTCAATAATAACTGAAAGAATTAATTTCCCTATAACTTGTGTTTGACCATCCATATAATTGAACTAGGGTAATATTGTGGGAAAAGATAAGAACCAAAATTATTATGATTTATGATATCTGGATTAATGTAAATGATTTGTTTGAATAAAATAAAAATTTAATAAGCATCATATAATGTTTTTTGACTCATATATTTTGAATAGAATCTTATTTACCTAATATAATTGATACAAGGTTTCTTTGTCAGTGTGACTTGACCCTAGAGTTGGTAGATGGGGCTACTTAGAATTCCCAATTTGTTAGTTTAGCCTCATATTATTGTTGTTTATTTCCCAAAACTTTTATATTAATAATTTTTTTCTAGTCTATTATGAGTTCTTCTCTTTTAATTCTAGATAAAGTTATCCTCATCGACCACTAACGGAGTGCTAAGAGGGCACTGGAGAACATGATCATAAGGTGAAAAGGCTCAGGAAACCTTCAACGCAAGGTTTGGGTATGTAATATTAGTTTAGAGAGAGTTTCCTTATAGTGATACAGTCTATAGAGAGGGATGAACTTTAAGCTCCATAGATGATGTCTGAACTAACCCATAATTTTTAGACATATTATACACATACATTATCTAGATAGTGTGTCCCTAGGTGGTATAAACCTAGATAGAAGTGATTTGTGCCCTCTTTAACCATCTAGAGACACCCTGGGAAAAGTGGGTGAGCCTTTTAACCTATATTCCTTAAGGCAAGGATAGTAAATGGTAAGATGTCATGATATGGGATGATCATTATATGGGGATAGTTTAGATGGATTTCCAAACAAGATTATTTAATAACTTCTTACCCGAGACCAAACCATCTAATCGGTCAAGAGAGTTTATGCAACTTGATAAGGGGATATTATCACTTATGGAGTATGCATCTCAGTTTATGGAGTTGCATCCATTTATCTATTCTACGGATAGTAATGATTTGTAAAGGGTGATAGGAATCAAATATGTCCTTTGGTATGAGATAAATACACATGTTAATGTTTTTTGTCTGACTATTGTTTCTAAGATAGTGAATCAGGATTTGATTTCTAAACGGAATTTATGATAGGCATGTGGCCCAGTGTGGGTATCAAAAATTATAAGTTGATCATATAGTTGTAGGAAGTGATACCTTAATGAGTTTCAATAGAGTGGTGGGGATAGAATAGTCAGGGAGGTAGTACAATCATATGTGACTTGTATGGACAGGCAGGTCACTACTGTTAGCATTGTGACAGACCACTAGTTGGTTTTCCATCCTATGGGAAGAAGGGACATCTCTAGAGTTTTTTTAGGGCATCATAAGCACCAAGAGACATGACCTTTGGGATAGTTCATGGATTTTGTTCTGGATTCATTACTCCATGGAAAGTAGGTATTTAGAGTCAGACCAGTTTTACTGGATGAGGTGGTGGATGGGGTGCATATAGTCAAAGTAAAACCCTCCAACAGGGTAGTACAACATCATGGAGTCATACTTGAATATTGGTTCAAGGTTCATGTAAGGTTAATGTAGTGAAAACAGATCCTACATAGTATGAAACAATTCCTTATACCATGAGAGTTATGATTCTAATGGATTTTATGTCAACTTATATTTTTTTTGATACTCGGGATTCACAGTCTTTAATATCCACATAGTTTGTGTGTGTTTTGGGATTTCTTTTCAAGTATTCATATGGGCTGTTGTCTATCAACATCCCATTGGACATCCAGTATAAAGGATTCTGATGTTGCAAGGTGTTTTTTTTAGTGATTATAGGTTACAAATTCTTATGTGACCTTTCCATGTTGTATTATATTAGGTTTAACATAATTCAAGGAATGTATTTTCTGGTTCCCTTTTGATCACATATAGATTTTTTCCATCAATGTGTGTCATTTTTTCACCCAGATTGATAAGTTATGTTTACAAGGAAGAATGTGGATTGTAGGTTTGTTGATCAGATATTATATAGAATAATATCTATGGGGTTTTATCCTAGTTTTTTAGCATTATTTTTTATTATAGAGGGGAGTGGAAAATAGTTTACCATCTTGTGGTGGACCAGTTTTTGGACATCTTTCCAAATGACTTATCAAGATTGTTTCTTGAGACAGTGGTAGAGTTCCCAACCATGCTCTTGTCAAGAGTTTATCATTTGTCTCTTATAGCTTATCTAATGGCCTTAGGGGAGATCTATGAGATGAAGAATCAACTAGATAAATTATTTTCCAAATGGGTTTATCCACCCTGGTACATCCTCTTGTGTCTCATATATCATCTTATATAAGGAGGTTGTTGGAACCTTATAGTTTTGTGTGTCTTATTAGTAACTAAACCAAATGACCATCAACTATTTATATCCACTACCACATATTAATGATCTTTTTTACCAGATTTGGGGTTCTTGGATATTCTCTATGATCGATTAGAGATCTTGATATCACTAGGGGAGGGTGAGACCCTATAATACAGCCGAGAAAACTATTTGAAGTAGGTATGGACTCAATTATTATTTGGTGATGTTCTTCGACCTGAAGAATTAACAATAAGTGTTTATTTCCTTGATAAACAAATTTTTTTATCCATACTTTGATGCATTCATGGTTGTTTTTTTGGATGATATCATTATGTATTCAAAGAAGACATATAATCACACACAACACATGGAGATAATTTTGGGAACATTATAGGAGCACCATATTTATTACATGATCTCAAAGTTACATTTTTTGATCAATCAAGTACAACTCTAGGGGAATATCATCTTGTAAATGAGTGTATCTATTAACCATTAGAAATTGATAATGGTGGTTTATTTTGATAATACCAAGAATGATTTTGATACACTTAGCTTCATAGTCTTGGGAGTTTATTACTAAGGTTTTATATATGAATTTTCCAATTTTTTGTTCCTCTGACAAGGTTAAAAAAATTTAGTAAAGTTCATTAGGAAAAAATATTATGAAAAATAATTCCATGAGTTGAATGGTAGATAAACCTTAGCTCCAATCAGGATATTACCATAACTAGGGAGGGGTAATGTTGTACACTATGATGCATCATGTATCAAGATAGGTGTATTTATGATGTATAA
The DNA here is from genome assembly GCA_963277665.1 of Viscum album. Taxonomy (NCBI): domain Eukaryota; kingdom Viridiplantae; phylum Streptophyta; class Magnoliopsida; order Santalales; family Viscaceae; genus Viscum; species Viscum album. The sequence continues at coordinate 704,191,060 of OY728166.1, forward strand.
GGATCATGTCTTGGAATATGGGTCTTAGTAGTTGAGGTCATGTAAATTTAATTACCCTATATGTGATCTATAGATAGAAATTGTAGAAAATTTCGTGAAGCACTAGAGGAATTATCACATGGATTATTATTTTTTGGTTTATACATGCCATAAGAGTTTGGGGTACATTTTCACTAAGTGATACCTAAAGCTTCAGTAGTGAAGGTTGGTCAAGTGCTTCCAGCCTTTCAACATTGAGTTGGCCTGTACACTAGGGAATTGATATATGGTCACTTACACTCCAAGACAGAAGACAGAGATTTGTTTTGTCTAGGAGTCATGTAGTGAGTGGTAACTGATGGTTCCTTTTGTTGGAATGCATCTGGATATTCAGTAGAACCATGATTTAGAATATTTTGAATTATTTTCCATGGTAATTTTTTTCCTGTATCAGATTAATAGAATAAAAATTTCACACTACAATGCATTTCCCATAGGGAATTCATTGATGGTGCAAAGATAAAACCACCCTGAACTATAGATAAGGATAAGTTAATCCATGTTCATGGATATGTCATAGTGCCTAGTTGAATTACTAATGAGTTGATAAGGGATTTTCATACTTCCATGTGGGTGGTACACCTAGTATCTCTAAAGTTTTATTGTGATATCTATCATCAGTATTGGTATTTGAGAATGAATAAGAAGATATCAAGGTTTAATGCACAGTTATCCACCTATTAGAAGCTGAAGGTTGAGAATCAATAATAAAATAGTATTCTACAGGATTTTCCCTTTCTTTATTGTATGTGGGATGATGTATCTATGAATTTTTTTGGGGATCACATAATATCTCTATAGAAGAAATTCATTAAGGGTCATCATGGATTAGTTAATAAAGGTATCCCATTTTTACCAATCTGAGTGACCTCTACGATAGATGATATTGGAATATTGTATGTATAAGATATTGGAACCATGGTCATCTATGCATGAATTGGAGTATGATTTTTGTTTGTTATCAATCCTCAGAGGAAGTTCAGAATGTGTGCTAGCAAAGTGCTCATACAAGTCAAGCTGATAATAGGATTGAAGGTGGAACTATTTTCTAGTGTTTACCGAATTTATGGACCTCAAAATTGAAAAAGGGGAAAACAATGTTGTTTGGCAAAGGGACTTGTGCACCGACTACATGGAGGCTTGAGAACTTGCGCGCCTATTGTTTTTCAAGAACAAAACATCAAAATATGGAAAATGAAAGAGGGTCGTGTAAGTATTGGTTTGGTCGTGCAATTATTGGTTGGGTTGTGCAAGTGATTTGTGCGGCAGAGGCTAGGGAGGATGGAGCTACGTGCCGAAACTTGCGCGTCAAGAGGAGGCTTGCGTGCCACCACACAGGGTGTCCAATTTGCCTATAAATATTGGACCACCCCTCCTCATTTGTAATGAAGTTTAAGACTTGGAGAAATTCAATGCTCCCATCGCGCAGGTGAAGTAGTCGCCCAAGTGGTTGTAGGTCGCCCAAGTATAAGCTGCGCGACAGTTGTTTATTGTGCGGAAAAAATGGTTTTTGTGGAAAAGAATGTGAGTCTCACAAGTTTGGTATTGATGAAGGTTGAATCATTCAAGTGTTGGAGGTGGACTTGCGCGCCAGTTATAACTTGTGCGCCATCCTTGAAACTTGCACGCCGGCTTGGGGAAGCACTCCAGGTGTTATTGAAGTACGCCCGTCCTTTTTGAAAATGCACGAAAACTGGAAGATTGCCCGGTACCCTCAGAACAAAGTGAGATTTGTCTAATGGTGAGAGTTATACTTTAACAGAGCATCTATATATAATTAAGGATGTGTTCTTTTGCAATGACAAAGAGACATTCGCGTCTATAAACTGAGTGAGACTTCACCGAAGGTAGTGAGCCAGGGGGAGTCAACGGAAGTAACCCAAGGGACGCGGTGAGAAATCCCTGAACCTTTATAAAGGCAATGAGCCTGGGACAGAGTGACTGTGCCTGAACCTTTGTAATACACAGCTAGTGAAGTTTAGTGGAATTTGGTATGACCGACAACCTGTCGGCATATTCTCCTTGGACGTAGCCCTTAGTGGTGAACCAAGTAAAAAGTGTTGTGTCATCTCTCTGCATGTGATTGTTAACTTTCTAATCATTTTCATCACACAGGCTTAATAAGTGCCTACCAACGTGGGAACAATATCCTTCACATTAAAAGAAAAATTCATCACCCTGATTCACCCCTCCCATCTCAAGGTGTCTCGGGGTCTAAAAAGTGGTATCAGAGGGTAAAGGTTATTGGTGTTAGATATGTCCTTTGTCATCAGGGAGAATACAACCAATACTAGGGGAGTACCTATCATCGATGGAAGTAATTTTCAGATTTGGAAGAATAGAATTAAATCTCATTTAAGGTCCCTCGGAATGGAAGTCCTCTTTGTTACCTTACACAGAATACAAGTTAACGATCCAACAGGGCTTCCTTTGACTAATACAGACAGGAATGTTTTTGATGCAGATGCTAAAGTTTAAAATGCTATCACTGCAGCTCTTTCAGATCAGATCTACCTAAAGGTGTTGAGTTGCACCTCATCAAAGATTATGTGGGATAAACATGAAAACATTTATGAAGGACACAGCGAAGTGAAGGAGGAAAAACTTCAAGTCTTACACAACCGGTTTGACGATCTAAAGATGCATCCTAATGATAATGAAGATTAATTCTTCAATCAAATTACTGAAGTTGTAGGAGAAATTAGAGGTCTTAGAGAGGAAATCAAAGACATTGATATCGTAAATAAAATCTTGAGAAGACTTCCTCATATGTACAATGAAAAGGTGTCAGCCCTTGAAGAAAGAGATATTTCTATGCTATCTCTGGATGATATGTTAAGTAGTCTAGTGGCATATGAGATGAGAGTCAAACCCAAAGATGCTACGACTTGTCTAAACAAGGAAATGTATTTCAAATCCATGGACAAATTGAAAATTTCAGAATATAGTAATTGTGAAGATTATGAGGAAAAATAAATTATTTCTCTCATTGCCAAGAAGCTGAAGAAGGGAAAAGGAAAATTTAAACGTAAGCTACCCCTGGCATGTTTTCGTTGTGGAAGAGTTGGGCACATTGCCTCTTAGTGCAAATGAAAGTTTGATGATGATGAGAGAGAAGCTGAAGACATCGAGAAGCCTCGGAAAAGGTTTTTCAAAAAGGGAGACTTCAAATATGGAAAGAAAATATAGAATAAGAGTTTTGTTAGTGAAGAAGAATATGAGGATATTGAATTTTGTGAAGAATAAGAACTAGAATTTAAAACAGGAAACCATGCTTCCGTGATGGATACCATTGAAATGTCAGAACCCTCAATCAATAAAGTCAGAGATAATCAGATTACTCCTAATGGTGATCCAAAGATTAAAATTAAGGATGCTTTTTCCAAGATTGAGAATAAATGTAAGAGATGCAATAAGTGGGAGGTAATGGTGGAGGATTCATTAGAATATGTTGATGAGGTTGAAGAAAAAATTAAACGACTAGAAGAACTAGTGATAGTTCAGTCTTCGATCCTTTAAAGCATAGCTGACATTGTGGAACTAAAGCTTAGAATTGAAGAACAAGAAAATGTCATAAATTACCTTTCATCCAGACTGGAAGATGCATCCAAGATAGTTGAGAGTCTTGAGGAAAAAGTTGTTACTCTTAGGAGTAAAATTGAATGTCAATCAACCACAAATGAGGGTAAGAAGAAAATTCATTTTGGAAGATTATCAGATGCAGAATTACTAGAAAATGCCAAGTGTGGTTCAGATGGGGTTGGAAAAATCTTGAGTGATCAAAGACCCGCTTGCATGGTAAAGAGTGGAATTGGATGTGAAGTTGAGACTTCAACTGCTGGAAGTGGAGAGAGCCAAAAGAAAGACAAGATAAAAGTTGGACATGTTGAAACATTATCTGATGTGCTGAAAAAGAAACCCTCAATCCAAAATAAAAGAATAACTGAAAATTATCCTCAAACTTTGATAAATGATAGGCAGTCCAACTATTCTCCCAAGGTAGAAGGCATGAGGAGAAATTCAAATGAGAAGAAATTTCCTCTCATGAAGTGTTAGTTTTGTGGCTATCTAGGCCATACCATGACATATTGAGAAGAGGCAAGGAGCTAATTGAATGGGGAAGATCTAGAAAATAAACAAGGGAGACCGACTTCATATACTCCATCTTATAGAAGAAATAGTTTCTATGGATACTATTTTCATTTTTATAACTTTGGCCATAAAGCTATGTATTGCAGGAAGTGAATCGATAGGAGAGATTCATAAAACTCTCAGAAACAGGTTAATATCCACCCTTCTGATGGTGTTGCTCTCAAAAATAGGTTTTCTTCTCTAGAAGAATATTGTGGGTATAAAGAATCTGATTATGTGGAAGAAATAATTATAAGTCCATCAATATCTTATACTCAATCCAATATCTCTTGGAAATAGAAGAAGAAGATTGAGAAATCCAACCTTGCAGAGGTGGGCCTCAAAGCTACAAAAAGAAACAGTACCTAGATTTTGGATAGCGGTTGTTCATCTCATATGACAGGTAATGATGTCCTATTAACAGATATCAAAAGAAAGTTTGATGGTACAGTTTGATTTGGTAATGATGGAGCTCTACAAATCAAAGGTTGTCGAAGTACTGAATTAGCTAATGGAGAGCTAAAGAAGACTGAAGTCCTTTATGTATATGGCCTACGTCATAATCTACTCACTGTGAGTCAACTCTGTGACTCGGGAATCATAGTTACTTTTAATCAAAAAGGCTACACTATCAAGGGAAAGAAAGGAAATTCACTAATGAAGGGATGTAGAATAGAAGGAAACTTGTATCAAGTTGATAGTAAATAAAATATTTGCTACATGATTTTTGAATAAGAAAACAATTTATGGAATTGAAGACTGGGACATATCAATCAATAAGGAATTTAGAAAATATCAAAACTGAGGATTGTCATGGACATTCCCAACCAGAAGAGTGAGCGTGAGAAGTCTTGTGATGCTTTCATTCATGGAAAGTTGGTTTGGAGTACATATCGGAAAAAGAAAAAAAGGGGATCTCATCTTCTTTATCTAATTCATAAAGATGTATGTGGGCCAATGAATGTTACTGGAACTCATGGAGAAAGGTACTTTGTTCTCTTCATAGATGATTATAGAAGAATGGCATGTGTTGTGGTCATTCACCAGAAAAGACAAGTTCTTGACTGCATGAAAACATATCGGCGAATCGCCGAGAATGATACTGGATGAACAATAAAAGTGTTGTGATATGACAATGGAGGGGAATATACATCCATTGAATTTTAAAATTACCAAGATAAGAATGGGATACAACATGGGGTAGCTGCTGTGAGAACTCCACAACAAAATGGAGTTGTTGAAAGTAGGAATCGACAGGTGAACAACATGGCACGAACTATGCTGATTGAGAGTCGTATTCCATGACATTACTTGAAATAGGATGTTCAAGCTGCAGTGTATATTCAAAATCAAATAGGACTTTATATGGTTGATACGAAAACACCATATGAATTATGTCATTGAAGGAAGCCCTTGTTGAAATATTTCCGTGTCTTTGGAAGTAAATGCTTCATCAAGAACAAAGAAGGAAATCAAGGGAAGTATGGTGACCATGCAGATGAAGTAATTTTCCCTGGATACTCAATGAACATCAAAGCTTACAAGTGTTTCAAAAAATGATTAGGAAGGATTGTGGAAAGCAGTGACGTTAAAATAATTGAAGAGAAAACCACAACTGCTTCAGGGACATCATATGATGATGTGATAGAAAATGAAGAAGAAAGTGAATGTGGAGATAATACAAATACAGAAATAGAGGAAGCTGCACAAAACACTTAGCAGTCACAACATGATGTTGAATCAGAAGAAGAATTTGAAGAAGAAACTGTGGCTGGAGAGAATGCAGCTGAACCGCATAGGAGAAATCGTAGAGCCGAGATTGATCCATCTAACATAATTGGGGATAAGAGTGTACCCACTCAAACAAGGAGGATGAGAAATAACACGCAATATGCATTTCTATCAGTTGTGGATCCATCCTCATTTGAAGAATCTGTAAAGGATGAATCATGGGTGAAAGCTATGAATGAATATTTAGATCAAATTGACAAGAATTAGACATGGGATCTTGTGCAAAGACCCAAAGGTCACAATGTGATTGGTACAAAATGGATCTTCAAGAAAAAGTTTGATGACCATGGAACTATTATTAGAAACAATGAACTACTAGTTTGTAAGGGATATTCACAGATTGAATGTGTTGATGTTGAAGAAACCTTTGCTCCATTGGCTAGACTAGAGTCAATAAGGCTATTCCTTTCCATGTCACTCCAAATAGGATATAAAGTATATCAAATGGATGTCAAGACAACATTCCTAAATGGTTTACTCGAAGAAGAGGTCTACATTGAACAACCAGTGGGTTTTGTTCTTGGTACTAATGAAACAAAGGTTTGCAAACTAAAGAAAGCTATATATGGTTTGAAGAAGGCACAACTGGCGTGGTACTCCTAGTTGGACTCTTATCTCAAGAAGCTGGAATTCAAAAGAGGAGGAGTAGATCACAATCTGTATGTGAAGAATTATCCAAAAGATAAATTCATGGTTCTTGTCTACATTGATGATATCATATTTGGTGGCAGCAGGCAGAAATCAATGGATGAATTTTCTAATCACATGAAATTAGAATTTTGAAATGTGTATGATTGGGGAGCTCACATATTTCTTGGGGATGCAGGTGATTCAAAAGAATGATTACACTTTCATTTCTTATGAAAAGTATGCAAGATAGTTGCTGAAGAAGTTTAATATACAAGACTCCAAAACAATGTCAACTCTGATTACAATTGGAACTAAACTTGGAAAGCATTAGGATGGGACCTCTGTAGATCCTACCATGTACAAGAGGATCATTGGAAGCTTACTGTACTTGACAACGACACGAATAGATATTGTCTTTGCCACATGTCTTGTAGCCTTCTTTCAGAGTAATCCAAAAGAAGAACATATGGAAGCAGTAAAAAGAATCATGAGGTATATTCAAGGTACTCACAATTATGGCTTATACTTTGCTGCATGAAGGAATAGTGATTTATTAGCATTTTCTGATGCTGATTGGGCTGGCTATGTTGTGGGAAAAAATTCCACCAGTGGTGGAGCATTCTATATTGGAAATAAATGTGTTGGATGGTTGAGAAAGAAACAAGAAAGTACTTCTCTTAGTACTGCTGAAGCTGATTATATCTCCACCACAAAAGCGTGCACTCAACTGCTATGGATGAAGTAGCAATTAATAGATATTGGTGATGAAGTGAAGAAACCAATGGTGATTTACTGTTATAACAAGAGCCCAATTGATCTTATGAAGAATCTGGTTCAGCATTATCATACAAAACATATTGAAATTCGGTATCATTTTATCAAAGAGAAAGTTGAACAAGGTGTGATTAGAATGGATAATGTGGGAACTGATGAGCAAGTGGCTGATATCCTGACCAAGCCACTGTCAACGGATATATTTGTAAAACATTAGTTGAACCTTGATGTTCAACCACCTCCCAATGCATAATGAGGTTATAGAAATCCCCTCTCTCCAGTTATGTTAATTTTTTTTAATCTGTTTATGGATGAAATGCAGGTTTATGGGGGAGATACTATCTAGGGGGAGTGTGGATTGAGCTGATCAATTAATAAATCTCAGTCTTTGGATTTATTGTCAATGGGTGAGAAAGGAATAAATTCAGGATGAGTAGGAAATGGTTTCAGGATGAGAAGGAACGGTTTCAGGATGAGAAGTAAATGGGAACCCAATTCACAATTTATCTCTTGTTTTCTACATCGAGCATTGATCACGTAGACTCAGAGTGTTGGCTGAGTTGATCCTTGCATTTTTGGTTTGCATGTGGATGGTGATTTATTGAATTTATTCTATGATTTCCAACAAACCCAAAGGGGGGTATTTTTGGAACCATGGTCATGTATGCATGGATTGGAGTGTGATTTGTGTTTATTGTCAATCCTCAGAGGAAGCTCAGAATGTGTGCCAGCAAAGTGCTCATACAGGTCAAGCTGATAACAGGATTGAAGGTGGCACCATTTTAGAGTGTTTACCGAATTTCTGGACATCAAAATTGACAAAAGGGGAAACAATGTTTTTTGGCAAAGGGACTTGTGCACCAACTACGTGGAGGCTTCAGAACTTGCGTACCTGTTGCTTTTCAAGAACAGAACTTCAAAATATAGCAAAGGAAAGAGGGTTGGGAAAGTATTGATTTGGTCGTGCAAGTGACTAGCGTGACAAGAAGGCACTTGCGCGCCGGTACCTAAGCGTGCCAGATGTTTTTCATGATCAGATCTTTAAAATATGGCAAATGAAAGAAAGTCGTGCAAGTATTGGTTGGGTCACGCAAGTGAGTTGCACGACAGAGGCTAGGGTGGATAGAGCTGTGCACCAGAACTTGCGCACCGAGAGGAGGGTTGCACGCCACCGCGCAGGGTGTCCAATTTGCCTATAAATAGTGGACCACCCCTCCTCATTTGTAACGAAGTTCGAGACATGGAGAAATTAAGTGCTCCTGTCACGCAGGTGAAGTGGTCATGCAAGTGGTTGTGGGTTGCAAAAGTATAAGTTGCGCAATAGTTGTTTAATGCATGCCGAAAATGGTTTTAGTGGAAAAGAATGTGAGTCGTGCATGTTTGGAATTGAAGAAGGTTGAGTCGCACAAGTGTTGGAGGTGGACTTGCACGCCAGCTTGGGGAAGCTCTCTAGGTGTTGTTGAAGTGCACCCATCCTTTTTGAATCTGCATGAAAGCTGGAAGATTTCCCGGTACCCTCAGCGTAAAGTGATATTCATCTACTGGTGAGAGTTGGACTTCAATAGATCATATACATATAATTGAGGATGCATTCTTTTTCAATGATGAAGAGACCTTCACGTCTATAAACTGATTGGGACTTCACCGAAGGCAGTGAGCCAGGGGGTCAACGGGAGTAACCCGAGGGACGCAGTGAGCTATCCCTGAACCTTTGTAAAGGCAGTGATCCAGGGACAGAGTGACTGTGCCCGAACCTTTGTAATACACATCTAGTGAAGTTTAGTGGAATTTGGTTCGACCGACAACCTGCCGGTGTATGCTCCTTGGACGTAGCCCCTAGTGGTGAACCAAGTAAAAGGTGATGTGTCATCTCTCTACATGTGATTGTTAGATTTCTGATCATTTTCATCACATAGGTTTAACAAGTTCCTGCCAATGTGGGAATAAGATCCTTCATATTAAAAGAAAAAATTGTCACCCTGATTCACCCCTCCCCTCTCAGGGTGTCCTGGGGTCCAACATAATATATCATAAATAAATATGGTATCCCTCAAATAATCATTTCTGATATATATTATTGATTTCTTCATGGTTTTAGAAAGGGTTATAAAAGTCATTGGGCACTCAGGTGATTTTGAGTACAACATGACACCCACAGACTGGTGGACAATATGAGTGGACTATTTAGGTGTTTGAAGAAATGTTGAGGTTTTGTGTCCATAAATTAAATGGTTTATGGGAGAACTAACTATTACTAGTGGAATTAACCTATAAAAATAGTTGTTATGTGACTATTCAAATATCCACTCATGATGATTTGTATGGGAGGCCATATCATTCACTCTTATACTAGAATGAGGTAAGTGTAGTAGTGATGGTAAGACCAAGTGTTATCTAAGAGATAATATAGTAATTCAATTTGATCTGTAATATGGTGTCTACTATAACACCCAAATATTTCATGAAATATTTTTTTTAAATAAATTTTTTTCTTTGATATCTTATATTTCACAAAACATTGAGTTTTAACAAACTGTGATATACTATTAATATTATTATTTAAATAACTCCATTATAACCTAACAATTAAACATATTACTATAAAATGTAATAACAACTTTTAAAATATTAAGTATAATTTTTTTCTATAAATAAAAAATATTGTTGATAAAAGCACATAATATTTAGTAAATTCTTTATATGTTTTGAGAATAACTTTTTTCAAAAAAAAAAGGTTTTTATTAACAAATAATAAAAGTAAAATTTTCCACTTTAAGAAAATGTATTTGAAAAAATAAATTTCCTTTTATAAATCTACATTTAAAATTTCAATTTGAGTAAATTTATGATAATTTTATGAAATGATTAATTTTTTATGAATAGTAAAAAAGCATTGATTTTTATTAAAAATTTACTTTTCATTTAAAGAATTTACAAGATCCATTTTATTTTAATATAGTTTTGAAAATAAAATTATTTCAATCATATATTTTTTAATCCAATGTAGGTAATTATAATAACTTTCATATTTAATATTGATATTAAAACTTTTTATACTTAAGAAAATTGTCTCTTTATAAAACTTTTTTTTCATTGCATGTCTGGGTTTTATTTTAAATTAATATCCAATAAATTTGTAAATTGAATTTGATAAAATGGATTATATATTTTAAATCAAATAAACTTTGCATATATAATAAGTTCATATTAATTTCAAGTAATTTTTATGAGTAAAAATAATAAAAATTAATTACTTATATTAAGGTTGAAATGTGGTTTTTCTTATTACATACACATTTGTTAAAATTAATTTTCAATAAACATAGGATCTATATTTAATAAATTTTATTTAATATTCGAAATAAAAGGGTAAATTTTATATAATAAGTTCCATTTAAATTTTATTATTGAATGATAAATTACCTAGGTAAATAAAAAAGGGTTGTTACCATAGTGAAAAATAAAATTTTAATAGTGAATAAACCTAGAAATTAAAGAAAAAAATGTTGAAAACTTGTATTTTTTTATGTTTTAGGCGTGTCTTGAACATATAATCCATCCAATCATTTATTTATCAAATTTGGAGTCACATGGATTGACAGTGACTTCCATTTATTGAATAGTTTTGGGTATTTACACAAAATACCACTCTTTAATTATAAATGAGGACCTCATCCCCCCACTTATTCACACATAATATGTCATTTGGCTTGACCAAAACATATGATAATCTCTACCAAAAATTCTTTCCCAAATTATTGATCTTCTAGTGTTCCCAAAATACCAATCCTATGGTCCTTAATAATATATTCAAAAGAGGTTTTTCTAAGAAAAAGTAATTGTCATCACGAAACTCTTTCATTTAAATTCTTATCTTGATGTAATCATTCATATCCTAATAATTATAATATAATATATAAAAATTAATTATTATTTTTTGGAATAATCTTTATCCGTCTTCTATTCCATTAAGTGGTAAATGAAACTATTGATCATGTGTACCAGAGATTACCACCTCACGAACTGATGTAATTCGTTTTCCATCACCACATATCATGGATTGATATAATGATTGGTTTAAATTAGGTATATTATATTTATAACATAATTATACTTATTTATTTATAATATCACATAAACCTTCTTACCTTCCATTTTGTGGGAATATGATAACATCGCAGGTGGGTATGGCGAACTACCACCTCGTGAAGTGATGTGATTAATTACTCACATATGCTTTACATGGAAGTTAATAAGAATATTTTTAATGGAAATATTATATATATATTAAATTTACATTATTTTATAAATTCTATATACTATTTACCTTTCTTTCGTTTCATGTGTCAATAAAGTAGAAATAATTTTTATGCTTACATATGACCTACAGTCTCCATGAATGATGTAATTAATTTTCTATATCTAAATTTAATGGGTTACTATAAATATATATATAATGAATATATATGATATTTGTATAATGGTTGACATTCAACAGATTATGGAACCATGATCAAAGTAAAATAACCAATAACACAAAACCAAAACATACATGAAAAATTAAGGTGTTAATACCAAAAAGGCGATTTTAACAAGGAATTGTTGATAAACAGGTAATAAAAGGTCATAAGTAAATTTTATATGGTATGATAAATATAATTATTGTTTTTTAATAGATTTATAATAAACTTATAATCATTATATAGTAATTTCTAATGCGTATTAAATAATTCCATACTTAAAGAAATGGTTTTTCGTCTCACTTTTATTTTCTATGAGACGCATGTCATATTGACCACTTGTTTATTTTGTGTTCTATATATAATTACAATGAATATATTTTATGATTATTATCATTATAATTAAAAGATATATATATATATCCATAAAAAAATTTCTTTCATGGGTCTTAGGATTTAAATGTTACCAAAGTGTTAAGAATTTTATGTCCAATTACATTATTTATTGGGATTGTTTATCATTAAGTCTCCAACGATGAAATATTTTGATCTACAACTCAAGAAACTATTTTATTTTCTTATCCATTGTTTGTTTCTAGTGAATAAATTTTTTCCTTTCATTTTTATCCCTTTAATAATTAAATATACCAAATTTTTATTTATAAAAAAATACTTGTTTCTCTCGTTGGTCGAAAATCATTTTACATCCACATACAAGTTTTCTAAAAAAAATTAAATAAAATTTTCACTATTTTTTAGTGAATTTTTAAATATTTTTTAGCCATTTTTGACATTTTATAAAAAAAAATAAAAGGAACCATCAAGTACTTTTTGAAAAAAAAAGTCTCTTGTGGCTTTTTACCAAAAATGTGAAAAGATTTTTCATTTAAGCATGTACGACCTGAATGGTGTTTTTCTGCACCATAACCGATTAATGATTTAAATATTAATTTTAAATTTTATAAGGATATTTCCAAAGAAAATTTTTATTTAATATTTGTTAAATTTTTATATTTTCAATAAGTGTTTTAAAAATTCAAAGGATATTTTCATCAAGAATATTTGAATGATATTTTTATATAATTCATATTCATCAAGGACAACAACATTTGTTATTGCTTATATTTTACTGGGGATATGATCCAATTATTCCATCTATATTCTTTATATAGATGGTTTATGATGATAATGAAGAGATGTTTATGAAACTCATTGTTTTTCCCTAGGTTATTTTATAACGAATTTATGAAGTGATTATGAAACCCATTTCCTTTATATTGGATATGATATGATGAAATGTTCATGAAACTTAATTCCATTCAATGGGTTATATTATTATTAATGATTTATAATCTTTTAGAATATAAATTTATGAACTATGTTATGGGTGGGACCTATATCTCCCTCTAATTCATTGGGTGATCTTTTTTATCTCATGAGATAATAATGGGAAATAAGCCAATGTGCTTGATTTTCTATGTGAAACAGACTAATGTGCTTAATACACTATAGAAAATATGATGCAGGATATGTTATGAAATTGTAAATAGTTGCTGATTCTTGATCTCAAATGATTTTATGTTATTAGATATTAACCTTGAAATATTAGATAATTTCTATACTTATGATGGTGCCATGCTTATATTACATGAACTTATGGTTCTTGATTTATTTATGTAGATCTTTCACTCTTATAGTTCATTTCTTTTGAAATGACAATGTTTTATTCCATGGATCATTTTTTTAATCCATGATATATTGGGTATTAAATTTTAAAGTTATATTTATAATCTCACACTATTATTCGTATCTTATGTTTTCATATGATAATTTATGGATATGTCCCATGTTTACCCTTACTGAGCATATGATCTAAACCATTCTTATGTTTCCTTTATAATGGTTAGGAATAAATATTTAAGTAGGGTTTTTATATTAATTTTATTAAATGGGAATATCATTATGGGATTTGTTGAAGATCATTCTTGAAATAAAAATATTATGTATCTAGTCTCTAATGACACCAAACTTATACAGCCCTTAGTCATTTATTTTTGAAATGTATTTATTATTCATTTATTAAGATGTAATATCTATGTATGAAAATTCTGGGCCTCTATAGTTGGTATTAGAGGAAATTTTGAGTAAACATTTGGAAATTAGGATAAGAAATATTTATTGAGATCCCCATATATGTGTATAAGTATATTTCTAAGGATATGTTAAAGGATATTTCTAAGGATACATTTAAGGATAATTCAATGTATAAGAAAATGTCAAGTAGTTCTTGGTTAAGGATAGAGAAATTGGTTTCCAAGAAATTAAATACCTTATTGGATACTACCAGTGGATGTGGATATATAGGAGTTGTACCTAGGGGTAATAACACTGAAAAAGTGAACATTGAGTTTCACTTGATCATCACTAAGTGCATGAAAACAAGCCTTACTGCACACCTAGTTTGACACTCCCATGGGGTATGATTTAGAAATTTAGAAACTATTTATGAATAATCATGAAGGAATTGAATAGATTCTGACTATGAATAACCTAGGTTAAAAATAAGGGGTCTTATATTTAAAATAATGTGTCATGATTTAGACATCCAGTAAATGATTTTTCATGATTATGTGGTTTCCCACTATGATTTTCATTAAATACAATATGAATTTTGGTTTAATTAAATGGATAGAACCCAAAGGAAACATGTTAATATTGAATTTTATTGACAATGAAATGATTTTATCCTTGAGAGACCATATTTTAAAAAAAATAGAATGAAAAATCCCATGTTTAGGCTCACATAAATTTTTCAAGATTTGAATTGCATTTAAATTCCAAAATTGAAAAGGAGGGAATAAAATTCTATTGAGTCCTTCATGAGGAAACACCCGTATTATTTTAGTGTCTTAATTGATCAACTAGTTTCTTAGAAATAGATCAGTGTCACTAAAAATATATTTTATGCTCTCCAATGTTTAGAGCATGAAATATTTTTTTTGGTTTTTTATCATTTGTATGGTAAAATAGATCGGTTCTGGAATCTTATGAAGAACACGAGGGAATAGAAAAAAATTGACTATATATTGTGGGATGTGTTTAATAGATTATTTTTTAATAATTAATTTCATCATATTCTTTGTTGAAATATAGAGAAGTAATTACATGAGATGAAGCATAAGGATATTGAATCCATTGGTACCTATGAGGAAAGTTTTACAAGTATTATGAGGTATAAATATAATATTATTATTTAACATAAAAGTTTGGTTGATCAATTTTTTGGTAGCCTAAAACCAAGTCTATTAAGTTAATTTGAGATAAAATAATTTTGTAGCTATGAAAAAATATTTCAACATCTAGTCAAAGGTGGAATTGTAAATTGGATATTCCCACCATTCCCATGGATTTGATTGGAAAAACAAGTCAAGTTCCATGAAAAATTGAATAAATAACATCGTGGAAAGAAATTATAGTCATCTACATGCTAGAAGTGTGGAAAGAAACATCAAGGGAACCAATTTAATGGAACTGGGAGGTGTTTTAAATGTGGAAGTGTGGGTCATAAATCCTATGAATTTTGAAATCCAATTAATGGGCCAGTTAATGTAATAAAAGAGAAGAAGATTCCCACTAACACACCAACCATTCTCCAATTGTTCAAATGAAAGGATTGTGATAATTATTATAACCAATTATTAAATATGAAGGTTAATGGTTATGATCAATGCCATACACCTCTTAAGATGAGTGGAAAAGGTAAATCTCATGGGATCACTATTTCTGATGAGGGGTATAACAACAACATAGTGAAGGGCACACTTACCATCCACTCTAGAACTGATAATTTATTATTTGACTCTAGATCTACAAACTCATTTATATCTTAAAATTTTTTGAAGGGTATTATGGTTCCACATAAGTAGTTAGATGTTGAATTAGTAGTTACAACTCTTAATGGTATGAGGATCACATATTAGGTCTACGATTCTTCTCCAATTGATGTTTATGGGGATATGAATCCTTTAAATATTTTTATTCTCCCTCTGGTTGAATTTGATGTTATCTTAGTCATGGATTGGATATATATATATATATATATATCCCACATCCATTTATGAGTAAGGGTAGTCATGTTTGATATTCCAAACTAACCTATGATCATCTGTCAGTGTGATGATAAATATAAACTTTTGATGGATATCACATCCAATATATATGCCTTGATTCCCATTATAAAGGGTTTTTTATCTTGGATGGTTGGGGAGAAATTCTTACATCGATTATATTCCTATTGTGTGGTATTTTGTTGATATATTTCAAGAATATTTTCCTAGTGTTACACTTAATCATGAAGTTAAGTTCTCAATAGAACTCATATCTAGTTCCACATCTATTTTAAATAATCCCTATAGAATGACCTCGATTAAGTTGAGGAAATTAAAGTAGAACCTCTAGGAGAACATTGAAAAAAATGATTCATGTATCCAAGTTTGTCACTATAGGGGGCACCAGTTATTTTATTAAGAAGAAAGTTGAATTGATCCGACTCTACATTGATTATTGGAAGAAATACAAGATCACAGTCAAGAACAAGTATCTTATACCTCATATTGATGACTTGTTTGACAAAATTTATAGATATTAAGACTTCTAAAAGATTAAATTCATTATGGATATCATTAATTGACATTTAAGAAATTAGATATACCCAATATAGTATTTTTTACAAGTCATGGATACTATGGGTATATTGTGATGTCATTTAGTCTTAATAATTCACTTGATATCTTTATATATTTAATGAAAAAATTATTTTGATATTACATTAAATATTTTTTTGGTAGTCTTTATAGATGATGATATTTTTATGTATTCAATCAAAAATTAAGAACATAAATATCACATGATAATTGTACTAAAGACCAGGAGGAAAGAAACGTTGTATGAAAAATTTACAAAGAATGAATTTTGGATACAAAAGGTTTTATTTTTAGGTCATATAATCTCAATAGATGGTATTTGAGTGTATTAATCAAATATAGAGTCTATTGAACATTAACTCATATAATCCATAGTGACTAAGATCCAAAATTTTCTTAGTTAGGTAGATATTATTGGTGGTTTGTATAGAATTTCACATGACTATAAAATCTGATCACTAAGTTATCTCAGAAGGATCCAAGTTCCTCTGGATAGATAAATCTGAGGAAACCATCTACAACTAAATATAATATTATTCATCACACATGTAATTACATTAAACTATTTTTGATAAGGGTATGTAATCTATAGTGATGCATTAAAGAAGGGACTGGAATGTGTTCTTATGCAGAATGATATATTGATAGCTTATGTCTCATAAAAATGAAGGTTTGTGATAAAAAAAATGCCCAACTCTTGATTCAGAGTTATCTATGTTAATTTTGGTATTAATGATATAGAGGCATTATATTTATTGAGAAAAGTGTGTTATATACACTAATCAAAAAAAATTAAAGAATATATTCACATATAAAGAGTTCAATATTTTACAAAGAAGATGGTTGTAATTGATTAATGATTATTACTTCTCAACACTCTACCAACCTAGGAAAGTGAAGAAGGTGGGAGGTGATTTGAATAAAAATGATCTTGTTATATCATTCATGATGAGGATCACAAAAGATCCAATAATTTTTTTTTATATATTTAAATATTGAGGGAATGGGATAAATCTTATGTTTCTCAAATAAGTGTTTAACCATATATCCATGTGATGATAAAATTATTGTGAAATGGGGATTTGGATCTATAAAAGAAGGTGAAAATGTCTTGAGTTAATCCTTGATTATTATTAAATGATAAGGTTCTCGAACCATTCATGTGGTCCATCCATATCAAATTTGAAGAAGGATCTCTTAGAAGAGGTTTATCATTCTTCATTCTATATTGATCCTAGAAGTACAGTGATGTATTGAGATTTTAATGAGTATTTTTTGTGGGATGGTATGATGATATATATTGAAAAGTTTGTATCTCGGTTCACGATATATCGGCAAGTTAAGGTGGAGAGACAAAAGTCTAAATGGGAAATTACAACCATTATCCTTAATAGAATTGAAATGCGAAAACATCTTTATGTATTTTTTCATCAGAATCCCAAAAACATCAAATGGTCACAATGTTATATGGGTTGTAGTTGATTACATTACAAAGTCTGAGCACTTAAATAATATCAGATAATATTTTTGTCTGGATCATCTTTCTGTAATATTCATTAATAAAGTGGTAAGGTTAGAAGAAGTATCACATTCTATTGTGTCTAATCGATATATGAGGTTTAAGTATATGTTCTAGAGAATTCTTCAGTAATATCTGATTATGAAGATGGGTTTCATCATTGTGTGTCATCCTAGTATATATAGTTAGTTGTACAGAAAAAATTCAAACCCTAAAGGATATATTGAGAACTCGTTTTGTTGATTTCAAATGTGGTTTGGATCAACACCTTTCTCTAGTTTACTTTACATACAATTATAGCTTTCACTCTAGAATTCAGATCACTCCTCATGAATCCCTCTATTAAAATATGTGTATAAATTCAATGTACTAGGATGAAATTGGAGAAAAAACTATCGGTACTTGAGAAATCTAAAGAAATGTAAGACAAGGTTAGATTCATTCAGCAACATATAATGTAAGTGAAAACTTGTTAGAAAATTTATGCTAACAATTGTTATAGTGATATATAAATTGAATTCAGTGATAATGTGTTTCTAAGAATTTCTCCATATAATAAGGTAATGAGAATCATAAAGAAGGAAAAACTAATCCCTAGGTGAATCAGTCCCTTTCAAATTGTTGATTATATTTGGATGTTATAATATCGATTGGTGCATCCACAAAACGTCTCTCAAGTCCATGATGTGTTCCATATATCTATCCTAATGAAGTATATACATGATATTTGTGATTAAATCATTGGTAACACTATTGGAGTATGATCTTTATAATAAAGAATAATCGTTGGAGATTCTAGATTATATAGAGAAATAGTTATGAAATAATACCACTCATCGGGTCAATGTTTTGTGACAAAACCACTAACTTGAGGAAGCTATGTGAGAACCTGAGGATGTAATGAGGAAAAAATATCCTAAGTTTTTTTAAACAAAGTGATTTTATTTCAAGGGTTAAATTAATTTTAATACGGGTATAATGTGACACCCTAAGATTTTATGAAATATTTCATCTGAATAAATTTTATTTCCTCGATAACTTATGTTACATACAACACTGAGTTTTAATAAGGAACAATATACTATTAATATTATTATTTAAACATAAACATTATAAACTATCTATTAAACTTGTTAGTATGAATATAAATAACCACTTTAAAATTATTAATTAAAATGGTTTTATATAAATAACATATATTTATGAAAAAGTGTACTTAATTTTTATTAAAGTCGTTATATTTTTTGAAAATTATATTTTCTCAAAAAAATTAACAAATAATAAAAGTAATTTATATTAATTATCAAAAATATATATGAAAAAATAAAATTCATTTTTGAAATATAATTTTCAATCTTATATTTGAATTAATTTTTTAGAATCTTCTAAGAAGACTAATTTTTTGATGAATAATAAAACAATAATATTTCTTATTAAAAAAATTATTTTTGTATAAATATTTTAAAAGATAATTTTTTTAAGTTGGTTTTAAATTTTCAATTATTTAAGTTATATATTTATTAATCCTATTTATATCACTAGAATCAATTTTATATTAAATTTTTATATCAAAAGTGTTTAGACTTATGAAAGTTTTTTCTTTAGAAAACTACTTTTCTATTACGTCTACTGGATTTATTTTGAATTAAATTATGCTAATTATGTGGATTTAGTTTTATAATTTTTATTTAATATTTTTAATCAGAATAACTTATATTATATAAAATTTTTAAATTAAATTTTTTATAAATATTATTTAAAATCAAAAAAAAAAATTGGTTAAGGTTCAAACAGGGTTTTACGTGTTACATACGCATGTGTTAAAATTAATTTGCAACACACATAGGATATTTATTTAAAATTTTTGAATTAATATTTAGAATAATTATGTATAAATAATCTTACAAGGATAATTTTAATGTAAGAATTTAAGGATAAATTATCTAGGTAAATAAGAAGAGATCAATTACTATAGAAAATGTGAAGACCCGAAAATTACAAGCGAAATTTTTTCTTAATTTTCTTTGGGATTTTACGAGTACGCAGTTTCTGACAGCACCTGATTCTGAGGCCCGGTGTGCCCGAAATAAATTTCCAAAGTTTAGCTCGGGTATGTTCGGTGAACGAACGAGCGGGTTTTCCTAACTTTTGAACCGGTGCTCGGAATCGAAATTTGAGGGCACCGATGAAACCGCAGCGTCGGTGTTTTCTTAGGAAGACCTTTTTCTGGAGTTGCGTTTACACAGAATTAGTTTTTTAAAAAAAGGGATTAAGATTAAAGTGAAATAAAAATTGTGTTACCATTTTTATTCCACATTCTTAAGTGGTTTATCCCATGTGAGGGGGTTGGGGTGGGACCCACTGATGTTCAAACCCCCCTTGAGAGGATTTAAGATGAGGTGGGGCCCACACGATCCCCCACCTTTTCATTTTTCCTTAAATCCTTTTTAAAACCTCTTTTGTCATTAAAGTTTCCAACTTATCACTTCAATTAATTTTGAAAAGTTATGTTTAATTAAATAAAGTGAATTAAATTATGCGTGTTTGAATTTTAAAAGGGTTGGAAAAAGTAATAAAATAATGCTAAAGACTTTTTTTATTTTGGTTGCTTCATTGTGTTGAGAGAGGGAGAGTTCTACCATTGAAGAACTTCATCATCCTTCTTGAAGAACGCAAAGAACACTGATACGCCTTCCTTCATTATTTTTCCCGCGTCAAAGGAAGGGAGACGTCGTTTCACCTTGGACAATCTCCGTCAACGTGTATGGAGCCACACCTTGCGACGTCGTTTTCTGCGACGCTCATCGATCATCAACTCGTTATCGAGGCAGAGGTTTAATTGTGTTCGTCAATATTCTTTTTCATTCATCATCAATTTCTTTGGGCCGCTTGTTATCAATTTAACGGGAAGAGGTCGGACCGCACAAACATGGCTGGCCCTCCTCCCCCGTTGTTGTTGTGTTCGTTGCGGCTTGAAAGAAGGTGACGCGGTGCAACGACACCACGCAGAAACTTGAAGGAATACGTCGAAGAAGCGCGGCGCCATCGCGCCGCGCCGTTGGGGATGAAAGAAGTCGCGGTCGGGGCGGGGCCGCTGCAAAGGGGCGCGGCACCGTCGTGCCGTGCAGGAGAACCACGAAGAGACCACAGTCGGAGCGGGGCCGCGGCGGAGCAGGGAGCGACGACTGGAACCGTCGGCACGTCGGAGGGGCGGGAACGTGAGGTCCCGCGGCAGCGACACCGGCCGGCCAGCCGGGTCGGCCGGTCGGACAAGGCCGGGGGTCGTAACCCCCGGCTGGCAAAAGGAGCGGCCCCCACGTGGGGGCAGCCATTTCAAAACAGGGGGCAGCGCCCCCCATCCCCCTTCCGCGACAGCTCGACGAGCGTCGAGCTGGCCATACGGGCCGCGCCCGCGCCAGGCCACCCTGCCGCCCAGGTCGGGCCGGGATGGGCCACGCCGGCCGGGCCGGTTCGGGCCGACCCAGGGGGTCTTGGGCCGGGTCGGTCCGGGCCCAAAACCCCCTAAAACCGGACAGGTTCGTTTAAATGCTCATAACTTGTGCTATGGACTTCTGATCGACGCATCGTCAGTTGCGATGGGATCCTTGGATCGAGACTGTCGTTTCGGTGTATTACACTCAAGGTTTAGGAGAACTTGGGGTATGGCCGGGTTGGTTCAGACATGAGACCAACCGGGCCCTCGGAGCGGAAACGCCTATAACATGAGCTTCGGACGTCCGATTGACGTGTCATCGACTTTGTTGGTTTCCTAGTAGTGAGACGGACCTTTTGCATTACTCCTCTTGTGGTTTGGATGCAGTTGGAGTATGGATGGGTTGGATTGTACCTGAAATCCAATCGGGCCCCAGGAACGGAAAAGTCGTCAACTTTCAGACCGGACGTCCGTTTAACGAACCATCAGTGACATTGGTGATCACGTTGAGAAACGGTCCTTATGAGTATACCCTATGTGAGTTTGGGGTATAGTTGAGATACATTCGGTTTGGTTCATACACGAAACCAACCGGACCCCAGGGATGAAAAGTCTAATAACTCTCAGACCGGGCGTTCGATTGACGTGTCGTCTGTCGTGTTGTGTACCTATTGAGGAGACTGAACCTTGGGATACATCAACTCTATTATACGTGACAGTTGATTTATCGACCTCTTGGCTCATGGAGCGGACCCTCCCGGAACGAGCGTGCTGTGTGCGGAAACGCTAGAGCTGGCTGAGACTTGACGACTGCTGATCGATCGACTCGGAGTGTTTTGGATAGTCCGGTGGGGAGCGCTTGGTTTTAGTGGAAGACCCACGGCGGAGGAGTGCTTGGTTGTAGCAGCAGACTCGCGGTACTCAACATAAGGAGTACCTCTATAGGCTATGAGGGGGAGCACTTAGTTGTAGCGGCAGACCCATGGTGGGAAGCGCTTGGTTGTAGCAGTAGGCCCACAGTACTCGATAGGTGGAGTACCACAGCAGTCCAAGGTTAGTGGGAAGTGCTTGGTTGTAGCGGAATTCCCATTGTACTCGATAGAGGAGGAGTTCCCCAGCAGTTATGGGTTCGACGGTGAAGACTTTCATTCTGGAATCCTCCGTGTGTTTGACGACGACGACAACCGTACTGGAATCCTCCGTGGGTTCGGCGGTGATGACTACAGTACTTGTATCCTACGTGGGTCCTAGCTAGATGAATCAGTAACTACATTTTATCATCTCCTTTTTCCTTACAAATTATATATACCTGTGTGAGCTGAGTCTTGACATTCAATCATTATCTTCGATATGATTGACTTGATTTCCTGTGTGGATTGGGTTGTAGTATCCTGTATGGACGTGATTGAACTCGGGCTCGGATGTTGGAGCTAAACTAAAATTGATGACTTAGGTATATGTATGGGAATATACCTAAGTAGTGTGGGATGTTACTTCATGATTGTATCTTTCCTTTGTGGATTATCCTTTGTGGATTTTGGGAGACCTTCGGGGGTCTCAGGGTCCCTACTGAGTAGCGTATACTCACCTCTGCACGGGCTATGCCCACACTACATTGTGTTGGATGCAGACGTCGGACAGCACTAATCGTGGTTGAGGCTTGTGGAGAAAGATGGTACCTGGAGGTGGACCATTGGGTGGGACGTACACGAAGCGAACGGCTGGACCTGAGGAGCTGAGGAGGCTATCTATACCCACCCTTCAGGTGGGACTTCTAGTGGACGGCTCGAAATTGCTACTTTATTTTCAGTTGATGTACTTTCTTTCCAGTTGTACTTTACTTTCAGTTTGGGTTTGTATTCTGGCCCATTTACTTTCCGCACTTACTATTTCACCCTGTTTACTTAGTGTTTACTTCATCTTGCTTACTTTGTGGTGTTTGTTTACTTTATAAAGGAAATGCATTCCCCTTTTTGTCGGGATTTACACCTTGGTGCTAGTATCCAGCCCCTGGCCTATGGAAGGCGGGCTTGGGGTATTCACGGCACGGGTCCCGAGGATGGGTCGTGAAAAATTGGTATCAGAGGAGTTCGGTTCTACCGAAGAACTCAGGACTCTGATCTTTATTCTATGTGAAGAAATAGTGTCAAGGGTATTGAGTGTGGTTATCAGTCCAGGGAGTCCAGTGTTGGTGCAGCGACCGACGTATCCGTACACTAGGACCGTGACTTCTGATTTCTGACTCAGTGCACGAAAACACTGATTGCATGTGTGTTTCAAAAGTTTTCTTTATGATTACTTTATTTCATCTCACCAGGTATACTGTTTTGACCATGGCGCACCTATTTCCTTTTAGGATGGCCCCACGATGGCATCCAGCTGGGGTTCAGAGCTTTGTGCGAGATGAAAGCCCACCGAGCGATGAGGCCTCGGTGCAGGGCCCCATTACAGCGGAGGCACCGGCGGTACCTCTACCTGCTGAGCCACCGATGCCACCATCCCCACCTACTGAGAGTGGACATCTCCTTAGTGCACTGCACGAGTTTCAGCATCAGAGACCACCTAGGTTCCTCGGGGAGACGGACCCTCAGGCAGCCGAGGATTGGCTGGAGGCTGTAGTTTGAGTTTTCAGGTTAGTGGGGACACCAGCTGACCTCATGGTGATCCTTGCAGCGAGCCTCCTGCACGCGGAAAAAGGAAGATAGTGGAGATTGATGCTCTAGGTGCACGACAAGGCATCCCTTCAATGGGAAGACTTCGAGAGCCTGTTCCAGGCAGAGTTTGTACCAGCCACCCTTTGAGTGGGGCGCATACAGGAGCTACTTCATCTTCAGTAGGGTAGCATGATAGTGGAACAGTATTCAGCGAGGTTCACTGATCTCTTGCATTACTCTATAGATATGGTACATGACCCGTTCTTCAGGGCCCAAACCTTTGAGAAGGGGCTCAAGAATGATATTAGAGCTTCAGTTGTTTCTCACAGTATCTCGACACAGACAGGGGTGTTGGAGCGATCCCTCTTAGTAGAGAGTTTCCTTACTGAGCAGTCTCCAGAAGCAGGACCCACCACTATCCAACATGCGGCAGAGTCTTCTACAGTGGGCAGTAGACAGATGACATAGAGGTCTAAGAGGACTAGAACTACAGGTGATCGACCGCATGACACAAGATCGTGTGTGCGAGGAACCCGGGGTGGATAACGACTTACCAGGAGCGGACAGTGTTACTCCTGCGGTGGGGTTGGTCACATGGAACGTGACTTTCCGACCCGCCATACAGATGACCAGAGGATAAACGAAGGACCTCCCAAGCAGAGGCAGAGGTTCGATCGGGGCGGATCTCAAGGAGCAGGAGACCGAGTCAGGGGAGCTGGCCGTGCAGCAGGTGGTGGGCGGCCCTTTGAGGCCCTACCACTACCACCACTAGGAAGACCACCCCGACCGCAGGGAACAGGTGGACAGGGGAGAGCTCAGCTTCAGGCAGCTGAGGCCTACGATCATGGATCTCTGGGAGCAGATGGACAGGAGCAGGACTAGAACCAGACATAGATACTTTTGCTAATGTTGCTTCTAGCTTTGTTGATGTTTGTTTTTGGATGCTTTGTGTCTTTGTACTTTGAGCTGCAGTAATAAAAGACACTTTTCTTTGTGGAATTTACTTTCCTATCCTCTCTTTATGTTGTTACTAAGAGGTTATGGTTTAAACTTTTGACTTGACCCTCACTTTTGAGAGTCCTACTGGAGGAAACCAATTGACCACACACTAATTTCGATAGTGTGACTCAACCCTTGGAGGCGAGAGTAATGGTTGGATCTCTTGGTTGTAGCATTGAGGCCTTACGACGTCATCCTTGGTGTGGATTAGTATCATCCATGTCGGGATTGACTGTATTAGGCGAAGAACGTGGTTCATCCTGGGGATAAGACCGGATTTCTCTATTCGGAAAAGATGAAATCTTAGAAGCTCTTATAGGACCAGAGAAGGACCAGGTCATCCAAGAGTGGATGAGGACAACTCAGAGCCGACAAAAGTCTTGTGCTGACAGGAGGCGGAGACCACTGGAGTTTGACGATGGCGACCACATTTTCCTACGGGTCTCACCTCGACGTGGATTACGAAGTTTTATAAATGGCAGCAAGTTATATTCGCACTTCATCGGACCCTTCTAGGTCCTCAACAGGGTAGGTGAGGTGGTTTACCGCTTGACCCATCCACCTCAGTTGCACCAGGTGGACAATGTTTTCCACGTATCTCAGCTGAGGAGATACGTGCACGACCCGACGCATATCATTGACGATGGGGAGACTTTGCGGAGGTCCCGGTGGAGATCGAGGATCGACAGGAGTGGGTACTACGTGGGTGGTCGATTCCTCTAGTGCACATCAGATGGCAGCACGGGAACCTCCAGGAGAGAACTTTGGAGCGGGAGGCTCAGATGCATGCTCAGTACCCTGATTTGATTCCCTAGTTTGTGATGTATCTTTACGGGGACATAAATCCCTGAGGTGGGAGTAATGTAAAGACCCAAACATTTCAAGGGAAATTTTTTCTTAATTTTATTTGGGATTTTATGAGTACACAGTTTATGACGGCACCTGATTCCGAGGCCCGGTGTTCCCAGAATCAATTTCCAAAGTTTAGCTCGGGTACGTTCATTGAACGAATGAGCAGGTTTTCCTAACATTTGAAATGGTG
This sequence comes from Viscum album, assembly GCA_963277665.1. Taxonomy (NCBI): domain Eukaryota; kingdom Viridiplantae; phylum Streptophyta; class Magnoliopsida; order Santalales; family Viscaceae; genus Viscum; species Viscum album. The sequence goes on from OY728166.1 coordinate 704,217,235, forward strand.
CTTGGAATCAAAATATGAGGGCATTGATGAAACCGCAGTGTTGGTTTTTGCTTAGGAAGACCTTTTTCTGGAGTTGTGTTTGCTCGGAATTAGTTGTTAAAAAATGTATTAAGATTAAAGTGAAATAAAAATAATGTTACAATTTTTATTCCACATTCTTAAGTGGTTTAGACCATGTGAGGGAGTTGGGGTGGGACCCACTAATGTTCAAACCCCCCTTGAGAGTATTTAAGATGAGTTGGGGCCCACACGAGCCCCCACCTTTTCATTTTTCCTTAACTCCTTTTTAAAACCGCTTTTTTCATTAAAGATGCCAACTTATCACTTCAGTTATTTTTGAAAAGTTATGTTTAATTAAATGAAGTGAATTAAATTATGAATGTTTGAATTTTAAAAGGGTTGGAAAAAGTAATAAAATAAGTCTAAAGCCTTTTTTTATTTTGGTTGCTTCATTGTGTCGAGAGAGGGACAGTTCTTCCATCGAAGAACTTCATCATCCTCCTTGAAGAACGTGAAGAACACTGACGCACCTTCCATCATTCTTTTTCCAACGTCAAAGGAAGGGAGATTCCGTTTCACCTCAGACAATCTCCATCAACCTATATGGATCCACACCCCGTGACACCGTTTTCGCGATGCTCATCGATCGTCAACTCGTTATCGAGGTAGGGGTTTGATTTTGTTCGTGAATATTCTTTTTCGTTCATCATTAATTTCTTTGGGCCGCTTGTTATCAATTTAACGGGAGGAGGTCGGACTACACGAACACAGCAGATCCTCATCTCCCATTGTTGTTGTGTTCGTTGCAGCTCGAAAGAAGGTGGCGCGGTGGAACAACACTACGCGGAAACTTGGAGGAATGCGTCGAAGAAGCGTGGTGTCATCGCGCTGCGCCGTTGAGGACGAAAGAAGCCGCGGCCGGAGCAGGTCCACGACAAAGGGGTGCGGCACCATCGCGCCACGCCGGAGAACCACGAAGAGACTGTGACCAGAGCGGGGCCGCGGTGGAGGGGCGCGACGCCGTCGCGCCCCGCCGGTGGGACCAAGGCCGTGGCCTTTGGCTGCGGCGGAGCAGGGAGCGGCGGCTGGAACCACCGGCCGCCAGTGCGTCGGAGGGGCGGGACCGCGGGGTCCTGCGGCGGCGACACAAGCTGAACAGCCGGTCCGACCGTTCAGAGAAAGCTGGGGGTCGTAACCCCTGGCAGGCAAAAGGAGCGGCCCCCACGTGGGGGCCGCCGTTTAAAAACAGGGGGGCAGCGCCCCCCCTTCCGCGACAACTCAGCCAACGCCGAGCTGGCCACATGGGCCGCCCCCGCGCCAGGACAACCGTCCTCCCAGGCCGGGCCGGGCCACGCCGGCTGGGCCGGGCCGGACCCGGACCCGGTTTGGGTCGGTCCGGACCCAAAACCCCCTAAAACCGGATAGGTTCGTTTAAATGCTCGTAACTTGGGCTACGGACCTCCAATCGATGCACCGTCAGTTGCGATGGGATACTTGGATCGAGAAGGTAGTTTTGGTATATTACACTCAAGGTTTTGGAGAACTTTGAGTATGTCCGGGTTGGTTCGAACACGAGACCAACCGGGCCCTCGGAGCGGAAATGCCTATAACGTGAGCTCCAGATGTCCGATTGACGTGCTGTCGGCTTTGATGGTTTCCTCTTAGTGAGACGAACCTTTTAGCTTACTCCTCTGGAGCTTTGGACGCAGTTGGAGTATGGTCGGCTTGGATTGTACCCAAAATCCAACCGAGCCCCTGGAACGGAAAAGTCGTTAACTTTCAGACCAGACGTCCGTTTGATGAACCGTCAGCGACGTTGGTGATCACGTTGAGAAATAGTCCCTATGAGTATACCCTATGTGAGTTCGGGGTACAGTTGAGATACAGTTGGTTTGGTTCGTACACGAAACCAACCGGGCCCCTGGAATGAAAAGGCTAATAACTCTCAGACCGGACGTTCGATTGATGCGTCGTCTGTCGCGTTGCGTTCCTATCGACGAGACGGAACCTTGGGATACATCAAATCTCGTCTACATGAAAGTTGATGTATCGACCTCTTGGCACATGGAGTGGACCCTCCTGGAATGAGCGTGCTGTGTACGGAAACCCTAGATCTAGAAGAGACTTGACAACTACTGATCGATCGAGTCGGAGTGTTTTGAATAGCCCAGTGGGGAGCGCTTGGTTGTAGCGGCAGACCCACGGTGGAGGAGCGCTTGGTTGTAACGTCAGACCTGAAGTACTCAACAGAAGGAGTACCTCTGTAGGCTATGAGGGGGAGTGCTTGTTTTTAGCGGTAGACCCATGGTGGGAAGCGCTTGGTTGTAGCAGCAGGCCCACAGTACTCGACAGGTGGAGTACCACAGCAGTCCAAGGTTAGTGGGAAGCGCTTGGTTGTAGCGGTAGGCCCACTTTACTTGATAGAGGAGGAGTTCCCCAGAAGCTATGGGTTCAACGGTGAAGACTTTCGTACTAGAATCCTCCGTGGGTTTGACGGTGACGACAACCGTACTGGAATCCTCTGTGGGTTCAGCGGTGACGACTACAGTACTTGTATCCTATGTGGGTCCAAGCTAGATGAATTAGTAACTACATCTGATCATCTCCTTTTGCTTTACAAGTGATGTATACCTGTGTGATCTGAGTCTTGACTTTCAATCATTATCTTTGATATGATTGGCTTGCTTTCCTGTGTGGATTGGGTTGTACTATCCTGTGTGGACGTGATCAAACTCAGGATCGGATGGTGGATCCAAACTAGAATTGATGACTTAGGTATACGTATCTTCATATACCTAAGTAGTGTTGGATGTTACTTCATGATTGTATATTTCCTTTGTGGATTATCCTTTTTGGATTCTGGGAGACCTTCGGGGGTCTCAGGGTCCCTACTGAGTAGCGTATACTCACCCCTGCACAGGCTATGCCCGCACTACGTTGTGTTGGATGTAGACGCCGGACAACGCTGATCGTGGTTGAGGCTTGTGGATCAAGACGGTACCTGGAGGTGGACCACTGGGCGGGACATACATGGAGCAGATGGCTGGACTCGAGGAGTTGAGGAGGCTATATGTACCCACCTTTCATGTGGGAATTCCAGTGGACGGCTCGGCGTTGATGCTTTATTTTCAGTTGTTGTACTTTCTTTCCAATTTTACTTTACTTTCAGTTTTGGTTTGTATTCTGGCCCATTTACTTCCCGTACTTACTATTGCACCATGTTTACTTAGTGTTTACTTCATCTTGATTACTCTATGGTGTTTGTTTACTTTATAAAGGCAATTCCTTCCCCTTTTGGTCAGTATTTACTCCTTGGTGCTAGTCGCCAGCCCCTGGCCTATGGAAGGCAGGCTTGGGGTAGTCATGGCACGGGTCCCGAGGACGGTTCATGACAGAAAAAAACGGTAAAAGTGAGTTAACTTATATATTAAAGAATAAAATATTTAAAACATTCATTTTTTTGTTGAGATATGGATCAAATATATCATCCATCCAATCCTTTATTTATAAAATTTTTAGGCACACAGAATTATAGTGACTTTCTATTATTAAATAGTTTTGGGTATTTTCAAATATTTCACTCCACCTCATTTATAAAAGGGGACCTCCTCCCCTAACTTATTCACACCTCATATGCCATTTTTAAAACTAAAACATGGAAAAATTTATACTAAACATACTTATACACATTATATAGCTTCTTATATTATAAAAATACCAATCCTAGGGTTATTAATAAGATATCTAAATGAATTTTTTCCAAGGGAAGGTAATTGTCTTCACTAAAATCTTTATTTTTAATTATTTTCTTACAAAAATCATTCATATCTTAAAAATTCCAATATAATAACATGAGGTTTTACCATATAAATAGATATTATTATTTAGATTGAATTACCAATATCCATCTCCTCTTCCATGAAGTTATAAATGAAACCATTGATCATGTATCAGGTGGACTACCACCTCGTGAACTAATGTAATTTGTTTTCCATCACCATATATCATGGCTGTATATAATGATGGATTTAAAAAATTAATATGATATTTATGACATAATTATACTTCATGATTTAAAATATCACATACACCTTATTACATTCCATTTATTGGGAATAATATTACATTTATCATGTGTACGGTTGACTACCGCCTCACGTAATGATGTAATTCATTCTTCACCTATGGTTTACATATAAGGTAATAAGAATAAGTTTAATTAAAATATGTGATATATTTGAAATATAAATTATTATATAAATTTGTTATCTTATTTATGTTTATTTCATTTCATGCATTGAGAAAATGGAAATAGTGTTCATGTGTACATACAACATGTCGTCTCCATGAATAGTGTAATTCATTTTCTATCTCTAACTTTAATGGAAAGATCTATATATATAAGTGTGTGTGTATATATAATTTCTATATATTATATTTAAATCATGGTTTAAATGATGGATATTATGGTACCATGATCAAACAAGAAGGAGAAAAAATACCCAACCAAAACATAAATGAAAAACAAAGTAGTTATTACCTAAAAACGATTTTAACAATGAATTTTTAATAAAAAGGTAATAAAAGGTCATAAATAAATTGTATACAGTATGATACATATGAATATGTCTTTGTAATATATTTATAATGAACATAAATTTATTATATAGGAATTTCTAATCTGAATGAAGGAATTCAAGACTTAAGGTAAGGGATTTTCGTCTCACTTTTATTTTTTTCTGAGACACATGCCATATTCACCACATATTTCTTTTCTATGGTGTATATACTACACAAGAATGTATATTATGCTCATTATAATGAAAATTATTTGATATAAATATCTATAAAAAGTTATTTATTTAATGTGGTTAATGATTTAAAAGTTACAAAAGTGGTAAAAGTTTTTTATTTGAATCTCATTGTTTATCGAGATTAAGTTTTTGAAGATAAAATATTATGACATACCTCTCAAGAAACTCTTGTATTTTCTTATATTCTATTAATTTATGGATATTATATTTTTCCATTCATTTTTTTATCATTAATATCAAATAATCCAAAAATAATGTTTTTATAAAAAAACTTATTTATTTATATCTTCGGTCGAAAATCATTTTTCTTCCATGTCCATGTTGTAACGCCCTGACCCCAGCTACCCAGAGTCGGTGCATTACATCGTAACATTGGCATGATCACAAAAGATCAAGTCTCGAAAGACCGATTAGTTTAGTAGCCTTGGAAACACTAGATACATTCGTAAACGTTACATTGCATCATAAAGTGAAAAACTACAATAACAAAGTCTCCATAGTCCACACTCATATCCTCTTCTGACAATCCCTGCAGGTCATTCATAAAATACTTCTTCACATCCTGGAAAATATTAAAACATTGAAAGGGGTGAGCTCAGATGCTCAGTAAGGATAACAATATTTCGGAAGCTTTCATAAATAAACATAAAAATTTAAGGCAATTTATAACTAAAACAAAAGCCTTATTGAACTTGAACTTCAGCATAATATGGCAAAAGTAAAATGAGATAATGCCATTCACTTCTTCACATGAATATTCTACTGTTTGAATAATCACATGAAATATCAATAACCACTTTCATAATGAGGGAATGTATAATGCCGGACATTCTGAAACATTTTGTCAAGGCCTCGGCCAAGACGTCTAAAATGATTAAGGCCTCGGCCAAAACCATAAATCAAATTGGGAAAGGGCCTCGGCCAATTCCATGTCTAGTTGTCTCATGAGACCTACCGATGCATCAAGGAGCTATAGCGGGCTCCACCCGTCACTTTTTATGTCCAATACATTCCTCATATGAATAGGTTTAAACATATCATAAACCATAACATAATCGTATCACATAAAACATGCATAAAGGAAACATAACATTTCCACATTTCAATCACAAGATTTCAATACAACATATTGATATAATAAAAATGCTTTCAAAACCATTTTCAATACCAAAATAAAAGAAAGTTAAAACTTTGTATTTATTTTTCATTAAAAAAAATGATGGCTTGTAGAGGAAGCCGAAACTCAAATAATGGTCACGGTGGCGGAGAAGTAATTTTTGCCACATAAGTACGGAAAGAAAAACATTCCCTTTTTGTCGTTTAGTAAAAGGCTTCGTATAAAAAAACATTCCTTTTGAATAAACGTAAAAGTCAAAGGGGTTTATACACCGTATAAAAGAAAGTTGTGTATAAAACCAAATATTACTCAATGAAAGGAGATTGAGACGAAGTCCTTAAAAAGATCATTTTTAAAATAAAATAGATCTATTACGTGTATTCACTATAGGTACACATAAGGAAAGTAAAAATACAAAATAATACATAATAATATCATGACATAATTGGAAATTAGGAGATTAACCCAAAGAATGGAAGTTGGGTTAAGAAGTTCCCTTACCTCGTGTCTGACTTGACTCAACCGTTCTTTAACCTCCTGAATAATAAACTAGAGTTAATATATACCTTATTAATAACCATTTTAAATTTTATTATCCTTATTATATCACTTATTACAATCATATGAACGTTATGTAATTATTTAAGTTAATAACGGTCGTTTTGTCGATCTTTGGTACTTGAGTCAACAATAAACTTCTTATAATTACAAGTTGTTTATGTGGTAGAATATCCATTATCTCCAGAATTATATACATGATTTAGATTTCATATATATCTCATATATCCAGTATATACATTCATTTATAATATTACGTAACATTTAGAGGTAAGAAATGAAATGCACCGTTCATGGAGACGGTAAGCCGTACGTACGCATGAACGCTACTTTCATTTAAATTTCATATTTAATGGAACGAAATCATAATGATATAAATGTATAATATAATTCCAATATAATATAGTGTATAATACCATTTAATCCATCCTTTATATATCCCACATATGGCATTAACGATTCAAATCACTTTGAGGGGGCGGTAGTCCGCACTTCCTAAAATGAAATTATCGCGTTTTACCAATAATGGAAATCATAAAGTATGCCATAAATGAGAAATACAGAAGCATAAGTAAAACATAAACATATTATATATCATATATAAAATAGTGACATCTTAATGGCCACCTTTGAAGGTGTTATATGAGTGTTGAACAATCATCGTTTCGTGAGGCAGAAATTCGTCATCCACAGAAACCGTATGTTCTTTAACCATTAGATGTAGGTGTGTGTAAGTGTAGCTCGAATACTTATTATAACAACATCCTAGTATATTGAGGATACTGGTTTTGTTACAAACTAAATGAATAAAAAGATTTTAGGGGGTTGGAGAAGAAAAATAAAACAAAACAACATTAGAGAAGACATTACCTCAAAACCGGGTAACTCTTTTTGATTTGAGCCAAAGGCTTCCTTGGGAAGAATTCTGCCCAAAGTGAGGCTTCTAGGAGTAAGGGAGGGAAGTGGAGAGAGTATTTTGGCAGAGTTTGGCCGAGCCAAATGGCTTGAAATTGTAAATGAGGTGGGAGAGGTGGGGGCCTTTTATAAGTGGAGAGGAGGGGCTCTTTTGGAAAGTAATGAAATGTTATTCTATTATACAATGCTTTTCGGATTCTAAAGGTCCCACACTTGTATAATTAGAGGCTAAGGTGATAAGGGTTCTAAATCTCATCATCCAATAGGCTTTGGACAAGTGTAAGCCTTGGATTTCACATTATCTTCTCATTTTATTTAAATCGTTAAATAATGTGGTCATCACTGCATCATAATGATGTCATAAATAATTTAATTTATTTAATGTCTAAAAATTATAAAAAAAACTACTATGATGTAGGAAATCGTTTTATCTTTCTAATGAATATTTATAGTCAAAATTTGGACTTGTGTAACCCCACTTAAAAACTGTTTTAGTAAAACAACTCTTGTTTGTGTCAATTTAATTTTAACATTAAATAAATATATATTAATGTCATTTTCCAACTAAAGTGGCTCCATGGGGTCCCCAAGTTGACCCATGGGTTGTCTTGGTCGGCCATGACTCATCCAATAGGAGTAGGACAAGTTTCAAGCTCATATCATATTATTAAAACATTGTTTTTACCTTAAACTACACTAATTACCTCTAATCGCTACTAAGAACTTAAAAGTTACTATTCACCAAAAAATTATTTTAATCTCATTGAACCACATTTTACTTCTTAATGACAACCATGTATGTCGGATTTTTGAAAATCAAATCACAGAAGTGGTAATATTTTATTTAAATGAAAAATCAGTTATTTAACTACCACTTAGTGGTTTCACTATTCATCAAAAATTGAAGTTTTTCAGAACAAGGCCAAAATTTCACCCTAAGCTATAATTGATATTCCGAATTCAAAAATGATGTCTATTTTACAAAATTCCAAAAATATAAGTTGCATTAATTAATTTTATAATTAATTCCCGCTGTTACAACAAATAGCGTGTTTTTAAGAAACAAATTATATCAAAAGATTGGCAATTGTTTATGTCCAATTTCAATGTTAAATTAATTCTAATGACCACCATTGGATAAAATGGTAAAAATATATTCTAATTATACTCTAAAACCACTCAATAGTATAATTTATCACTATAAATTATTTTGATTAAAAAAGTTGTTTTAAGTATTTTTCACTATTCATAAAAATTTTGAAGTTCTCAGAAAATTACAAAAAATTCAACATAGGCTAATTTCAATATTAGGAATACAAAAATGAAGTCCATTTTGAAATATAAAATTTCTATAATTTTAAAAAGTGGTTATTACTATTCATAAAGGCTACTTTGATTTGTCGCGGTGTTTTAGAACTCGAAGTTGCGTACAATGCAAGCTATTGCATTATTGAATGAGAGGCGTGTCGTGGAAGCTCGGGGTGTTACATTCTCCCCTCCTTCAATAAATTGCGTCCTCGCAATTTGAAATTTTTCTTTGAAAATAAAAGGTTGAAAAGAGAAAATACCTTTGTGGAAAACCCACATCGGAAATAAGATTAATAAAATTTAGCCTTAATAAGAGGTAAATGGAAATAAGAAAGCCACCACCAAATTATGATCTCGATAAGGAGAACATTGGTGGCAATTAGAGACATATAATTGGAGGAAAAACGTAAATATTTGTAGGGAGTGATTGAGGTCATCAATAACAATCAACTGTCAAATTGAGGGCCTCAAAGCCTTCAATCTATATTGATTTAAAATATCATCAGTTCAACAAGACATATGGTATTAAGATAACACATTTTTTTGTTTTAATATCCCTTTACTAAAGTTTAAGAATTAATTTATTCATTGAATAAGAGATAGGTATATATATATTTATGCTTGACAATTAGAGTTTCAACCTTCAACTCATCTTTCACTCAAAAAGATAATAGAACTCAAAAATATTATACTTATCCTAATTGTATAAGGTTTCAAATGTTAACACATACCATTTAGATTAGTAAAATTATTTTGTAATAACCAGGGACTTCCTGTAGGATAGTGGTAGGAAATAAAGGCCTGTCGCACTATGATTGTGGGTTCGATTCCTGCAGCTTTGTCCGACGCGCCGGGTTATGCCCCACCCTGCAGGTTGTCCTTTTCCTAAAACTATAGTATCATAATATTCCAAAAATAATCTTCATAAATGCTTTAACCTTAAACAATTCTATCCATGGTTTAACTTAATCCATTCCAACCTTAATAGTTATCCAATATACCTCCGTCCAGACTTTCTCTAAAAGGTCTCTAAATTCCAAAATCAATTGTAATATCAGATTCCCCAAACAAAGAAAAGTTTCTCTTATTGTCACATACTAAAAATATGATTACCTTAATCATATTAACTTAATCAAAAAGTACTGCAGTACAATCTTTATATATATCACATTATTCTTATAACCAGAATATAATCCTTGAGTCCAAAAGCACCAATACATTAATTATTTCGCTTCAACTGTAGTCACAGCATAAGATTGGCCTTGATCCCTTGGCCTTTTCTGAGGTAAGTTTCCTTGACTCTTAGGACATTCATTTGCATAATGCCCCATTTCCCTACAATTGTAGCATTCAACTTTGACAGCCTCTTTCTTTCCCTTGCAATCACGAGCCTGATGACCCTTTTCTCCACATTTATAACAAACTCTCATTCCTTTTAGGCACGTACCAGGGTGATTCTTCCCACAATTATCACATAATGGAAAATACTTCTTTCCCTTTTTCCCTTTATCTGTCTCTTGTTCCCCCGTTCTCTTCTTCTCTTGCTTTACTTTGTTGTCATAAGACTTAGAGAATTCCTTTTCTGTCTTGATAGCACACGAGACAATATCTTAGTATGATGAGAAGGATAGTGATACTAAATCTCGGCAGAGAAATGGTTTTAACCCATCAAATAAATGATCAATCTTACTCCTTGGGTTACGTATATAATCGGTAGCATGCCTCGCTAACCTTGTAAAGTTAGCCTCATACTTTGCAACATTCTCATCCTCCTTCTGCCTCAGACTCAGAAATTGCCTTTCCATATCTGCTCGATGGTCACTAGGAAAGTATTTTTCTAAGAAAAGCTCTTTGAACTCCCTCCATTCCATATTTGATACGTCATCATCTTCCTTTGTGTTTTGAATCAGCGACCACCACTGATCGGCATCTCCAGTGAGGCGGTAAACTGCCATGACAACCTTCTCCCTTTCGCTACTCCCCAAGGCGTGGAATATTTTCTCTAAGGAGTTTATCCATTGCTCAGCTACTAACGGATTTGTACCCCCATTAAATGTTGGTGGTTGTTGCCTCATGAAGCGGTCTAACATTTATCCTCCACGTTGCGGATCAGGGTGCTCCATACGAGTAAGGTTATTATTCATAACCTGAGTGAGTTGTCCCAGTATGGTAATAAGTTGATCAGCACCAGTTGTATCTCTAGCTCCACAATAATTATCTTGAGCAGGAGGGCAATCCCTACATGGAGTGCGTGCATTGATACAGTTTCCATTCCTTCCACTAGGTGCCATTTCTAAACAATGGAATAAACTATATTAGTTTATGAAATAAAATACATAATTCCATACTTGTAAAACACTTAACACTAATTGAAATATTTATGGATATAATCCATAACCATAAAAATTATTTCTTCTAGGAAGTATATACTTATAACCCTTCATAGTGGGTTGTAAATAAAATGAGAATTATCCTAAGCATATCCCCCAGGAGTGTTGTAACCAAGAGTTCAGCAAGGCCCGTTGTCGTGCACCAGTTCCAGTTTGAGTCTAGCTCAAAGCGGTGTTTTCGGGTTTTACCCCTAGGTACATCTGTGCCAGAGCCGCCTCTACCTGCTCATATCCAGATAGGGGTGTATTTCTCGGAAAACTCACAACATCTCTACAATACCAAAATTCTAGGAAGTTCTTCTATACTAATCCTCAAAGTCTATCTTCGGGCTATGTGCTCTAATCAGAGTTTATCTAAATCTAGCTTCCAAGGTTAGTACTAAACTGCCTCTGATACCAACTGTAACGCCCCGACCCCAGCTACCCAGAGTCGGTTCATTACTTCGTAACATTGGCATGATCACAAAAGATCAAGTCTCGAAAGACGGATTAGTTTAGTAGCCTTGGAAACACTAGATACATTCGTAAACGTTACATTACATCATAAAGTGAAAAACTACAATAAAAAAGTCTCCACAGTCCACACTCATATCCTCTTCTGACAATCCCTGTAGGTCATTCATAAAATACTTCTTCACATCCTGGAAAATATTAAAACATTGAAAGGGGTGAGCTCAGATGCTCAGTAAGGATAACAATATTGCGGAAGCTTTCATAAATAAACACAAAAATTTAAGGCAATGAATAACTAAAACAAAAGCCTTATTGAACTTGAACTTCAGCATAATATGGAAAAAGTAAAATGAGATAATGCCATTCACTTCTTCACATGGATATTCTACTGGTCGAATAATCACATGAAATATCAATAACCACTTTCATAATGAGGGAATGTATAATGCCGGACATTCTGAAACATTTTGTCAAGGCCTCGGCCAAGACGTCTAAAATGATTAAGGCCTCGGCCAAAACCATAAATCAAATTGGGAAAGGGCATCGGCCAATTCCACGTCTAGTTGTCTCATGAGACCTACTGATGCATCGAGGAGCTATAGAGGGCTCCACCCGTCACTTTTTATGTCCAATACATTCCTCATATGAATAGGTTTAAACATATCATAAACCATAACATAATCGTATCACATAAAACATGCATAAAGGAAACATAACATTTCCACATTTCAATCACAAGATATCAATACAACATATTGATATAATAAAAATGCTTTCAAAACCATTTTCAATACCAAAATAAAAGAAAGTTAAAACTTTGTATTTATTTTTCATTAAAAAAAATAATGGCTTGTAGAGGAAGCCGAAAATCAAATAATGGTCACGACGGCGGAGAAGTCGTTGTCGCCACATAAGTACGGAAATAAAAACATTCCCTTTTTGTCATTTATAAAAACGCTTCGTATAAAAAAATATTCCTTTTGAATAAACGTAAAAGTCAAAGGGGTTTATACACCGTATAAAAGAAAGTTGTGTATAAAACCAAATATGACTCAATGAAAGGAGATTGAGACGAAGTCATTAAAAAGATCATTTTTAAAATAAAATAGATCTATTATGTGTATTCACTATAGGTACACATAAGGAAAGTAAAAATAAAAAATAATACATAATAATATCATGACACAATTGGAAATTATGAGATTAACCCAAAGAATGGAAGTTGGGTTAAGAAGTTCCCTTACCTCGTGTCTGACTTGACTCAACCATTCTTTAACCTCCTGAATAATAAACTAGAGTTAATATATACCTTATTAAGAACCATTTTCAATTTCTTTATCCTTATTATATCACTTATTACAATGATATGAACATTATGTAATTATTTAAGTTAATAACGGTCGTTTTGTCGATCTTTGGTACTTGAGTCAACAATAAACTTCTTATAATTACAAGTTGTTTATGTGGTAGAATATCCATTATCTCCAGAATTATATTCATGATTTAGATTTCATATATATCTCATATATCCAGTATATACATTCATTTATAATATTACGTGACATTTAGAGGTAAGAAATGAAATGCACCGTTCATGGAGACGGTAAGCCGTACGTACGCATGAACGCTACTTTCATTTAAATTTCATATTTAATGGAACGAAATCATAATGATATAAATTTATAATATAATTCCAGTATAATATAGTGTATAATACCATTTAATCCATCCTTTATATATCCCACATATGGCATTAACGATTCAAATCACTTTGAGGGGGCGGTAGTCCGCACTTCCTAAAATGAAATTATCGCGTTTTACCCGTAATGGAAATCATAAAGTATGCCATAAATGAGAAATACAGAATCATAAGTAAAACATAAACATATTATATATCATATATAAAAATAGTGACATCTTAATGGCCACCTTTGAAGGTGTTATATGAGTGTTGAACAATCATCGTTTCGTGAGGCAGAAATTCGCCATCCACAGAAACCGTATGTTCTTTAACCATTAGATGTAGGTGTGTGTAAGTGTAGCTCAAATACTTCTTATAACAACATCCTAGTATATTTAGGATACTGGTGTTGTTACAAACTAAATTAATAAAAAGATTTTAGGGGGTTGGAGAAGAAAAATAAAACAAAACAACATTAGAGAAGACATTACCTCAAAACCGGGTAACTCTTTTTGATTTGAGCCAAAGGCTTCCTTGGGAAGAATTATGCCCAAAGTGAGGCTTCTAGGAGTAAGGTAGAGAAGTGGAGAGAGTATTTTGGCAGAGTTTTGCCGAGCCAAATGGCTTGAAAGTGTAAATGAGGTGGGAGAGGTGGGGGCCTTTTATAAGTGGAGAGGAGGGGCTCTTTTGGAAAGTAATGAAATGTTATTCTATTATACAATGCTTTTCGGATTATAAAGGTCCCACACTTGTATAATTATTGGCTAAGGTGATAAGGGTTCGAAATCTCTTCATCCAATAGGCTTTGGACAAGTGTAAGCCTTGGATTGTACATTATCTTCTCATTTTATTTAAATCGTTAAATAATGAGGTCATCACTGCATCATAATTATGTCATAAATAATTTAATTTATCTAATGTCTAAAAATTATAAAAAAAATACTATGATGTAGGAAATCTTTGTATCTTTCTAATGAATATTTATAGTCAAAATTTGGACTTGTGTAACCCCACTTAAAAACTGTTTTAGTAAAACAACTCTTGTTTGTGTCAATTTAATTTTAACATTAAATAAATATATATTAATGTCATTTTCCAACTAAAGTGGCTCCATGGGGTCCCCAAGTTGACCCATGGGTTGTCTTGGTCGGCCATGACTCATCCAATAGGAGTAGGACAAGTGTCAAGCTCATATAATATTATTAAAACATTGTTTTTACCTTAAACTACACTAATTACCTCTAATCGCGATTATGAACTTAAAAGTTACTATTCACCGAAAAATTATTTTAATCTCATTGAACCACATTTTACTTCTTAATGACAACCATGTATGTCGGATTTTTGAAAATAAAATCACAGAAGTGGTAATATTTTATTTAAACGAAAAATCAGTTATTTAACTACCACTTAGTGGTTTCACTATTCATCAAAAATTGAAGTTTTTCAGAACAAGGCCAAAATTTCACCCTAAGCTATAATTGATATTCAGAATTCAAAAATGATGTCTATTTTACAAAATTCCAAACATATAAGTTGAATTAATTAATTTTATAATTAATTCCTACTGTTACAACAAATAGCGTGTTTTTAAGAAACAAATTATTTCAAAAGATTGGCAATTGTTTATGTCCAATTTCAATGTTAAATTAATTCTAATGACCACCATTGGATAAAATGGTAAAAATATATTCTAATTATACTCTAAAACCACTCAATAGTATAATTTATCACTATAAATTATTTTGATTAAAAAAGTTGTTTTAAGTATTTTCCACTATTCATAAAAATTTGGAAGTTCTCAGAAAATTACAAAAAATTCAACATAGGCTAATTTCAATATTAGGAATACAAAAATGAAGTCCATTTTGAAATATAAAATTTCTATAATTTTAAAAAGTGGTCATTACTATTTATAACGGCTACTTTGATTTGTCGCGGTGTTTTAGAACTTGAAGTTGCGTACAATGCAAGCTATTACATTATGGAATGAGAGGCATATCGTGGAAGCTCGGGGTGTTACACATATTTTCTAAAAAAATTAAAATAATGTTTTTAATATTCTTTGATGAGTGTTTAAATAAATTTTTACACATGTTTTTATTTTTAAAACATTTTTTAATTGGAATATTCATTTCATTTTTATAAAAATCATTCTTTATTTTTACAAAAAATGTTAAATGAATCTTTGTTTTAACATGTATGGAATGAAAGATATTTTAATCTGTCATGAAAACTTAATGATTTAAATATTCCTTTAAAATTTTCAATGGTTATTTTAAAATAAAATTTTTATTTAATATTTTTTAAATTTTTATATTTTAAATAAGTTATTTCAATATGTAAAATATATTTTTCTCAATAATGTCTGAATGATCTTTTTATGGAATTGATATTCACCAAAAGAAATAACCTTTTGTGTTGCTTATTTTTTTGTTGGGACATGATCTAATTTTACCATCCTTATTATTTATTTTGATACTTTAGTAATTTGATGAGTATA
Organism: Viscum album; assembly: GCA_963277665.1. NCBI lineage: Eukaryota > Viridiplantae > Streptophyta > Magnoliopsida > Santalales > Viscaceae > Viscum > Viscum album. The sequence continues at coordinate 704,232,974 of OY728166.1, forward strand.
TTTTTATTAAAACCATTAATTTTCCATGGGTTGTGATATGATAAATTGATGAGATTGTTTTGAAACCAATTTTCTTTCTATGGGTTATGATTTGATGGTATGTTTATGAAACCCATTTCCTTTCTATAGGTTATTTTATGATGAATTTTTTATGATATTTTGGAACAAAAATATATGGATTATGTGATGGGTTGGACCTGTATCAACCTCCAAATCATTGGGTAATTTTTTTTATCTCGTGATATAATGATGGAAGACAAGACGATGTGCTTAATCTACTATGGGAAATAGGCAGATGTGATTGATCCACTATGGGAAACATGTGATGATGTCTGATCAATTATGAACTGTTAAATATGTATTAATTCTTGATTTTATATTAATTGATGGCCTTGGATGTTAAACTTCACATACTAAATGGTTTCTAAGAATATTATGGTTCCAGACTTATATGATATGAACTTTTTGTTCATGATTTATATATGATGATTTTTCACCCTTATGGATCATATATTTTGAAATGCTATTATTTTATGACATGAATAATTTTTATAATAAATGATAGATTGGGTATTAACATTATAAGTTATATTTATAATCTTATACCATTATTCTTATCTTATACCTTCAAATGATCATCGATGGGTATCTTTCATGTTTACCTTTACTAAGCATCTGAGCTCACCGTTTCTTATGTTTTCTTTACAAAATCTATGAACAAAGGATTATGTATAGTATATCTATGATGTTTAATAAATGATAATATATTTAAGGTAGACATTGAATATATTTCATGAAATAAGATGATGGTGTATCTATTCATCAAAGACATAAATATTTTATGGTCTTTGAGAATTTATTTTTGAAATGTATTTATTATTCATGTATTAAGATTTAATATCTATGTATAAGAAATCATGTGTCACTATAGATAATATGAAAAGAAGGGATAAATCATATACATAATGATGTAATTAACCTTTGGATTTTAAGATTTGGGACCGGGTTTTTTTGTCGCTTAGATTGGGACAATGTTGTATACAGTGGAAGGGCATATTAGAACCCTGACATGTGGGAAGGTTATAGGTTATTGAGAGGTTTATACCAGTGTCATCCCAAATATCTCTTTAATAATGATTTAGTTAATTTAATTATGGATCTGTTGGGTATCATCTTTAATGGTACTTTCCCGATGAATCTCATACCCTTGATGTTGATGATATTGACCTCGAGGAAAACTCATACTTTGATGGGAATCTGATTTATATCAAGGAACATAGTGAGAATATACATATTCTTAAATATATTCCCTTATTGTGTGTATTTTGGTAATATGGAAATATTCAGTAGGAAACATGGGAGTGAGAATTGGGCATGTGGGTCTTGTGGCTAGACTTGTTCATTGAGCCACATAGTGATGTTTGATAGAGTAGATTTTGGATGAACTATCTTGAGGTGGGGAGGTTCTAAGACCCTTATCTTCTTTTGAGGTATGTAAACCTTTTTAATTTTTCTAAAATCTATATAGTTTTACTTCAGTGGTGTTTTCAATGGAGTAATGGGTCTCATGAGTTTCCTAGGAGTTTGGGTTTTAGACTTTTAAGGTTTGGGGAAATATAACAGGGAAAATCATTAGATAGCGGTTTGATCTAAATATACACTGCAACCATAAAGGTTATAAAAGGATGGATAATGGTCTATTAAACCATGAAATAGAGGTAAGGAAACCATGAAAAAATATAAAAAAAATTATTGGAACTTTGACCAGTTTGTATAACTATGCACCTAACTGTGTGAGGTAAGGGGTTTCCAAATAGTGGAGTCTACACAATTGAAGCATAGTTTGGCCACCCATGTGGCCAAACCATGCACCCCAGTAAAAAATGGAAAATTTGAAAAACATACCTTATGACCTTAACCCTTTATTATGGAATTTATTTCTTCTTCTTCATCCATTTTTAGTGTATTTGAGCTCTCATCTCCCTCCTTGATTTATTAGGTTTATATCCCTTGATTATCCTCTTTTTTCCACTATCTATAATGTTAGAATAATTATAGTAATGTTACCACTCTTTTAACTTCTAATATCACTATTTATTTTTATCAAAATCTATAGCCCCATTTTTAATGTATCTAACCTATTTTCTTGGATTTTTCCAATATCTTCTATTTCAACTTGAATCTGAGGAAAATATCTTATGAGTGGAACTAATCTAACCTAAGGTAGGTGGTTTCATGATTTTTATGTAAATTCTTCTTATTTTATTGCATTATTTTTATGTGAATTCATGCCAATAATTAATATTCTAGACATCAAATTAATTTAAATTTTTAATTCTTTATTTGTGTCTTAGTATTCCATTTGGATTTAGGAAAATGGGTTTCATTGGGTAGTACCATGTTGAAATTATTTAAGGGGAGGTTTCTGACTAAGTTTAGGTTTCTATTTGAATTAAATGGGATAGTTAGGGTTCCCCTTAATTACATAGTGATTTTTTATAGGAAATGGAATGGTTATAATGACCTCTTGTATCCCCTAAATTTTAATGTCAATGGGATTTTTAATTATAAATGTTAATTGAACCTAATGGTTGAACGTTTATTGAAATATGAAATTGTTTAATATATAATTTTTAAAAGAATAACCTTTTAGAAGAATTGGATATGCTAGTGTATAATACCATGTTGAAGCACCATGGATTCCTTATTGTTGAATTTTTCATGGAATACCATAGATGATCTAAGGATTGTAAAGGATTATAAAATGCCTTGAACAAGCTAGTGGATTCTATAATGATTCGTTATTGTGAATTTTATGGGGAGTCGCCCCCTTGGATTAAGGTAATGTCTATGATTTTTTAGTTTCATTGATTAATTTAATGTTTTCTTAATATATATCCTTATTGAATATTGTAGGATGATCTCCCCAGATTTAGATTAATCTGTATTGGTATGGAATTCTTAGGGTGTGAGCCTGGGATTCCATTCTAATTATGCCTTTGAACATCAAGGGTGTTACTTTGAGCTAATACCTAACTATTGGTTTATCTTGATAACTATAGAAATCAATTTTTAGACAATACATGTGGATTAATTTTGGTTATGTGATTGTGGTTTCCTCAGTAATGCACCTTAGGACCAGATTAGCCCATGACACCTCAGTGTTTAGAGACAAGCATAAACCGAAGTAGGTGGGGTCAGCCTAATATTCCTCTATGAGACATGAGGTTTGAAATGGTTCCTTTTATTTCTATAGTTTATTATTTATATTTAATACTTTATTTATATTTTTCAAACCTTCATTCTTTACATTACTAACTATATTTTCATTAGACATCGTTGGTGGTGGCCTACTAAGTCATACTCACACCTTGTTCAGGCCGTTGTTTGATACCTATAAAAAATTAATAGATATAATTTGGGATAAGGGTAGGACCCCTGTTGTTAATTATAGAAACTATGCCTAGGACTATATTTTAGAGATGGAATCTGATCTAGAGATTGAGACTTTTGGGTTTTTTTCTCCTTCAGTTTTTCCCCTATTGTTCACTTTTTGGCTAGTTATACCTTACATGACTTTTATATATACATTATTGAAATATATGTGACATTAGTGTGTTATTTCGTGGGTTAGAATAGTGTTAGATAGTTCCTGTTTATTTTATATATATGTGTTTTATATGATGTTTCCATTATTTGTTGATGATGTTTCTACTCTAATATGCAACTATAGTCTCCCCATTATACCCTCTAAGAATCATGCTACAAGTTGGAATAATTAGGAATACAAGGAGGATCACCTAAGTTGATATATTGAACCATCCTGGAGCATAATTTTCGTGAATTCTAGGTAGGGGAATTAAAAACATTATGGATAAAAGACTAAGGAGTGAGAAATTCTCATGTAGAAAAATTAATTTTTTCTCTTGGAAATCTCCTTGGAAATGGAGTCCATTGGATAAAAAATTAAGACCAAATTCTTATGAATAAGAGATATAATTATATTATAATCTAAATTTTTTAGTTTCATGTTTAAATTTCAAGAAATTGGTTTATCATAAAGTGGTGAAATTGATCCCCTGTTATAAGTGAATATTAGGGTAATTTTGGAAGTACACATTAAATTTCAATAACTATTAAAGGGTAAAAACCTTAAAAACTCTAAATAATAGTTTTTTGGGTAACCTAAGGATTATCAATCCCATAACACTAGTTTTCACTCTTTTTAAAATATGTCTCAATACTTTTACTCTTATATTTTTCACTTTTAATTTTTTTTGTTTTTACAGTGGTATATATGTTCTATCTAAGAAATTTACTTTTTATTCATATAAATAAAATTGTCCTTATTAATAATTTTATATCCAATAATTTTAAATATATTATCCTATTTATCAATTAATATTTCTATGTCTAAGGAATATTAATTTTTACATTAGTGCATTTCATGCGTAAAAACTAGTTTTTGTAAAAAGTTTAATTTAAGCATAAAATTTATGTGTAGAATTATATTATTAATATTTAATATTTTTATTATATAAATTGGTTTATTATAAAAAATAATACTTATTTTTCTTATAAATTAATATAAAACAATAAATTTAAATTATAAGGATTAATTAAAACAACATACCAAAAACAATCTCTTTTATTTGGAAATATTAATAAAGTTTATATATTATTAAATAAAAGTATACTAAATATATAATAATATTTTTAAATGTAAATTTTTGCTCTATAATAAATAATTTATTGAGAAATTTTTTTATAATTCTTTAAGTTATACTTACTTCGTGAGATATTCATAAACACTGTGTCTTTAGAAAAACTGTATTTTTCACTATTCACCGAAAAATAAATTACTTCAGAAAAATAAAAAAAATCATTTTAAAATATTATTATTAATAAAAATTAAAAAAATATTAAATTTATTAAAAATATAATTCTAATATTTGGGAATTTATCTTTTCAATAAAAACAAAAATATACAATGAAAATTAGTTTCATAAAAAAATAACTTTTTAAAATATTAACTATGCTTATTATTATTTACTATGAATTAAAAATAAAATTTGGGGCTGAAATATTATTAATATCAATAATAGATTTTATCCAAATATATTTAGTATCTTAAAATAAATCTCAAATTCCCAGATTTTAGAGGGGTTATATTTTAAATCCTAAATTAGTCTTATTAGTTGTTTAGCTACACTAATTGAATTTTATTAATGCCTTAGTTTTAATAATGAACATTTTTTATTCATGTATATATTAAATTACTAGGTTACCACTATTTTTAGCCACTAATAATATGGCTATATTTTAATGGTCATATATTCTTCTATGGTTCCTTGTGGTTTTGTATTGTATGTGAATCATGTTATCGAAAACATTTGGTTTTAAATGAAAACATAATTTAAAATATTGGGGTGTTACTGTTAGAGTTATTTTCCTACAACCAACTTATGTGTACATTATGATAACCTGTATTCATAGTTTTAAATAATAATAAACTCTTTATCACATCATGATTATTATTTTATGTAACATAGTATGTGATAATATCCTAAGAGTACATGTCACACTAAAAGGTAATAGTAGTTCCCTACTATAATGAGAACACTGAAGTTCCATGACAATATTATTACATATATATGTTCTATAGATGGATTAAATCATTTAAGGAACACAAATGATATATAATATCATGGTTGTAGACTCATAGGACTTTGAGTAACCTTCTCATGGTGTGTTCACTTTATAATATCCAATGTAGGATATTATGAGAATAAGACCTACCAATACGAAATCCCATTTATATGTTTCATTTGATGTTCCTATATTCATATGTGTATATTGATCATTAGACTTTAATATTATTATTAATCAGTGTTATAAGTCATTTAATTTTTTCTATTGATGAATACAGAGATGACATATGTTTGTGGTGATTTAGGATATATTGGTTGTGTCACGGGAAATATTTCATTAATGAATAATGATAGAAAGTATTTGTCTCTTCTATTCTTTAACAGAAATTAATATCTCAATACCTTTGATGGAAATGATATAGCCTAAATAAATCCATGCCTGGGGTGTTCTATAATCAAGTCTGAATTTAATAAATTTAAAGAAAGAGACATCTATCACATAGGTTGATGGAACCAGCATACAACATACATGATTAGAGATATCATGATAAAGAGATTATATTACAAAATAATCATTCATATCCATTATTATTTCATTATGGAATTAAATTATTTCTCTATGGGTGCCTTGGAATATTGTTATATGATATCTGTGGACTTTAGACAGCTTCACTTAATGCCGCTAAGAAAGAGGACTAGCCGAACACACACTAAATGTATCTAGAATCTCTGATAAATAATATATTATTTAACAATTTTAATAAATATTATTCTTGCATATTTTTTAATAATTATTCACGTTTTTCTTATCTTATATATTATGTTACTAATTATTTGAGAGAATATTATGTGAGTATAATAATTATTAAATAATTATTTTTTATTTAGTGATGATAAAATTTATTTATTTATTGGAGAATAATGTCGTGATATTTATTTATTAAATAAATGATCATTATTCAAGGATCGGTAAATATTATGGAGGATTTATGGGGTGAGTTTTATGGACTGGTGAGAAATAATATATATATTGAATACTATTTAAATAAATAATATTTAGTTTTAACTCAAGAGTTTAGCACATGTCAGGAAATAATAATATTATTATTATTATAGACATGGGGTTCGACATTGATTAAATAAATATTAAAGGGTAATTTTTCAATTATTTATTTATAAACCTAGTGGTATATAAACCCAATTATATTATTTTATTTTTGGATCCAATTCATTTTTTTACCCAACGATAGCTGGAGATAAACCTCTTAAACCCTATAGAGATCCCTCTCTAAGAACACTGCCAAGAATAGAGAGAAATCTTCCTCCACCATCTACTCTCGAGTCTAAATATGTCTAGTATAATCCTTTGGAAGTAAATATATAAGCGATCAAAGATGAATGGTGCAAGTTATATGATCTGTCTTACTAGAACCCTGAGATTCCTACAGTGATGTTTGGATATTTGTGGAACACTTGTGGACCACATATAGAGGAAATCTAATCTTGATTCCTTCAAAAATCAATTAGTGTGACATAGATCCATTGTTAAATCCATCAATAAAAATAATAATTTCTCAAAATATAATTATTTAATTGCTTAAATTAATTAGAAATAATATGTGATGATTCTATACTTGGGTTCCAGTGTTTTGTCCCTTGTATATGTTCTTTGATTAAATTCTATTGATCACAGAGTTTATCATCATGTAAATTTAGGATTAATCATTGATCATGACAAAAATAAATGTTGGGTATGACTCATCTAATACTTTCACTATTTAAAAAACCATCAAGTGGTATTAGATAAGGTTTCATAATTATTTATAATTATTTAACTATTTTTTATTGATTAATCTATTAATTGTTTATTTTCAATTTCAGTTTAATATTTTTTAAATCCAGACTGTTAGATATACTTTCTTTCTATTAGTTTATCATAAATATAATAAAATTGATTAATTTTATGAATGAAATAAATTTGAATATCTCATCTAGAGGTGATGAGGAATCTGGTCGGATAACACAAGAGTACACATCGTGTAACCCAGAGGTACACATTGTGTAATAGTGTTTAATGATCCAATAATTTATTCATGTCATTTTCATTTATTACATGTGGTGAATTTAATGAAACACCTTGTATTGATAGGGACATCCTAGTGAATGGTCATCAAAAGTAAATGTCGTGTAACTTCCATACGTGATGTGTAGTCCTTTAGTCATAGACAGGTTCTGTATCTTCTTAAACACCCTACATGACTGGTTATTATGTAACTCTAAGACTGCATTCAATGTTTCCCATGTAAAAATCATGTTCTCTAAAACTTTCCATGGCACATTTATACACTTATCCCTAGGCGCGTGTCATTGATAGATGGTGATAATAATACAAGTTTTGTATCTTAAATTTTCATACCATGTACTTTTACCAAATTAGATATAATTAAAACTAATTTATTATGTTGTGAAAACCATATGAACATGGACATTTGTGTGGTCATTAAGTTTATAGGACATTCCATGTGATTGGTTTTTTATATATATAAATGTTTAATTAATTATTATGTAATATTTGAATCTACATATCATGTATAAGTCATATTATAGGTATTACTCTATGTGCATTGATGTGTTACATGTTACATAAATATAAAAAAACATGTAAACTGTGTTATATTTAAGTTGATAGTACATGTCACGACATTGTGTGGTAAGTCATGTATGCCATATCTCATAAGAGTGAACGATAAATGAGTATAATACATGTTGGGTAGTTCAGAAGGGTACTAATCATGTTTCCTGAAAGGTATATTTTTGTACATAGTTTATTTTAAATAAATTTATTTAATTTATTTAAAATTATGTTGGATGAGACTCTCTAGGAATTTCATATTAGAATTAAGATAAACTAATTGGTCAATTAAAGAAGATAATAAATTGATTCAAATGGGATATATCTTAAATAAGGATAATTAGAATAGAATGATACTTTTATTAAATGCATAATAATTTTCATGAATGTCGATGATCTTGATCCTAGACCAAACCTTTTTATGTGGTTCATTTCATTTAATTTATTATTAAATTAAATTGTTTGTCTAGGTCTCATCTCTCCACTCATTATGTAAGGTCCTATTTTCCCATGGTTTATTTTATGTTAACCCCTTAACCAACCCTTTGGCTCACCTCACCTGTTTGTGAGTAAAATCATATCTAATGGATGGACCTCCCAATCTAGTGGAGGTGGTTCATGTTTTTAGGTGTGGAGAAACCAATCTAAGAGAGATACATAGGTAGACATATGGAATGTTAGAACATGAACCATAAATGGTTCATGGTGATTTTCCCTAGATTGAAAATTATTTTATTATCTATAAGATAAAATAATAATTAGTAATAGCTGATGATTATATCACTATATTATTTTATTTCATTAAATCTTCATAATTATTTCATTATGAGTTTTTTTCATGATCACTTGAATTAATGGATTAACAAGAATACAAGATATAACTAAAATAAATTTTATTTTAGGTAAATATTATTTAATAAATATTTAATAAGTTAGTAAATCCACTTAATATTAACAATAATTTAATAGAGAAAATAACTGTGAATTTATGCATAAGGATAAAATACCTCAATTATATATATTAATTCAGTATAGCCTTCCAATAATTCTGTTAAAATCGAACCATAGTTCAAAATAATTGACCTACCAAAGTTAGGGAGATTTAAATTATTAGGGAATTCTAACATGATGGTTTATGTTAACATAACTTAGTTCACATCAAGGGTTGATTACTAAAGAAGGACATGGTGTTACTAAGGGGTAAAGGGTTGAGAAATTCTAATTTAAGTATTTCAAGATCGAGGGGTCCACTCAACAAAATATGGAACTATGAGTTAATGCAGTTGGAATTTGGGATTCCTTTCTTAACTATCCAAATTTGGGGTGATGAGAAGAGGAACATGGATTATTTCCACTATAATTTCTATTAAACATGATATTCTGAAGCCAATGGTGAGGGATATTAGGTTTTGATAAAATATTGGGAGATTAATAAATATAATCTCTACATATTTTTTCTAATTTTTATCAGATAAAGTACTAAAAATCTTATCATATTATGTGTAGAAACATCAATAAAATGAATTTAAATGTATCACTTTGATTTATACTTGATAATGATGCCCTTATGATAGTCACAAATTTCCACAAATGGTAAAGGAGATTATGAGTTATCTTACACCATGAAAGAAAATTGTATGCACTGGAAGAACTTATTCCTAATGCACCTAGTAATGAGGCTAGTGAGGAATATTTATCTCTCTATGAGAAAAATTTGAATGAATATATATATGTTTAGTGTTTAATGATATCATCAATGACCAATGATCTTATTAAGAGATATGGGAACATATATGTGTATAGAATGATGTATCACCTTCAGGATTTATATAAAGAAAAGGAGATATATGAGATATATGAGATCTATAATGCTCTATTTATAACTAATATTAGAGAGTTAGCACTATATGGACCTCATTTAGTCAATATTATTGGCTACATTTAACTCTTAGACATTTTAGGTATTAAATTCCAAGATGAGTTGTCCATAAATCTCATTCTTTCCCCACTACCCAATATCTTCTATTGTTTTATTTTTAATTATAACATGAGTTAATGAGAAGAGTCTTTTGGAAAATTTTACTTTCATTCACCAAGTGAATAAGGGAATTGGCCTTGACAAACTCGTCATCCTTATTTTGAATAAGAAAAGAAAGAACAAGGTGAAGGGGCCCAAGAATCCTAAAATTCAAAAGCTTATAAGAACCATCCTTTAAAAAAAGATCGAGAGGTATGGAATAAAAAATTAGGTAGTATGTTTTTTATGTGTTAATAATGGCCACTGGAAAAATGACTACTCCCAGAATCAAGGGGAAGTTAATAGTGTGTCTATTATTGAGTGAAATCTTTCAATATCTACGCATTGGGTATTAGAAATAAGTTTTGGTGCTCACATATGTATCCAAATGCTGGAACCAAGTATATTTCAAAAGATTTCTACAGTAGAGGTGGACTTGTGAGCTACTAATAGTGAGAGGTTAGATTATCTAGCCATTAGTGACTACTACCTTTCACTTCTAGTAGTAATGATATTGGTTTTAAGAGATTGGTATTATGCACCAAATGTTACCAAGTACATACTTTTTGTATCATTACATGATGCTTATGGTTTTATTTTCATATTTTGGAATAAAATTTGTTTCTTTTGTAAATAAGATATATGTTATGTTATGTAATATTTAAATAATGGTATTTATGTATTAAATTATGAAAACCATGTATTTTCATAAGAAAATGAATCATATTCCCCTGAATCATATAACATTCAGTTATAGAATCTCTATCTTGGTCGTGCAAATTAGAACCATTTGAAAAAGCTATATCAAGATGATTATTTATACTCTTGTGATCTAAACCCACTTGAAATATTTCATGCTTTTTTACAAGGAAAATGACCAAACCACCATTCAGTGGTAGGGTGAAAGATCTAATGAGGTTCTATGATTGGTACACATTGATGTGTGTGGACCATTTCAATTAGACTCTAATGTTTGGTATTCTTACTTCATAACTTTTATTGATGACTTCAGTAGTACGTTTATATATACTTGATAAGTTATAAGTGAAATTCTTTGAGAAATTCACATAATTATATAATGATGTAAATAATCAATTTGTAAATAAGATAAAGAAGCTTCTAACTAATTGAGGTTGTTAAAACCATAACCGATAGTTTATCAGCTTTCTATAGGATTTTGGGATTCTATGTCAACTCACTCCACCTTATACACCATAGTGGAATGGTGTTAGTGAAAGGAGGAACCATACCTTATAAGAGATGGTAAGGTTGATAATGAGTCATGAAAATATTCCAATGTCCTTTTTGGAATTTTCATTACAAACTATGGCATACACATTAAATCAAGTACTAACTAAATTGGAAAATGTAATTCCCTTCATGTTATAGAGAGAAAATAAACTTGTTTTTTCATATACACATGTATAGGGTTACAAGGAATTTTTTAAGGCCTTATCAGGAAATAAACTAGAACCCTAGATCAAAAAGTGTATCTTTATAGGGTATCCTAAGGAAACAAAGGGATAGTACCAATGCAACCCCCACAAATTAGAAATTTATTGTTTCTAGAGAAGTTTCCTTTCTTGGGAGGGATCACATCCTCAAAAAGTATAGTGGGAGGAAGATTGAATTCCATGAAATTGATGCTCAAGAAACACAAGAGTTGGTATAAGAACATATTCCATAGGTCCCCATGGAAAAAGAAGTTCCTAAAAACCAAGTACATCATAGGAGAACTAGAGATATAAGAGAAGAAGAGACATGTGGTTTTCTAGTAACTGAATATTCTGACTCATTATTAGTAGAAAATGATGAACTTATCTCCTAAAAAGAGGATGTACAAAGCTTATAAGTTTTAAGATGGAAAAAAGCTATGAATTATAAAATCAATTCCAAGTATCATAACCATGTTTGGGTTCTAGGTAATCCACTAATTAATGTAAATCCCATAGTGTTCAAATAGTTATTCAGGATAAAACTAAACACATAAGGTAAAGTAAGTACCTATAAATCATGGCTAGTGGATAAAGGTTTTAAAAAGCATTAAGGAATTGACAATGATGAAACATTTTAACTATTTTTCATGTTTAAATCCATCAGAATTATACTTACTATCATATATTACCATGACTATGAAATTTGGAATATGGATATCAAAAATAAGTTTCTTAATGGCAACCTTTATGAAGATGTCTATATGACACAACTAGTAGGGTATTTTGATTACAGGTGACACCAAAAATATTTTTAATTATAGAGATCCGTTTATTGATTCAATAAAGAATCTAAGCCATAGAAAATTCAATTTAGTGAAGCTATAAAATAATTTGGTTTCATTAATAATGAATATAATCCATATGTTCACAATATGTTTAGTGGAAATTCAGTTATTATCCTAGTAATATATGTTGATGGCATACTACTTATTAGGAATGATATACTAGCCTTAAAGTCTCTTAGAAACTAGTTGGAAAAGTTTTTCTCTATGAAGGAATTAGGTGAAGAAACCTATATTATAGGGGTCAAGATCATTTGTGATAGATCTAAGAGGCTACGTGGACTAAGTCCAAGTATATATATTTACAAGATACTAAATATATTTATTATGGAAAAATAAAAGTGGTGATTGTTTCTAGTGTCACGCAGTATAAATATTTCTATGAAAATATGTCATCATACACAATATAAAAAAGAGATAATGGGTAAGATTCCATACTATTTAGATATAGTAACAATAATTCATTCCATGTTATGTACTAGACTTGATGTTTCCTATACTTTGAGCATGGCAGGCAGATATCAAAATGATCTATAAAAACATCATTGGTTTGTTTTTTATTATATCCTCAAGTATCTGAGAAGAACTAATGATATTTTCCTATTATATAGAGGAGATGATAAGATAGTCCTTAAGGGTTATACTGATACAATTTTTCAAATAGATCATAATGATCTGAAGTCACTAATAGGATATATTTTTTATCTCAATAGAGGAGTTGTGATCTAGAAGAGTTCAAAGAATACAGTTATTAATGATTCAATAGTGGAGTCCAAGTATATATAATCTTTGATGTAACAAAGGAATCCATTTGTATATGAAACATTTTCTAGGATATTTATTTGGTGCCTATTAGTAAATACCCTAAAACATTTTATTATGATAATAGTGATGGCTCTTGTAATAGAGCCAAGGTATCAACAATGAAAAAAGAACATACTCTAGTAGTATCACCTCTTGATGGATTTTTCTAAAAGGGATGAATTTTTAGTAAGTAGAGTTCCCATATAAGAATTCATGGGAGACCATGTGAAAAAATTTCTATCTTAGCATAAACAAGAGTATCATGTTAGAGCTAGTGGAATAAAGGTTGTTAACAATTAGATATAAGGAAAGTGGGAGTATGTTGGAGTTGGTTCCCTAGAACCAAATTATGTGTACCATATGATAACCTTTATTCTTAATTTTTAATATTAATAAAAATTTTATCATATCATGATTTTTATTCTATGTAATATAGTATTTTATAATTTCCTAAGAGTAATTATCGCACTGAAAAGGTCATAGTAGTTCCCCACTCTAATGAGAACCCAATAGAGAAATGATAGTATTCTTAAATATATATGTTCTATAGTTGAATGAAATCATTTTAAAGAAATAAATTATATAGTCTATCAAGGGTGGAGTCTCATAGGACTTTGAGGCACCTTCTCATAGTTTATTCCCCTGGTAATATAAAGTGTAGGATATTATGAGAATGAGGCATTCCCATAAGAAATCCACATTAATATGTTCCATTATATATTCCTATCTAAAGACGTTTGTATTTATATTTAAACATTAATATTATTATTAATGTGTGTTATGAGTCATGTACTTTAATGTATTAATGAAAACCATGAATACATTTGTTCGTGGTTATGTAGGATATGTTGGGTGCATCATGAGGAATATTTCATTAATGAATAGCATGAGAAAGAATTTTTACATTCTGTTATTTAACATAAGTTTATATCTCAGAACCATTAATGGAAATGATATAGAGTAAATAAATCCATGGACATGGTGTTATATAGGAAAGTTGGATTTCTGGAATTTCAACGAAAGATAAATCAATCACATACGATGATGGAACCAACATACAACCTGTTTGATTAGAGATATCATGATAAATTGATTGTATTATATAGTAAAAATGTGTATGAGGTATTATGTAATTTTGACATTAAATTATATCTCTATGGGTGCCTTGTAATTCTGAAAGATACTAACCTTGTACTTTAGGCTACTTCACCTAATGTCATTGAGAAATAGGCCAAGAGGGTCACACACTAAGTGTATCCAGAATCTCAATTAGACAATATATTATTAAAAAATTTAATAAATATTATTCTCATATGTGGATTAATATTTATTTTTGTTTTCTTGATCGTATATATTCTCTCATGGGTTATTTGAGAAAATATTATATGAGTTGAATATTTAATTAATATTTATTTTCTATTCAGTGAATGTAATATTTATTTATTTATTATCGAATAATGTAGTGAAATTTATTTATTAAATAAATAGTAATTATTAATTTTCAAATAAATATTTTGGGGGCATTGTGAACTGAGTTTAATGGTCTAGTTAGAAATAATTTATATCTATATGTTTTATATTAGAATAAAAAATAATTAATTTTAATTATTAAGTTTAAAAAATATAAATATATAATAATATTATTATTATTAGTATAGAAAAAAATTTCCATCGTGATTTAATAAATATTAAATGGATATTTTTCAATTATATAAGATCTCATCTTTTTTCAGGTATGTCTCTCTCTCAGTTTTTCATTTTTGCCTCGGTGGTCAATTCTTGATCGGATATAGAGATCCTTTGTTAGATAAAATGACCTAAAGTTTGGGGATGTATGAGTTTTTGAGTGAATGGAATCTGGGCATAATCGGTTAAGTTTTTCATGGGTTCTTGTTATTTTAAGAATCCTTAAAGGGGTTTCGGGTTGTTTAAATAGAAATTGGGATGAATAATCAACTGCATAACATTTACACATCATGTAAAGGAATTATATGTTGGGTAACTATTTTAGAGTTTTAATAAAATAAATCCATAGAGAGAGGTTTTTCAGATTATTCCATTAAAAACATTTACACGATGTGTAATAACATTACACATCATGTAAATACCCAACATTCCAATTTAAACCTATTGTGTGGCTGATTCTCATTCTAATCCACTCAAGATTCTCCCTTCTCAATCCTAGGGAATGTTTTAGGATATTTTAGTGTGCCAACATCCATTCTAGATGTCACATTTATATGAGCAATCCCTAGTAAGTCCTTTTGGTTGGGTTTTTCCTTCTCTTCCTTATTCTCCAACTATTATGGTGAAATCATTTTGCCAATTGAATTGTTGGTTTTGATCTTGGTCTGTTTTGATCTAAGAAACTCTTTCAATCATCCACACCTTCTTTCACATCGGAGTTTTCTGTAAGAATCATTGTTGGATCATCGGTTAAAGGTAGGGGATCTAAATCATAACCTTATGGTTTGATAATTGCCATGTTTATGAAATATTGTGATTACGCCAATGAAATGTGTTCCCAAATGGAATAAATCATAAATGGGATTATTCCTTGGATTCCTTTTCTTTCAATTGTCTCTAACATAGCCTATGGCTACCCATTGGGTGAGAAAACCATGAATATATTTGAATTGGATAATGGCTTATAGTATGATTTTCATGAAAGGAAACCTTGGGTGATTTCTTGTTATATAATCCCTAAATTGGGGATTATTTCTTATTGATATAATTTTTAATCAATTATAAATTAAATTTAAAGTGGTATATTAAATGAGAATGATAACTCACATAATTAAACATTGGGAATTGTGATGTGATAATGTGATATCCATGTTGTATGACAGGAAATGTGTTCTATGTTGTAATAATTATATATCAGGCTTGACCTTGGAACTTTCATGCTTATATTTTGTAATGATAACATTGAGCAGTCTCATCCCAATCCCATGTTGTAATGCTTACAGAGAGTGGTTTATGATTAGTCCCATGTTGTAATGTGAATAGGTCTTTGACCCAAAATGTGGTAATGTTTATAGGCACTTGAACCGGGTTAATTATTGTGACTATACCATGGTTATATGGTGGTGATTGGTATGGTCATAAGACATGCTTAGATATATTTTTTCAAGGAACCGAAGTCGGTTATTTTACCATGGTTATATGATTAGGATTGATATGTTCATAATACATGCATAGAGACATTTATTTTACCTTGGTAATATGATTGTGGTTGGCATAGACATAATACATGCTTAGAGATATTCCAGCATATAGATAAAGTAGGTTTATTGCATTTTATAAATTGTTGAATTAAGTATTATTTCTATTTATCATTTTAATGCATACACTTCTTATCAAACAGGTTTTATTTAGACAGAGTAGTTTTGAACTACAAAATAATAATCATAGCCTATTAAGGCTGCCATTTGGTAACTGAGAATATTTCATGGATGTATGTTTGTACAAGGCCAAAGGACCTTATTGTTGATTTCTTGTTTGTTGTTAGACTGGATTTTGCAGATGATATTGACATGTGTTTTAAGACCTGGGACTTTGAGTCTTTTATTTGAGTCTACTATTATTTTTATTATATTTTTCTAGCATTATATTAAGTTACATTCTAGAACATCATTACATTATTACTTATTTATTTATTGGATTATTCAGTTCTCTTTTATTTTGACTTCCACAATGTATTTATTCTGATTATTTCCATTTTATTATTATTTTTTCTACTACTATGACACTTTATACCATGAGTTATAGTCTCCCCCACTATATTATTCTCACCCATGATACTGGTCAGTAGCCTCTGTTGTATGGGGAGGCATGCTTGAGGCCTCATAATAAACTGTTTCCAACCCCATGGGAGAGTACCAGTTTGTGGGATGTTACAAAGTGGTATCAAATGAGAAGGTTTTATTTTATGTTACTTTACTATTTTGAGAAATGTGGAAAGGATACTAGGATGTGTCGAGACTTGGTAATAAGCTTTTTCATTTGAGTATCTAACCCAAGTATGAGGAAAATCTGAGTACCAATGAATGGGATTGATGTTTGTGAAGTGTTCCTGTTACGGTTGATGTTATTTCACCTTGGTTGATTCACATGTTGTGTGAGGTTATTGTTTTATTATGTTATTTTTTCTTGAGTGTTTTACTCGTAGCCCAATATGGAAGGATCTGATAATACATGCATCACAATAGAAACATAGATATATATATATATATATATATATATATATATATATTTACATGAATTATTCATAGTAGGGGCATATCTTTTTTTTACTGTGATATATAATTACATGTTAATCTATGATATGAGACATATGTTTCATTGGATAAATTAATTGAGTTGTCATGTCATACTAAAATACTTCTAATCACTGTCTAGAGAGACCAATAGTTTGTGGTTCTCTATTTCAGTCACCTATTAGGCTGACTTTGTTTCAAGCCTATTCTCTTTGGTATGTGTTTTTATTGAAGAGAAAATTCATCCTCATCATCTTCAACTTGAGCATCAGGATAGTGGAAATTAACACATTCCTAACACAACTAAACCTAAACTTCTTGTAGTTCCTAAGGATCAGATGGATCTTCAACTTCACGATATCTTCTCGAGGGTCATGTGATCGATGGAAATCTAGATAGTCTATATATTTACTTTGATGCCTAGGAAAACAATAAAATTTTAGCATTATCATCTCTTATAATTACTAGAGAAGGGGGACCCTAGGAAGCCATGTTCTTGAATAAATCAGTCCAAACAATCATAAAGTATCTTGAGACTTCCATAAATAAGAGAGAGAAGCTTGCTACGTTTATGCTTTGTGGACCAACAAAGTGTTTGTAGGATATTATGGAGGAAGCTAAGAAGAATTATGAGCTATATTGGAAGGACAGAGAGAAAATTTTCATCAGACATATATATCTCAAGATATAGAGGGATAAAAAAGCTCATTATTTTATGTATATGAAGTGGGCGGGTTTTTCAGTACTGGACAATGTTGGATATTTTACCGACCTATAGAAATTCGCACTATTTTTGGAAGATAATGAGATCTCAAGGGTGAGATGTTTCTAGGATGGTCTTTATTGTGATAACATGTCTTGTGTAAAAGTTTTCCATTTAAGAAACTTTGAAGATGTGATGAATTTAGCACTCTTTATGGAATGGAATCTGAGAGAGGACTTGAGGGGAGGCCATGATGTTTTAGTAGGGTGATCTGTGAGTTCTTCTTCAAGTGGTAAGAAGTGTCATTATGATAATTTCCATTAAAATAGTAGTGTATAGAGTAGTCAGGTAAGTAGAAAACCATCTCAAGATCGCGTTCCATTCCAGTGCTATCAGTGTGGGATGTTTGGCCACAAGCACCCACATTGTCCTTACCCCACAGACTAGTGTTGTATCTACAGTAGATAGGGTAATTTTTATAGGTTGTGTGAGAACATTCTACAACAGACCAATGGTAGGGGATCCAAACCAGAACTGGAGTCAAGATGGGGCTCAACTACCACTCAGTAGGCCGGTAGCTGGAGTTCCATAGGCCGTTCAGGCCGAGGTAGGGATGTGGTACCCCAGTTCATGACCAGTAGTACTCGGAAAAGGAAATAGATTAGGGTAGTTATAATGGAGCCTAGGGAAGTGTGAAAAGTTATTTTTATGCTATACAAACTACTCCTACAAACATGGGTGCATGACCATCTACCATCATTGGTATGATTCATATATCATCTACCTTATCTTTTGTTTTGTTTGATACAGGATCATTGAATTATTCTCTTTCTACTATTTTTTAAAATAGTTTGGGCTTGGATATAAAAATATTAGATTGTGTTTTAACCATTTAAACACTATTGGGAGTGCGGTTTGAAAATATCAAATGTTGTAAGGCATGTTTTCTAGAGATTGGTGGTAACTATTTCTTTTCGGAATTATTCATGCAAGAAATGATAGGATTTAAATTTATTATTATAATTTATTGGTTAGTTCTATACTATCCTCATATCAATTATTGTAGGAGGAGGTTTATTTTCCTATTTCCAGAAGGATGCAGCTATTCTCACTAGGGTGAATGGGATATTTAGGTTGGTCGTGTGGGACCAATTCAGGGCAGATTAGATTTTCCCATCGATCAAAACAGTAGTATTTCTCTAGATAATGGTGGAATGTATTAGGATTATTTTCCACTAGTGGTATACAATTTTTAGTTTTTATTTCCTGATTAGTTCTATGGATTACTGCCAGAGTAAGAGATCTTGTTCACGATCGAGTTATTGTTGGGAGTAGAGCCAGTTTCTATCCCGCCTTACTGAATGTCACCATCAGTGCTTTATGAGTTTAAATTTCAGTTAAAAGATCTATAATCCAAAGGATTTATATGGAAAATTAAATATCCTTAGGGTTATCTAATTCACTTCACCAAAATGGATGATGGATCTTTTCACTTCTGTGTGGATTATCAGAGGCTAAACTAGATGATTGTCAAGAACCGGTATCCTCATCCATGAAGTTATAATATTTTTGATCAGTTTATTGGTGAAAAGATGTTCTTCAAGATTGAATTGAGATCAAGATATCATCAGTTAAAGGTGAGACTATTAAACTTACCTCAAACATCTTTTATCACCAGGTATGGCTTGTATGAATTCATAGTGATGTTGTTTGGGTTAACTAATGCGCCTTTGGTATTCATGGACTTAATTAATAAGATGTTTTATCCTTTTATAGATTATTTTGTGGTAGTTTTCTTCAATGATATATTAGTTTACATACAATCAACATAAAATTATGAAAAACATCTGGACATCATCCTATCTATATTAAGAGAGCATCATCTTTACATCGAGCTACCAAATACAGTTTCTGGATTAATGAAGTGCACTTCTTGGGCCATTTCATCTTATATATCAGAGTGAAAATAGACCCATATTAAGTTACAACCATGATAAATTGGAAATAGCACAATAATTTCTTTTAAATTTATATCTTTCTTGGTTTAACAGGTTATTATCGGTGTTTTATCCAATATTTCTCCCATTTGGAATCACCAATGTCTAGGCTGACCAATAAAGGGATAAAGTTTGTTTGGACTATTTATTATGATATATATATTCAAGATATTAAAGGGATGATAACCTCAACACCTAACCACACATTACCTACATCGGGTAAATCATATACCATACATTGTAATGCATCTGGAGTTGGACTCAGAGTAGTTCTAATGCAGGAGGATTGAGTGGTTTCTTATGGATCCAGGAACCTGAGACTGCATGAGAGGAATTTCCCTAATCATGATCTAGAGTTAGTGGTAGTTGTACATTCACTGAGTTTTTTGAGACACTATCTCATGGGTGAGAGGTTTTTGGTATACATGGTTCATAAGAGCCTCAAATACATCTTTTCTTAGTGGGACTTGAACCTTTGGTAGAGCAGGTGATTTTAGTATCTATAGTATTTTGACATTGAATTGGCTTATACACAAGGCAAGATCAATGACATTGGTAACTCATTACGCAAAAATACCTATATTGAGGAAGTATGGGAGACTTTTGATAAGTGGAAGATAATGACTTTCTTTTTAGAAATACATCTAGATGTTCAAGAATATCAAGGCAGAGTAACTCTAACTTCGACATCCATTATAGCTATTCTTTTGGAATGAATTAATACAGAGAATTTTTTTAATCCATAGGTATTAGTTCTAAGAGAAAAATTATATTGTGGGGATACATCATCATGGTGGTCTCATGGTAGTGGTAATTATCTCTTTTTTTTCAAGTATGGGTTTTTATGGGTTTGTGCGAGGAGCAGATGAGGGAGTTTCTTGCTTCTAGATGGGTGGATTATCCTTGTTTAACAAATATTTGTGATGATATCCATAAATGGTAATGGTGGTCAGTAATGAACAATGAGGTGGTAATATTTGTGGAAATATGCTTCACTTATTTTTAGGTGAAAGTCGAGCATTAGAGGCCAGCTAGGCTTTTGCAGTCTTTACCCATTCCTGAGTGGAAATGGAAAATTTTCATAATGGATTTTGTGATAGGAATGACTAAGATTACCCATAGGAATGAATTTATATGGTTTGTTGTGGATTTAATGACTAAGTTATCCCACTTCTTACCTATTATGTAAACCTTTATAGTTGATGATTTGTGAAATATTTACATGTGCGAGGTGGTTTGGTTACACGGTGTTCTAAGGAGCATCTTTTTAGAGAGATATACTTTATTCACATCACATTTCTAGATGGGTCTTCAAAAATCCCTGGGATCGTGAATTCCTTTAAGAACAACCTATCATCCATGGACTGATGGACAATCTGAGTGGAAAATTAAATTTATGGAAGATATGTTACGAGCCTGTGTTTTGGATTTTTTTGATTCATGGGAGGAACATTTAGCACTCGTTGAGTTTTCTTATAATAATAGATTCCAGGCATTGATCCAAGTGGAACCTATTGAGGCCTTATATGGTAGGCCATGTCATTTTTATATTTTTTGGCTGGAGGCAGGTGAGTCAGCACTTGTTGGGACTAGCCCATTTAGAAGACATTTGAGCAGGTTCAGTTTATCATATAGTGGTTGGTGACTACGTGGACCAAGAAGAAATCAAATGCTGACCATCAAAGATGAACTCTAAAATTCATGGTTGGTTATAATGTTTAACTTTAGGTATCACCTAGGTTGGGGAAGTGCCATATCAAAAAATAGGGGAAGCTAGCACCCAGGTTTGTTGAGTTAAGAATAGTTGCAAGGTTCGGTCATGTGGTGTACCGTTTAGCCCTTCTAAAGTGATACATTTTCATACACAACATCTTCCATGTGTTGAATCTGTGGAGATATCATCCAAACCCTTACCATTTGATAGGCATATTAGATAATGAGATTTGCGATGATACATCCTTTGAGGATAATCTAATACAAGGTTGTTGATCGTAGTGAGAAATATCTTCGAGCTAGGACTATACCGTTGGTTTGGGTGTAGTGTCAGCTTGGGAGAGTTCAAGAGGAGACATGGGAGAGGGAGTTTTATATGTGAACATAGTGGTCCAAATTGTTTTCTCATACCTCACAGTGACGCTTGGAGCAGCTCAAGGATGAGTTGTTTTAAGGTGGGTAGGTTTTAAGATCTCATTATTTTCTAGGTATGTATATCTCTGGGTTTTTTTAGCCTTAGTGGCCAAGTTTTGTTTAGAGATGGAGTGACATTGTGGGAGAAAATGACCTAAAGTTTGGGGATGTATTATTTTTTGAATTAATGGAGTCTGGGTATAATGGATTATGTGTTTCATGGGTTCTTGGTAATTTTAGAAGCTTTAATGGGGGGTTGGGTAGTTTAAAATAAAATTGGTTTGAAAAAAAACTATAGAACATTTACACATCATGTAAAAGGATTTCATTTCATGTAATTGTAATATGGTTTTAATAAAATAAATATTAGGTAATGAGTTTTTTAGATAATTCCATTAAAAATATTTACACAACATGTAATAACATTAAATGATGTTTAAATGCTCTACCTATCATTTTAAACATTTTTGCAAATGATTTTCATTCTAATCCACTACATTTTATCTCCTCTCCAGCCTAGGGTATTTTCTAGTTGTTTTTGAGGTGCCGAATTCTATTTTAGATGTCCTATTTTTGTGGGAAATCCTGAGTAAGTCCTTTTGGTTAGGATACTTCCTTGTCTTCCTTCTTCTCCAACCGTTGTGGTGAAATCCTGTGACTAATTGCGTTTCTAGATTTGATCTTGATTTTTTATCTAGGAACCTCTTTCAATCATCTACACCTTCTTCCTCATGATATTTTTCTATTGTAAGCATTCTTGTATCATATATTAAAGTTAGTGGGTCTAAATCTTAACCCTAAGGCTTGATAATTTCTATGTTTGTGCAATGTTTTGATTTCACTAAATAAATGTGTGCACAAATTTAGTAAATGATATATGTGATTATTCCATGGATTATTTTTTCAATTAGATTCTTAACTGGATTATAGATACATGTTGGGTGAGAAAAACATGAATATATTTGAATTGGATAATAGCTTAAAGTATGTTTAGCTTTACATGTTACCTAGGGATATTTCTTGTTATATAATCCATAAATTGTGGATTATTGGTTATTGATATAATTGTTTATAAATTCTGAATTAAATTTCAAGTGGCATATGAAAAAATCAAAGTAATTCCCCAAATTAACCATTTAGAATTTTTATGTGATACTTTTATATCCATGTTTTATGATAGAGAATGTATTCTATGTTTTAATTCTTATATATTGGGCTCAACCTTAGAACTTCCACACTCACAACTATAAATATGGAATTTATCAACCCTAGAAAGTCGATTAATAGTGCTAAAAAACATTCTTAATCGAGGAGAAGATAAAGGGGGGGTTCCCTTTTATCAGTACGTTTTTTAGCACTGATAAAAGTTGAAAAAATATTTAAAAAATATATTTTTGCAATTCTGGGGGGCTTTAACAGCGCTTGATTCCCTCCTTTAATAGTGCCCACTTCCCATGGTAGCCCACGCATGCCCCAGGCTAGCTCCACCCAGCCACACCCCCCTTTAACAATGCTAGGTAATTCCCCAAACCTGCGTGTGCGGCCTGCCTCCCCCAAGATTCAAACTTGAGACTGCTTTCCTGCGCGCCTAACCCTTTACCACTCCACCATATTGCTTTGCTTTTCATTAATTAATATATCTATTTATTTATATATATATATATTTAGTTATATTAATATATAAATATATGTGTATATTAACATATATACATATATATTTAGTCATATTAATATAAACATATATATTTAGTCATATTAATATATACATATATTTAATTATATTAATATATATATATATTTTTTTATATTAATATATTTTTATATCTATTTATATATATATATATATATATATATATATATATTTAGTTATAATTTTCTTTCAGTATATTTATTTTTATATTAATATATATTAATATATATTTATAATATTAGTTTTAAATACATTTATAAAATATGTTTTCTTATGTATGTTTTTAAAAATAAATAAATACATACATACATATATACAACACACACACACACATATATATATATTATCTGTATATCTATAGGTATAATTATACATATTTATATATATTTACAAATATTATATATTAATATGTATATACAAAAGTGCTAGAAACGGGGTCTCGAAAAACCTAACAAACTGCAGTCACTGAAAAAGACATAACTTCTTATTCGAGTGTCCGTTTCACCTCTGTGAATAGTCAAACTGAATCTCATAGAAGGAAATATGATAAAACAGGTGTCAGAGGCCGAACAAACACATATATCAGAAGTTATGACCATTTTAAGAAAAATTTGATAGGGTTCCGGGCACATAAAATGATTTTTGGAGGCCTTCTGGTGGTTTTGGGGGCTTTTTAGATCCCAGACATGACTAAGACTATTTATCAGTCAACTTTCACTATATATATCTTATCTTACTTCAATTTGAAATGTGGTAGAGCCCAAAAGGACACCCGGAGTGAAGGTTATGGCCGTTTGAAGTTGGACTTTTTTTGAGTTCTATAACTGATATATCTTGTGTTCCTCTGATTTTCTAATGGTTTTGACTAGACTTGGTTGTCACTCATTTCACGATATTAGACTTGACTAGTCACGGTTCTAAAATGGACAACCGGAGTATAAGTTATACCTGTCTTAGTGAGTTTTTGGTTTCTTAGGTTTTTAGGAGATACGAGAGTTGCAAAATTTCAAACGACAATAACTTCTGCTCCGAGTGTCTATTTTGGCTCTACCACATATCAAATCGAAGCATGCGAAAAGTTACATACTTTTGTGACCACCGAAACCTATTCTCACGTTATTTTATGTCCAAAAAGGACAAAAAACCCTCTTAATGGTCATAAGTTTGGCTCTATGGGTCCATTTTGTCATAACTTCTGCTCTGGGTGTCCATTTTGCCTCAACCACATATCAAATCGAATATTATGACCATACCTACACTACGGTGAATATTGTAACACATTCTAATATTTTTTTTAACGTATGAAAAGGTCCTTAATCCCTACAAATGACCATAATTTCTGATTTGGGGTGTCCATTTTGGGTCTATGACATATCAAATCGATATAAAACATATTTTAAAAAATATTTATTATATTTATGTCAATATAGATATACTTATATATCAATTTATTATTCTTTATGATTTTTTTTGAAATATACACATTTATCAGTGCTAGGAAAATTCACGCTGAGAAAACCCCACTTTATCAGCTCTACTAAAAAAAGTGCTAATAAAGGGGGGCCCTTATCAGTGCTAAAAAAAGCGGTGATAAACGGTCACTTTTAACAGTGATTTTTTTAGCGCTGTTAAAATTTCCCTTTATCGTCACTTCTTTTAGCACTGATAACCCCACCCCCTTATCAGCCCTTTTTTTAGTTCTAATAAAGGGAGGTGCTTCCCTTTTCCGTTTTTTTAGTACTGATTTATATGTTGTAATGATGATATTTTAGCAGGCTCGACCCAGTCCCATGTTGTAATGCTTCTACGGCATTGACCTGAAATTTTTTAATGATTATAGGGCTTTGATCTGTATTTTTTTACTATATCATGGTTATATGGTGGTGGATGGCATGGTCATAAGAAATGCTTAGATGTATTTCAACATGTAAATGAAGAAGGTTATTTTACCATTGTTATATGACTATGGTTAGCACGGTAATAATACATGCTCAGATATATTCTGTAATGGTGATAAAGAAGATTATTTTAACTTGGTTATATGATTGTGTTTTTCATGGTAGTAAGACATGCTCAAAGATATTCTCGCACTCAGCTGAAGTAGGTTGTTGTTTTATTTTATTAATTATTGAATTAATTAATACAGATGTTTATATATATTTTGAATACACTAATTATATGACTAGTTTTGTTTTGACATTGTGGTTTCAAACTATTGAGCTATAATCACACACTCTTAGGGTCTCCATTTGGTACTCGAGCAGATTTCGTGGATGCAGGGTTGGACAAGGGAAAAGGACATTGTTGTTGACATCATTTTTATTATTAGAATGGAGTTTTGAAATGGGATCGACATGGGATTCAGGACCTGGTAAGTTGATTATTTTATTTTAGTATTATAGATTTTTCTTGCATTTATCTACCATGAAATTTAGTTACATTCCATCACATCATTAAATTATTCCTTGTTTAATTATTTTATTATTCAGTCGGCTTTTATTTTTTACTTTTGCAATGTATTTATTCTAATTATTTCCATTTTATAATGAATTTTTCTACTATTATGTCACTTCATACTAGGGGGTATAGTCTCCCCACTATATTATTCACACCCCCATTTCTATTCGGTAACCTCTGGTGTATAGGGATCTTTGATTGAGGTATCATAACCAACCCTTTTTGGCTGTGTGAGATAGTGATAGATTGGGGTATGTTATAAATTATTTATCTCTAACCCATATAGTATATAAACCCAATGATATTATTTTCTTTATATATATAATTAATTTTTTTGTGCAAAACGACAACCTATGAGTATCCCCTCAAGCCTTAAAGAGTCCCCTCTCTACAAAAAATCCCAAGAATGGAGAGAAATCATCCTCCACCTTCCACTCTCAAGTCTAGATAGATCAAGGAGAATCCTTTAGAAGTGATTTTCAGGGTGATAAATGGAAAATGAGTCAAGTGATAGGATCTACCATACTAGAACCCGAAGACTCCTATAGGGATGTTCATAGAAATGTGACACATGTGTGGATCACTGATAGAGGGATTATAATCTTTATCCCTATAAAAAATGATGATATGACATAGATACATTATTAAATCCATCAATGAAGAAATAATTTCTCATTAGATAATACTTTATTTTCTTCAATTAATTAGAAATAATATGTGACGATCTTGTACTTTGGTTTTGGAAATTTATACATTGTCTATATTATTTGATGAAATTCTATTTATAAAAGTGTTTATCATCATGTAAATATTATATTAATCATTGATCATGATAGAAAGAAATTTTGGGAATGACCCATCCGACATTTCTATTCTACCCAAAACAATCAGTTATGGTATCCTCCCTTAAATAAATTGCAATGTTCAATTTTAATTATTCCAAAATTATTAAATAGTTAACAATTTCCACAATATATACATGAATTCATATTTAATTTATAATTATTTTTCAACCTTAATACCCTTAGCATGAATAGTTACTACATCTTTTCCCTTTTAAAAATAATTATACTATTTTGGAGTTTCCTTATTACCGTTTATGCTAAATACCCAAATATAATGGGATTAATTTTTCATTGGGAGTTTATAGTTAGCCTTATATTAATAGGTGGTTAGGGGTTGATTTATAGATGTGATTTTTCTATATTGTAAATTATCATGGCTTCTATGTTAATAGATCATGTCCATGCCTAATATCATATCACATGTGATTACATGAATGATATTATTATTTTATAGAAAATTCATTCTTATAAACATATAATAGAAATGAATTATATACTTTTGACACAACAATCATACCACTAATAATTTTTGTTAATAATTCGACACCAATTCATATGGGTAATTTTTTTGTATGATTATGTATATATGAGTGGGTTGAAAAATATACAAATAAAACACTCACAATTCTTAATTTGGTGATTAGTATTCCTTATTCCATTTCATTTTCAGAACCCACTTCTATATTTCTAGTTTCATAGGATTTCCCTTGTCTTGGAAGTTTTTGGGTCCTTTCATCCTTATAATCCTTGTATTAGGGAATTGATTTAGATAATTTACAAGTTCTATAAATTTATTACATTAATATAATAGTTGAACCTCTGAAAGAACTCTGTTTTTTTTTCACCATATCCATTGATCTCTTCACTTTACACTGAAAATTAGTTTCTCTATTCACTTATTTCCCAAACATAAACCATCTCACGATTCCTTTAATAAATTCCCCTTGTTTATTATTACCATATTTATTAATTTATGGATATTCAGTCTTATTTTCCTCATCATCTTTATCAGCTAAACATCCATAAAAATACATCTTTCTCTTCTTCATTCTTTTTGGAAACTCAACTATGGTCACATTGTTAATCATAATTTTTGATATTTTACTAGGGATAACGACATGATTTATCACTAAGAGAGTTTTAGTAAGATAATTAAATGAAAAAATCAATCTCAAAATGTTTTACTCTTAAAAATCATTACAATAGTTTTTAGTTCAACATATATTACTCTCAGTTCAATCTAGATTTCATTAGGTTGAGTTTTCTCATATTCCTTAACCTCATTCCTTAACATAATAAATCATTTATAATGTCTTGTAAAGAGAAATTGATTTTCCAAATAATATCTCAATGTAGTGTCTTGATAGGTTTTCAGTCTAAGGCCACTCATCATGTATCGAATGAAGATTTATTCAATGCTAAAATAGTCTTTTTCTGGGTGATTACTCCTTGGTTCATTTATACCCAAGTTTCATCCACATTCTAGAACCCAGATAGGGATTTAATTTCTTGGAATCCACACAATATATATTTTACCAAAACTTTGGGATGAATTTTTTTTCTTATAATAATCTCATATAATTAACCCTATTGTTTTTAAACTTTTATCATATCCTAATCATCAAACATCATAAAGTATCCAATACAACCTCAACTAATCCTAAAGGGTAATCTATAGCTTATAAATTGTGAACAACCTTAGTTTATCAATCCTAGATGAAATTTATAACTCATAAATTATCCTCAATAGAATACATCCTAATCTATAATGTCATATAAATACTATTTTGATACCAACTATGATGCCCTAGACCAATGCTCCTGGGATATGATTCTTATAAACACATTCTTTACATATCATCATTGAAATGAACCAAAGAAATCCAATTTTAAGCATCATAAGTTATGATATCAGAAAAAAATAATGATTCACTTATATTAGAAGGGCCTTTTAAGTTTATAGTTTTGGGGAGTTATAAGAAAACTGTAACAAAAAAATACAATTTCATTCTCATCAAATGGACATTTTCACCACTATATAAGTAACTACTTAATATGTAATAATTATTCGACATATCCAACAAAATTATACATACATGATACTCTTCTAGACAATTTTTTGTGATATGTTTATTCATAACACGGGGGAAATATAAATATATAAAGTGTGAGATCAGATTATTAGTAAGGGAAAATGTCTATCAAAAGATCCTAGGCCATAACATGGAATGAATAAAATGGTAAGAAACAAATGATAATAAAATAATTTCATATATGTGATCTCATGAGATTGAATAAAAATATTTGGTAAACAATATAAATAAACACATATAAAAATAATTGAATTTGTGGTGATGGAATTAAAAATTTAATAAATCTTGATCATTATCGTAATGGCCTCCTCAAAGAAATCACTATTTCCATTAATACAGCAATAATGATATTATTATTTACATAAATTTAGAAATCATAACATCATTTTTGCATTCATTAGGCGTATACCAAATACCCAGACCTTTTATCTCAAGAGACCAATTGATGCATTGAGAGGATATATAATAATGAGATCCACCCATAACTTTTTTAAGACCAATGCATTCACTATATAAAATATGTGAATATAAATATAATGTATAATCAACTTTCCTTAAAAATTAATAAAAATTTATATTGAGATATATACATATGGTATGTCAATACTTTCCCATTTTATAAATCATATATAATGGATATAATACATCCAAATAAAAAAGGATGATGGTTAAAAAATACATAATCAGTTTTCCTTAATAATCCATAATTATCTATATTAGAATTACAATATACCATATGCCAATACTTTCCCCAATTAATAAATAGAGTAACATGATCCTAAGACATTAGGGAAAAGAAAATGGATTGTTAATCAATAAAAAATAAACTTTATATATTAATTCCATAAATATATGTATTTTAATATCAAATTATGGGATGTCAATAATTTCTTAGTCAATAAATGGGATAACATGAATACGAGGAATCCAGAAAAAGATAGTTCATGGTTAAACTATACATATTCCTAGTGTAATAGAAGTAATGTCAAAGGAATTTGACATAAATGTAAAACACCTTTAAAAAATTAAACTTGAAATAAAAATCTCAATAACAATAAAAAAATATAGAATCATGGTGTAATGTGTAATATAGGTAGTACATACACTATATAAAAAATATTGGTTTATAATTCAAAACATTTCTCAAAGATATAAACATTGAGACTGAACCCTTACAAATTTGATAAATCTTGAATGAAAAACCCTATAAAAAGAGATTTTGAAATTAAATTTAAATAAAAATAATCAAATATAATTAATGAAGTAATATAAAAAATAGACTATATAAAAATATTTAAATGAAATTAGGTGCAAAGGATAAAACATGTCTCCAAGAGAGGAATTTGAGATTAAAAAATCTTACAGAAATAGTAAATTAAGAATCAAGAGAATATAAAATAGTTACCATGAAATTAACATTAAAATATTATTAATTAAAATATATTCATTATAATTAATTAAAATTTTGCCATTTAATATAATATATAAACTAAATTATAGTGTTTAATATCAAACATGTCTCATGAAATTGAAAATAGAGACAAATAACCCTTACAAACATGGTATCCTTTGGAATAAAAGTCATTTAAATAAAGAAAATGATATGAATTTTCAAACCACATGAATTACATTAATATGTTAAAATAAATTATTTTTTAAATATTCACTCCATATTAAATATAATAGGTCAGATAATATTAAATATGTCTTAAGAAATTATTTTTGAGACAAATAACCCCTTACCTTCAATCATGCTTGGTCCTAATGCACTCTAATATCTTGTATAAAAATAATAAAAATATAAATATAAAATTTTATAACATGATTATTATATATTTATTTTTATAAACTTCTTTTAAAATCATATATAAAAAATATATTAATCAATTATAGTTTATTTCCATCCTCAGGTCTTAAGAAATAGTTTTGGTTTTTTTAATGATCTAAAGGTAATATATTAATAAATATATTAAAATATAATAAAAATTTCCAATAATAATTAAAAAAATTAAAAAAAATTATTATTATATTATTTTATAATTATATAATATTCCTTAATAGTTTATAATATAAATATTATAACATCATTCATGTAGGTGGTAAAATCAACCTAAATAGCAGTGTGTTATAAAGATTTATGGAGTAAGGGATTGTTTTTATATAATGAAAATATAACATTTAAATAAGTATGAACATCTAATAAATATAATATATATTAACTAAAATAATTCTTATAACCATCCATAATGTTTGTTTATGACCAATTAAATTTTACATTCATAGAGATAGTTGTCTGCATTTAAGCACGATTAACAGTTCAATTTCTAAAAGAATGGAATTGAATGAAGTTATATAATAAATTATAATTTTATAAGAATAAAAATTTTGATATTGGAAACATATTAATTCAAAAAAAAATTCTTTTTTACCAAACATGACTGGTTCTAACAAAAAATGAACAACATCACTTCGTAGAGGTAGTAGTCTGCACATACGCATGATTGATGTTGTTTTGTTTTTATAAAGGGGTGGAAATGATTGAATAATGGTTTATCCACTAATATAATAATATATAATTGTATAATTAATACATATTTCATTAAATTTGGGTGTATATTTTGGAAGAGGAAGATTAAGAAGAAAAGACTAATGAGAAAGAAATACTCACGTTGAGAACTTAAGATTTCTCTTGGAAATGTTCTTGGAAATAGAGGCATTCGGCTAAATAATTGATACAATTGGATTATCAACATGATATAGTATTATATGTGGGTAAAATGTTATAGTTTAATTATAAAATTATAATTAGTAGGTTCATAATTAATTGGTGTCATTGATCCCCTTTTATAAGCGAATAAAATGGTAATTTTGGATGGACCCATTAAATTTCAATAACGGTATATCGCTATTTAAGTGTCAAAGGATCAAAATGTTTGTAGTTATTTGTTTTTGGGTGAGATAAGGTCAATATATAATTTACCACTCATTTAAACATATGTTTTAAACATGTTTTGATCCTTTTACTCTTAGTTTTTCTACTTTTACCATTTTTGGTTTTTACGAGGGTAATTAATTTTTACCTGAGTATTTTACTTTTAATGCCTAAAATTAAATGGGTCTGGGTAATTAATTTTTACCTAATTATTCTATATATAAGATAAATTTTATTCAATAATATTTCTATGTGTGATTAAAATTGATTTTAATAGTAGCGCATTTTATGTTTAAAAATGGTTTTTTAGAAAAATCGTATTTTTATGCATAAAGTTTACATATAGGATAAAATTATCAATTTTTTGTATTTTTATAATATAAATTTATTTCTTAAAAAAATTAAACATATTTCAAAGTAATGAAAACCTGGTTTTTACCATAATAATGATTTATTAAAATAAAATACCAAAAATAGATTATTTTATTGGAAAATATTAATTAAGTTTATAAAATGTTAAACAAAGGTTTTATAAATCTATAATAGTATTTATTTTATATGTATATTTTTACTCCTTAAATACAAGTTTGATCATTTAAAAATGGTTACATGTATTTAAGTTATACTTACATCTTGATAAATTAATAAATGTTATGACTTTGGTAAAAATTAAATCTTTAAATATTCACCTAAAAATTATTTATTTCAAAAAAAAATTAAAAATTAATCTTAAAATAATATTTTTATTACATATCCAAAAATGAATCATATTTGATAATTTAATTTTTAAAAAATATATAATTTAACTTATAATGGAAAAATAAATATATAATGAAAAAAAATATCATAAGAAAATAACTTCTAAAGTATTTACGATTATTATTATTATTTCTTATAAATTACTAATAAAATTTGGATTTAACATATTATTCATATCAATAATATATTTTATCCATAATAAATTTGGTATCTTAAAATAAATCACATAAAATATAATTTTGTATGGGTTTCATTTTAAAGAAAAATAAGTCTTATTAGTTAAATAGATACACTAATTGAATTTTATTAATACCTTTGTATAAAAAATGATTTTTATTTTTATTTCTCTATATATTTGATATTTCGGTTACATTTACCTTTAAACCCCAATTACATGGATTAATTTTAATTGTTATATACTATTTTTTTGTTTATTGTGGTCTTTCATTGCGTGTGAAGAAAGATATAAAACACAATAGGTTTTCAAGAAAACATAATATAAATTATTAGGTCACTATATAGATTTTGCCTTTATAACATATTTTTTGAACTATACATGACCAAACCATGATTACTAACTACTATTTTTATATATTGCGACTATTATATGACCTTTCTTATGATTTTACCAGACCTAGGAGTGGTTAGGTTAGGCTAGGCTCAAGAATAAATTTATTAGAACCTTATATTGTAGGGTGTATATTTACGGTGAAACAATGTGTGTCTATAATGGATTACCATAAACTATGATATTATACCTATGATGGAAATGAATTCTGATTCAAACACTATAAATTTTAGAGATATTCAATGATAGTGATCTCTAATTAAGAACCAAGAGGGTGGAGATGAGCATACCTCATCTATAGTGGATCTGAATATACTTATTAAATTTATTCCCCTTATTGATCATAAAATCTAAGAGAGTTTTCTCCATGTGTTGCAGTATATGGGGTATAGTGAACCAAGAGTTGGTACAACCATGTCAGACTTTACATGTGTGCTCTAAAAATATCACCCATCACTCTTTGAAGGTGAGGGTGGACCACATATTGTCGAGTTCTTGATATATTCCACAATGACTATATTATACAATGACAATAAAACCCCTGAGAGGTGGGTGAATCTTTCTACCTATATACTTTAGAGACTAGTGATGAAATGGTGGGATGTTCTTTTCCATGTTGACCCAGATGTGGGGATGACCTAGAAGTAATTTTATTCATGTTTCTCTAAGAAATTATTCTTAGAGACCCTAAGGGAAAATAGGGATTGATTGTTAAAACATTGGGTATAGGGGGAATGTCAGTGATGGATTATTCCACACACTTTACCAAACTACTATGATTTTAATATATGTTGTAAGGTGATGAGACTTCTAGTGTCAAACATTATGAGGGTAGATGAGACACCCTATTTAATTCTATGTGAATATAATTAATTTTATATCCTTTTTTAAAGGTCATGAATTGGGACTTAATTAATGACTGGAACCAAATAGAGAGTAAGTAATTTGGGCACCACGATTCATCTATTGGGTATAGGATTAAATCATTGGGTAGTTAGAAATATTGGTATAAGGATTCATTCTAAGATAGAAATTAGTAGAGTATCGAGGGTAGTGTTCATCACTTCCACCAATAGGAATAACTTTAGATGATTATTACTAGTGAGTTGAGTAGGTCTATATCTGACCTAATTATAATAGTAAGTTGAAGGAGTTACACTCCTACAAGTATTTGGTTCATCTATAGAGGTATTATAGAATCACACCTTGGTTAGTTGGGAGGTGCAGTTTTGGTAAAACTTTGGGTCAAAAACCCAATTTAAGGGCACAACATCTACATTGAGTCGGGCTCCTGGTTCTCTCGGCGTCGATGCCCTAGCGGCGATATCGGCAGCACCACCACCCCCCCCCCTCCCTGGAGGAGGGAGTGGGACCTGATCCTCCTTTCCCTCGGGCTTGAACATTCACTCCCTTCACTAACTATAACTCCCTTCCTCATTTCCCGGCGACTTTCCTCAGTCCGAGGGTCCATGTCCTTCACAACGGATGGCCTCAGCTTGTTCTTTAGATGAAGGAATTTAACGACGCTTCATACCTTCACAAGGTGAATATGGTGGCTCATTTCAGAGGCCTTCGACCCATAGTTGAATCTTTCGACAGGTTTGTTTGTGATTCTTCAGGTCTGAACGACCGAGCGATGGTGGGTCTTCTAGATCGGCGACACATGATGATACGATTCTCCTCAGAGGAATATCTGATCAAATCTTGGTCTAGCGCTCCTCGCTCTTTCAACGATTGTGGTTTTCATCTTCTTCGATGGTCCTTCGAGTTAAACCTGAAGCAGGATGTGCCTTCGATAGCTGTTTGGGTAAGCTTTCCAGAACTGCCACTTTCATTCCAGAATCCTTCAATTATTGGTATGCTGGGGATCCTGGTTGGCCGGTTCCTGTGTTCTGATAGGCATACTTCTGCACTTTTTCATCCAATTAATCCCCATGTCTGCTTTGAGGTGGATGTTTCTAAATTGCCTACGGATTGGATTTTGATTTTGGAGGGAGAGGAGATGCGATGGAAATAGTGGGTGGTCTTTGAATCTTGGCCAGCGTTTTGTTCTCATTGCCATCGGATTGGATACTCCTCTTTCGGATTCGATAGGGCACTCAAACTTCGCCAAGATTTGAGGGTTGCTGGGGCGAATGAGCAGCTTGATTGTCATGTCCACGATCCAAAGGAGGGATGCGGGGTTGCCTCGAGGATTTCTTCCCATCAGGGTCTGCAGTTGATTGATCGGTGTTCCGAAATGGTGCATCAAGGTGGTGAGACCCTTCCAGTTGAAATGGAAAGGCCCATATCACAGGAGTCGGGGCCACTGGTTTCAGAGGTGTTTGCTCATTTGAAGAAGGACCTGAACATTTTTTCCCTGCAGCAAGGGGACCCCGGGGAGGCTGTACTCGATCCCTCAGCAGGGTCTGCAATAGGGGCTATCAACCTGGATAAGCAGGTTCTGGGGAAAACCTTCGGAGCTGGGGGTACAATGCCTATGGGTACTGTGCCATCGGGTACTTATGCCTAGGCGGTGGGTGTAGGTGGTGGTGCCATCTCTAGAAGTAGTCATCCTATGGATACCCAAGCACGGGTGTCAACATTAAATCATGCTGGTAACCTTCTCAACTTAAGGGGAATGTTGTCCTGCCTCAAATTAAGTAACAGCTTCGACTGTTTGAGAAATGAAGGGGAGTCGGACTGTAACTAGTTTTGTACCTATGAAGATGAATCTGATGGGGAGGGAAAACCCACGGATGATATTGATAGAGGTGGGGATTAAAAGGTCCTACATATACCAAGGATAAATAAAGATAATAAGTAAAACATAGACCCTGGAAGATGCATTGTGTCCAAGAAGCAGAAGACAAAGGGGTGCAAGGACTACTCCTACCTCCCTAGGCTAATGGAGACTCAATCAGAAAATAAAGTCATAACTCCAAAGGAACACAAAACCCAATAGTGGAAGGCGAGGAGGTTCAGTAGGCTAGTTGCGAGGTTGATGTCCCTATTAGCCTTGAGGGTGAAAAGGGGCATCCGGGCTCGGTGCAGCAATGTCAGAATAACTCCAATGATGACTCACAGTGGTAGATACTTTCGATTATGAATAAAATGGACTTACTTTTGAACTATGATGAGGAAATGACTGACAACACGATGGATAATCAAGAGTTAAAGAAGATGAGGCCTCTTTAGGTGACCTTTTCTAAGGATCATGGTAAGTGGATCGACAAGCAGGCTCGCCTTCTGCTTAGAGGATGCAACACAGGAAAGATTAGTAAGGAGGAACACTTGCAATATTGGGACATACTGGAAAATCTCTATGAAGGAGTTCTAAAGGATGATTCTGAAATCTAGATAAAGTATATTCCCTGGATATTGTTTAGATATCTTGGCTCGAATCATCTTAAACTTTTCTTTAACAAATCAGTTGTGACCTTTGGTGCTAAATCAGGAAAGGTGTGAGGGTTCTCACTTTTTCGCTTAAAAGTGATTGAAAATAAAAAAATTTAACATCGGATGGAGGGGAAAAACATCCATAATTATATACTTTGTGGTCCTTCAACCATCAAATTCATAGAGGAGGTCATAGATACCAAGGTTTGGAGAAGCAGTACCAAGAGGGTGATATTACTCAAGGCATTCAGGTGACAAGTATAACAACCCTTCTATTTTTTACACACTTAAACATGATTTATTACATAAAATCTTCACTTGATACAAGATAGAATATCGATATGTCTAGTGTCTTTGAGGATTAGGAAGATTACATAACAACTTAGAACATAAAACACAATATATTTATTGAAAACTTCTTTTACATGACCACAACATTCCTTTGTACATAGCATTTCATGGGATAACCTGAGGAAATGTATAAGAAAAGGGTGGGATAAAAATAATTCTAAGGGAGTAAACAAGGAATAACATGAATAATATAGTACATATTATTAAATAGTCATATCAATGGAGCATAAGAGAAACATGAACATAAAGGCATGATATAGCATGATTACCATAACATGGAAATGTGGTAACAACATTTAACATGTTACTAGCATGAGCCAAGGATAATTGACCATGGATCATGAGTAAAACCTAATTAAACTTGAATTATTATGAGTAAAACCTAATTTTAGTTGATGTATCATGATACTAATCTTTACCCAATGCATTGGAGCACTATTAGGGTTCACCCTTCTTAATCATTTCATTTCATGCATAAGTGGGCCACATGGATCATATTACACGGATTCATTAGACATTATCATTTATTCCATGATAAAATAATTTTTAATTAATACATGGAACTATATAATCAATAAGTAAATTTGAATAAGGTTTAATACCCTTGATAAAGATATTATCATGGTATTCACTACACAATGACTTTTGCTTGAAAAATCGTGTTACAATTTTGGCAGCATAATGGCATGACATAAGAATTCATAAAAATGGTTGATGAGAGATAAAGGGGTGTCTCATAATATGTAAATTAAATGGAAATTAAGGGGTCATATATATACAAGTCCCAACATATGTAATGGAATTTATATTCACAATACAAAATAATTTCTAGAATGTAAATGAGGAGAGAGAAATTCCTTACAGAATTTTGGCATGGTAACGGGTGTAAATGGGATTAATTAATGAGAGAGAAAGGGGTCTATAATCATTAAAACATAAATAGGGAAGTATTTGGGAGTTTATAAATCATACCCAAAATTTTAAAATTGAAATTTAAAAGGAATAACAACATAAATAAATTTGGACAAAAATGAGAAAGGAAAAATTCCTTACTTGGAAGTGTGATCCCAAAGGCTTGGGAGAGTCTTGATATAGGCTTCTTGGGAGCTTGGGAAACCTTAGTAGTCTTATAGAAAGAGTATGGAAGATGTTTTTTGAGCTCAAAAGGTTTTGAGTGAATAGTAAGTGGGAGTTTGGGTGGGTTTATATAGGAAAAGAGAGGGAAATATTTATTATTTAGGTTTTGGACACTACACATTAAACTAATCAAAACCACAAAACAACACATGTAATAGTTTTTAAAAAATTCAACGGGAAAAAATTAATTCATAAGGCCAATGGATGAACTTATTAAAATATTAGGCTTGGTTATGTGGAGGTGAGTCACACTCTCAATGAAATCATTTTAAAATGACAAAATGTTTTATAAGTCTTGGAGGGTCCACTAAGGCTTTGTAAAATAAATAAAACTAAACTAAAATCATATAATTTTAATAGTAAAAAATATATTATTAGAAAATACCATTTATAGTATTTTATTACATCACTATTGGTTCATCATGATGTTATAAAACACATTATATAATTAAATGGTATTTAATTTTTACCCAAAAATTCGACTGTCTCAGAAAATTATGAAAAATTAACCACTGAATAATTTCAATGTCCTAATTCCAAAAATAATATTCATTTTATCTAAATAATTTTCTAATTATTTTAATTTTTACTTTTAAAAATAAAAATTGATATTTATCGAAAATTCATGAGTTTTGAAAAAAACGGCTCAAAAATCACAATTGTATTCACAAAAACTATATGCTCATTTATATTTAATAAAAAGTAATTTATTAATAAAATTTTATTAAAATATTATTTAATTAAAAATCCATTAATTCATCAAAATAGATTTTTTAATCGAATATTAACTAAAAGTATTATTTGTTCTTTAAAAACTATTTACAAAGTAACAATAATAAAATGATGGTATATTCTTTATTTTATATAAAAATAATGCACATAATCATAGGGTTGTGGTCTTGTTACATAACCACTTATAACACCCACATAATACCTAAGGGTAAGGTGTGAGATGGTGACAAACTCTTGGGGTGGCTTAGATAACAACGCCCAGGTGGTAATCTCTATCAACTTTTATTTATCCCTTAGGCGGTTTTGTTTGAGCTTAACGTGTGGAAGCTCAGCTTGGTCTTGGTCAAGAGTGAATCATAGTGATGCTACTTCCTTTCCAAGCTCCAAAAAATGGTCTTTTTACAGGTCAATTCTACTGGATGAGGCCATCTCTTCCTTTGTCTGAGTAAATTGGATTTGTTAAAGCCTTATATTTATACTAATCATGTGATCACTGTTCAATGGCTATATTAGAAATGGTAATAATTCTTAATGGTTTTTTTAAATCCAAAAACATAAAACCAAATAAGTTCATATGTTATATAACCATTTTACATAATAATACATTTAATTATATCATGAGTAATTTTCATTAATAATAGTTTGGGTCATTAAAATCTTCCCCCCTTAAGAAATTTTCACTCAAAATTTCTTTTTCCCACAAAAAAATAGATGGGGGTAACTCTACTTCATCACTTCCTATGATTCCCATGTTTCTTCTTCAAACTTTTTGTTTTTCCACAGCACCTTGACGAGGGGAATTATCATATTTCTTATAACATTTTCCCTACAAACTAAGATCTTCACTAGCTTATCTCCATAGGATAGGTCATTATCCAATGGTACCACATCTGGATTGAGTACATGTGATGGGTCAGCTATGTACTTCCTCAATAGTGATACATGGAATACATCATGTACTTGAGATAGGTTTGGTGGGAGTTCTAGTCGATAGGCCACTACTCCAATGCGATCAAGGATCTCAAATGGGATGATATACCTTGGACTAAGATTTCCATTCTTCCCAAATCTCATAACTCTCTTCCACGATGATATACAGAGGGATACCATGTCTCCGACATAAATATATAGGTCTCATCGATGATTATCGGCATAGCTCTTTTGTTGACTCTAAGTAGATTTAATGTCCTTTTGGATGGTCTTAACCTTCTCCACAATTTATTCAACCATTTTTGGACCTAGGAGTTTTCTATCCCCAACTTCATCCTAACATGTCGATGTTCTGCACCTCTTCCCATAAATGGCTTCATAAGGATCCATTTTGATGCTTGAGTGGAAACTATTATTGTAATAGAACTCAACTATAGGAATATGTTTATCTCATCCTCCTATTAAGTCCACTGAGCATGATCTCAACATGTCCTAAAGTTTTTGGATAGTCTGCTCATATTGGACATCAGTTTCAAAATGATAAGTCGTACAGAAGTTCAGCTCAGTATTTAGAGCATGTTAAAGACTCTTCTAAAACTTGGAGGTGAATCTTGGATCTCGATCGGATACAATAGATAGTGGTACTACATTCATCCTTACCACTTCTATGATATATATCTATTCCAGTTGATCCAATGAGAAATCCTCTCGAATTTCAATGAAGTTTGCAGTCTTTGTAAGATGATCCACAAAAAACCCAGATAACATTGTTTCCTTTGGATGTATTTGGAAGTCCGGTGAAAAATTCCATGGTAATTTTCTCCCATTTAAATGCTAGTATAGGTAATGGTTTCATCATCCTTTTATAATTCTACCTCTCATCCTTCACTTGGTTACATACCAGGCACTTTGATGTATACTCAACAATCTCCGTCTTTATGTTATCCCACCAATAATACTTCTAGAGCTCTCGATACATCTTTGTGTTTCCTAGGTGGATGGATAAATGTGAACTATGTTCATCATCCAAAAGTTATTTCTTTAACTCTGGATTTTATGGAACAAATAGTCTTGACCCAAATCTTACAATTCTTTCTTTATTAACAGTGAACTCTAAGGATTTCCATTTTATGATAG
The DNA here is from genome assembly GCA_963277665.1 of Viscum album. Classification (NCBI taxonomy): domain Eukaryota; kingdom Viridiplantae; phylum Streptophyta; class Magnoliopsida; order Santalales; family Viscaceae; genus Viscum; species Viscum album. The sequence continues at coordinate 704,274,451 of OY728166.1, forward strand.
TTTCCACTTTCTTTAGTATTCCCATGTTATCCTATTAAGCATCCTTTGACCTTTACAAAAGAGACATTTGAGCAATAATTTTTGAAAGGATTGATGATATTCCCATATTTATTATTCCCATTTCCATCTTCATTAAATCTAAGAAGATTAGATCCTTTTCGATTATCATCAATGGTAGAATCATTGGGTCCTTTTTACTTAGAGAATCTGCCACCAAGTTCACTTTCCCAGGGTGGTAATGGATTGAATTTTCATAGTCCTTGATCAGTTCTAACCATCTTCATTGGCTCATGTTCAACTCTTTCTGTGTGAATATATACTTGAGGATTTTGTGATCCGTATATATTTCAAACTTCTCCCCAAAAAGGTAATGCCGCCAAATTTTCAATGTGAAGATTACTGCAGCCAACTCCAGATCATATGTTGGATAGTTTTTCTCAATAACTTTCAATTACCTTGAATCATAGGTAATGACTTTGTCATTTTTCATCAACACATAGCCCAGTTCTTTCTATGAGGCATCACTGAATACCACAAAAAGTTCTCTAATTGTGGGTAATTTGTGCACAGGCACTATGATAAGCCTCTTTTTCAACTCCTTGAAGCTCTCTTCACATTCATAACTCCATGAAAACAATACTCCCTTTTGAGTTAGCATGGTAAGAGGGGTGGAAAATCATGATAAATTTCTCACAAATTGGCGATAATATCCAGCTAACCCCAAGAAGCCAAGGATATCCATTACTGATACTGGCCTCATCAATCCCTCAACTGTAGCTTTCTTGGAGGGATCCACAGATATCCCATTACGTGTAATGATATGACCCAATAATGAGACCTCCTTCAGCCAGAACTCACACTTGTTGTACTTTTCATAGATCTTATTCTTTCGAAAGGTCTCTTGTATAGTTCTTAGATGCTCCTCATGATCCTCCTTGATTTTGAAGTATATAAGAATATCATCAATAAACACTACCACAAATTTGTTGAGGTAATCTATTAAGACACTATTCATCAAGTCCATGAAGCTTTCTAGAGAATTAGTGAGTCTTAAACACATTACTATGAATTCATAGTTCCTGTGTCTTGAAAAAAAAGCAGCCGTGGGGATATCCTCCTTCTTCACCCTTACTTGATAATATCCTGACAGAAAATCCACCTTGAATTAGTATTTTTCTCCACATATCTGATCAAACAAGTCATCAATTCATGGAAGATGATACTTTTTCTTTGTCATGATTTTGTTGAGATCATGATAATCAATGCAAAGGCACATTTACCCATCCTTATTTTTGACAAAGAGGACTGGTGCACCCCAGGGTGAAGCACTTGGGTGTATAAACCCTTTATCAATATTCACATTTAGTTGTTTCTTCTGCTCCTCAAGCTCCAAAACAGCCATTATATATAGAGTCTTGGATATTTTCAATGCCCTAGGTATAAGATCAATTGATAATTTAACATATCTTCTATGAGTAATACTAATAAATTCCTTGGAAAACACTTTAGGGAATTCCCTCACAATAGGCATGTCTTCAAGGATGGTTGATTCCTTGGACTCTATATTCTAAGCCAGATATGTGTGATCATAGGGAAATAATATCCACTCTTGAGATGATTATTCTAAATAAGATTCATCCTCCTCCTTACACTTGTATAGAATTGGGGGGTCGATTCACCATATGGAATGTTATTTCACACTCACAGCAAATTATGTTGGCTCTATATAAGGAAAGCCAATACATGCCAATAATTACATCAAATTCTACCAAATGGAGTATGAAGAGGTTCTATTGGAAGTTAAATCCACAAATTATGATAGTGGAGGAGTTATATTCATGGGATGAAAGGATTTCCCCATTTTCTATTCTCACTAACATCTTCACTTCCATAACGTGTGGTGGTGTTGGGATTGTTCTACTAAACTTTCAGGATATAAAAGAATTCTTAGAACCAGAATCAAAAAGTATGTTCACTTTTCTTGAATGAATAACTAGAATACCTATCAACACTTCATTATTGGGGATCACATTGGTGGTAGTGATGAAAAAACTATCCATTTTTACCTTGGAGGTTGTTGGTCACCTTTGAAAACCCTTGTCTTAGGGTACTGGTTTGAAAAGTGCCCTAGTTCTTTGTAGTTGAATAAATAAACAATGCTCTAAGGGTCGAATGGATCGTTCCTTTCCACTGTCACAGTCGTGGATTTCTCTTGTCGGTAGTTAAGGGCCAGGTTCCCTTCTCTTCCACACCTAAAGAATTTCCTCATCCCCTTTAGGCAATTTTTTGGGTGCTTTTTTCCACAACTTTGGAAGGTGGGGTGCTGTATTTTCTTAGCACCATTGGATTTATCCATCAGACTACCATAATTGAATCCCACATTATGCTTTTTATCCCTATGATACCCATGAGATTCTTCGATCTTCATTTCAACTTTGAGGTCACATCATACAATTTTCTCATAACTCTCAAAGTCATGGATTTCTAGGGATTTCCGTAGGATAGGTTTTATCCCACCAAAGAAGCAGTCAACCTTGAATTCGGGGGTAATGACAAAGTTGTAGGAATATCATGCAAACCTTGTAAATTTTTCATCATACGATATGATAGATTCATCATCTTTTTTTCTTAAGGGAAAGTAAGTCCCTTTCCATCTTAATTCGGAGGGTGCGAGGAAAATATTTATCGAAAAAAAAATTATGAAAATCCTTCAATTTCAACACCTCAATCTTCTACTTGGGATTCGTATTTTTTATTAATGTCCACCATTGATCAGATTCACTCTTCATATGATAAGAATCCACAAGAACCTTCTCTTGTTAGTAACAATGAAGGATGGAGAAGATCATTTCAATAGATTTGGTCCATTGTTTGGTTATTGAGGGATCAGATGATCCATTAAAAGTAGTATACCTTTGTCTCGTGATACTATTGATTGCTTCTTGTTCTTTCTTAGTGGGGGGGGGGTTGAAAGTTCTTCTTGGCCCATGTTTCTATTAAAAACATGAGTTAAATGAGAGATTATCATGATAATTTTTGTGATTCCTACTCCCATAGGATTGGGCATCTCATTAGAACAGTCATCACATTGCTCTTTTCATCGGTTGTTAGCCTGAGTCCTCCTATTACTGTCCATTGGCTAGAATAAAAATAATGTCAGGGGTAACACATAAAATGGGAATCCAAAGACAAAAAGGTATAACTTATAAATTACTTTTATTTCCTTAACTTATGAATTTATAGGCTTCAATCTATGTCATCCATGATCTACTTCTCAATATATATTCCTCGGGGAATTTTTTTTAATTTCCTTAATAATTGTACATACTAAGATTATGAATTTACCAAATCATATCCTCTAGGAGTTGCATAACCAAGAGTGCATTAAGGCTCGTTTTTGTGCACCAGTTCCCATACAAGTCTATCTCAAAGCGGTGTTTTTGAGTTTTACCCCTAGATACATTTGTGTTAGATCTTCCCGTACCTACTCATATCTAGAAAGGGATGTATTTTCTTAATAAACCACTTACTCAATACTCAATAAAATTTAGGGATTATTTTATTATACTTAGTCTTATCCCTAAGGATTTTAATATATTTTTCTAATCCTAATCCAAAAAATAACTTAACCTATCCTCTAATACCAACTATAACAACCCTTATATTTTTACACAGATAAACATGATTTATTACATAAAATATACACTTAATACAAGATATAATGTCGATATTTCTAGTTTCTTTTGGACTTACAAACATTACATAACAACTTAGAACATAAAACACAATATCTTTATTGAAAAATTCATTTACATGACCACAAAATTCCTTCGTTCTTAGCGTTGCATGGGATAACCTAAGGACATGCATAAGAAAAGGGTGAGCTATAAAGCCCAATAAGGGAGTAAAAAAGGAATAACATGAATAATATAGTACATGTTAAGAAATAGTTATATCAATGGAGCATAAGAGAAACATGAACATAAAGGCATAATATAGCATGACTACCAAAACATGGAAATGTGGAAACAATATTTAACATGATATTAGCATGATCCAAGGATCATTGGACATGGAGAATAAGTAAAATCTCAGTGTAATTGAATTAGAATGAGTAAAACCTCACTGAACTTTATGTATCATGATGCTAATCTTTACCTAATGCATTGGAGCGCTATCTGGGATCACCCTTATTAATCATTTCATTTCATGCATAAATGTGCCACATGGATCATATAACATGGATTCATTATACATCATAATTTATTCCATGGTAAAGGAATGTGGAATTAATACATGAAAATATATAATTAATAGATAAATTTTCATAAAGGTAAATACTCTTGATAGAGAAATGGGCATGGTATTCACTACATAATGACTTTGGCTTGGAAAATCGCAGTGCAATTTCGGTAGCATCACAGCGTGACATAAGAATTCATTAAAATGGTTGCTGAGAGAGAAAGTGTGTCTAATAAAATGTACATGAAATGAATATTAAGGGGTTAATATAGATACATGGCCTAACATATGTAATGGAATTTATATTCATAATACAAAATAATTTCTTGAATGTTAATGAGGAGAGAGAAATTCCATAAGGAATTTTGGTATGGTAACAGGTGTACATGGGAGGCATTAATGAGAGATAAATAGATATCCTATCATTAAAAATTAACGAGGGAAGTATGTGGGAGGTTCTAAATCATACCTCAACATTTACAATTTAAACTTAAAGGGCATAACAACATAAATAAATTTATACAAAAACGATAAGAGAAGAAATCCCTTACTTGGAAGTGTGATCCCAAAGGCTTGGGAGAGGCTTGGGAGAGGCTTGATAGAGGCTTCTTGGGAGATTGGGGAAAATTGGGAGAATTCTAGAGATTGGAGGGCACTGTTTTGGACACTAGAGGGAATTCTTTATTATTTAGGTTTTTGACACTACACATTAAACTAATCAAAACCACAAACCAACCCATGATTTTTCACATGGTATTTGACAAAGGGGAGTGAAAAACATTATTTTATAAGTCAAATGGATGAACTTATTAAAATATTTATCTTTCTTATGTGGATGTGAGTCACACTCTCAAAGAAATCATTTTAAAATTACAAATTGTTTTATAAGTCTAGGAGGGTCCACTAGGGCTTTGTAAAATAAGTCAAACAAGCCTAAAATTACATTATTTTAATGTTAAAACATATATTTTCCGAAAATTAGATTTATAATATTTTATTACATCACTATTGGGTCATTATGATGTCATAAAACACATTATATAATTAAATGGTATTTAATTTTTACCCAAAAATTCGACTGTCTCAAAAAATTATGAAAAATTCATTGTTGCATTTTTTTGACGTCCTAATTCGAAAAATAATATTCATTTTATCTAAATTATTTTCTAAATATGTGAATTTTTACATTTAAAAATAAAAACCGTCATTTATTAAAAATTCATGAGTTTTGACAAAAACAGATTAAAAATCACAATTGTATTCATAAAAATTATATGATCATTTGTATTTAATAAAAATTAATTTAGAAATATTATTTATTAAAATATTATTTAATTCAAAATCCTTTAATTCATAAAAATATATTCCTTAATTTAATATTAACTAAAAATACTATTTTTTATTTAAAAACTATTTACAAAGTAACAATAATAAATTTAATGTATACTCTTTATTATATACAAAAATAATGCATATAATCATAGTGATATGATCTTGTTGCATAACCCCTTATAAAACCCACATAAGACCTAAGGGTAAGGTTTGTGATGGTGAAAGACTCTTGGGGTGGCTCGGATAACATCGCACTGGTGGTAATCTCTATCAACATCCACTTCTCTCATAAGCGGTTTCGTTCGAGCTTAACATATTGAAGCTCAGTTTGGGCTTGGTCAAGAGAAAATCACAGTGACGCTACCTCCTTTCTAAGCTTTGGAAAATGGGCTTTGTATGGAGCAATTATACTGGATGAGACTATCACTTCCTTTTTCTGGGTAAATTGGATTTGTTAAAGCCCTATATTAATACTAACCATGTGATCACTATTGAACGACTATATTAGCAGCGATAACAATTATTAACGGTATTTTGAAACCCAAAAAAATAAAACCAAATAAGTGAATATGTTATATAATCATGTTACATAATAAGTCATTTAATTATAATGAGAGTATTTTTCATTAATAAATATTTGGGTCGTTACAACAGGAGCTCAGGGAAATGATTCAAGAAAACTTCATTCCATTAAGTAGTCTATTTCTTAGGAAAGTGGCGAAATATCTATAATATTTGGTATAATTATTATGGTATCAACCCTATATTCTATTCAATTTTATACGAATTCACCATATGAGAGAATCACTTCATGATATACTCAACATTGAGAGGGGGTGGATCAATGTTGGTAATTTTTTCACATTTTATAACCTTTTATCCATTTATCTCTTAGACTTATTAGGATATTGATTCTCCTATTCTATTTTCATTATTTAATTCATGTATAATAATGTAGTTAATAGATTTAACCTGATATTTTTACAAGGTTTTACACTCAATAAGAGAAGTGCAGAGATACTCTTTTTTAAAAAAAATGAGAGTTCTCAAATACAACATAAGTGGGAGCAGCATTTTCCTCCTTGGTTCATAAGTATTTATAGAGATATTTCACTAATTCTCTTAATTAATTCACCGAGATAAAATCATTAAAATTAATATCATGTCAAAGATAATATATAATAATATCTTCAAACACATGAAGATCACATCATTTATATAATCTGACCATGGCTTATATGACATCAAAAATCATAGCGCATTCATATAGGAACTTCTCATGTGCATGTGGTTATATCCTCATGTTTCATCACATTTTATAATATCTAACACATTCCTATATGAATTCCACATTGTATTTCCCATTGTATGTTGATAGGGATATTTTATTTTATCTTATAAATGCATGAAAATCGTAGCATAAATTCATGATGGTTCATGGAATCATCACATAATAATCTAGATCATTCAAGTATGGCTTGATAACTGATGTACCAGGAAGAAGAAACTTTTTCATACATGTATCCTTAAATAAGGTTGTATGTAGAAGAAGATCTCTAACACGATCAGACATCCATGGTAGATCTCACAAAATGGATCTAGTTCTCTCCATTTGTTTTGATGATAAAGGAATAATCCAGCACATCCTACGTCTCACAACAATTCTTCAAATAGTTGAGAAAAACTCTATAAACTATCTCATGTCACTCACCAATTAAACCATAAGCAGGGTTCTCCACCTATAATACAATGTACACACTACCCACACAGGCCAAGTAACCCCCTTTTATGGTCCATTTCACCCATGTGCACACTATGTGCACACCATGTGTGTTCCCTACAGGTTCTTTGTAATCCCACTATCCCCTGACACCAAGTATTCCCATGCATGAGCTGGATACAACATGGTTAATTATATCTCCCATATATTCATTGATATGTACCTCCGTGGGTGTCTATGTTCGAATGTATATTTTAATAAAATGTCTGCAAAAATAATACTTAGAATAGTTCTAAGTAAAACTCATTAATTCCAACATCTTTTTCATTATAGAAAAATATTATTATTTTATTGGTGTTCATATTCCTCCACTTTTACTTTTGTAATATCAATTACAAATAGCTATTTAACATACAAGATTCTTAATTTTTGTAATCAATGTATCGCATCAAAGATAAAAGTTACACATGTTCTAAAAATTAAGAACAATTCAAAAATTATCATACTAATAAACTCAAAGTATTAAATATAACTTCCATAATATAATAAGACTTGAGTACATTCTTATTTATCAATTAAACCAAGAAACATTCACTTTTTCATCAAGCTTGGATATCTAGGATACTTCATAAAATTCATTCTTTCTAACTTCTTCAACATATTGGCATCAATAAAATATTATTATTTCATTGAACAGTATTGAAAACCAATAACAATAAATGATAAAAAACTCATCAAAAAAGTGGTATCTTTAATCTACCCCATTGTTTTTCTTGTAAATACCTTCAATGTTATTTCCAAATTAATATATCAATATATGAATCACTTCCCTTTAATTTTACAAACTTTCATTTTAATTTTTATCCCCCTTATCTACAAGAAATACAAACTTCATTGTAAAATGGTATTAATCCATAATTATGCAATGTGTTATCCATAATTTCACTCTAACACTATGTGATACTGGGTCAATGTAAAAATCAAGTGGATTTTATTTAGACAACAATGTTGTCCTTTACTAACAGATCTTAATAACTTATCAAATGAGAACTCATATACTTTCCTTCATGGTTTGTACACTTTTATTTCAATATGAATCTATTAAATGAGATATAAATATTTTGTAAGACTATTCAACATGTAACTCTTTCACTCACATCAACAAAAAGATCAAAAACATTAAATTTCAACAAGTAGGATAAACAGCCTTAAAGAACATCCTTAATTTCACTTTTCTTCTGTCATTTATTAATTCAATTACTTCCCCTTTTTGTTATGTTTGTTTTTTTATTAACCAATGATGTGGAATAAAGAAAAAAATTACCTTTACAATGGAATGATCTTCATGAAATTTCCAAATAATTGGATTTGATACCAGTTGAAATAATATTTTTTAGCAGCTTCTTAATCATTCTTCATTTTTCTACCCCTTAAGGGAAACACTCCTCAGCATCCTCATTATGTTTGATATCTTCAAGAATGGATTTCAAGATGTTCTAATTAGATAATACACCAAAATGAATCTTCGACTTGTGACTATCCATATTTGACAACTTTCACTAATTCACCAAGGATGAACTTATTTAATACTTATTCTTAATGATATATAATATAAGATAAAAAATATATGGTGTCTTCTTTATCTTTTTTTATAGGATATAAAAACACCTTATTCAACTTCCTTAATGATGATCCTCTATCATATTTTTATTTTAATACCAATTGAGGAATCATTCAAGGATGATGACTTCTTCAACTTTGTTGTGTAGAATTGGAAACACTCACTACTTCTCAAGTTCTCCCCATGATAAGTTAATTCCAATTCAATTACATGCATTATAAGAATAAATAAAATACACAAATATTAATGGAATAATGTAGATCCTCCTTACTTATTAATGTGAATGGAAATGTTGAGATGGTTTTTTCAACCAAGTTTACAACCAAGTGTCCCCATTTTCTCTAATATTCACACTTGAATATATGGAATTCAATATTTATTGGGGCTGCATATATATAATCACTTCTTTAATTTATTTTTTTTGAACCTTAATTATTCGTGAGATTTTAAATCACTCATATCACCTGGTGAAACATTAAACTTCTTAAAGAATTCTTTTTATGCTATAATAATTTCAAAAACAATTCTCACAATATGACCACCAATGTTTCCCATCACACATAGAGATTATTTATATTCATGTGGGATATTATCTTTCCCTATTTCACTAGACTTGGATTGTTCCTCCTCTATTTTCCTCACTATCTACAAATATTCTCTCTATATTAATAAAATATTATTTGGAAATTTGGTTGAAACTTTGGATCTTCCACTTAGATTATTTTTAGTTTTATCATTTTTATTAGTTATATTAACGGATTATATTTTCTTTATCTTCTTGGATTAATAATCCATGTTCTTATCACCATTCTTCTTTGATACCTTCTTGGGAAAAAATTAACATTTTTTTGATATCTTTCATTGTGTGATTCTTATTTCATATCTAAATTTTGTGTTTTTCTTTTATCATCAACTTTAGATATATTTTGAGATGATAATTCACCATTCATGTATTCCCTACCATTTTATACATAAAATTTTTTGTTCATATTTCTATGAAATTTTTGTAGTATACATATTTTTATAAACATGTGTATGTTGATCCTTTAACTTTGGATTTCTCCCCCTTGATTAGGGCCTCCACTGTCCTTTTTCCTTTATATTTTTTTACCTGAAATATAATTCAAAATGCTCAAATTTGTTTCAACACCAACATTGACCAACAAAACATGATATTATTATTTATTATGTATGATTTTTTGGGTATTCTTCACAAATTTTTGGGCTCTTTATGGTGAAATATCTTCCAAAATCTATTTTCTATCCACCCAAGTCGTATTAGTAGTCTTATTATCTCAACTATTCATACATACCTATTAAGATTTTTTTCAATACATATTGTTCATGAAAATAGATTTAGAGACCTTATTACAAGATAGAATGGATGGTACCTATTTCTTTATAGCTACTTCAGATATATCACTGAATGAATTCATGATCTTATTATCACATGTTACGGGAATTACAACCATATATTCCTCTAGTGACCATAGAGAAGTAGCAAAAACTATCTCATTTTTTAATGAAGTATTAATATATTCATTCTCAAGATCATCCAATTAAATATCCAATTCTAGAAATTTCTTATTGAGGATGATTTTATGATCTTGAATCATAATCATATTCTCTTCACAAGACTTCTTCATTATTTCAATTTTTTCTTCATATATCTTAACTTTATTTTTTAAATAATATTCAATTTCCATGATTATATTGAATTTTTATTATAAATTAAACTCAATGGCATCAATATTACCTTTCAAATATTCTTATTGTGCATGGATCTTTTCTTCTAGAGCCTTAATGAATCACATTTTCTCACCAAATTATTTGATCAATTTTAAGGAAATTATTTCAAGCTCCCTATTTGTTGATTCAAAGGATCCAACCTATCTATAATTATTAAATGTTTCTCCTAAATCCTTCTCCATGTTATCTACTTATTCTTCCATCTGGATGATTTCTTCCTATATACTTTGAAATAATCAAAAAAACAAGACAGTGTATTTCTATGGGAATGAAATATAGAATATCTTTTAATATATCAACTAATATATCTTGATAATTTTTTGATCAATTATAACCACCAATTATTTTAGGATTGTATTCTAAATATATCGATTGATATATCTTTAGAAGCTATTGATTGATCATATATTTGATTATTTGTGGAGTAAAAAAATTAATCCAATCTCATTATATAAAATAAACCATATTGTTAATTTTAAAATTATTATTATCCAAATTGTAAATCTAATCCTAATCCTTTTTATTCATGTCAAAAATTGGTATAATAACCAACAATACCTCAAGTGTTATTGGGTTTCTATCAACACCAACCATTCTAAGGAGGATACCTATAGAAACAAAAAATGGAATTAAAAATAGTTTTGTAAAGTGAAACCTCAACCTCAAATAGAATAAAAATATTAGAAAACTTGTTAATTATTAGAGAACATAAATTCCAAATCACTGATGGAATTATAGGTGAGGTTTAAAAATCAAGATGTTTTCACTAAGATTCTAGGATCTCAAATAAGAACTCTATTGAACTTGATGGTAGCTAAAATCTGAGGTACTCTTCCAAGATTAATTAAAACTAAACCTAAAATAAAAAATGAATTTTATAAAATTGATTATTAATACTTATTGTGATTCCCTATGCTGAATCATTGGGTCTAAGCTCGAGGGCCACATAACCTCATGTGTACCTCCCAATATTTAAGAGGTTGTTAACTAGTGGTGATATCCAAAAAGGAATCATGGAAAGTATATTACCTTGATATCATATAACCATCTGAGTAAATACATACAATATTGGAAAAATGGTGTATTTGGTAGAAAAAATATGGTAGAGAAATAATAATATCATCACATGTAATATCAGAATGTCATAAAATACCAAGTATATCAATTCAAAAGTGTTCCTCACATGATGTTAATAAATATATATACAATATAAAAAGAAACAAAAATAATTGATGCATTTTATAAAAATATCCCAGAGTACATCCTAAAATCATCTCAACCCTTTCCAACTCTTTCTACTCATCAGTTTATCATAAGGAACATGCCCTTAGCTAGATCCCCAAACATAATGTTTGTACACACATCAAGATTATCATGTAGGTTCTGAGTTTAAACCTAGTTAGACACCACTAATGGTCCCTTGATATAATTGATTCATATGTATAAAGTTGTATGAATATATAGAACTAAATAAAGAAATAAACATACAAAACCTTTTGGGTCATCATGTGCTACCGGGATACCATAAATTCCCATACATACCTACTTCAGATCTGTATCAGAATAGAATTTTAGTTGGTGCCTCTAAATAATCTACCTCATATTTAATATCATTCCCGGTCACTTAGGTTAGTCCATGAAATCATTCATACTCTCTCACTCATGGTATGTTTGCAACCATCATCATCATCTCATAAATTTCAGACCATTCCCTCTCACTTAGGGAATATCATATCAAATATCCCATATCATTCCCTCTCACTCAGGGGAGTCAGATGTAATCTAATTATATAACCTCATCTCCTTTATTTCACTTGGTAAAAATTAAAAAACAATCATAAAAAATATCACATGAAGTAACATGAATAATAAAAAAATAACATGAATAATAATTAGAAATATAATAGATCAGTAGTTCACCCTAAACCTAAACTCCCACAAAGAAATACCTACACATAACCACAATACAGGACTAGGTCCCACCATCTCTATGTCATACCTCTCACACTCCCCCTCTAAGGATTCAACCTCGACTATACAGACCTACCCAATCACTTGATATAATAAAGTATACTTCTCATAGGACCACACATGAACACACATGAATTCCAAGGAATAAAACATGATATGAGGTTTAAAACAAGTTAATAACTTTCTACCCAAAACCTAATGAAGTACCCTTAAAAACCACACTCTTATATTCAATATTGAACCTCTAGAAACCTTAAATCATCCCCAAATCATCACATTTATGGTTTAAATAATTAAATCATCAAAGATAAGAAAAAGAAGATATCAATGGATAATATTGTATTAGTATCATGAGTGATCCTATATAATGAATATCACTTTAAATAGATAATATATTATATGGATGAGAATAGATCACTCAAAATAGTGACCCCATGTCACCCAAATCATGTATGGAGTCAGGTGAGAGGAGGGGATAAGTAAGGAGGTCTGGGAAAAATTACAGACCTTTCCTTAAAAATACTACCCAATGAGGGGGTAAAAGCACAACCATAGTAGATGTGTTGCAGTACCTCCTTGTCTGGATTTACTACAACAAGGTCCTTAGACCGTAGTTATGTTTACCCAAAAATGTTATAGGGGTCTACCACCTCTGTATGGGCCTCTTGTAGTGTAGTCCTTAGACCATAGCACAAGTGGCCTGGAATTAGCTGAGGGATCAAACCCTTTGCTGATTTCCCTTATAGAATACCCCATGGGATATATTGAAAGGAATTAACCTCAAAAATAAACAATGAATAACCATTTTAGTTGATTCATGGTACTTCCCCTACTCCAGTGACCATTCCATAATCCCTAGAACCACACTATTATTGCCTTCATACAGCAGAATTTCAGTTTTTAGCCCAACCAACTCTCCCAGAACCTGCTTTTAGGCCTCCTCCAACACCCAAAACATCCAAATACCATTAAAATTCATTAAAATAATTACTAATATAAATAATAAAATAACTTTAGATTTCAAGATAATTACAACTCCCCATTTAAGGGTTTCTTTTTTCTGATAAGCCTCTCTAGGGGTCCTAGACCAAAATCTTCATCCAATGTTCCCATACATCCAACTCTCACTCCCAAGTCTCATATTAGCTCTAACAAAGTTTCCAAAACACTCATATGAGAGGATATGTCTTTCCATAACACATTCTTGCTCTAGTCTATTATCTACACTAAATAGTCATTGAATGAAGAATCTACCTCCAAATGAACATCATCATCCTCGATCACATGCACATGATCATGCTTGTACGTTTAGAGATGATAAAAATGAAACAAATAATGTATAACTCAATATCATGTATTATGACCCAATTTATAATCCATGATCCCAATCTTCTCTATAATCTTTAAAAGTGAAATATATGATGATACAATCTTCCCATGACTCGTCAACCATTTATTCCCTAAATGAAGTGATACTAATAAAAATAATCAACCATACATGATGAAATCTCAGGGTTTCTACCTCTAGTAAGATTATGATAATTTCCTTCTCTAAGTGGTAACAAACCACTTTTAAATCAGTTGCACCAACTTGGTAGTTTCCTTCACCAAGCTTAGTCTGGTCACAACCGGCTCACCCACTTATAACCAACATAATAGTGGATAGAACCAACTTCCATAAAGATCCTCAAAAGGATCCATCAAGATCAAATCATGGTATCTATTATTATATTAAAATTCTCCTAAAACCATATGGTCATCTGATTCTCTACTAAAATAAATAGCACACACTCTAAGAATATTCTACAGTATATGGATTGTCTTATTAGACTGTTTATCCATTAGTTGGTGATATGTCGTGCTCATATTCAGTTGAGGCCCCATGGAAATTAGTAAGACCTTCTAGAATATGGATGTAAATTATGCATCCCTATATAATATTATGCTAATAAGTTCACTGTTTAACTTCACACACTATTTCATGTACAACCTTCCCAACTCATCTATGGAATAGGTCTTGAAAATAGGTAAGAAATACATAACCATATATTAACTACTACACTAATACCCACATTTCATTGTGATCCCTAGGGTTCTAGGGTTTTCATGCGATGAACTCTATGGTATCCTCATCCCACTTCCATACTGACATTAGAAGAGTTTGAAGCAAATCACTTAGTCACTGGTGCTCTACCTTTATCCTATAATAGGTAAACCAGTGAGCTATAAACCCTAGAAGATAATTCCTTATGCTCATATAGAAAAATTGTCACCTAAAATCATGATACATCTTAGTCAATACTAGATGCACTTCTCATTGTGATTCATTGAAGTCATTATCATCTACTCACTCATAAAAGTAGGAACCACTACTATATTATGGATGTAAAACACTCAATCTATATTATAATTCAACCCTTAGATTGTATCAACATTCATAATTCCTTCCCACATCAAAAAACAATTGAGTGAGGACCCTATAAATACTTTACTATATCTACCAATGAAGCTATAATATTCAAATGAGTACAATCAACCACTTTTCAATCCACTAATATGTCTACATACTAGTCAGTAAGTAGATTTATTATCTTTTGATCCTTATCTAAAATCCGAATTCCCTTATTCTATTTATTCATACTCAGAGTTTCTATAATGAAATTACCCTTTATTGGGATATATGTTATCCCAATGTCGAATGTATAAAAGAACTTGACTCAATGCCTCTACTACAAATTTATGTATCACTGAGAGATTATATATTGAAATATCTTTCATATATTTTGATGAAAAATATATCACTAAAGAGATAATGGATAAAACATTTCAAGGAATGAACCAAATATACTAGCTCTAAATCATGGGTATGGCATTTTATTCATGGGTTAATAGCTGATGAGACCCATAACTTGAAAAATGAATTATTTTCACTGTAAAAGACCACATAACAACTTTTGAGGCATTGAAATAGACTATATAATTAATCTATGGGTCTATGAGAATTTGAATCAGATTAGATGTCAACCTTCTCTTTAACTCCTGAAAAGACTCTTCTCACCTACTCATATACTCAAATTAGCATCCCTTCTTAGTCAATACAATAATAAGAACTACCATGTAATAGAAGTCCTGAATGAACCCACTATAGAATTCAACCAATCCTAGGAAACCCTATAACTTGAATACATCCCTTGAAAGATCCAAAGAAATTAGCAGTTCCACTTTAGGTGGATCAAATAAGATCCTACCAATGACATCACATATCTAAGAAAACACACCTCTTTAATCCAACACTTAATGTACTCAGAATAAAGATAACATGATTAAATAATTATCAGAATAATATAAATGTGGTAAGTATGTGACTTCTAGTTCTGTGAATATACTAAGATTTCATTGAAATAACCATGACGAAAGAGTCCATATAGATATCAAAATCCAATTCATGATATACATGAACCCTTATGGGGTATTCATTAACCCTAATAGTTCCACAAGTTACTAATATAACCCATATCTTCTCCTAAATATTTTCCTTGGAATAACCACTACCTAAACCCACAACTGAAAATAACCTAATCATACGTTGATCTTTGAGAACCATCGACCTCACCTTATCTTTTAAAGTAGTTATTAATCCTTGTAAAATGATATCAATTGAATAATATAACCTATTTAATATTTTTTTGATCCAAACATATAAGGATTCTATTATCCTCTCTCATGGTGAATAAAAGTAGAGTATCCTATGGAGAGGTAATCATATTAATATAGCTCTTTGCTTCTAGTTCCTCACGTTGTACCTTATGCTCCCATAGTTAAATAAGTTCCATACAATATGGTAGAATTGATATAGACTCTATACTCAACATGAGGTTAATTGTGAAATTGATATCCCTCTCAATAGAAATTCCTAAAAAAATCAAAAAAATCATAGAACAGATCGACCATTGAAGGAAATGTGCTCATAACTGCTTCCTAATCTATTAAATGAATGATATGTGTCATCTGTGCTATAATGGATCCTACCAAGTTTAAGTTAGGTCTAAATATACTTAATTATTATTCCACTATCTTACAAGAATATACTCATCCCCCATAGTGGAGTATAAATATTATTTCCTTTGATAACAATCAATGTGATCTTATATGTGTGTCAACCAATCCATATGAAAAAATATGACAAGGCACATCATATCTAAGACTAAAAACCCATAAATAATCATATAATTTCACCACCACAAACCATATAATGAATTTTGAAAATGAGATAACATCTTTTCAATAGGGGTATCAAGAAATAATAACACTAGAAAAATTTTAAACCCAACTCAGATGTAACTCAAGAAAAAAAGAAGGAAGAAGAATCATTTCTATCATATAAAATGACTAAAAGTATTCATGTGATAATATAAATACCTATAATATTTGACATACCCTCAAATATATGAGATAGAATCTAGTCTAAAGAATAAACATTCCCTAACTAAGATTTATATCCCTTCCCCAAAATCCCAAAATTTCCTGCAAAATGGATACCTGAGTCTTCTGATACAATGGGTGAACCTTGGCTCTCAACCTATATCACACCTTAACCTCTCATACATAACCCTACTATCCATCTGATGTCCACTTATCCAAGCCATATATTCCAAAATCTATCAGTATCCCCTTCTAAATATCAATTTAGACACCATTATATCAAAATTTTAGAGGTGTCACATCTTACCACACTCATGACACTCCCTCAGTAGAAATGATCACCAACTACAAAAATTTCAAATCTTATCACATGAATAGCAATGAAATGGTGATCCTCATATAAAAAGAACTAATGAACCCCTACCCAGACCTCACTAACTCTAAATTACCTTGATTTTCTACAAATATATCTTCTTCCTTACAATAAAATTGGAACCCATATCTCCACTCAATATTTTATCACCTAAGGTATCTCACTACATTGTCCTCTACCATTCCCTTTTACAATATAAAGGCCCCATAGACTAAATCAGAGTAAGTAGTTAGGTAAAATATTTGGACTTGGTTCCTTACATCTTGTTGAAGGCCTACCTTAAGCCTTATTGCCTTATATTCTTCATTCCTAGCCAATAGTGGTGTAAAATGGTTTAACCCCCTCAAAACTGGTCTTGTAGTTAGCCACATACATCACTCCTCACTAGATCTCTAAAAAATCATAATCTTTATATAACATTAGAGTATATGGAAAGAAATCATATCAAAATGGGTTCTTTAAGACTTTCTGTGATAGACCCTCATGCCTCTGATTCTAAATCATCGTGCCCCACCACCTCCTGGAAAGTCAATGTAGCATGTATACTGCTAACTTCACTTATCGATCATCAGGAAAATCCACTAATTCAAAGATCCCATATAAGATCTCAATCCAATATCTGTCACAATGGTGACTACCCATAACCTAAAAGTCTAAAAGGTTCTCTAACTAGAAATATCGGGAAAAATTTGCCATCATAGGCCCTCCTCAATGGGAACTTCTGCTACCCACTGGTACTAAATAATAAACTACCTTCTAAAGAGGATCCACTACATGGAATAATAGGGAATTATCAGGATAATTCTTATCCTATATCTTTTTAACTTCTATAGGTACATCAAGAATATTCCCAACTTTGGTGATGTCCTCTACCTAACCCCATGGAGGAACAATGGGGAGTAAATGGAGAATCATTATCTAAAATTCCAAATAGACAATAAAAATGGATTTTACATCTCAAATTCAACAAAATTTACGCTGTTAATGGGAACACACACATGAAACAACCCTAGAGAAAATCACTCTAGAGTTTTACGCCATAACCACTAGGCATAATCCCCAAGTACTCATCTATGGCCTAATCCTAGTAATTAGTGCCTTCATGATAGTCATAATCATAATAAATAATAATGAGCATGCTTAGGATAAATTAATTAGAAGTCACCAAAAATGTATTAGGGAAAAAATGAATATATTATTGTTGGAATTTAATTAACTTAAACCTATATAAATCATAGGAAATCAAGAAAAGTACATATAAATATAATTTCCCATACATGATGCATTAGCTAACCCACTCTTACCAATCAGGTCAAGAAGAAATATCATAAATAGTAACAACACATTTATAAAGGTTAACTACATGAAATTTTAACATTAAAATCTATTAAAGTAATCCCACAAACATGGTAACTCAATTTCCCCTGATACAAGTTTTTTCCAAACACAATCATAGCTTCCCACTTGATATTCAACCATATCATCCTCATTATACTAAGAACTAGAGAACAAATCAAAGAAAAGGGGCATAAATACCATTTTGTGACACCCCAATCCAGATCCATGGGTATTAGCCAAAGGTCTATATGACCCCATACATGCATCCCCATACATGTGAGGATAAAAAGTAGTGATGAGTGATAAAATGGAACTATGGGGAGACTATTCCCTCAAAATTAGATAACCATCAACATAAATGCATACAATCGGAGCAGTAATAATTTAAAAATTGGAACAAACATAGTGGAAGTAATACTAACATCATCCCATAGAATATCATAATTGTATAAAATAATCGTTATTTCAAGTCCAAATGGATCCCCAGATGTGGTGGATCAATATATATACAATTTACATAAGAATTTAATAATTGAGGGATATAAAAAATCATAGAGTATGTCTTGTCATTGCCTCAATCCTATCAACCTCTGTCTATGTAGCAATCCATATGGGGACCTTACCTTTAGCTGGATATTTGATCATGATTTCTCCATATTCATCAAGATGATCGTAAAGGGAATCATGTGGGAGAACTTTTGGCATCCAAGGACTCTTATTAGTTCCCTATAATATATTTTTATAGTACGGGTTCCCTTCCCTTGGTGATATGGACATTATTATCGGATATTCCCTTGGTCTCCATTTTTACAAGCCCCCATGACTATTTCCATGTAACTATCCCTTATTTAATAAAAAATTTATATTAATGGTATTTTTTATCAAACTAAATATATAAATAAACATGAAACACATTTCGGGTCACCATATACTAAATATGTTACCATGAATCCCTAACAATACTAGTTTTAACTCCATGCTAGAAGGAAGTGTTGGTAGGTGCCTTAGAACAATCCATATCATATTCCAGACCATTCCATCTCACATAGATTTGGTTATTCCATAATCCTTAACCTCACACTCAGGATAGGTTTTCAATTATCATCATCATATTATAGGTCTCAAACCATCCCCTCCCACTCTTGGTAGGTTACATCACCCGGCCAAAACCATTCCTTCTCACTCAGAGATGCCATCCATAATATCATTCCATATCCTCATCCCCATCCTCCCCCACAAGATAAAATCACATATAAAGATCATAATATACCATATACAACAATGGTAATAATAAAAAATAAAATGAATAATAAAAAAATATAATAGCTCAGTTTTTTACCTTAAACCCAAACACCAACTAGGGAAACCCAACCCATGATCGTGGTATGGTACTAGGCTCTATCATCTCAAAGTAAAATCTCACACACTCCCCCTATAAGGATTTTACCATAACCATATAGACCTAGTTGGTAACTTCATATTAAAAAATAGAGTTCTCATAGGGCTTTGAAATCACCCACAAGTAAGACAATTCATACAACATGATATGAAATTTATAACATAGTAATGACTTCCAACCTAAAACCTAATAGAGTGTACTCAACAAAACACACTCTGTGATTTAATAAAAAAACTATAGAAAAATAATATAATCCCAAAATAATCTAATATAGGGTTACAATAATAAAACCATGGATAAAATGAATAATAAGGTATATAGGGGTAAGATGGGATTAAACTAATCAAGAGAGAGCCTCTATAATGAACAAGACTTCAAGGAGACAAGAGATGATATAGAGGAGATAAAATCACCCAAAAGAAATCCCCCACATTACCTAAATCATGTATGGGGTTTGGGGATAATAGGGTAGAAGGAAAAGGGGGGGTCTATGGAAAAATTACACACCTGCCTTTAAAAAACCACAAAATTAAAGGGCCACAACATAGTTATAAGGGTGCTATCATGGCGCCTTATTTTCAGGCTGCACTATTGTGTGATCCTTTGATTACTACCTAGATTCCCTAAATAGAGTAGAGTGGTTGAACCCCTTTATACGGTTCCCTTTTTTATGGTCCTCATACCATGGTTCAAGTTACTTGGAATCGGAAGAGGGGTTAACCCCTTTGTTGATTTCCCTTATATCGTAGCCCACTGGCTATGTTGTAAGGAATTCACCTCAAAAATCCCCACGGTGTCGACCTTATCATTACTCCATGTTCCTTCCCCCACTCCAGTAACCATATAATAGCCCCCAGATCTACGCCATAGTTTCTACATTCCTCTAGTAAAATTTTAGATGTGGGCCTAACCAACTCTCATAAAACCCAATCCTAAGCCCCCCTCCCAATAAAAAAACAACCTAATACCATTAAAATAAATTATAATAATTAAGAATTTAAAATATAACATCGCATGAAATTATAGGTGTGTAACATACTTTGATGATAAGTGGTTTATAAATAAAGATGGTGACAACATGTATAATATTAAAAATATGATGAAGTGGTAGTCATTATTCCACCTCAATTTATAGAAAAAAAAAGTTGGAGATATTATCAAAGGTCATCTTTTTTGAAAAGATTTATCTCCACACATATCATAAGAAAATGAATAAGAAGAACCCAAAACACTATTAATCATTCTAATATATGAATTAATTGAAATGGAATAAAGAAAGAAATACCTCTAAAATAAACATATCTAAAAATCTGTAGAATATAATATGTTATTTGATCTCCTAACATTAAATATATTTAAGTTAATTGTTTAATCTAATTCATGTAAATTTATATTTGTATTAGGATATACAATAAATAAAACCAACTAAATTAATATTTCAATTGTAAAACCAAAAAAAGAATAAATTTTAATATTTTTGAAAATATAACCGTTCATGTGTATTGTTTTGACTTTATGAAGAAATTAATAATAATTGATATAGAAAATAAACATTAAAATATTCATATTTTTGGAAGGTCGTTTTTAGAAACAAAATTTGTTAAAGGAATGATCATAATAATATATATTATCAAATGAAAATAATTGAAATTAAATCCTAAATAGAAGAAAACCAAACTTCAATCTAAGAAGAAGAAAAGATGAAAACAAAGGGTAATATCTAATATTAAATTTTTTAAAAATAGAAAAACATATTTAAATGATAAAAAATTAACTTATGGCTTTTCATGCATAAATAAATTCAAAAAACTGATCATATGGATGTGTAATAAACAAACCTTGGGAGAGAAATAAAAAATCACAACTAGTCCTAACATATAGATAAATTAATATTCAAGTGGATCCTAATGAAGTGAGGACACCAATATATAGAAAATTACATTCGGATATTAAAGTTAAATATCTAAGACTATTCACATGAGATTAATGTGAATTGGGTATGTCAAGCTAATAATATAAAATAATAGATTTCGAGGAGGCAACCCAAAAAATTTTATTTTCAATATATATATACATATATATTACTTATAAATAAATAATGAAGTATAATAAATAATATTTATCTTAATATTTATATTTATATAAAATAACACATCATTTTATCTCCCAAAATACAATGTATTTATATACTTATATATATTTATGTTTACATATTCATGAAATTATATTTTTTACTATATGTGTGTGTGTGTGTCTATATATGTATTATCCTTGGAAAATTACAAACACACACACACACACACATATATATATATAGACACACAAAAAATTCTTAAAAATAAAAATAACTGAAAATTGAAAAATAAACCAAGAATATAATTTTTATTGACGGATGGGTATACCTCATGAAATTGATACATCATTAATTTTAATCTATCTACTCACCCTTTTCTATAAGGATCTTATAATTTTATATTTCATTTTAATTACACATCACATGAGTTACAAAATTAATAAAATTATAAAAACAAATAAAATAAACAATCACACTATATGTTCCACTTAATGAGCGTCCTGAGCCACTAAAATTTTGAGACTCATCCTAAGAGTAAGTTTAAATGGTTTAATTCTAAGATATTTTTTTTAATATGGAATAGATTTTAAAAAAAATATAAAAATAATAAATATTATAAAAATTTTATGGGTATCATTTATACCAATGGTAGGGTTTTTCCTGGATAACTAAACTTTCAAGGGTTTGATAATCCACCCAAAAAACAATTTAGAAATCATTATTTTTTATTTTCTCTATATTAAATAACATAGTATGTGTTTCATTTTTATTTACCTATAAAAACAAGACAAAAATATTAATAGACGATAAAATTATCATGGTTGGCTAGATCCTTATTAAGGAACTGACCCAACCCCAAATCAATTCTTTCTAAAGGAATATGGAATAACTCCATCCATTTTCATTTTAAAAATATAATACATCTTGTGCATATATATGTTATTTAAATTATAAATAATTCAAATATTTAAATTCATTTTATATAATTGAAAAAATTAAAATATTTACATACATAGTTTGTGTGTGGTTAAGTTGAAAAGTTACATGTTGTGTAATTCTTAAATGTAAACCCTAGTGTGCCTTCCCCCAGACATCATGCCTCGCCTTTTCCAAACCTCTCATCATAACATTAATTTCCAAATCTAATTTATATATTTTCAAGACAAAAAAATCATAAAAAATAAATAATGGGACTATTTAAGTAATTTTATCAAACTCATTTATATTATATATATTTTTAGGGATTATGAATAAATTTTGAAATTTTGGATAAAAATGAAATATACTTACAACACTATTTTACACACTTTGATGATCATAATACATGAGAAGCTAAAAAACATATCTCGGCTCTAATTTACATGATTTTTTAATTTTGTGTCATGAAAATTTGAAAATTCATGGCATATACTTTCTCATACACATTGGGTAAGTGAAAATTTTAAGAGTATTGCAATTAATATATATAATTAAGAACACAACACGGATTAATATAAATATATGTGAAAACTCACTCATTTTCACATTTTTTTTATTCAAAAAATTTAAAATAATCATGGAATGTATTTTCAAGTACATGAATAAATATAATGTTATAATACATGGTATATATTTGAACCAATATTTCAAGTAATGTTTTATAAAATTTACTTGTTTTTATTTATTTTCCATAAAAACATGTATAATTAAGACATCAATTATATGGGTGAGAAGAAATTTGGAATATTAATAGTCAAGGATACTATAATATAGTTTCTTATATATTCAAATAGGGGAGTGGTCCATGTAGTTAAAACCCCCTTTGATCGGTGTTTGAAATATTTTTTTTGACAAAGTTTTATAGGAATTCAATAAAACAATTATTTGATGTCAATGAGAACATTGGGATACATGGATGTTAGAAGATAAAATGGTTTTGGTGAATAAAAACATCACCAATGATTATACTATGTTGTATTAGTTCTATTGAATCCCTTTTGGATCAAAATTAACCCATATTGATGTAATTTAATTCTTCCATCAAGGTAACATAGAAATTTAACAACCTACATAAAGGTATCTCTAGTTATATACATATCATAGAAAGGTAACATTGAAATCCAAGAGGCCAAATAATGGTTTTAACCATAGAAAAAGTCCTATATAAAGGTAAGTGACTTTCCTTATTACTGCATAAAGGCAACTCAGACTATGTGAGGGGAATCTAAATTCAAAACTGGAAACTAGTTTGGACTATATTGTGGTAGTCCAAATGGTGGATTGCTAGAGCACCTATGATCCATGGAAATTCCATTTATGTTCAATATAATGCTCATGGAGTGTATCATATTGAAGATGGTGGTTTCTTAAAATTTTAATCAGTACAGGTAATAAATTAGAACTATATCATGCAGATGAATTTAGTGAACTTTTATGTTCACCTATGTTACAAAAATCCCACTTTGGTAATTTTAGTGATTGTAATAGCCTGGTGAAAATTTAATATTATGTTTTCTAAGTGGATGTTTAAATGACCCTTGGTCATGGTGTTGAGCATGCCGATGAGAGTTTTCACTAATGATTCACTAAAATATTTTAGGAATCATGGATCACTGAATTTTGGAGGTTGTGTTGTTTGGAAAAATGATGTTACAAATAATTTGTGGGTTTTGAACTTAAATAACTTTTTGGAAGTTATTGATTGAGTTTTAACAATTTTATTCAAATATAATTTTCATAATTTGTTGATAGATGGTCTAATGGTCAGATTTTAATTCATTGATGATATAAGTTGGGTGAGATTTTAATTTTGAGTCACATGTTCAAAAGTATTAGTGGTTTTATTAGTATAATACATGTATATTTCAATTATAATAGAGATATGGTGGAGAATAAATTGTATTATTTGAAAAGATAAGGAAATAACATACAAACATATTAATTATGATAAATCTGAATTGGAAAATAATAGATTGGATGTCCAGGAATATGATCAAGAAGATTGATGAAAAATGATATATTCTAAGAAAACTAATTCGTTAGAAGATATAAAGATTAGTATAAGAATTGAAACATTATTTATGTTATATTTATTATCTAATTTTCAAGGATAATAATACCATCATAGGAGGGTCTATGATCACCTATTAGTGAAGGGGAACATTGTGTTTCTCTTTGTGATTAAGAAGAGTAGTGTGAGTTTTATTTCTTATATAAAAAGTGATTCAAGAGAGTTAGTGATATTTATCCATTGTATAAGAACATTGAATCAGTTTTCTATTGTACTTTAGGTTCATCATAACATTTTTTTCATTCTCCTTAGACTAGCCCAGTTTGGCTAAAAGAAGTAAAAATCACTTCTATTATTTACTGATTTTCTTACTCAATATAGATTCTAAGGGAGAGAAATAATTCTTCATGATATTGAGAGAATAATAATATTATCAAGGAATAAATTTTAATGTTTATAATACCTTGATTCAAACCGACCACCCTAAAGGTATAATCCTTGATAAATTCCAACAATTGTTATCAGAACTGTGCTTTTGGGGTGATGTTTTTCTCTCTCTAAAGTATAAATATGATTTCCAACTACAAGGGAATACCTATTTTTGAAGGAAATAATTTTCAACTATGGAAGAGTAAAATTTAGCATTATTTTAAATTATTTTGTATGAATGTTTATATAGAATCTATGAATGATATTTTGGGCAGTATGGATAATAGAGATCTAACAAAGAGATATTTTGTAGAATTGGATACATTTGGAAAAGTTATCATTGATATAAGGGGATCTTTATCCAACCCTATTTATATGAAGGTTATGAAATTAAGTACATATCATATTATATGATAGAATCATTTGAATATTTATGAATTAGATTTAATATTCCAAGAAACAATTTTGGAGTTTTATATAATAAATATGATTATTTGAAAATTAGTCCAAATGAAATGGATGATGTGTTCTTTAATCAACTCGATATCTTGATAGAATAGATGCATGTAATTGTTTAAAATATTTATGATGATAAAATTATTAAAATTATTATGATAATATTACCACCACATTTTTATGCTAAAGTATTAGTCCTTGAAGACAAAGATCTGAATTATATTTCACTACATATTTTATAAAGTACCCGCATTGCTTATAAAATGAGGATTGGGGAAAATGATTCTAAGATAAAGGATATAATTTATGAAGTATATTTTAAATACATAAATAAAAAAATTATGATGATGAAACTTGAATATGTAGAGTTTTTTACAATGATTTTGTTTCTATACACTAATCTAAAAATAGTAAAAGGAAATTTCAAAGGCAAGATTACACTTTCTTACTTTAGATGTGGAAAGGGTATATATCTTGTGGAAAAAAGTTTCAAGAAATATCAAATGGGATAATGAAAAATAAATACCACCCATGAAATTATATAAGGAAATGAATGGAAAGAAATTATCGCCATGAAGATATTTCAAAAAATATATTATCTCACAATAAGATAAAATTTCTAAGGAAATTCAAGTTCAAATGGATAAATATTTTATGGATGATGGTTAATATTCCTTGGTGACTATTTTAAATTAACCTCAAGATGATGATAGTGATGTTAAAATTGATGGAATCTAAGGAATTGTTGATCTCCAAGCATAAAATATGGAAGATATTGATGAAATTAATATTTGGAGGAAAAATAGAAATAATGAAAATAGATCGGTACTAGAATCCCAGTTTACATGAAATAGCAGGTGGAAAAAAATATAGAACTAAAGGTATCAATTGAAAAACTATGGTCTACTAGCAATTAAGAAAATAAGTTGAGTTGAAAGATTAAAGTTTAGGAGAAGTCCCGGATCATTGATGGCCTAAAAATTGCATAAAGTAATGATTCAATAGAATTGACCAACTTAAAGGAGAAGTCATTTCATAGAAATGAAAGTGTGAAGATCAGGAGAGACTTCTCACTCAAGGTATAATATTAAGAAGTAAATTTTCAAAAGCCTCTAAAAAGGATAAGAGATCTCTTGAAGTCTTTTATAAAGATATTATGAATATTTCATAAGTGGAGTGGTTTAATAACCAATGGAAATATATTATAGAGCATGGTCAGAAGAATAAACTAGTTATTTTGATGGTAAAATTCAAGCATCAACACTTCAAAGGAAAGTGTATATTTATAGAACTAAAAAATCACTTCTAGTACATCAAAAGAAAAAGTGAAGACACTAAAAATATTGTGTTATTATTGTGCTAAGTTAGGAAACACTCCATATGTGTTTTCTACTGAAAATAAATATTTTTATGAGTAGGACCACCAAAAACAAGAGAGTATAATTTTAGAATTTTACAATGATTTTAATGGATATTAGTTTTATTGTGAATTATTTTCAAAAAAAATTATTATACAACATCAGTGAAATGAATGTTTCCAAAAGAGACTCAAAAATCTGGAAATAAAATTGATAGTTACTTTTTCAAATGAGATGAAAACTCAAAACATAATTTTAATAAATCAAGATAAATATGTCTCCATAGAATTAGATGATATATGATTCACCCACCATAAAAAAATTAGAACAACAGTATTTTGTGAAGAAAAGGTGAAATAATAAGGAAAATGTTTTGGATATTAGATTGAGAGTAACATATAGGTCTGGATTGTGGATTCTAGAAATCAATTTTACTTTTAATATGATATGGAATGAATACTTCATCACAGGGATCAAACATGAAACAAATGTAATATTTTGATTTATTAATAATGAGTGGATTAAAATTATTGGCTTTGGAAAGAAATCTTTTATGGGGAATGATATCCTAAGAATATATATTATCTTAGTTTATAGTCTTTGCCACAATTTTTAGAGTGTTAGTAAGTTTTTTGACTCGATACCTGAAGCTAAATTTATCATGAATGGGAGAAATAATAAATCTAGATATGGTTTAATCATTTTATTTATAAAATAAATAAAGGGGAATAATTACTTTATGGATGAAAAAAATGGGTTTATGTTATCTAAAGAGAATGAAAATTGGTTATGGCACAGGCAATATGGCCATTTGATCCAAAAATATGTTGATACTTTTTTAAATAATGATGAGGCTTGAGATATACTCAAGATTACTTATGACACTCACATTTGTGACCCATGTCAGAAGGGGAAGGTTATTCAAAATTCCTGAAATCCAAAGAATGTGAAATAATATAGGTTACTATAGATTTTACCTATGGATATATTTAGGAAGATTAGACATAAATACTCTAATGGAAAAAAATAATTATGTTTCCTCTGTGGATAATTTTAGCATAATCACATGGCTAAGGTTGATGATCCACAAAACTAGGGAATTCAAGTGTATCACTTGATAATAGAGATAATATGAAAAAGAGTATTGGAATAAAGATCCAAAATATTTTCACCAAAAATTATAAGGAATTAAAAAATATTAAATTGGAACATTAATTAAAAAATAATGGAATTTTACATTAGGTATCAGCAGTAAGTACTCTTCAACAAAATTGAGTTCTTCAGAGGAGGAACTATATTATATCTAATATGGGTTGGGTTATGTTAATTTAAAAGAGACTATCATATAATTATTTTAATGAATATATTATTTCATTAGTATATATATCTAATATATCCTTGTTATGTCAAAATGAATACAAAAATCATGATAAAATCTAGTATGGAATAATCCCACACAAAAGTTATATCAGGTGTTCAAAATTAAATGTTTTATCCTCAATAAATAAAAGAATATAAAGTTTGAATATCATGAAGATAAAGGTATTTTTATTTTATATTCATCCAAAAGAAAATACTATAAATTTTTTAACAAGTGGGTTATAGGGATATTGGAAAGTAATAATTTTATAGTAGTTGAATATTAGAATATTTCTAATACACACAAGTATGTTTTAGATTCCATCTAGAATATTCCACATGAGAATAGTCTATTTTTAGAGAAATAAAGTGATAAATAATTTTGTAACATAAGTGGTATTTTATAGGATATAAAATTCTCAAATAAATATAATGAAAGTAAAAAAAATTCAATAGTAATAGTAGCTCTAAATAAGAGAGTTTTAAGGGAAATAGTTTGTGATAATAATAACATTAGTGATCATACAACCCAGTTCTTACTTATAGAACTAAGGTTCGGAAGAAAACAATAATCTTGTCCTATGTGTTACAACTAAATTTAAATAATATTCTAAATATTAAATTTTTGTTTGAGTCAATGCATGATAAACTTGACTATATTGAGAAGTATATGACTTGCGAAGTTTTCCCAAGGCTCGGAAATAAGAAATTTATTAGAACCAAATGTGTTTTCTGAAATAAGATTAATGAATATGGTCAATTGACAAGGAAAAACACATCTTTTTTGGAAGGGTTATTCCCAAATATAAGGAATCAATAGAGGTGATACTTATTAACCTATAACAAAACTTGAGAATATATGTTTCATTTTGGTTATGGTTGTGTAAAAAGGTTTTAATGTTTATTAGACGAACCGGAAATCATCCATCATCGATGGTGTTATTGAAGAGGATGTTTAAATTAAAAAATATGATTATTTTATCATTTATGAAGATGAAGATAAAGTGTTTTCATTAAAAAATGGATTTATGTAGCCTAACTAAATCAATAAGATCTTGATAATCAATTCTATATTAGTATTTAAAAAATCATTATTTTCAAAGAGGAGGGGGTGATCACAACCACTATAACAAGATAAAGAAGGAGAAATGGATGGTAGTGCTTCTCTATGTTGATGATTTCATCTTTGGTTGCTCGGATGACACTGAATGTATGAATCTTTTAGAACCCATGATGTGTGAATTTGAGATTTCTCAAATTGGTGAATTTTTTTTTCCTCGTTTATAGGTGATTCAAAGAGATATTGGGGCATTTATTTCCCAAAATAATTGTGGCAAGGAAGTGCTTAAAATATTTAAGATAGAATATTCTAAACTGATGAACACTCCAATGGATAACCTGATAAAAATTTTCAAAAATGTGGATGGAGAAGAGATTAATGAGACTCTTTAAATATATATCATTAATAATTTTCTATAATTGAAACTGAAATGAATGGATATTTTATTTTCCATGTGTTATGCCACTTCTTTATAAAATTTAACCCAAATAAATACAAATACATGATAGGGGAATAATTATTTAATATATTAATCAAAAAATGAACTATAGGTTGTATTATTATAGAAAATCATAGAAACAAATCTTGGTCTTCACTAATATATATTGGATAGGTTTTTTATATAACATAAAGTCTAATTTAGGTGATTTATTCTATATTGATACTTATTATATTTTATGGATAAGTAAAAAAAGTAGTACAACATATCCTTAAGTACAACTGAGGCTGAATATATAGCATCCACTCAGTATTTTATATAATTACCATGGACAAAGAAACAATTTAAAGACATTGTAATTAAGTTAGAATCTCATCTTCTTACTAAGTATGAAAACTCATGTTCTATAAATATTAGAAAAAATATAATTTAATATTTGATATAAAAGCACATTGATATAAAATATCACTCTATAATGGTGAAGTTTGAGGAATAGTTAGTTTAGATGGTGTATGTTTCAACTCAAAATCATGTTACTGATATTATGACGGAGGCACTACCCAAGGTATATTTTAAAATTTATCAGTTGGATCTTGAAGTTCTTCAAAATCTATATATATAAATGTAATTAAGAATATCCCAAACTTCCCCATGGAATACTTCTCTATAGATTAATATATGGAAAATATATTATGTTAAATGTCTTGGTTTCTAAATTTATTCAGTGATACCTTAGAAAATTATTTTCATTGGGTTCATTGAAAAAGTGGTAGAAATATACATTGATCCATTCCGACAAATAGAATCTATTTGTATATTGAGAAAGGGAAAGAAGTGATCTTTTATATGAAAAAGGGAGGAGCGATTGAATATTGATTCAAAAGTATAAGTGGAAGTGGTTGGTTTTAATGTTAATTTGTCTAATTATATTAAGTTAAGTGTCCATGAGGATATTTTCTTTAACTTATTTTTTATCATACATATCATAGCATAAATGGGCTTAGAATTTTTGATTAGTGATTCACTGAAAAACATCATAAAGACGAGATGTTCATATTTATATTATTGAATAGATATTATGTTTTTTAAAAAAATAATTTGCTAAATGTTTTATCATATTTGAAAGTTTTGGGAAATTTCATCAAACCTAAAGGGGTATATTATTAGAAAAATTAATTTTATGGAAATTAATATTTTTTAAATTTTTGAAATATTGTTATCAGAATTCAATTAAAATATTCATTAAATTCATAGAGAATATTGAGTTATATTTATCTAATATAGACAAATAAATTTAGTTATGGAAACCTTCACCACATCCTGGAAAACAGCATGGTGATGCTATTAAATCCATTTTAGATTGGAAAATAACATCTATAAAGGTAATTAAATTTTAGTGTCAAGGTAACTTATAAATAGAATGAACTTTGTAAAGGTAACCTAGAAATCCAAGTTGTTATATAAGTGTCATCTCTATAGTCAAGAGGCTATGTAAAGGTAAGTGAATGGACCTAATTCTGTGTAAAGGTAACTCAGAAATTATGAGGGTTATATAAAGTAAAAATTGGTATCTAGTTTAAACTATTCCATAAATGTCCCCATAGTGGATTTATAGGGAACTTGTGTGTCATAAGAAACCCCTCTTTGATTGTATTGAATGAAATAATGTTTCCTGTATTTAAGAGGTTGTTTTATAAATATTTTGATCAAAATGGGTGTATAATTTTAATTATGTCATGGTGATGATTGTGGTGAGATTTTAAGTTCTCGTGTGTAAAATTGGAATCCCTCCACAAGTGTTTTAGTGGTCATAGTAGTCTTCTACAAAGTGAATATAAAGTTTCTGAGGTGAAATTCAAAAGAGAAATTGGTTATATTATTAATCATGTAGAAGGTAGTTTTGATTAGAGATTTACTACACCAATTGATAATGTTAAGGAGGTGGGAATTTTAGTGTTCATGGGGTTTCAAAAAGGTATGTTCCAAAAATTTATGTGGATTTGGTTTTTCAACAACCTATTGGTTGTTATGGATTGAGTTTTAACATTCTTATCCCAATATAATGGTAATTATTTGATGAAATATGAAGAATAGATAAAATAAGAATATGTGGATGTTTATAGTTAGGTAAAATTTGAATTTGGAATCTCATATTCAGAAATATTAATGGTTTTATAAGTATCGTGAATATAGGTTTAAAGGTAGAGCAGAGGAAGAGTAGATAATAAATAGTATTCTTAGAGAATAGAAGGTAGACATATCCATGCATATTCATTTTGATAAATCTAAATTGGAGAATAATATAATGGAATTATAGGAATATTATCTATAATATTATTAAAATAAAAGATATTACAAGATTTTTACTTCACTAGAATATTGTAAAATTAGTGAAATAAGGGATGCACCATTTATGGTGTGCTTATTATCTAAATTTTTAGAATAATAATGACACAAAATAAGGAGCAGAGATCACCTATCTATAAATAAGAGTATTATGTTTCTCATTGTGAAGAAGAAGAGTTTTGATCTTTTCATTGACTTTTTGGACAGTGAGTTTGGAGATTCAGTGAGACTACTATAATCTATAATAATAAAAAAGTATTGTGTTATAGTTGTTTAAGTACATCATCACATTACCATTTGTATGCACCTTGGGGTAGACTATTTTGGGTGAACTAAGTAAAAAAATTGTGTTCCTTACTCATTTTCTCACTCAAAATATAATTTATGGGAGAGAAATAAGTGTTATCAATGATAAGTGAACAAGATCATGATCAAGAAATAAATATTAATTCTTATAGTACCTTGATTCATCCCTTAGGTATAATCCTTGATAAATTCCAACTCATGTGATTTATGTTGGGGTGTAGAACCCTATAAAACTAGTTATGGACTTAAAAAATCTACCATATTCCACCAATATGCCAACATATACTATTGAAACCTATAATTATCTACTCAGGCTGACTATATCAACATCAGGTTCAAAAACCAAACCGCCTTTTATATAGCTCTCCTTTATATTTAATGGGAGGAGTTATTCTGATGAAATGTTGAATAAGATCTATATAAAACCTATCTAGATAAGGAATTTAGTTTTAGACCCAACCATTCCTATGTGTTTGGGATGTTTGGAAAATATGGCCATGATCCTAGAGAATGCGCATCTTCCAAAACTATTTCAGTTTATTACTCTTATCTACCATGAACTCTTCCATGAATATATGGATAAATTAGAGTTTGATAGGCATATAAACAAGGAAAAACACATAAATATAATGCCCCTCATAAATTTTTTGTCTAGTACAAAAATCATTTTCCCATAAAATTTTTGAATTTGGTTATAGTGTGTCTTTTATCTATTTTTAATCACACCTACCATAGTAACTCTTTGTGGTTTTATTGACCTATTTTCAAGGATATCGTTATGATGGGATCTTATCAGCCCCGATGTCAAGTATTATCTCACCTCATGTAAAAAAATTATGATTTCTTCTTATGTTTATCACCTTATCCATAATTATGTTAATACAATAC
Organism: Viscum album; assembly: GCA_963277665.1. Classification (NCBI taxonomy): domain Eukaryota; kingdom Viridiplantae; phylum Streptophyta; class Magnoliopsida; order Santalales; family Viscaceae; genus Viscum; species Viscum album. Next base: position 704,308,322 of record OY728166.1, read on the forward strand.
TTGTCTCATGCCATGAGATCTATTTTGTGTGTTCACTAGTATAAGGTTATTTATTCACACATGTATTTACTATATAGACTAACTCAAAGTCCCATAATTTATTGTCTACTACTTCCTTTCAATTTTCATTAGTTATCAGGTTAACCTAAATGGAGTTGTCTATATTTCCTAATGGAAACATCATTTAGGGGTGTTTAACATCTATATATCCCATGAGAATTTGGTTATATCCCATCATATAGACCAACTTATATTCTACCACATGAGAATTATATAGAGTTAGGGAAATGCCTACATTGTCTATAGTAACCCTCCTCCAATAGAAGAGGATGAGTAGAATCTCAATTTCCTAAGTGATGTTATTGATCAAATATAACCACCCCATCCATTAGACCAGTATTCCATATCCTTTTTAGACAACCCAATTTTTTTTACTTCCCTTTATCTTTTAACACCCCTCAAATACCTTCTAAAAATACATCTTCTTTCACTATTAAATCTCGGCACACTACTTTATCATCCAGTCATAACATCTTGTATGGATTCCTAAATCTAATAAAAGTTTTTCATGTCCAAAAGTAATTCAAAATTTAGAAATTGTGCCACCATTCATCCACTAGTACATCCATCCCTTAGCCATCAGCATGACCATGATCGTCCCTAGATTCCATGGAAAAGAGATACACCTTCACATTCCATTAGTAACATTGGACTTAGATGTTAGTAATTAGGACATTACTATACCTTAGATATATAAATCTAGGTATCTCCCAAAAACCAACCCAATTGATGAATTTTCACCTTCCATTTAACTAGAAGAGATGGACATTGTTTCCTAGAAGGTGGTATAGGGACTAGTATTATATACCATAACATGATCATTTTTAAAAAATATTTTTTATTCATGGTTTTACTTTAATGATTTCATGATTATGATACGTGTATATCATTTTTGAATCACACACCATCAGAAACCTTTTCCCCAAGGAAGTATCATTCGACCTAACTTTTTATCTTCATCTTTCACTTTCACCTACCTTTCAATTTTTTGATGTTTTTATAGAATCATGAATATCAATAACCTATAGATTAAAGATAATTTTAAACTTTAATCCTCATCATGATGAAGTTAATGGTAACACTTTTTCTTATTAGATTTAATTACTTAAAATAATTTTTTTTTATTTTATAAGTTCTATTTTTTTATTAAATTTATTTTATATTTAAAAATTTTGAGTATAATTCTAAAATTTACCCACTCATCCAACACGTGAGATTTTGTTTGAGCCAATTTACTTGAAAATTAATTTTTGTGTTTTTATTGATCAATCTTAATCTATATCATTATTTTATTTTATTTTTTCACACCTTATATATTGTATCGTAAGTAGCCAATTTTGAGTCATGAAGAAAACTATTCAACAACACCTACACTTTAGGAACAACTATCTTCCAAAACATTTCTTAATGAAAAGTATTATATGATTTTATTTTAAAGGGGATAACATATTTATGTATAGTTATTAGGAAAACTATTAAAATTAAATGTGATAATGGAAATTACTCTCTTTATTTATTAATTTTGTATTATATTTTACAAAAAATGTATCCTAACTATGTTTGGAATTTCAAACACAATTCTAATGATCATTATTGAATTTTTTTTCTATGTTTGTGAAAACAAAATAAGAAATTAAAAAATAATCATAATAAGGAATGATCATATAAATGAACATTTTAGAGATAGTGGGAGTAATTCATTTTCAATAAATTATTCAAATATTTTTTTTAAATAACTGACTCTCTTTTAGGATTTAGTTTCTAAAAATAAACCTATAACCCCTCAACCCTATATTTCATATGAAAAATTCCCTTTTTTGATTTGATTTCGATAGAAATTAGAGAAAAAAGTGGATGAAATTAAATCATATAGAATCATGTTTTATCAATTTGGTTTTGAAAAAAATATCTAGAAATATTTCATGGGTGATATTTTACCCATGATAGGGGAAACATATATAAAAGTGTGATTAATTTAATAAATATAAAATAAATATATGGAAACATATAGAATATATATAATAATATGTATTATATAAAAACTAATCCAATTATATTTTTTCATTTTAAATAATTTTTTTAATGGATGAATGGGAACCTAAAAAGTGAAGACAAACGAAAAATGATTAAACAAAAATTGACTCCCTATGACCAATCATAAAAAAATAACTTGTTAAAACCTTATACCATTTATATTCTCTATTTAATTTCAAACTTCCTTATATCCAATTATTCGTAGAAAATATCCCAAATTAAGGAATTCATTTGGTCCCAGGACATGATATACTCCTAGAACCATATCTTCCTTTCGTTAAAACCATGGATAAAAATGTATTATTTCATTTTGAGGAAATTTTCTTATTCCTCATTGGTGTAGAAAATAATAGTTATTTCATACATTTTTTTGGAAACCTCTACTCTAGATTTGATGACAAGCTCATGTTACACCACCACCTTCTTAGAGTAAATAACTCTTTCCAAGGAATATGTGTTTTTTCACATCTACTTTATCATTTCCTTCCCATGTTTTAGGATAATGTAGAATATATTTATTTTCATAAAATGTCACTAATTCTATAATTGACTTGTTTTTTTCATGCATTTCTAATCCGGCATCAATTTCTAGTATTTTTTTGACATGTAATCTCTATAAAAAAATTATCCATTTACTAGTAGAAATGATGAAATTATTAGAACTAGATACTTTACTAAATGATATATTAATCATTTGTTTAGGGAGGTTAGAATAATACTCTTAATTTGTAATCAAATTTCCTTTTTTAAAAATGTATTTCCACAAAGAAAAATCACCCTTCTTCACATTCATCTCACCTAAAAGGAAATACATATAAGCATTCCTCTCCACGTCACAGTTAGAGGATTTTGGGAAATGATCATTCACCCCTTGATCAATGGTTTTATCAGTTATAACTACTAGAAACTACTCCTCAGGCATGTACTCAAGGTTCCTTTCGAAATATTGTTTCTTCTTCCACTTAGACTTTACGAAACATAATCCCTCATTTTTATTGGTACCCATAACTTTGTCCCCTAAAATATTTATTTTTTTGTAGCTTGACTTTTGAGGTATTATTCTATAATAATTTCCATGCCCATGAGTAGGGGATGATCACCTTTATCAAATCTAGATTCCCATCTTCAATTTCTATATACAGGATCATATATTTAGCTTGATCATCAAAATTTAGATCAACAGACCCAAATGGTAACTTAGTTCCAAGAACAGGAGGGTATGTACCCACCCAAATACCAAAAGGGGTTGATCCTAGACACAATGCATCCATATATATTAATAGAGACTTTGAAACATTGACATTAAGACTCAATGGGATGATCTCAACAACCATTAGTTTCCCTACCCTCAAAGATAGAGTCTCAGCAGGTGATAGATTATTAGTCTATGAATTATTGTGAGAAGTCACATGGTTCTTGATGTTTTAAAAATTTATTATAAGGTCCTTGTTGGGAACATATTTGACAAAAGGATCCTTTATAGTAGGTCCACATTGATCGAACTGATGATGGTGGTTCAATAGATAACAAGAATAATAGTGATCAGTCCATTGATCAAAATGAAACACTTGATGACATTTAACCTCTTACATAACTGATTTTCATATATATTAAACTAAATCCTTTGAAAAAATAAGTTTCAACAAAAATTCTGGGAGAAATTGGGTGACTCGAAGCTTTGTATTGAATGTTAAATCTTAGAAACTGACCAAAAGTATTTCCAAACATTTTTAGAATTTCCAGATTTTGGAAGGGAAGATGAAAACATAGTAAAATAACAGATATGGGTTTAGTATAAGGATTCTAATATTGTGTTGGAAGAGTATTGTCCCCAGAATAAACTTAGTTGTGAAAAAAAATTGAGAACCACCAACATAAATGAATCATAAAACCAAAAAGCATGTTGGTCAGAGTAGGACACTTAAGAGGGGGTGAATTGAGTTCCTATAAAAATTTCTATTAAATACCTTTAATTAAAAAATCTCCCGATTTTAAATCTCAAACAACCAATTTAACCAAAGTATCAAATTTATAAGAGTTTTTATTATTCAATTAATTTCTCAAAATATTGATTAATTATTAGTTATAGAAGTTTATAAGATTAATATAACTTTTGAAATTAATTTATTAAATAAAAAACAATTATAAACACTATCCAATATCAACTATCAAAGTAAAATTAAGTTTTCTAAAATATTTTTAAAAGTAGAGAAAATTAAATTTGAAAACATAGATAAGTAAAAACAATAGGTTCAATCTCAAGTCGAGACATAGTCCTCTCCACATGGTGATCAATTTCCCAAAAGTAGTTTATATTAATAAATATGATCTACACCATGGATTAGGGTTCACAATAGCACATAAGGTTATCCATGTCAACAAGACCTCTACCACAGTTATTCATGGGAAAGAATATACAACTGGGAAACATAGGGACCTCTTCCATAGTTATACATGGGAGAATATGGTGTAAAAAGGTGGTTGAGTGAGGATATATTGTATCCTCTAGCTTAGCTCAAGAGACGGTGTGTGGTTACACTACATATACACACACTTCTCTAAAAGTAATACAATTATACACAACATAGAAAAAATAACAAGAGAGGGATTATAATCCTCTGAGTTATTTTCTTGATGCTTATGGAATCCTTGAGTAATGCAGATATGGAATTGGAGTCCTCTTCTGTAAACAGACACCAAAATTTAGTGTCATGGAAGCTATGTGTTCTGGTTTCTATGAAGAGATGAGATTCTCTTTGAAGGTTCTCTTCACTAGGTTTTGTTTCTATAATAATGTTTAGACTTTGGTTCTCATAAAATCCTTCTTGTTCATAGTTATAAATAATGAGTGTTCTTCGTGTTTTCTTCTGGCTTTCAATTCATAGGTTCACTTGATATGTGACTACTTCTTTTTTCTTAAGTTATATCTTTTTATATTAAGTAGAGGTCGACAATAGGCATGATCCTTAACATGAGGTCTTACTCGTACCTTGTACTATTCTATGACAGTGTTTACAAAAGAAAGGCAAGGTCATTAATTTAATAAGCAGTACTGAGTTTCATAAATTTGACCGTTATTGTTAATTTCGAATTTAAGAGTAAAGAAAATTTTCTATATATTGAACGGTAGGTCATTCTGTTAGTGACTCCTTATATTAGTGACTCCTTCTTCCAGTGATACATTCTATCAATGACTCCTTATATCAGTGTCTAATTCTGTCAGTGTCTCTTTCTATTGGTAAATTCTTTTATCAGTGACTCAATGCATCAGTATGTCAGTGCATTAATGTCATATACTATTGGTTACTTGTTTTGTCAGTGACTCATACTATCAATGACTCAGTCTTGTATCTGTCAGTGATTAGTTCATTCTATCAGTGACTCATTTGTTTTTTCAGTGAGTCGTTCTACCATTGAGTCATTTATTATGTCAGTGACTCATTTTTTCTATCGGTGAGTCATTCTTCCAATGAGTTTTTTTTTCTTTCTATGAATCATTCGTTCTATCGGTGACTCATCTCTGATGTTGGTGAGTAGTTTGTTCTGTCGGTGAGTCGTGACTATCAATGGCTTATAGTCTATGACTTAAACTATCAGTAACTCATACTTGTCCATGTCTATTTACTTTAATTATAGTATATACATGAAAAGAATATGGTAAACTTATAATTTAACATAGATAAATATAATTAAACATTTTTAAACTTAACTAACCATGATTTGACATAAATGAACATGATTTGACATGATTTCTGATTATTAAAATGGGGTAAGGGCAACAATATAGCCCTTTTATGATAAAAAACTGATGGAATTATAAAGTACAATCAGTTGATTCATAATGATCAAAGTTGGTATTCTGATTACTATCTCTATAGTTAAAAAAATCATAATGCTTATAATGCTTCTCCTTTTCTCCCTATTTTGGGATTATAAAAAAGAGTAAATGCAGTAAGGATTAAAGATCAAGGAATTAAAAAAATAATCATTGCATGAAAACATACTATATTTTATTAGAAAGGAAAATTACATTGGAGATCCAAGTTCAAACATAAAACAAAAGAAACCCTATCAAACAAGTGATCCAAACTAATTCTTCTTTAAAGAGGAATACACTATGGTATTTACCTTATCAGAAGCAGAAATGGTAGGAGTAGATGTAGAAGTAGTGGGTGGAGGTTCAGAATGAATTTTAAGAGAGGTAAAATAAACTCTAGGAAGGACTGAAGGCGCCAGGATAGGATGAGTTGAGGAAGGAGGTCCAATAAGCTCCCTAAAAATGATAGGACAAATATTCATGAAATCTTGAGTAGGATTAATTGTCAAAGAAGGCATGCTGGAATAAGTAGATCAAGCAGGTTACAGAGGTGGTCTGATGGGAGTGGTAGGAGGGGAAAAAATCATAGTACTCTGTACATGCATATAAGGCTTGAGAGGGTTGATAAAACCCATGATTATATCTTCACCACACTACATATCCTTTGTAAAATATTACTTATTTTCAATGACTATAAAATTGTAGGAGTAAACTCCTTGAGATACTTCACTCTATCTCTAAAGGCTTGGGTCACTGGAGGAATTCTCAAATTATCAAGTAAAATATTGGAGTGATTTTATAGCTAATGCTTTGTTTATATCCTCTTGAAATAAAAAAAATACACTTTTTGGTGATTTCCTCTTGAGAATACATAGCCTGGTTGGAATAAAATATGACCATTTCATAAATATGATCACTGTTCTACCTGATTTTTCATAGTCTTTTCTAATCAGTTCTACCCATCATAATTCTCACCTCTTCTCTAATGACAGTCCTGACCATATCTATATCTTTTGGGTGAGATACGGGAGTTTCTGATCTAGATGCCTCTTGAATAATGTCTCTCACACCTTGAATTATCTAGCTCAGTCTTTTACTGTCTAAACAGTCTATTACTGACTGAATTTATTCCCTTAAAAATATTTGAATATCCTCACTTTTAGAAGACTAAACAAGAGGAACATAGTGAGGTGGATCCACAGATAATGAGAAACTATTCACTAAATCCATGACTACTGACTTTAGAAGGTCCAAATCAAGAGTTGTAGTAGCATCCTCAATAAGGGATTTATGAGAGATGTCATGACTTTGAAGATCTTGGTTTATAGTGGCATTATACTCACTAAATAGTTAGCTAACAACAACTGCATGGTTGACCATTTCATCAGACACCTCCTGACTAGCTATCTTAAAATCTTCCAACACTGATACCAACCATGGTTTGAGCTTGGAAAAAACAATTTCTAAAATCAGGTCTGCATCATATTTACTAAGTGGTGAAAAAGGTGAAGGTTGATATTGATGGGGCTAATCTCATAGTAGCTAACTTTTCTTCCTTAAATGCATTGAAGTCGGCCTTAGATACATAATCAGTAGGCACCGTTACTGGAGCCGATGCAAATATTGGACATTTCTCAATTATTAATCATCTTAAAACAACTATCCTCTAATAATCATCGGAATTCATATAATCCAAGCCAAGAGAAATATAACCAGGTATTTTTTCCACTCTGATAACATAGAAGAATCCATAAGAGTGAGTGTATCAACTCTTATTTTCCTATCTTGAGATTCCCCTAAATTTAAGATCTCCTGAATTTTTTATCCCCCTAAACATGAGTTATCCTTATAACATACACCAAATGAGGTATTGGGCCTACCAGTAATATGTCTTCATGTCCAAACTCAATATCTTCTTTAGCCTCAGCACCTGCTTCTGCAGGACAAGGAGGTTCTACAATCTATTCCTGATTTTTAGGACCAGCCAATTCTATATTGGCACCTTGATCATCACTATGATGATTAGAATCACTCTCCCTTTCACCACTTTCACAACTTTCATTCTTAGTTTCATCAAATTCACCTACACCATCACCTTCTCCACTTTTATCACTAGATTCTTCATCCCCTTCTTCCTCACTGTCAGAGACACTTCCACATTCTTATTCTTCTTTATCCACTTATTTTTCTTCTCCAGATCCCTTTTCTAAATTAATATCTCTTCTTTCATATTCCACACTACCATATTCCTCAATTTCTTCATCATAATTATCACCCAAAATTGGTTCATTATATGGTAGAGCTATAGGTGGACTAGTTGGACCATATGACATTCCCCTTGGACTTTCAAAAATATTTGGGTCACTCCTATTATCTATAAGAGACCCTTCATCTCTAGAAGATTCAGCTTCCTCTTTATCATAATAAAAAACTTCATCATCTAGTTATAGACTAGGATCAGCCAAATCTCTTGGCCTAGAAAGATACTCAACAGGATTGAAATTTTCATATAGCTTCCCATTATCTTTAATTCACTCCCTATTCCAAGGATTCCAATTTATCTTTGTTCTCTTTCAAATATCCTTACTTAGGCAGATACCACTACAATCATAAATGGTTTCTTCATCATCATTTACAAATCCTTTGGATTTTAGCATTGAAGATATCATTCTTGGATAGAAAAAAGAATTAATATTACAATATGGATTTATCATCTCACTTATATGGATTATCAAATAAGTAAAAAGATTTACCTTACATAGTTTCTTCAAGAAACACAAGATATATACATCCTGATATTTTAGTGAGGAAAATTCCCCATTCCTATGACATAACTAGTGTTTGATATACTTAAATAAAATTCTACATTTTCCATCCAATTTTGAATCTATAGGCCTTCTATTCTTGTCATTTCCAGTCCGCTCCCTCAAAGTTTTCTCATAGATAAACAACTCACTTGTGGGTGGACTACTCCAGTGGTATTCATCAAAGACTCTTTCATGTGGTACATTGAGGCATTATTCTCAATTCCATAAAGAAAAAGATAATATCTTTCCATTAACTACTGATATTTTCCAATACATTGCACTACCTTCCAGAATAAACTTAGCATGAAGATAAAACTCATGCACAAGATTGGGGTAATACGGCCTTTCATTATTTGAAACTCAATCTAGACACTCTTGATTGTTCAACCCTCTTAATATAAGAGACTTACTAGATACTAACTACTTAGTAAACACTTCCTTCTCATTTTTTACAAAACAGTTCTCAAGACCTTGATTAACATGTTTAGATCTGCTTGAATCTTTTTTCTACCTCTTAACAGGTTTTGATTTTTCTTCAGATCCTATGAAGATACGCTTCAATCTAACCATTACAAATGTTTGGTTTAAGGTAGGAAGATGAAAGTTATGATGATAAAGAGAGTAATGGTAGGAGTGTAAGAGTGGAAGTCCGAGAGTAAGAAATAGGATGGATTGACTCAATTTTATCATTTAGGGATTTATAAGTTGTAAATTTAGTAAAATGGGTTAAAATAAAATGAAAAACACAAAATTGTGTCATTTTGGAAAAATAAAATAGATACAAATAGTGGGTTTCATTGGTGAGTGTCCATCAGTGAGACATTAGTATCAGTGTCTGCAAGACAATGGTGTTGGTGAGACATCATTGTCGGTGAGACATCAGTGTCGACATCAGTGAGAAAACTTTTTGTGAGACTCTATTAGTTTCGGCATGACATATCATGACAATGTCATTATCTTCATAAAATATGCAACATTAAACTATTAGTGTTGACATTACATTGTCAATGTCCTATCGATGTGACATCCACATTATGTTTTAACATAGAGGTATTGATAGTAGGTCTTTATAGATTAATCATCCCTAATTTATGTCTGATATAACTTTTCCTCTCGATGTTCAATATCTTAGTGAATTTATCAACAAATTGATGTTTTTTGATAATAAATTCTAGATTTATATCACCATTTTGATAATGATATCTTAAAAAGTGATTTATTACATCAATATGTTTTGTTCTAGAGTGAGAAAAATATTCTTTGATATGTTAATATCACTTGTATTATATCAATTTATGAGGACATGTCTAAAATAATATCCATAATCTAGTAAAGTGTGTTTCATCCACAAAATATGAGCACAACAACTACTAACAGCTATATATTTAGCTTAGGTAGTAGATAAGAAAAAAAAATTCTTTTCACTATAAATTCATACTAGAGACTTTCCCAAAAAGCAACATGTTCCTGAGGTACTATTTCTATCTATCTTATATCCACCAAAATCAGCATCTGAATAACTAACTAAATCGAATTCTTTTCCTATATGGTATAACAATCCTAAGTTTCTAGTATACTTAAGGTATTTAAAAATTAATTTAACATCAGTTAAATGAGATTATTTAGGATTTTCTTGAAAATGTGAACACATCCACACACTGAATATGATGTCAGGACTACTAGTATTCAAGTATAGTAGACATCTAATCATTCCTCTATAAGAGGTTTGATCAATAGATTTACTATTTTCATCAAGATCCAACTTACAGGCAGCACTCATTAGGGTATCACAAATTTTTTTAATATCAAAGTCAAACATTTTTAAAATATCTTTAGTATATTTACTTTTATTTTAAATAATACCTTTTTTAATTTGAAAGATTTGAAATCAAAGAAAGAATTTTAGTTCTCCCATTAAACTCATTTCAAATTCACTTTGCATCATTTTTAAAAAATAAATACATAAATAATTATTTTAAGATCCTAAAATAATGTCACTAACATAGATTTGAACTACTAAAACATCTTTAGAAATTATTTTTATAAAGAGAGTAGGATCAGTTATATCTTTTATAAAATATTTAGAAATAAGAAAGGTACATAGCCTATCATACCAAGCTCTTGGAGCCTTTTTTAAACCATATAAAGCCTTTGTTGACATAAAAATATGATTTGGAAAATGAGGGTTTATAAAACTAGGGTCTTGTTCAACAGAAAAATCCTCAACTATATACCAATTTAAGAATACACTTTTGAAATCCATTTGATATATTTTTAAATTTAGAAGAACTTCATATGCTAGAAAGATCCTAATGTATTCAAGTCTATAAACTAGTGAAAAGGTTTCTTCATAGTCAATACCTTCTTCAAGACTATATCCTTGTGTAGACAATCTAGCCTTATTTCTCACAATGGTGCCTGCTTCATCTAATTTGTTTCTAAAGACCCATTTAGTTCCTATGGTCAAGGTGTCTTTAGGTCTATCCATTATTTTCCAAAATTTACTTACTTCAAACTTCTTAAACACTTCTTTCATAGTCATCACCCAAAATTCATCATTGATTACATAATTATTGTTTTTAGGTTCAAGTTTTGATAAGAAGGATTGATGTTCAACTCGGTTCCTAAGAGACACTCTAGTATGTGTTCCTTTATCTAAGTCTCTAACTCCAGTATCTATGGGATGATTCTTAAAGGCTCTAATAGATCTAGAAAAGGAAGGACTATTTATTTTAGGTTCATTCATATGTTAAGGTTCACTATGATCACATTCTAGAGATTTTTTTTAGAACTGCAGGATTTTGCACATTTCTTAATAGTATGGTCAGGGGTTCTAGATTTTATTTCAAGATTAGACAAGTCGTCCTTAATATTTTCAAGAGGGGTTTTAGGTTCATGTGGATCTGTTTCATAAAATTTTACATGCACAGATTCTTCCACACATTTGGTTCTTTTATTAAAAACTATATAGGCTTTACTAGAGGTTGAGTAGCCTAAGAAGATTCTTTCATCACTTTTGGATGCAAAATTATCAAGATTGTTCTTATTGTAAAGAATATAAACTTTGAAACCAAAAACTTTTAAGTAACTAACATTGGGTTTCCTATTGTTCCACAACTCATTGGGGGTTTTATTAAGAATTGGATTTATTAATACTCTATTAATGATATAACAATATGTATTCATAGCTTCTTCCTAGAAGTAAACAAGTAAACCATATTTATTAAGCATTTTTCAGATGCTTTTTTAGAGGTTTCTTCTTCTTCTTTCTACAACTCAGTTATGTTGGGGTGTCCTAGGAGAATAGAAGTTATTACTACATCCATTATATGAGAAAAAATATTCAAACTCTGGATTTTCAAACTCACTACCATGGTCACTTCTTAAGGATTAAATTATAAGACCACTTAGGTTTTATACTATTCTAGCATACTTAGTGAAGTAAGAAAAATTTCACTCTTATGAGCCAAAAATACGGTCCAAGTATACCTAGATAATTCATTTAAAATAACATACATATATTTCTTCCCATTAAGACTTGAAACTCTAGATGGTCTAAAAATCTATATGGACCAAATAAAGTGGTTTAGAAGTTGAAAATTTGTTCTTTGGTTTGAAATATATTTTATGTTTTTTTCCTTTTGACAACAATTATAGAATTTATATTTTGGAAATTCTAGTTTGGTTATATCCTTCACTAACCCTTTCCTTGAAAGCTTTCTAAGTGAGTGAGAGTTATAGTGCCCTAGTCTCTTATGCCAAATCCAAGACTCTTTATAAAAGGCACTTAAGAAAGAAATATTTTGAGAAGCTAGAGAATCCAAATTTACATCATAAACATTCTCATTTCTAAAATAAGTAAATAAGAACCGATTTTTATAATTATAAACTTTACATCCATCATTTTCAAATTTAAAATTGAAACCATCATCACATAATTGAAAGATACTAAGAATATTTTACTTTAATCCATCAACAAAAAGTACTTTGGAAATTATAATTTAATTATTGTTACCGATTTGGATAAGGATAATTATTTTTCATTTAGTTTTATCACCAAAAGTGACATGCCCATCATCAATCATTATAATATTCGTGAAGCTCAAGTAGTCCCCTTTTATTTGTCTTGAACATCCACTATCCAAGTACCATAATCTTTTACAATATATTTTCAAAAATTATCCCTACAAAGTAAATTCAAATAAGAATTTATTTTTGTACTCAGACTTTCTTGGGTCCAATAATATTAGTAATTAATGATTTGGGAACCCATACTTGCTTCATGGGTTTCTTATAAATAGTTTGTAAAGTATTAGAAAAATAAACTCTATTTTTTCTAGAAAAAACTAAAAATAAAGGTCTTTTCACTGCTGTAACTTACAGTAGATTTTTTAAAACTTGGTACGAAGCCAAATTTTCAAGATTTTGATACGTAAAATTTTTTAACATTGTTTCTTTGTCCTGGTGGATAGCGTATACAAATAGAATATTTTGGTGCAACCTATTTACCAATTATTTGGATGAAAATTTTTTTTTCCATTGGTAAAATTTTATAAATCCTTTTTCAACTTCTCATTTGATAATTTAAGATCATTATTTTCTTTAAGAAATTCATCATTATTCTCTTTTTCTGTAGTAAGCTCAGATTTAACAGTAGTGGTCAGAGCATATTGCTTCATTAAAACTTTATATTTATGTTTTAGTTCATTTCATGTCTCCTCAAGAATTTTAAAATACTTAAACATTTCTACATTGGTCATGTTTTCAGAATTATATTAATCTCTAGAATTGTAGGAATGTTTAATAGGAGATTCAAGTGTTACCTCTCTTCTAGTCCTTTTTCAGTTTCCCTAATAGTCATACTTTTCTTTGTATCTGGGATTCCTAAATAACTTCTTCATTCGGTAAATGTTTTTAAACCTTTTGGCTAATTGATACACTTCCTCATCACTATGAGATGATTATTATCCATTGCTTGAACTGTCATAATGATTTTGGGACTTCTCCTTTTATTTGTGTTTAGAATCAGTGGTTCTGAAGTCCACTAACTTCCTCTTTCATTCATCATCCTCTTCTTTATTGACCTTTAATTTTTCCTTATACATCATCATCTTACCTATCATCTCCTTTACTAGAATATTAAGGATATCATAGGATTCTCTAATTGACACTAAAGTTCTCCTCCATCTTTCTGGTAAACATCTGAAAATTCTCATGATTTTTTCCTTAGTAGTAACATTCTTTCCCAGAGAGATAATAATATTTAAAATTTCATTAAACCTAAAATAAATTCCAGTTATAGGTTCATCAGGATTCATATTAAAGTTATCAAATTTAATAATATATGTGTTAAGTCTCATTTCCATAACATTAGTTGTTCATTAATATGAAACAACTAGTGTATCCCAAATTTCATGGGTTATTTTACATTCAAAATACTATTGAATTACTTACCTCATGAAGAAAAATATAATGCATTCATAGATATGAAATTATTATTATAAGCTTCTTTAGTTGGCTCATCCCTAAGTATTTCTAGAAGGAAAAGGTATCTTATATTCATCTACAATAAAAGATAAAATTTCAAAACTCATACTTTCTAAATGAATTTTCATCTTAATTTTCCACTAAGCATAATTAGTACCATTGAAAAATAGAGGTCTATTAGTACTAGAACCTTCAAATCTATTATCCATAACAAATAATAGAGAATACATTTTTAAAGAGCTAAAAAATCAGAAGTAATAGAAATTTGGATATATATAAAACACAAATAAAATCACAGTTGAAAATTTTGAAAAAAAACATTGAAAATAAAAGATTAAAAACAACACTCTAATACCAAATGTTTCTCGGAGTAGGACACTCAAGAAGGGTGAATTTAGTTCATATAAAAATTTATATTAAAAAAATTATTTAAAAAATCCCCCAATTTTAAAAATCAAAGAGCCCAATTAACTAAAGTTTCATATTTATAAGATTTTTGATTATTCAATTAATTTCTCAAAATATTGATTAATTCTCAATTATAGTAATTTGAAAGATTGATATAACTTTTGAAAGTAATTTACAAAATCAAAAACAATTATAAACACTATCTAAGATTAACTATCAAAGTAAAATTCAGTTTTCTAAAATATGTGTAAAAGCAGAGTAAACTAAATTTGAAAACATAGTGGAGTAAAAACAAGTGGTTTAGCCTCAATTTGAGACCTAGTCCTCTCTACTTGGTGATCACCTACCACTAAGAGGTTTATATTAATAAAATCGATCCACAACCTGGATCGAAGTTCACAATAGCATACAAGGATTTCCATATCAACAATACCTCTACCACAATTATTTTTGTGAAATAATATACAAACATTCCACATAGGGACCTCTTCTATATCTCTACATGGGATAAAATGGCGTAAAAAGATAAGTGAGTGAGGATATATTGTATCCTCTAGTTTTGCTTAGGAGACCGTTTTTAGTTACACTGTGGATACACACACTTCTAAAAAGTAGTAATATTATACACAATAGAGAAGAAATAATGATAGATGGTTTTGAATGCTCTGAGTGATGTTAATGATGCTTCTAGACTCCTTGAGTAAAGAAGAGGTGTAATTTGATTCATCTTCTAGAAAAAGACACCAAAACCGAGTGTCATAGAAGATCTATGTTCTGGTTTCTAGAAAGATATGAGATACTCTTTGAAGGTTCTCTTCACTTGATACAAGAATGTTGAGACTTTGGTTCTCAGAAAATCCTTATTGTTCACAATTATAAAGAAAGAGTATTCTTCATGTTTTCCTCTTTCTTTCAATTCGCAGGTTCACTTGATATTTCACTACTTCTTTTTTCTCGAGTGATTTATTTTTATATTCTATAGAGGTTAATAATAGGCATGATCCTTAACATGAGGGCTTCATTATAACTAATTTTATTCGCTAAAAATGTATGAAAAAGAAAAAAATGTCATTAATATAATAAATAATACTGAGTATCATAAATATGACCGTTAGAGTTAATTTTTAATTTAAGAGTAAAGAAAATTTTCTAGGTATTGAACGGTGGGTCATTTTGTCGGTGACTCATTCTATCAGTGAATCCTTCTATTAGTGACTCCTTCTGTCAGTGACCCCTTCTATATATGACTCCTTATGTCGGTGACTCTTTCTATCAACAAATACCTCTACTGATGACTCAATGTTTCATTATGTTAGTGCATCGATGTCACATACTATCAGTGATTTGTTCTATAAGTGACTCAAACTATCAGTGATTCAGTCTTTTATATGTATGTTATTCATTCATTATTTTGGTGACTCATTTGTTCTGTTAGTGAGACTCTTTATTGGTGAGTTGTTTTTTCTATCGGTGACCCATTTGTTCTATTGATGAGTTGTTTTTTTTTATGACTCATTTGTTCTATCAGTGACTCATTCATTCTGTCAGTGACTCATTTGTGCTATTGGTGAGTCATCTACTTTATCCATGAGTCATGAATATCATAAAATCAGAGTCTATTAATTAAACTACAGGTGACTCATACTTGGCCATGTCTATTTACCTAACTTATACTATAAACATCAACAAAATATGTTAAACTTACAATTTGACATAGATAAAAATAATTAAACATTTTTTAACTTAACTAACCATGATTTGACATAAATGAACATGATTTGACGTGAATTGTTATTATTAAAACTAAAGAGGGAAAAAATAGAATAATAATAAATGGGGACATAGATTTTATCATGGAAAACCCCCTTGTTGAGGATTAAAAAACCATGGGAAAACTCTGAGAAAATACACTATGAATCAGAGAGTACAAAAATCCAAGTAAACCCCGATAAATGATTTGAAAATACATCATACAAAAAAATTTGAAAAATCCACACCCTAATATGCCTCCATCATCTCTTTGGTAATAGTTTATTACAAAACTCCACCCCTTAGAGATAAAAACTAAACACACGGTATTTTTGCAGCACCTCATTACACAACTCAGTACTATCATTACTTACCGCTACTTTTTTCCTAGAAATGTTTCCCACATATATGTTACACAAGTCTCTGACATGCATGTAGCTTACTTTTGTATCAGGACTCTTTGGGTCTCAATCCCAATCATCCTTGTTGTGTCACATCCTATTTCCTTTTTAAGGGCCCTATGTGTATCTCATATATCTTCCCATGACTCATTAAAAAAAATATAAAGATAAACAATATCCTTACGTGCCTATAAAGCAGGCTCCATAATTTAAATTAAAAATTATATATTTTTTCTTTAAATAAGAAAAATCATAATAAGATATGAACTCCAAAAATACCCCCTTTATCCCATCAAATAAGGAGATCACATCGAAAAAAACTCAGTCATAAATCAAACTGGTCTTTATTACACCAACCACCATCCTCTACAAAAAAATATATGGCATCCCTCTTTTACATCTCAGAAAGAAACTTGATAGCTTCTTCTGTAAAAGAAATATAAAATCCAAACAATTCATCATACCTATATCTGCATTACCAATACCAGAATCAACAATATCTGGCTCCCCTATAATTGTGGTCACCACAAAATCTGGAGCACCTATAAGAATTGATTGATCTCTCTAATCAACATCCTCTGAGTAGTATGAAACTCTCTTAGCAACACCCATATATTTTATTTTAATTTTTCCTTCACTAATGGAACTATATAAAGATAAATAATTAGGTATAAGACCTAGAACACCTGAGCTAACATGTTTTATCTTCCAACTTATCTTTTTCCTAGTCAATGGTCTTTAACTCATGCACAATGATCTCATGGGCCACAAATATGATGAAGTACTCTTCACAACTGGATTTGTCACATCATTGAATACCTTAACATCTGTCTTAAAATTTATTTCATACATTCTACCTCATTCATAAACCATTGATCCTCTATACCATGTCCATATTCAACCGCCAAAAAAACTCCTGAATCCATCAGTATCAAGAGCACAAGAAGATAAAAAATTATAGCATATACTTGGAACATGTCACACATATCTCAATTTCAACTTATGACTTGAATTTTTATTGATAAAAATATCACCAAAACTAATGAAATTAGTATAATATCTATTACCATATTCGATATACCAATGTCTCCTTCTTCATATGAAGAAAATAATTCCATCTTTAGTGTAATATGACACAATGTTTCTGAATCAACCACCCATTAGGTGTATAGATATGACCTATGAAAATCCACAAAAACTGAATATAAATCACTCTCACCATGAATGAGACTTAAACTGGTATCCTAATAATCAGTTTTTTTCATTCATTTTATCCATATATTTTTTCAATAGATAGCAGTTTCTTTACACATGACCCTCCTTATAACAAAAGAAGAACTTAACCTTTCTTCTAATCTTTGACCAGACTATCTTATTACTTCATATATATAACATAGACATAATACCACTATTACTTAAAGAGTCACTATCATTGGTCTTTCATCGAGTCTTATTCTTCAATAATGATGAAATCACATCATCCATCTTTGGTGAGTCTTTCCCGAATAGCAATATGGTGATGAGATTATCATATAAATCTTGCAAGGATCCCAAAATAATTAAACCCTTATCTTATTCTTCCATATCAAAAGGCACCACATTACCTTTATCATCGATCTTTACTACCACTAAAGATAGATCCATCATAATTTTGGTGAACTCATCCAAATGGTTACCTAAATTTCCATTCTTTGGAATACGCAAACGATAAAAAAAATTCAGATATAAACCATTTTTGAGGGATTTTAATTTATCCCCTATTTCAATTATCACTAGATATCCTCCAAATATATCAGATTCATCACTTCCCATAGTGTATTATCACCAAAATACATCTATATCATGCTTTACACCAACTCTCTCATATCCTATCAATCACCATCTCTCATCATATCTGATTTATTTGATTTTTTTCATCAATGCATTCACTATCTTCTCACATACGAGAATATTTTTAACTCTTTATTGTTGAATTATAAAAAAATCTCATTAAATAGTTCAATATTTTCAGAAATACCAAGGAATGAATTGCCCATATTTAATTAGAAATAAAACATGGATGACATCCTTTGATACCAGATTTTTGGTCTAAAGAGGATTGTATCTAGAATAAACTTATTTGCGACAAAAATAATTATGATAATTGAAAATTTAAATGAAGCATAAAACCAAATAACAGAAAAATAAATGGGAAAATGTATTTTAATTTTCAAAACCCTTCCTTGAAGAGTATTAAAGAATCATGTGAAAACTCTGAGAAAATACACTATGAATTAGAGAGTAAAAAATCCAAGTAAATCAGGTGACATGAATTAAAAATACATTGTAGAAAAACCTATGTGAAAATATACACCCTGATATTCCTCTGTAACCACTCTGATATTAGTCCTGGAAAAAATTTCACCCCTCAGATATAAAAACAAAACATGTGGCGTCATTGTACCACCTCATTGCAGAACCTGATATTTCTGCTACACGATGCTACCCTCACCCTAGAAATGTTTCCCACGTATCTAATGCATAATATTCATCATGTGTGTAACTCTCTTTCATGTCACGTTGCTCTGAGTTTCAACACCAATCTTCCTTGTTGTATCTCTACCTACTTCCTTTTTAAAGGCCCATGTGTGCATCTCACATATCTTCCCATGACTCATTCAAAAAATATATAAAGATAAAAAAACATCTTTATGTTTGATCAAATTGGGCTCCCTGATTAAAATTTTAAAAAAATATTATCTTTCAATATAAATAATCTTGATAAGGGGTGAACCGCAACCCCTGATACATGTGAAAATTATAGGACTGTCTGGAAATGGAGAACCAAAATTCATCAACAATGTGTTGAAATTTGGACTAGGTGTGGGAGAATTCTTATTCATCTGCAAACTTGATCATTTTGTGATGAGCATATAGAAACCCTATAATCACATGATTCTTTAAACCCCACGATCTATTTATGACTTTACTAAATGAATAAACATGAATATAACCACACTAAAATTTAACACTATTGAATAGTGGAGTATAGTTGAAGCTAAAATAAAATCTATAAGTGAGATAAAAAGATTTAGAATCCCATAAATAAGGGAAGGGTCATTAATAAAATAGAAATATTATAGAAATCTGGGTGAGGTGAGGGTAAACCAGTTCTGGTTCCCACCCATCTGTGGTGGGGGGATGAGGGATCTGACCATTTAAAAAAGAATACTATTATTTTAACAATGATTAGAGGAATTTATACATGAAATTATTTTTCACTGGGGAAATTTAAATAGTTTCATCAAGAATAAAAAAAGTTCTATTTTTTGGAAAATTTAATGAGACTCAATTTATGCATGATTTCCAATTCATTTTCATGTAAAATATAATCAATTTTACCCTTGACCATGGTTTTTTGAGAATATTTTAGTCAAAATAATAATAATTCATATCATTTTGAGTTTTTAATCAAGGAATAATAAATTGATCATTATATGGATCTTGAGAAAATAAAATAAAGAAAATAATTCAAAGAAATGTGTGGAATGTACTTTGATGGTGACATGTTTTATACAATAGTGGATTGATACTTTATTTTAATATTTTCATATTCATCATATTTTTTGGATGTAATTGTGTTCATTAGGGATAATTAATATTGTTCTTGATTTCTTAAAGTATTTTTTAAGCATTGAAATAAATTAAAAAACTTCAAAAGAAAAGAAATCAAGTAGAAAAAAATGAAAAAGTGAGGAGGAAAACATTTCAGTGCTTTAAATCATATAATTATTAAAGAAGATACCCAGAAACTATGACTAGAGTGAAGCTATTGTAAAATTGAAACCCCAAGTAGTGAACCATATCCTAAAAAAATCATGTACCATATTTCTCATAATTTGATATCTAAAGATAAATGATAACATATATAATATATATTTTCCCACATTCTACTCCAAATAATTCATTCATTTAAAATAAAACATGGAGTTTAAGACCATAACACGGCATGGTGGATTGTTACTTCTAGAAAATATAGAAAAATTAATTTTTTTCACTTGATAATGGTAAAGACCTTACCATTTTTAGTCTTAGATAAGAAATACTATGATGTAGTGAATCTTACCTTGTTGTTATCATCATATATCTATAAAAATCATTTTTCAGATAATTTATGATATAGATAATATATATTTCTGATTTTCTATATTTATTGAATATATTTTCACTATAGAGTCATTTCTTTAATGGATTACACTTTCACTGTAGTGATCCTTCATTATAATTATGTATTTTTTATTCTTTTCTATCATTTTCCGATTATAAGTCATTATTTCATTCATTAACATTAGTTCTTAATATAATCAATGAATTAATTATTGAATTCTCTTTGATCATGATTTTATAGTTCTTTAAGAGGTAAGAGATCAAGAGTATGAGGATGTAAATTTAATATTTTCAATTGAATTAATTCATAAATAAATTTTTTAATATAGGAACCATCTTAGGGATTATTTCTCATTCTATTATTTAATAATTATTTTATAAAGAGATTTAATAGTGTATAATATAAATTATTCTTCATATAATTAAATTCTGAAAAACAATTTTTATTCATACTTTTTTAGGGTTTAAATTAATATACTTGTTTTTATTTTTTATTTGAATAAAATATTTAAATAAATTTATGTAGAATTAAGGCATATTATCATATTAAGACTAATTACCATTAAAAAGATATAAAATTGGTTAATTTAATAGATTTATTGATAATTTGGCCAACATTTTCTTTTAAAATGAGATTTTGAAATTGATTTATTTATTTTTTAGTAATATGTCTTTTATTACTTTATAAAATATTTTTTGGCCAATTAAAATCTTTCTTAAGTTTTTAAAAAATGTCAAAATTAGTGAAAACTTCTCTTTTAAGTATTATTATTTGAATTCATTATGGATTTGATATCATAATTGAATTATTCTATGTATTAGTATTTTTAGTTATAGATTTATCATAATTTATTATAAAATTTGACACCCTGCAAAGTTAACGATACTTGTGGATCCCATAAATTTATTGCAACCACTATGAGGGAATCATGATTATTATAAGATCTCCAATTGTAGATTAATTAATTCAAATTTTATTCCCATATTATTTTTGTTATTATTTTTATTCTTTCTACACGTGTCGGTGTTTTTATTCATTTTGACTTTATCGGTGGATAAGAAGGTTTCCGCTCCATTGATCAAGGAGCTTGGATTCAATAAAATCATTTTACTTTAATTTTTATATTGACTAGTATATTTTTAATTTTTAAAGCCCATATATGGATAGATAAAATCACCTTGTTGAAAATGATGACATACTTGGAAATTTCTCTAATTAGACCCATCAATAAAAATAATTAAAATTAAAGTGAATAAGAACCACCATTGACCATTGTCTTCCATCCATCAATGGAGAAACCTCATATATTGTTTGACCTCACATTAAAATAAACAAAACTAAGATTAATCCCATAATTCTATAAATAATTCAAAATATATGAAAAATTATAGGTTTACAACATGAAGATACTCATGGAAATTTATCTAATTTTTTGGAGACATACAATACTTTTAAATATAATAGTGTCTCAATGGATACCATAAGATTGTGGTCAGTCTTGGGTTTATTCAACGATAAGGATAGGGGTTTGATGAAAATATTTCTATCCAATTCCATCAATCCTTGGGACATGTTGAAAAAATAATTCTTGGATAAATATAGGACCACTTGGGAGAGGAAAACATGAGGTGGAGAAGATTATTCCCTTGGCTACACAAGTATAATTTTTGCTGAATTTTTTTGATATTTTTCAACTAAATGTACATAAACATCCTATGCCCACTCCTATTTCAAAATATTAGGAGATTTGTGGAGGGACACATGCTTACTGTGGATGTTAAGAATTTTTGGAATACAATCAACCATTGGATTATAACCACATGATGTACAAATCAAATTGATAATAATTAAATAATTACAATATGAGGTAAAAAAATTCAAATATAACCCCAAGTATAAGATATAATCAACAACCTAGTGGACAAAATTTCAATAGAAACTAAGGTCCACCTAGATATAAACCTAAACCTAAAATATTAATACCCTTTCAAAAAGGATTCAAACTTACTAGGATATAATTTAACTAGGATTAAGATGAGTTCTAGTCACAAAAACAAAATTATGAATTTTATTAGTAAGGTTATTCTATCTATTTATATTCAAAAGTTGGATTAATGGATAAATAATGGAGATTATTTTTTAAAATATACAATACTCTATCTAAAAACGTGAAGAACAAGTGGGAAAAACTACCTAATCATTTTCAATGTTGTTTCTTGGTACACTATCAGGTAAGAAAAATAAAAACCTAATATATAAGGTGAATTTGGTAACACACCACAATAGCTGAGATCTTGTGTAATGAAGAAAAAATATGAGAAGAAATGATATATTGATGATAAATGAGAGTAGAAAAATAACGGATAGAAATAATAGAGATATAGAAAAGTAAAGAAATAGAAAATTGTAAGAATCCAGATCCATATGGGCTACCTCTAAAATTCATAGTGAGGGTGAGGTAAGAAAGAATATAATATTAGAATAATAAATTCCTTAAGATAATTATAAAACTCAATATCAATATATTGTTCATAAATTAAATTCCTAAAATGTATACATATATAAATTTTTTGAAGGAGATGCTTTGAAATAAAATAATATTTGAGGATATTATAATAATATCTCTAAGTGAGGACTGATCCTTTTCTATTCAAAAAAATTATTCCAAATCTAATAGATCCACTAAGTTTCTCTATTCCATTCATAATTAGATCATGCACATTTTGAAATTAATTGTACGACTTCACTGTAATTTTAAATTTGATTTCTATAAGTGTGTCTCACAAGCTAAGATTACAATAATAAAACTAACAAGGGTTAAAATTAAGGTATTTATCTATTCAATGGTGTAACATCATGTAATTCATAAAGATTTCCTTGTTAGGATTAGAAATTTTATATTTATTATTAATTTTTTGTTCTTAAGATGAAGGAAGAAGGATATTTTCCCCTTATCCTTTGAAGAATATTCTTAACTATAGGGAAGGCTTTTATTGATATAAATTAGGTGTGATTTATTTTTAGAGTTGGAAATGAACAAGTCACTTTTTATATCAAGAAATTAAACAGTTATTGATTTAAATATAAGGATTTACATGTTATATTTTCAATAGATTAATAGTCAAACACCATGAGTACTTTTCAAGAGGAAGAATAAATCATTAAGAAACATGTTATTGACATAGTTAATAGTAAATTAGAAAATACTAGTTCAGAAATTGAATAAAAGGGTGGATATATAAAGTGGATTGAACATCGATTAAGGGACTCTTACTCAATGTAGATCCCTTTAATAATTAATTCACTGATTCTTATGCTAAAATAATTTCAAAAAATCATTGAGGTATTTAGTTTTAGTATAAAAACAGAGGTTACCTATGATTATTAATATATATTTATCCAATGAGAAATAGGAAAAACTCTTACAAGTATATGGAAAGAGAAAATATGAAATATTTTATGTTTTTATCAACATAAAAGGCATTATCCCACTATTTTCACGTATATATTTTTATTAAAAGAAGTAGAAAACCCATTAACACACCATAATGGAAATTTACACCAATAATGAAGTAGGTTGTGAAAAATGAATTCTTAAAATTCATTGTTTTAGGTATTATATATTCAATTTCATATAGTTAATGGGTCAAGACCGCATCAAATTATTCCAAATATGGAAGGAATTATAATGATTGAAAATGAGTACAATGATTTGATACCAACAGGTACTATTCTAGTAAAGAGATTATGTATTGATTATTGAATATTAAATACAAAAATAAGAAAGGTAAATTTTATACTCCCATGCATGGATTTAATTATTTAATGTTTATTCATACAATAGTTCTATTAACATTTATATGTTTATTTTGTTTACAACTAAATACTAGTGGATCTTGTGGACCAATAAAAAACAAAATTCACAAATCAATATAGAACCTAGTATTATCATTACATATAATTTGGAATGTGTAATGATATGGACACGTTTTAATATTTTGTATCCTTCATAACATGGTAAAGGTATTCCTAGAGATATTCATGGATAATTTTTTGGTATATGGTATATCTTCTTATTTACTCCATAATAACCATGATTTTGTACTTATATGATTCAATTAATGATACTTAGTACTTAATTATGAAATTTGAAAGTTCATGGTTCAATAAGGAATAATTCTTGGGAACCAGATTTCAAAATAAGAAATATAGGTTTTTCCATGTAAGATAAAAGTGATGTAAACATTTCCTGATCCAACCACAATGATGGGAATTTGTATCTTTCTTATGATAGAGGATTTTTAAAGAATATTTTCAATGATTTTTACAATATATCTCAACCACTCACCCAACTACTATCAAATGAAGTTAAATTTAACTTTGCTGAATCATGCATGAAAATTATTCTCTTATGTTTTCATTAATCAACTTCTAGTGGAAACTATAGACAATATATAATAGTGTAAAATATCTTATAATATGGACACATGTATCTTAATCTTCACAAAGATGTAGAATAATTTGAGAGTACATAAAATCAATACCAATGAACAAAGTATATTGGATAGGGTAATAAAATTACTCAATACCTAATTATATAAGTCTAAATGTTTTATTTATAGGTAATTTATTTCATTATCCTATTCCTAAGCTACTTTGGAAATATATACAGCCTTGTATGTGTATATTACATGTATAAATGGGTGGAATCCAAGGTAACAACTAGGAATAGAATGAGTTTT
This sequence comes from Viscum album, assembly GCA_963277665.1. Lineage (NCBI taxonomy): Eukaryota > Viridiplantae > Streptophyta > Magnoliopsida > Santalales > Viscaceae > Viscum > Viscum album. The sequence goes on from OY728166.1 coordinate 704,333,974, forward strand.
CTTAGTAAATTTTTAAATAATAATATCTTTTCTTGTTTTGTAATACCTTAGTTTCTTATAAATGATTTATTTAATCATTTTTTAAATCACTTATCAATAGAAATTATTGATAAATATGTAGGTTAATATAATAAAATCACCCCTTACCACTCACAAAAAAGTGGAAAAGTGGATTTGTATAACCAGAAAACAAAAATAATTTTATAAACAATTGTGAGCTAAACCCGAAAGAATTGGAGTAATAATCTTGATTAAGTTTTTTATGTGTACCAAAAAACCTTTAAAACAACCATTAGTTTATCCAATTCAGGGTGATTTATGTGAAGCCTCTCACTTTTGATTGGAACTCAGGTACAAATCATATTCTTTATGTAAAATATAAAGAATGATTTGTTATAATATGGGAAGATAATGCTATAAAAATTGGATAAATCTAAGGAAATCAGAAGGGATACTTATCTAAATGCAATGATTTATAATGAAAAGACCAAGAAGTGGCATAAATGACTCATCCAAAAATGATAATTAATTCTCAGAGACAATATACTATTATTTAACACATTTTTGACATTTTTTCTAGAAATATTAAAGTTTATTTTCCATGAAAATTCATAGTGATCAAATCTTATCCTAATGTGGTAATAAAGGTTTAAAGTGGGAACAAACCCTTACTCAAGTTAAATGTAATAATATTGAATCTATATACATATATTTCTCAAGAAATTTTTATTCTCTCCCTAAAATTTGATTAGATAGTAATGGTTATTTATATATATAGATTTTAAAATAAATCAAAAACCAATAAGTAACCCAGATATGTTTTCAAAAACTAAAAAATTATTTTCATTTTTCGGAATTATCTAGGGATTGTACTTTTTAGTTTAGTAATTTTTTATAAAATTTTAAAAATGATAATTCTAGTAAAAATATCATCCAAACCCTATGAATTTAAGGGAAATTTCAGTGAAGGAGTTGTGGGGAAAAGGTACTATATATTCTAAAAAAGAAAGGAAAAAATTTATAATTAGGGAAAAATGTGTTTCATTGAACACCACACCATGTTGAAGTCTAGTTATAAAGTATGGATGAAAATGACTATATCACCTAAACCTTATCCATTATTATAACTACTTTACCTATAAAAATGAAACAATAAGAAGTTAAAATTTCATGGTTAGATCCTAGTACTAATTTTAAATGGGTAACATAATATTTAAGATAACCATGATTATCCGTCATCCTATATTCCACAAAACATTTTTCTTAAGTCCTAAAACCAATAATGATGACCAAACATCCACTATAATGAATCTTCACTTTATAGGTTGATGAGTGTCTAATGAATTTTGAAGGTTTGGATTTGGAGAGGAGAGTTAGATTCTTGACCATGTTTTAAATGTTTTTTGTGAGGTATTGGTAGTGGTAGTCTAGTATAAGAACATTTGAAGTAAGTTCTTGAGTGTTTAATACTAAAATATATATAGAAGTTATAAGTCACATTATGATTATACTTGGCTCTTTCACTAAACCTTATTCTTAATGGTAGTCCCAACAAGACCTTGATGGGTCACACTGTGAAGGATTTTGTCCTAGGACCATGCCTTATATCTAGGATTGGTTATTCCATGGCCAATATGTGTCACAATATGATGAGGTATAGCTAATATTTTTTACCTTATCCTGGGGTTTATCATACCACAACCCATTGGGGTAAGTCCACAATAGGGGTGCAGGGTATTTTTTTAGGGGATTTGGGAAATTAGAGTGTGGGTCCTATTTGAAACCCCCCTCAGGATCCATGGATCAAGACCATTAAAATGAGAGAGATATCCCTATTTGGATCTCCACTCCCCTTGTTTCCCCTTTCATCTAGGTGGTTAGAGATGTATTACTCATAAAAATTACTTATAAGGGTTCTATTATTTTCTCTATTTTTATTTTTATTTATTTTATTTTAATTTTTGTTCACCATATTTGGGTTTTGGGGTATGATTCTACTAAGTAATGGTGGAATCATTCTAATTCTTTGAGAATTAGTGTTCAGCTCATAGAGGAGGTACTGGGAGGTTATGTTTTCACAATGGTTTATTGTTAATCTTGAGGTATGTTGTATTTTGTTTTTTTATGGTATTTGTATAATTTGGGGATATTTATTAATTATATTGGGTGATCTAATTAGGGATTTCATACAGTATGGGTTGATATGTGTGTCTGTTGTGGACTATCTCCTCTTTTCTAACGGTTTGACACCATTATATCATCTGTTGAGTTTGGAATTTATTATACCATAATAAGAATTTGGTTTTAGATATTCAGATTATTAATTTAAGTGTTTTAATGTCTATTATATATTCTTATGGACCCGAAGGATGTCTCTATGAGCTTGGAATTAAATTATTTGTTATCAGTTGAGGTAGGTGTCTTTATGAACAACTCTTTACATTTGAATCCTTATTCAATTGCCTATTTTTAATACATTTCCTAATCTTCTTAAAGAAGAATTGTATAATATTCAACTATTAGTGTTTGTTAATATTTTTTAAGGGGTATTTCCAAAAAAAACATCGGTAGTAAAAAGCGTGTTTGGTTTATGGTTATTTTAAAAGGAGGAAATTTATGTTTTTAGAAATTGGTTTCTGAACTAAGAATGGGTTTATATTTTTTTCTAAATTTTTCATTTTTTTAATGTAGGTTTTAGATTATTTGTTTGTTTTTATTGATATTTCTATTTTAATGTGTAGGGGTGATGTTTATAGAAGGATATAATGTTTTCAAAAGATTTTCAAGAGTTTTTTTCTAATTATTTATCCATAGTTGTGTTTTTTAATAGGTTCTTGTGTTCAAAAGGATACGTTAAATCTTTAAGTCCCATTTGGAAAAACATTTAAAAGGATTTTCATGGTTTGGTTTTGAAGAGTTGATTTTTTTATTTATAAATTATTTTTCCTAAGGTTTGGTAATATCTTTATAAAAATGGTTTTCTTGATGTGATTTTTTTCAAAAGTTTTTTATTTATAAAAAGGGATTTATTAATGTAAATATTATAAAAATATTAATTATAAAAATGTTTTTATTTGAAATTTTTGTTCTATAAATAGTTAATATTACTCGATTCCACTATTTTAGTGATCCACCCTAACTAGTGAATATTTAATACATATTTTCACCATATTAGTGATTCATCCAAACAGAAGAAGTTATAATTCATTTTTACACTCGTTTTTTGAGTCATCCTCTCTTGGGAAGTTAAATTGAATCTTTCCACAAGTTCATTTTGTTTCCATAACTAGTGAAGTAATATTTCTCTTTTCAATTATCTTCATGTGTTTCCCTAACTAGTAAAGTAAATTTTTTAATAATGATTGGGCTTTATCTAACAACTAGTATGCAGTAGCTATTTATTTATAATGCTCTGAATTGTTTTGGATCTTAGGATTCCTTGATCTATATTCCCAAGGGAAACTCACATGATGTTTTGTATTTTATTTTTCTTTTATATGAGTGATTTTAATAATGGTTATGTTTGGTTACTTTTATTTTATTTAAGTGGATTATTTTTCTATTTATAGTTAGTTACCTTTCCATTTCTTGAGTGGATATTATTCTTGTCTACTTAAATTTTTATATATTTATTTTTTCACACTTGTATATTTATTTGGTTATAGTTTTTTATAGTTATTACATTATTATTTATTAACTTTGGGGTTTCCCTTTTTATGTATAATTTTTATTTTTAGATATTTCTTGGAGGAATTTAAAATGGGGTAATAAAGTATGGTTCATTTTCATCTACTTGTAAAAATGTGAGTAGTTTTAAAGGCTTGTTTTTTAAACCATTCCTTTTTCATTATAAGATTATATATCCCTAAAAATATTTAATATTTATTATATCAAAAATGAGTGTATTTTTTTCCTTTATTTAAAACAAAAATTAAGTTTCAATCACATGTGACTTATTTTAACTAAAGTTAAAAAAACATACTTTCATAGTTATATTTTTAAACTAAAATGAAAAGTATCTACTTTTAAAGGTTATGTGCAAAGTGTGGTGCAGTTACTAAATGGGTTTTTCTATTATTAATATATATTTCTTGTTCATTTTAGTATTCACTTGGGTATAGTGGTTGGTATTGGTTCTATAGTTCATGTATGGTGGTTGTAGTTCCAAGAAAAGGAATATTTTCCTCACATGTGAATATTGGTGATCATGTTATTTATTATATTTGTTTTATGTATTATTCCATGTCTATTGTATCATTTTTCTATCTCTTTGTTGTGTTAGATTTGTCTTTATTGAGATGATTGTCTTTTTTGATAGGGTTTTGTTTTATATTTGATGAGTTATGTTATATCCTTATTCAACATTTGGTTTAGTTTAAATTTAAAACATATTATATTGTATGTGTAATCATCCAAATAATGATTGGTTATATAAAATTTTTTGAATAAGTGCCATATTATTATTGTTTCTTTAGGTAAAATAATTATCACTCATGTAATATTGCTGCCCATGTATGAGTTTCCAGTCATGGATAATTAGAATTCCTTTTGGGCCATGTAATAGAACATCTTAAATTTCCAGTTTTGAGGTATTGTTTCCATGGAATATATAATAGATATACTGTAAGAGTTGGTGATTTGTAAATTTACAAACTATAAAAAAATTTACACTTTTTTATATATAAATAAAATAAGTATTGTATTGTATAATTTCTAAATGAGTCCTTTCAATAATTATAATTATAGTAACTAAATTTTATGTATATAAAAATAGGGCTTTAAGAATAACAGAATCTAAATCTTATATAAATATATATTTTAAGATAAATATAAAGATAGTTTTAATACCCTCCAAATGAGCATCGATAATTTTAGGATTGGAGAAATTCTAAGATCATGGATATTATTTTATCCACAAAGGGAATAAAGGAGAATCATGCCTACATGGGGATTGTTAACTTGGTTTAGTGAATCACATGGCCCAGAGGACATCATATGAATGGGTCATGAACTTCATATGATGTGTTCAAGATTAGAAAAATACTATCCAAATAGCCCTCTGGATCTCACAGAGGCTTCTATATAAGCACTTGTGATCTTGTGAATGATAACAGATGATTTCCCTCAATCATGAAATATTTTAATCAAAAAATGCCTTAAAATTGCAAAATCCCATTGTAAAATAAAATCTAAAAAATGAGGAAGATTAATGAGAAATTGATTTGTGCGGGTTTTTATGTGAAGGGATGATTTGTTCTACCTAACCAGTGCATTTATCACGCAAAATACCTAGGTATATTCTATCCCCATAAATATAAATTTATTATGCATGTCACTATCATCATGTTAAGGATTTCATACATGTCTGTTTGATCAGTCGATTCCCAGATTGACAGTCGATAGATGAACGTTTTAGGATCTATAAAATAAACACTCAAAAAGGCAATTACCTTATGTGAAGTAGAGTTACAATATTTTTTATATTAAGGGTTTATGTTCTTAATGTGATTAGTCTTAATCAATAATTCTAGGACCCCTTGACATTCCAACTAAATCTCATGAAGGGACCCATTCAAGTATATCTTTATCACGTGATGCCTCATTGACATAAAACCTAATCTATCAAAGACTCCCAAACATTTCAACCCAATCTTAAAAATTCCATTTGACATGTCATGTTGATTATGTGAAATCCATTTGACAATATATGGGTTCAATAAATGTGTAAATTATGTATTGATATCATGGTCTATATTTATCATGTGACATAAAGATTTCATCGTGGATAACATGTGGTGGGTTCCGATGAAACGAGTGATGCAATACTCCCTCTTCCAACTCAAGACCATATATTTGATTTAATAACTGTACTAAATCACATATATATATATATATGGAGTTGATCCATATAAATCCCTCCCACCAGCACAAAAAAAACACACATGGGAGCATAAAGTTGGGAGTATAATTCTCAGAGAAGATAACCACACAATCACAAGAGCCTTCCACTAGGTAATCCCATTGAATGACTTAATGGATTAAATAGTATTTCTATATTCCTTGTTTGATCACTACATTGATCATGAGAAGCAATTTTTAAACATCTTTTAGATCACATAAAAGAGTTTCTACATTTGAACTTGGTTAGGCGTGGTCAAAATAGGCTAGTTCCTAATGAATATTAAATCATTTTTTCAATAAAGTCTGAAAAAGATGTAAGCATTATGCAATGATCGATACATTGATTTTAATGAAAATGGGATCATGCACCTCACATGACACATTCATTAGTCACACGATGATGCTTGTAAATGTCATTTTGATCATGTGAATTCCTACAAACATGTCCATTGGTTGATGTAATGTCTTATGGATATGCTAGTTATTTCATTAGATGTCCATTGGATGTGTTATCTGGATCATGAGATAGTATATGGACATGTCATCCAGGAATATGGTTCCCTCTAAACATGATAAAAATATCATGTGAAGACCTCTGGACATGTCAGTTAGTTCATGTGAAGTCCTCTAGACCTACCATCTTGATCACACAAAAACCCTCAAACATGTTGTCTTTGATCATGAAATTACCCATGGAAAAATCTGGTAGAATTCATAGACATGTCATAAATAATCCCTACAAATGGAAAGTTGACACCCCTTGACATGCCAGCCTTATCCAGAAGAAATTCTTGTGAATGTTCCCTCTAACCATGTGAACCACAAACTATGAGTCTTTAGCTGAGCATTCCACCTTCATATAGGAAGTGTCTATAATGGACTAGGTCTATGCACTCATTTTTAGATTCTCATGACACTAATGGTTAAGACCCTCTATCCATCATAGTTTAAGCGTCAAATATCTTCCAATGGGTATCCACTTTATTGTAAGTACCTAATATGTCATTTCATAGGACTCACCCTCTCTGAGTATATCCTTATTTCTCATCCATAAGTGAATTGAGAAGCTAATTGAACTACAAGGAATCCAATTATTGCTATAATCAGTATATATAGGATGCCTTCTGAAATCCTGACCTCTATATTAAACACTCTATCTGGGTCTTCTGAGTTCATAAGTCTTGTATCCATATGTAGTAAGTTTTATTACTTTATATCCATTATTTCTCACACCGAGCATGACTCAGTTGGGATTAGGAATTTTAAATTATCATATCACTGGCATCATAAAATTCCCCCAATCATGGAATCCTTAGTGTGTGATCCTCATTAAATAAATTGATGAAAATTCCTCAAAACATGAGCATCCACCTTGGTGTAAGTACTTAATGCATTATCATAGTGGTAAACTCTAGGTAAATATCCCACATGAGTAATAAATATTTATTCCTTCCCATCAGTGATTTGATGGAAGACTGAACTGTAAAGAATCTAATATCTATAGTAATCAGGATATGTAGGACACCTTCATAAGTATTGAGCTCCATACATAATGCCTAAATTCCCTCATATCCATCCTTTACACATAACATTAAACAAAATGGCTTGGACCTAAATAAACTGCATGTGTTTTGATTCTTGTTTTCATAGAATGAGCAGGATTCCTCTTTTAGGTTCAATCCCATCCTTGAAATAATAATATCCTTCTAGGATGATAGTAAATTCCAAAGTTCCAAGTTATATTGATTCAATACACAATAAGATACTCATTTCTAAGAAATAATGAGAAAAAATGGGGTACCAGTTATACATACATAAGGTATCATTAATAGAACCCCCTTTAAATGTATAAGGATTCAACACCATATCATTTTAATAAGGTAACCAATCATGTATCAGGATTTGAAATAGATTCATTATCATATGTAAAATCTATAAGAGAGTCCCAAAGTGGGAAACAATTCCCCCAAAAAGGTGTTTTGAACCTAAACTCTCATACTCTTGACCAATTTTAGCTCCTAAGTGTCATTGGGTTTGAAACCCCAAGAGACAACCTGCCTTTAGAAAGCAGGCCCAAGATTCAATGAAAATGTGGGAGTTGTTTAGAGTTTCCATGGGATATGGAAATGGTAAATCTGACATGAATAATTGTGAATCCATATTTTAACCTCCCACAATCAATCGTCAGACCCCAATTTTCATTGGAAGATAATATGGTTGATAGATATAATATTAACACTATTTTTAATTTTTAATTCAATGATTTAAACTCCACCAATTTAAAAAATTGTTCTAAATTACATTGTTTTTGGATTTTTGGGATGTTTTGATCTTGAAATTGAAAATTTCATAATTCTGGATTTTAACTAATTTCAATCACTTCTGTATTTTGGTCTTATATTTTTCAATATTTCCCAAGAATTAGTGATTTCTTTTTTAGGCCTTATACATTTCTGGGATACATATTTTTCAAGTATTCCAAGAGTTGATTGGACTTTTTAGAGGCCCAAAAAATCATTCATTATGGAAATATTTTCTAGTCGATAGGATGGAGCCCACCTAATTCAAAGGGACATAACTTATCATATAAGACTCAAAATGAGATGATTCCACATGGATATTAAATATTGCTAAATGTTTTGCATGCATTATATACCACAATGGAAAATTCAATCAATAATGTTGCCTAAAAATGAGTCAAATATAAGAAAGATGAAGGGTCTCTACAAGTACAAAAAGCTGACTTCCGTAATTAATTCATAAATTTTATGAAATTTTTCAAACCATGTGAAATTTTTAAGGTCAATAGATAAATTCATTTTGAAAAAAAAAATTATATTCCATAGGCATATTCATTATGTAGTGTGGATAAAATCAAGAAAACCTCAAGTAAAAAAATTCTGGACAATGTATTTTCTAGCCCCCCTCCCCTTTGTATTCCCATATCGAGTTTCATTTCAAGGGTGGTTGGATTTATAGTGAAAAGTTGAGGTTGATATATAGATCTTAATGAATACATTTTACACTCTTAATGGAATGGAGATTATGTGGTCTGCTCAAGTGATGCAAGGCTAAACACCAAGTGGTTGTGGATAGTGACAACCGAGAGACACTCTCTTCCAAGTTTCAATCTTCATGTGTAATATATATTAAACCTCTATTAAATTTATTTTTTTTCAATTAAAGAGGTTGTTTTATTTCTTGGATATATTTTTAACTTATTTGTTTTTTATGATTTCCTAATCTATGAATTATAATAGTTGATTTCACTATTTATATTCCTTATGTGAGGTCTTGCCATTGAGAATAGTGATTTATAATAGGTTTGATTGCTTAGAGGTCTTAAAGTAATTGAATCACTTTTATAGGATGAGAAACAATGATATTAAGGTATTGATATGATATGATTGAAAAATAATTTGTTTATCTAGAGTTATTTGGGTAGGCACTGAGATATTAAATTGGGAAAACATTTTAAACAAGGAAGATGGGAGTGTTTGAGCGGTTTAATCTTGCCTAAAACTGCTGGTTTGATTCTAATTTCAAAAACATCTCATTTCCTATCAATTTTATATTTTGTTCTTAAATTTTCTTGAACTTTAGTTCGTAGTTATATTCTGTTTTGTAATTTTTAATCAAATCCTAAAATTTATCTTCTTGATAAAACTAAAAAAACAAAAGTGATAGCTTTGCAACTCAAATTGAAACCTCCTAAAGAGACAATCTGGGGACTAATATATTGAATTTCTCTTGAGGATAAAATTATTGATTGATATTTCATGAAAAAAAACCCCTCACATCAATGTTGAACTCAAATTTAATCTAGAAATAATAACTAGATGTGAAATCCTTCAACTATGTCAACACATTCACAGGTAGAAACGGATAGATTTCCTAGTTTCCATCAATCCATTATTTTTCTCCTGATTCAATGAAAACATATAGCAACCTAAAACTATATTATTTACTAAAGAGAATAAATGTAAGAAAGATACAACTATCTTTTTGTAAAATCATATAATAAAACTTATAGAACCTTAACTATGTAATCTCTTAACTTTCACCCAAAGAGATAGCTAATTCTGTAAACCTGATTTAGGTATCCACGATTATAAACCTATTGGTAGTCCTACATTATAATACTTATTAGACCATGATCAAATTAATCTGAATATTCTTTGTCTTCCTTCAAAAATCACTTGTTCTTACTAGATTGAAACAAACTCTATCTCCTTTTAAGAATCCCTCGATCAACTTGATCAGAACAATTTATGTATCCCCAGCCTTAGGATATCTCAATAAAAATAATTTGAACAAAAAATACAAAGTGAAGGACTCATATTATTTAAAATAAAATCCTCAGGAACATATACTCTGAAAAACTATCTAAAGAAGAAAAATTAAGTCTCTTTCAACAAATATTTATTAAAAATATTAAAGTTTTCTATGCACTTTAGATTGCTTCACATTGTATATACATATTCACCTTGATATTTTAGTTGTATTTATAGTAAAAAAATTAGAGGATCTAAAATTTTGATTCTATATTAGTTGGGATTAGTTGTAATTGTATCAGATACATCAGCTCTCTATTCAAAGGATATACAATTTTACTCCTATTGATAAAGTTTTTTCAATGCCACTATATTTATCCTTTCAGAAAACATGAAAAGAACAAGAACAACACATTATAAAACAATTATAAAAAGATAAAATAAGAAATAGTTTATTTCATTATACTTATAAAACATTTATGTGTAGAATATTTATAAAAATATACTTACTGCATCCTTCTGAGAAACATACTTATGTTTTCATTCCATTAAACTGGTTAAGGTAATGTAAATTAGAATAGATACTTATGAAACTATAAACATAAAATTACATAATTACTACTTAAGAAACTTCCAAATACCAACTTAAACAAAATTATAAGATGAAATAGAGATAACAAATATGTCAAATATGTGTATTTTGATTTTTAAAATAATTATAGAGAGAAACATTTCAATTCAACCACCTTCTAATTTCTAAAATTATAATATAAAATCAAAAAATAAAATATAAAATTAAATACATTATAAACACAAGTTTCTAAACAAAAATATACCCCTTTATAGAACTCACTAGTTCAAAAAACATTTTTTAAAGTGGTTATTTTTTATTTTTGACGTCATATTTTGGCCGACATTATTACAGGAGATGTTATAAACATTGTTTTTTACGTCGGTTATTTGAAAACCGATATCAAAAATGAAAATCCAAAGCTTTTTTCATGTCGGTTGATAAAAACCCAACATGGAAAACACTTCGGAGTCGTGGTTTATTACGTCGGTTATTTAATAACTGATGTGGTATATACTCTTTCACATTGGTTATTATATTACTAACGTCATAAATCATTCCTTTGAAGTGTTTATCACGTCGGTTATGAAAATAACCGACGTGATAAACCTATTTGTCTAGTGGTTTCCAACGTTAGTTAAATAATAACTGACAAGAAAACATATCTACTACATTGGTTATAAAATAACCGATGTAAAAAACTATTCATTTCAATTTATTACATCGGTTATAAAATAGCCGATTTAAAAAAAAACCATTTCCCATGCACTTATTGCATCGATTTCTAAATAATTGACGTTAAAACTAATCCCAATGCATTTTTTACGTCGGTTATAAAATAACCGACGTAAAAAACAATTTTTTTAAATAAAACTGATCAACCAGTGCTATGCCCTGCCAAAAGACCTGAAACAGACCAAAAACTTACCAGAAACAGACCAAAAATAGACCAGACCCCCCCCCACCCCACTGGACAGCCCCCACCACCGATCAACCACTACTATGCCCTGCCAAAACACCTAAAACAGACCAAAAACAGACCAAAACCCAACCAAAAATAGACCAGAACCCCCCCCCCCCCCTCCACCCATTGTACAGCCCCCACCACACCCCTGGACACCCCCCACCCCCACCCAACTAGACACCCCCAGACCTAAAACAGACCAAAAACCAACCAAAGACTGACCAGAACCCCCCACCCCACTGGACAGCCCCCACCACACCCCTGGACCCCCCCCCCACCCCCCCCCCCCCCCCACCCCCACACACACACACCATTGTACTGCACCCCCCCCCCCCCCACCACCACCACCACCACCCCCTAGACATCCCCCACACCCCTGGACAACCCCCCCTCCCCCCCCCCACCCTCATGGACACCCCCGCCCCTGGACAGCACTCCCACACCCCTAGACAGCCCTCCCACACCACTAAGAACCCCCCTCCACCCCCCCACCCCACTGGATAGCCCCCACCACACCCCTGGATAGCCCCCCACCCTCCTGGACAGCCCCCCACACCCCTTGACAACCCCCACCCCCACCCCCCACACACACACCCTCCTGGACACCCCCACCCCACTAGAAATCACTCCCCGGGATAGCCCTCACACACACCTAGAACCCCCCACCCCCACCCACCCCACTGGATTGCCCCCCCCCCCACACCCCTGAACACCCCCTGGACATCCACACACTCTCCTGGATATCCCTCCCACCCTCCTAGACACCCTCCCACCCCACTGGACATCCCCAACCACACCCTTGGACCCCCCCCCCCACCTCACTGGACACCCCCAGACAAAAAACATACCAAAACCAGACCAGAACCCCCCCCCCCCATTGGATAGCCCCCACCACACCCCTGGACACCCCCACCTCACTAGACACCCCTAGACCAAAAATAGACCAAAACCTGACTAAAAATAGACTAGAACCCCCCCCCCCCCCCACTAGACAGCCCCCACCACACCCCTAGATGCCCCCTACACCCCTGGACTTCCCCCCCCCCCACCCCCACCCCCTGGACAGCCCCCTGCACCCATGGACAACCCCCCCCCCCCCCAACCCTCCTGGACACCCCCACCCTTGGACAGTACTCCCACACCCCTGGACATCCCACCCACACCCCTAGACCCCCCCCCCCCCCCGAATCCTCATGGACATCCCCCCACCCCACTAGATAGCACTCCCCTGGATAGCCCTCTAACACCCCTAGAACCCCCCACCCCACTCCACCCCACTGGACTGCCCCCCCCCCCCCACACACACACACACCCCTAGACACCCCCTTGACATCCCCCCACTCACTTGGGCATCCCTCCCACCCTCCTGGACACCCTCCCACCCCACTGAACATCCCCCACCACACCCCTGGATACCTCCCCCCCCCCACCACCACCTCACCGGACACCCCCAGACCAAAAATAGACCAAAACCTAACCAAAACCAGACCATAACCGCCCACCCCACTAGAAATCCCCCACCACACCCCTGGACACCCCCCCCCCCCCCAAACCCCTAGACTACCCCCCCCCCCCTCTCAGCCCTTGGATAGCCCCTGGACAGCTAGTATTGGGAGAGGAGGCGCCACCATCCCTCGGGGGGGCTTAATGCTGCTGGAAGGTACTCATCACTCTCACTTTCGAAGCTTGAGCTCTCAAAATGTTTCACCAATGCTTTCTTCCCCGGTAAAAATCAATCATTATATCACTTTGATGCCAGTATAACCAGGGGTAAATGCCATCATTTGTGACTAAAATACCTGGATCTTGGCAGTGGAAATCATCTGGATCTTGCTGGACTAGAAATGATGCTCCTAAGGATGCCCATGAGATGCCTAAAACAACATTAACAAAAAGCCCGGTGGTGGGGAGAGGGCTCCAGATCAGTTGGTGGAGAGGGATATAGAGAATATGACTGTGATGATCTGAAATATACCCAACAAGTACATGTAAATGACTGTTTAGTTTCCCAAATTAGATGATTGAACAAATATAGGGCTATTTGTGTGTGTTTTTGGTGACAGACGGGAAATGTTGGTAATGTTTCTGGACCAACATTGCATGGAGGAGAAAAGATGAGGTGGTGGTGAAGGTGTTCCATTATCATTTAATTTTGTATACTTGTCCATTTACTTCAAATGAGAAACATATTACTTGCTTTTTTTTACTTTTGCAAGTGTTTTTTTGTTTTATGGAGTTGATGTATACGTTGTTGTTGAGGACAAGGTGCAATAAGGGATATTCTTATGTGAACTTCACAAGCTCCAAGGTTGTGTGGAGGTTGTTTTAGGCATCTCATGGGCAGTCTTGGGAGCATCATTTCTAGTCTTGTGAGATCTGAGAGATTTCCACTGCCAAGATCTAGGTATTCTAGTCACACATGATGGCGTTTCCCCTGGTTATACTGAAATCAAAGTGATAGAATGAATGATGTTTACAGGGGAAGAAAGCATTGGTGAAACATTTTTAGAGCTCAATCTTTGGATGTGAGATTGATGAGTACCTTCTAGTGGCGTTCATCCCCCTGAGGGATGGTGGCGCCTCCTCTCTCACCCCCTAGACTCCCCCCCCCATTCCCATGGACACCCTGGACACCCCCCCCCACCCCACTGGACATCCCTCCCACACCCCTGGAAACCCCCCTCACCCCACAGGACACCCCCACACCCCTGGACACCCCCTGGACAGCCCTCCCACCCTCCTAGAAATGCTCCCACCCCCTAAACTGCCCCCCCCCCCACTCTCATGGACACCTAGGACACCCCCCACGCTACTGGACAGCCCTCCCACACCCCTGGATACCCCCACCACACTAGACACCCCCCCCCCCCCACACCCTTGGAACCCCTCACCCCCAGACCAGAATCCATACCAGAAAAACCATCATAAGTAGGCCAAAAAAAATCGAGCAAAATTAAACATTCACATATATAACATTCAAAACTTACAATGTCAACTTAAAAAAACTAAATCCAACCTAAACGACTACCAAATACACAATTACAATGACAATATTCAAAATTACATTTTACACTACAAACAACTAAAATTCAATCAAACCTATACAATAATTTGACCATTCCACTTGTAAGTGTTTGATGTCTTGAGAACTATAGGGTTGAAGATCATAAAATAGCTACAAATTAAAATGATGGGAGTTAATGTGTATAATGAATAAATCAAATGAAATATTATGGCAAATTTTAAAAGGAAATCTTACCAGGTCAAAGTTCACAACTATTCCAGTTGTTATTATTTCATACATAAATATTAACATATAATATCTGCATTCGGTGATGCCTTGTTGTTCATGACAATTCTATTTGAATAAGTGTAAATTCAATATATTATTTTTATGTAATAAATCAAAAATCAAAAATTATAAATGGATATTTACTTTTACATTTACATATTTGATCTTCTCACTCCTTTTCTTTGTGTTTTTCAAAAGTACACCCATCCCCTGTTGGAAAATAATACGAATGGGATAGATTTAAAATTCATTATAATATATAAAAATATTGAGAAATTGAAACTTACTTTTCCAACATTTTCATAAAACTTTCCCACACATTTCCATGGACAGAGCATATCCAATAAAGTGTTGTCTACCTTGGGCAAAAAACAACTAACATCCAATGATCACTAATAAAAGAAAATTTAATGTTAATGGTTTTTTATGTTAAAAGATAATGAACACTTTTAGAGAGATGTATTTAATACATCTCAAAAAAAGGCATCGTCCAACATTCTGTGACTATATTCTGTTCAAATCTTTCACTAATATAAAGCATTCATTGTTGATTATCCAATGCACGTGCTTCAGGGGAAATAAAATTTGGGTCCATGAATCCATATACATTTGTCCGATGATTATTCTCATAAATGTTATAAATATACCTAATAAAAAATATACATAAGTATACATTTTTATTAAAATATAACATAGTGAAAAGGTGTTTAGACTTACATGGAAAAAAAATTCACCACGTTGATACCCAACTTATCTCTAATAAAAAGCTCCATGATATCATTTTTCACAATCCCCATAGTTATTGCACATTAAAAAACTTGAGCTTCCATTGAAACTCAAAATGATCGGCCAAAAAATTTGAATATCTTGAAAATATTTCAAGACTACTAGAATTTGTATCTGATGTCACAGCCATTTGTCTTTGTTGTTGTCTATACAGTATTTCTTTACCTTTGAAGTATTCCTGTAAAAATAAATATAAAAATATATTAGTTTTCAAATGATAAAGCAACTTTAATAAAAAAAATAAAATAGAACATATAACATACATACCTCTATGGTAATGAATCGTAGAAGTCTAGATGTCCAAATTAAAAAATGGTTGATACTATGTCCGACTATCGTTACCTCATCTATATGTAATGGTACTCGAGCTGATCTATCTATAATATCTTGTACAGTGACCCTATGATTCACTACCTCTAATTGTTGATGATGAAATGTGTCTCTTATACAATATACCAACCCATATGAAACTATATGATGTTGAGGATCGTCAACATACAACTCGTAATAAGTAGGAAGCTCCAGCAGAGGGGTAGAATAAAAAATGGGGTCCGCAGGATGAGGTGGGGGAGTGGGAGCTACTGGCGGAGGTGGAGGATAAATAATGGGGTCTTTAGGGGGAGGTGGAGGAGTGGGAACTGTAGTCTGAAATTGTCTATGCATGTCTGCAAACATATACTGTACTGACACTCTAATCTTTTCCTCCATCGTCACATTAATATTATGAACTTCAGCCTCTAAGGATTCTATTTTTTTTATAAACACCCTCAATGTAAGAAGTTAAAGAACGTGGGAACAATTTTCTTACTGATACACTTGTCGGATATCCTCATACATGACCAGTATGTTCAGGCTTTCCCAATGTTGCAGATAAAATATCTTGCCTCCCATAAACTTTAAATACCCTAAGTGAGCTATGTTCCTCAAGAGAATCCTTTATTAATTAATTGAACATTCTGTAATGATTGAAACTATATAAAGAATATAGTTAACTTAAATAAATAAAATAGATATCTTACAATCCTCTCAGTTACGATTCTCAAATATTCCAAAAGATATTGCCCTTTTTTTCATCTGAGCTCTCTTCCATTTTTCATGTCTAGATGGAGGGGACGGAGGAGCCACCTCTCCTGAGCTTGAAGACTAAGCTCTTAGTTTTTGTAATTTTTCCGCCATAATTTGTTCTTCTAATAATGTATACCCGCCCCGAGATAATCTATGAGGGTATACATTTTTATATTGGATCTCCTAATGAGATTTCCTTTTTTGCTATAAATTAAGAATAATAAATCATTAACTAAACATTAATAAGATCATTTATATAAGAAATATTATAAAAGTTTACATTTCCCTTACCAAAAATGAATCTTTTCTTCTGCTTTTAACAAACTATCTCCATGTGTCTTCATCTATGAAAGGATATATATGACATGGATTTTCATGACTCCTATGACCAAAAATGAAATCAGATGAGAGGGTTGATTTGAAATCCCTCCATCTCCTGGCATCCATCGATAAGAATTTCTTCCTGACTCCTCCAGTGTTAGGAATATCAAATTTCATCTGATAAAGAAGAGGTTAAACATATTATATATACTATAAATATTTAAAGAATAAAAAAATAATAGCAAAATATCTTACCAAAATTGTCTCCAACAACTGAGAGATTATCGCTTTGTCCACACTTCTCCAATCATCATACAAAATGCTTACTTTTCTCTTATCAAGATTTGATACAAAACTCTTAAAATATTTTCCATTTGGACCTCTAGGAATATCATCCTCATCAAACATAACGAGTATCCTCTGATTCTATGTACGGGTAAGTGATAATTTTGGTAAATGTGTGTGCCCACGTTTACCAACTCTTGATCTCTTTGTCGTAATGGGAGCACATGAGGAAGATTGGGGAACATCAAGAGGATCATGTGAATGTTCCTCCCCATAGGTATGACCAATATGCTCATCTCCAGAATCATGTGGTTGATCAACTGATTGATCTGTTATTATCCTTAAAATCAAAAAAAACAAACATTAGTTCACAAATATACAAATTCAAATATTACAATACTAATGTAAACAGAAAATAGAAAATTGTACTATGTTACATAATAGTAAACATGGTTAATATGGTAAGCATGTTAAACAATGGTAAACATGGTAAACATAGTAAACATGGTAAACATGGTAAACCTGGTAAACATGGTAAACATAGTAAAGTAATTCTCATTGAACAAAAATAATAGATATATAATTTATGTAATGGTAAATATGATAAAGTAAACTAAACAAAATTAAAACAAAC
Source organism: Viscum album (assembly GCA_963277665.1). Taxonomy (NCBI): domain Eukaryota; kingdom Viridiplantae; phylum Streptophyta; class Magnoliopsida; order Santalales; family Viscaceae; genus Viscum; species Viscum album. The sequence continues at coordinate 704,352,067 of OY728166.1, forward strand.
AAAAACTTATACTTATTTTTTTTAATACATGTTTTAATAAAGAAAAAACTTACAATATCTAACATTTTATGAAAATAATAAATGTAAACAAGAAATAAAAAAATGTTACCTATAATTTTAGGAATGTACAGATGGATTGTTTTCCCAAATTCCTTCGTCATGATCATTCCTTATGGAACAAACCATGTCTTCAACATTCTCATCATTATGTTATGTTAATCTTTCTAGGGAAGTAGGAATCTCACATAAATTAGCATCTTCATCAAGTTTATCCTCACCAGAATATTGTTTCTTCCCTTATAAAACAACATCCCACTGCATATTTGATTGATCTACTGCATAGAAAATTTGTTTTTCATGTGTTGCCATTATAAAATAATTAGATGTGTCTTCCAATCTATTCAGATTAACAACTATAATTCCAAATTCATCATGTCTGACACTATTGTTACTAATAAACCATTTACAGTTAAAAACATGAACTTTAATTTTAAAGTAATCAACCTCCCATATTTCTTCAATCACTCTATAATATTCACTTGATGTAGAAATTGGGTTTTTGTCTTTAGCACTCGAAAAAATCATTACTTCTGCAAACACTAATTCACCACTATTCTGAACTGCACTTCTGTTGTCCTGAGCTTTCGTATGAAATGTATATCCATTAATGTCATAACCAGACCATGTTATCACATTTAAACATGGACCACCCACTACCCATTTTAATGTCTCTGATACATCAGATCTACCAATCAAGGTCTTTTTAAACCATAACAAAAAAAAATTTGTGGTCATTCAAAATCCACATTTCTTTCTTTTTTGGATGAAATTGTTTCAACTCATTAATATGCAATGTGATATAAAGTTGAGCATCAGCTATGTTATTCAAGATGTATAATTTTAACTTCTTCATCTGTTCAGCTGACAACGATTTGACTTTCAAGCCACTAATCCCCTTTCCTTCATTATTAACTCATTCCTGGCGAGATGGAGGCAAACCTATGTGATGCGCCGTATCCAAGTAGCTTGTATAAAACTCTACAACCTCCTCAGAAATATACTTTTCAATAATGGAGGCTTCAGGTCAATATGTATTATTAACATACCCCTTCAAAATTTTCATATACCTTTCAAAAGGATACATCCAACGAAGATATACAGGTCCATAAATCTTTATTTCTCAAACCAGATGAATCATTAAATGCACCATTATATCACAAAAAGTTGGAGGAAAATACATTTCCAATTGACAAAGTATACAAATTGCATCCTTTTCCTAAATGTTCAAAGAATTCACATTAATCACCTTATTACAAATTGAATTAAAAAAATAACACAACTTCATTATAATCATTATGACATGGATGGGCAATATTCCACGTAATGAAACTGGTAGAAGTTATTGTATCATGACGTGACAAACATGATATTTCATACCTATCAACTTCAAGTCCTTCAATGAGACTAAATTTTTTACATTTGAATAGTAACCTTGAGGAACTTTGATATCATGATGACACTAATAAAATCTAATTTTCTCCCTCTTGGATAATGTATGAAAAGCTAGGGGAAGAAATGTTCATCTTCCATTAAGAGTGGGAGCTAACTCCAAACGTATTCCCATTGATAGTAAGTCTAATATTACATTCAACCCATCTTTTTTATTTCCTTTAATATCTAACAATGTTCCAAGAAAACTATCACAGATATTCTTCTCCATGTTCATGACATCAATATTATGTTTAACTTCATGATATCTTTAATACGGTAGCTCAAAAAATATTGACCTTTTCTTCCAAATATGTCTATCATTACCAGATTTCTGTGTCTTTCCCAATGTCACATCAAGGTTTTCCACCCTCTCAAAATACAGATCAGGGGATAAAGGTTTTGGAGAAATATCAAATTCTTGTGAGCCACTGAATGTCTTTCTTAGTAATCTATAAGAGTGATCCATATGCAAAACTTTTGATGACCCATGTACATTGTTTTCCTCCCATGATGCAATTGACAATATGAATTCTGTTGTTCGTAAATTGGACATGCTTTATGCCCTTTAACACTGCATCCAGATAAATTTTCATATGCTGGGAAGTCATTTATAGTAAACATAAGCACTGAATGCAGTTGAGAATATTCCATTTTATAATAATCATACACCATAATACCATCCTCTAATAAAAGTTTCAAATCATCAATCAATAGTGACAAGAAAACATCAATATCATTGTCAGGTTACTTCGGACCAGAGATCATTATAATCAACATGACATATTTGTGCTTCATACAAACTTTAGGATAGAGGTTTTAAATTACCAATAAAACAGGCCATGAATTATGTGTGCTACTGAGGGTTCGGTATGGATTCATTCCATCTATGCACAACCCTAGTCTGAGATTTCTAATTTCATTTCCAAATGTAGGATACTTCTCATCAGTTTTCTTCCATTGTGGACAATCATCTGGATGACATATTTTTTCATCACATATCTACTCATCATCATTCCATCTTAACCTTTTTTCATCATGTGAATTAGCAAATAAACATTTAAAATGGTGAATTATTGGAAGATACCAAAATACCTTGGAAGGGATCTTTGTAATATCTACATCAGCCTGTGATTTTTCTTTTACCTAATTTCGTGATGTCCCATATTTAGGACACTCTGAAAGAAATTTATATTCCTTCCTGTATATCATACAGTCATTCATACATGCATGTATTTTATTGTATCCTAATCCCATCAGGCATAATATTTTATTGGCCTTATAATGTGAATCTGGAAGATCGTTATCTTTTGGAAGAATGTCTTTCATCAATTGTAGTAGCTATGTAAAACTTTTGTCACTCCATCCATGTTTCGCCTTTAGGTTAATCAATCTTAACACCACTGACAAAACCGTAAAATCTGTACAACTAGGATACAATGTTTTTTCAACATCACCATATAGACGCGCAACTGTTGGTTCTATCTCAATTTTTTCTGCTGTAATATTGTGAATCATTTCTTCAATTCCATAAGAGTTACCGTCTTGTGAAACATCATCATCAGTAGATCTGACATTCCGTCTAGTTTCACCATGACAAATCCAAGGGATGTAACTCGGATTAAAACCATGACAAATCAGATGATCTTCTATCTCTCTACTTTTCAACTTCTTCATATTCAAACATTTCAGGCATGGACAGAAAAAAATGTCACTTCTTGGAACATTTCATTTAGAAAATTCCAAAAAGGCATCAACACCTTCCTCATATTCATTTCTCATTCAATGTGACATAATCCAACTTCAACTCATTATTACCTATAACAAATATCAAAATTATACATCTTTTTAAGATAAGACAAATATATTTTTATATGAAAATATCATAATTCGAATGTAAAACAATTTTGAAATAAAAAACAAATCTATGCATATTTAAAAAAAATATGCTTGAAAATGATTTTAAAAAGAAAATATAGTCAGATATAACAGTTTTAAAATCATCTTGGATCCTTTATTATTAAATTTTACAGAGAATATGTCTTGGTGTAATTGGATAACAAATTAAACCTTCCGTAAAAAAGAAATATGAAGTATAAATATTAAAATATGTATACATTCACTACTAAAAATTACACAGATCCTAATGATTTGAAACCTCTAGACACCCCCCCCCACCCCTCTGGACAGCCCCCCCCCCCCCCCCCACCCCGGGACACCACCCCCACCCCCATGGACACCACCCCCTACCCCTGAACACCCCTACCCCGTTGGAAAACACCCCCCACCCCCTTGGACACCACCCCCCACCCCTTGGACACCACCCCCACCCCCTGGACCCCACCCCCCACCCCCCTGGACACCACCACCCCCTTAGACCCCCCCCCCCCCCGCCCCTTGGACAACCCCCCACCCCCTGGATATCCCCCTACCCCTCTAAACAAGCCCCCCCCCCCCCCCCCCCACCCCCTTGGACACCCCCCACCCCTTCTAGACAACACCCCCACCCCTACCCCCCTTGGACACCCCCCTAGACACCCCCAACACTCTAGACAGCCCCCCCCCCCCAGACAGCCCCCCAACCCTCTAGACAGGCCCCCCAAACCCTCTAGACAGGCCCCCCACTCCCTTGGACATCCCCCCCCACCCCCTTCGACACCCCCCACACCCTTGGACCCCCCCCCCCCCCACACACACACACCCCTAGACTGCCCCCCCCCCCCTCAACCTACATGGACACCCTGGACACCCCCCCCCCCCCCCAACCCTCTGAATAGACCCCCCCGAACCCTATAGACACCCCCCAACCCCCTGGATAGCACCCCACCCCTCTAGACAACCCCCCACCTAGACACTCCCTAACCCCTTGACAACCCACTCACCTCCCTGGACACCCCCCGCCCACCCCCTGGACACCCATATCCCCTTGGACACCCCCTCACCCCCCTGGACACCACCCCCCCCCCCCTCCGGATAGCCCACCAAACCCTCTAGATAGGCCCCCCACCCCCTTGTACACCCCCCCCCCCCCACCCCTTTGGATAGCCCCCACCCCCTTCGACACCACCCACCCCCCCCCCACCTCCATGGACATCCTGGACACCCCCCAACCCTCTGGACAGCCCCCCGAACCCTCTGGACATCCCCCACCCCTCTGGACAGCCCCCCCCCCCCCCCCCACCACCACCACCACCTGGACAGCCCCCACCCCTCTAGACAGCCCCCCACCCCCCTGGATTCCCCTACCCCCTTGGACAGCCCACTCACCTACCTGGACACCCCCCCCCCTCCTCCACCCCCCTGGGCACCCCTATCCCCTTGATAGGCCCCTCATCCACCTCACCCCCCTGGACACCACCCCCCCCCCCCCCCCACCCCTTGGACACCCCCAACCCCCTTGGACAACCCCCTACACCCCCTGGACACCACACCCCACCCCTTTAACATCCCCTGCACCCCCTTGGACACCCCAACCCCCTTGGACAGCCCCCACACCCCCTTAAACAATTCCCCCACCCCCTGAACACCCCCCTGAACACCCCCACCCACTGGACAGCCCACCCAACCCCCCTAGACACCCCCACTCACTTACACATCCCCCCACCCCCTTGGAAACCCCCTGTATGCGCACACACACATGATAGAACACACAAAAATCATAAAATTGCACGATATCACTTCCATAGGTTTATTTTACCAGAAATAAATTTATCATGGTATAAATGAACACTATGAAACTTACCATGATAGCAAGAACAAATAAAAATAAAATCTCAAAAAATTAGTTTAGGGCATCGTGGAAAATAAAAACTGAAAACAAGTCATGTGAGGTTTACTTGAGTGTTGTGAGTCAACCTGATAGATCTGATGATAATAAATATGAAGAATGGTGTTGTCAAAACAAGGCTTAAGGGCACAACTTCGAAGAATCGTTTCTAGGTTTTCTGCGTGAGAGAGACGAGTCGCGGTTTCCCGATCGAAGAAAACAGAATGACTGAATACGGGGTGTGATAAATCTTTTAGAATATTTATCACATCGATTATTTAATAACCGATGTGGTAAACTATTTTTTTTATTCTTTATAATGTCATTTATTTAATAACCTACTTAGAAAACAATTTATCACGTCGTTTATAAAATACCTGATGTGATAAATGTCACTTTATCACGTCGGTTCTTTTGATAACTGAGGTGATAAATTGCTGAGATTAGCTTTATCACTTAGGTTTTTTATAACCGAAGTGATAAAGCACTGAGCTATCCTTTATCACGTCGGTTATTTTATAACCGACGTGATAAAACGTTCCAGATTCGATTTTCATTTCAGTTATACAATAACTGATGTAAAAAAGCTAATCTCTATTTATTTTACATCTGTTATAAAATAACCGATGTAAAAATTGGATCTTGATCGATACATCAGGTCAGTTATATAGAACTGTTGTGAAAAATTCCAACATGTTAAACGTTTTTTCCACTAGTGACTACTTTGTTTGCTACTATATCTTTTTCCAAACTTTCTACCCCTTTGTGTTCCTAAAAAAGAACATGGGAGTAAATGTATGTAAAAACACTTCGAAAAATTTTAGGGGAGTTATTAAAGAAATTTCTTAGGAAAATATTCATAGATAGATAAATCATCATAAGTGACATTAATTCATATTCTAAGAAATGTTAACATTTAACAAGTTACAAATGTATAAAAATTTAATTCAATTTAGAATGTTTATTCACAACGTTTTATGTATTCTTTAGTAATTTCAATAAATTTTCATTCTTATTATCTTTATCCTTCTAGTTGATCTTAAGTTTATTATTCTCCTTATCCTACTACATGTCAATAGTTTTATAATTATCAAAATTTCTTGAACTTTACCAACTTTATTTCTTACACTTCAATTAATCTTAAACAAAAATAGTAACACTTTTTTAAATTAGTTATTTTTCCTCAAATAACATCAAGTATCTATCCAACTCATTAACCCACATTAAAACAATTTCAATTTTTTGTGTATACTAATTACTTTTCCTTAAGAGTTCTCAAACCACCCTTCACATCAACCACTGAATCAATAACTTGTTAATTACATTTAGTATCATGTACAAGAATAATCTATTTTTTCATGATCTTTCGCATGGATTGAAAATCTAGGAAAGTATCAAATATATTTTCCAACTTCTTGATAACTTCATTAAAATAATTGAACTTCATCACCATTCTTTTCGAAGAATAAAGTGGTGTATTGGTTGAGGAGTTTTAAACTTACTATAGAGGAGTATATATAATTATCATTGGCTGAGAATAATTGTGGATTTCAAATTTTTAAGGAGAAATTTCCTCAATTTCTACATTATCATCTTCTTATTCTTGAACATCTTCATTTCCTATATTCAACACATTTTTGAGCTTCCATCCAAATAACTATATGAATCTTATTTTGATTTCTTCTTAAATCTAGATATTGTTGCAGACAATGATTTATACAAGGAATATTACTTGGATGAAGGAATTATTTGGAAAGATTTTTCTTTCATCTTAGGTACTTAAACATTTCTAGTTTTACTTATTTATAACATTTAATAAAAACATCCTTCCCTATACAGACTAATTATTTCTCTTTAGGAATTTTTTGAGGTTAAACATACTCTTTAACAGTAATTTATTTTGGGAAATATTGAGAAATTCTTTCTTACTCATATTTATTATTCTTTTTATTTTTCTTATATTTCTCTTTAAAACCTTCGTGAGTTTTCTATTTAATAGACAGATCTTTTTTTAATATTAAACTAAGGTAATTCTCACTTATATATTTCTTTATTTTTTAAAAACTCTTAAAGTTGTTTTTTATACATAGTCTTAACCTTATTTATTATGATATCTCTATATTTTTATAAATATTTTCTTATTTCATTAATTTTTAATTATATGTATTCAAGGTGTTCTTATGAAATAAAATTAGTTGATTTATCAACAAATGACTTATAGGATAAATCATAAACCAATATCATCATCAACATTGTTTCATCTCCAAAAAATATTGTATTTAACTTATAGGTAGAGCTAAGTTCTTCATATTCCCTACTTCAATAAACTAAATAATCGCCTTAATAATAAATCTTAGTTATGAAATGTATTTTAAATTGACAATATTCGAGTGAATTTCCTCAATTTAAGTCTAAAATAACTATACAAGGTTGAATTTTCCCATATTACATAAGAAATATAGTCTGTAAATGACTTTAATATTTATAGTATCCTTTTTCCCATTTCTAATAACGATAAAATATTATATCCATTGAAACACTATTTTTAATTATAGTGAAACTTTTTTATTTTTTGAAATTTTTCTTTAAAGATAGAAAAAGTTTCTTTTTGGTACCATTAAAAATATTTAGAAATGTCTAGTAAATTTTTTAATACAAAAAGTAACTTTCATTAAAGAGTTATTCAAAAAAAATCAACTATTATTTTAAAGTTTAACTTGTAGGTATTTTCAAAAATATTAAAATAAAATCTTTATACTCAATCAAATTCACTAAAATTTAAACTATCATAAAAATATCTAACAATAGTTGGATAATGAAAATCATGATCCTAATTTATTAGAATAAGGGATTCCCAAACTAGTAATATAATAATTAACTTTAATAAGGAATCATAATTATCAAACCAATATATATTTATCTACCTTTATTTAAAAATTTCCCTTTTATAATTATTTTTAGGAGAATTCATATAGTACATAGAATATCCTTAATAAAAAATTGAATAACCTTGATCAAATATAGAACAAAAAAACAAATATACTAGAGTAATTAAAATTTTCAATCGTTATAATGAAATTCCCCACCTCAAGACCTTTAAATAGGATTAGGAGGATATGGTTTGGCTTCAACATGATCAATAGTTGAGGTTAAATATCTTAAAGTAAGAATGATATAATAAATATATTTTTGGATTTCAAAGAATATCAAGACATTAAAAAAATATATCTTTAACCTTATTAAACAAAATATATCTATAAACAATTAAAATCATTAAATCTAAAAAATTTATAAAACATACGTTCATGAAAAATTCTAATACATACCTTTTTAAAAAGAAATTATAAAACATACCTTCTAGATAAAGTTAATCTGATAAATATATTTTATAAAAATTTATTCTGAGTGACTAAAATTTATATTACATAACAACCTTCAAATAACATAAAAAATATGTTAGAAAAAAATTCCCTCCCCATTTTTGGGGGATATTTTCACTGAAAGGAGATAGACAAGTGTCACAGTTGTTTGAAGAATTAAACCTAAGATACAGTAAATCTTTCACAGGTTTATTATTATAAATTTTAGAAAAAGTTTAAATAATGTAGTGTCTCTTCCTTCTATAAAATTATATATACCAATACTTTACTTTTCTTAAATAATACGATCTTGGTTTCTACAATTCTATATTTTTAAGGTATAAATATTCTAAAATTTATTAGAAGAAATAATAAACTTCCCTTGAAAACTTTCAACAGTAAATTTATCATTTTTAAACATCATAAGGTAACCTTCATCACAAAATTTTTATATAATTATGATATTATTCATAATTACTAAAACATATAAAACATTAGAAATTAATTCATTACTAAGAAATCCAACATCACCAATTCCAATAATTAGTCTTTGATCATTTCCACCCAAGTTTAATTCTCTACCTTTTATCTATTTAATTTTTTAGAAGAACTTTTTCTTTATTGTCATATTATTTAAATATCCATTTTCCATGTTCCATATTTTTCATCGGTTGGTACTCACCTTTCTCTATAAAATAAAAAGACTAAGTTTTTGGTACCTAAATTTTCTTCGGTCCATAAGTACTAACAAATAAAAATTTTGGAATCCAAATCTGTAAAACTTTATTATTTTATATAGATATAAATTATTTATAAATATAGGAATCCTGAAAACTAAATACTTTCACTCAATTTAAAATATAATTATTTTTTGAAATTTTGTACAAAAAGGTGAATTGTTTTAAAAAAACTGATATAAAATGATACTTTTACGATGTAAGTCCTATTCTAGAATCAGTTATATATGGAATTAACTATATATAAAGATTACTAAAATTTTCCTTACAATAATTAATATTTTATTGAATTTTTCTTAGACTAATAATTTCAAACTACGTTTTAAAAATAAATTCTTATCAGTATGAGTTGAGTTATAAATATATTTTTTATCAAACTTCAATGTTTGTTTATAAATATCATAATTATGTTTTGAAATTATACCATTTTAGTTAGAAAGATATTTTGTAAAATAATAAAAATATCTCAATACCTTAGAATTATTTTTCTCAAGTAAATTTATATATCTAGTTATTTCTTCAAAAATAGAAAATTATCATTATGTTTCTATGTAATAACTTTCGCTTCTTCTGAAGAAATTGAACAAAATTCACCATCATAAGTGTCAGGGTATTTTTTACATAAAGTTTAATTTTAAAGGTATTTAGAAAATACCTTATCCATGTATCATTGATTGGTCATTGGAATATAAAAATAAAAACCAAGAACCTTCTGATCATCACTACTCCCATCAGTATAATTGTTTGAAGATGTGTCGCCACCACATGAAATCTATGTGTCTAAAGACTTCAAACTTTTCTTTCCTTTACTTTTATAATATTTCTTAAAACTTATTTCCTTTCTTTTAAACCTCATGTAATTAGTTCTGGTATGCCTTGGTCTCTTGAATTTATAATAAATTAGATTAGAAGTATCTTTCTTCTCACTTGTATCTTTCTGCTTGATTAGTTTTTATAACAATAATATTAATTTCTAACAATATTATTTATCTACTTCACCAGATGAGAAATTTCACTTTTACTTTCTTCAAAAGTGCTACAATTTGATTGGTCTTTAACTTTTCTCTTAGACTTTAATTATTTTTAAACAACTTTATTAGTTATCTTATACTTTCTAGTTCTAACTATTCCAAAAATTGAAGAAACATTTTCCATATTTTTTTATTTTTTTATATCTCTTTTATATTTTATCTCATATTATATAAGAGATCTGAAAAGAATATCTAAAATTATCTTTTTAATATTTGTTGTATCATAAATATGTTTTCTATTATATCCCACTCTTTAGGAATGATATCAGTAATATTTTCAATAAATTTTTCATCCCACAACTCCCTCTCTCTATGAAATTGTTAAAAATTTACAATATTTAAAAACATCTAATTCATCTAGTAAATAGATTCACAAGGTAAGAAGAAAAAGGCCCAATAATCTACATAATGAATAACACTTCAAGTTTCTAAAACATTATAAGTTCAAAAATTTGTAACATAAAAATTTCTATAGATATTATTTTTTATCTCACATGAAGATATCTAATTATAGATATTCCTTGACATTGATCACAACATAGTATTCTAAACTCTATAATTCAAATAATTCACAGTTCTCTCTTCTCTGGTAAATGGTTTCACTTCTTTATTATGAATATTATAGTTAATAGTTATCATAAAAAATTATCTACTCTAGGGTTAATCATAAAGGTCCTCATACAATCTCTCAATTAATCATAATCAGAACCATCCAATATTGGTGATGTGGTAGAATTTAGATTCTCTGAATTGATAATAGAAAAACCTTCCATCGCAAAAAAATGTTTTATCTACTACATAGTTAGTGTAAGAAAATATATAGAGATTACTCTATTTGATACCAAATATTTGATAAGAATTTATGATGGATATACTACAAGATGGGGTTAATTTTAGTTTTATAAACGATTAAAAATTTCACCCTACTATATTTATAAATAAAATAAGTACAATATGTTATACTTTTAGAATTAGTTGTTATGATAAGTATAATTAGATTAACCAAATATATTTTACATAAAAATAGTGATTTAAGCATAGGGTAATATAAATCTTATTCAAAGATGGATTTTAAACTAAAAATAAAGATAGAAACTTAAAACTATCATATTTACTAAATAGATAAAATTTAATAAACATACAACTATCTTTTAATAAAAGGATATAACAAAGCATACAAAACCTCAACTAAATAAGGTATTTACTTTCACCCAATGTGATAAGGAAGTCATTAGACTGACTTTAGGTATAAGTGATTATAGACTTATTGATACGTATATCTTTCAATTCTTGGAATCTCTCAATCAATATAATCATGATATTCACTATATTCCTTCAATAATCCATCAATCTCACCTTATTATAACCACATATGTCTCCCTTATGTTTCCCTCGATCAACCTGATCAGAATAAATTCTATATCTCTAGACTTATCATTCATCAATAAACATGGTCATAACAACAATTACAAAGTGAAAAACTAGAACTATTTACAATAAAATCCTCACACATGTATACTATAAGTAAATATATCTAAAGAAAAAACAAATATAATCACTCTTGGTAAAAATATTTTTAAAATCTTCAAAATATTTTCATACTTTGGTTCACTTCACACTATATTTACTTTTTTACCTTGAGCTCATGGCTATATTTATTGGTTTAATTTGTAATATCTCAAACATTTTGTTTTCACATTTCTCAGGTTCAGTTTGAATTATATCAATAGAAAAATATCTTGGTCTATTTGATCTACAATTGTAAAACTTATACTAATAAAGTTTATTCAACATCACTATAGTGGTCCATCCAGAAATTTTCAACACAAACATGAACAAATCCTTCCAAAACAATTATTTAAGGGTAAAATAAATAATATATTCTTGAACTATACTTTTTGAATGTCCATGTAAAAAAAATTTATAAAGACTTACATGCAGAATCCTTTTGGTAAACTTACTTATATTTTCCTTTTTTTTAGACTAGTTAGGGTAATGTAAATTGAAATGAATACATAATAAACAGCAAATATCAACTTTTGTAATTATTTCTTAAGAGAACTAAAAACATTAACTTGAAAATGATATAATATGAAGTAAAGATAAAAATTATTATAAAGATAAAAATTATTTCAAAAATGTGCATTTTTTTCAAAATAAGTATAAATTAATGTATTTTAACTCTATAGGTATCCAATGTTGATTTTTAAAAAACACCCATTTTTCCAACATGTTTTTTCAATCTAGATAATAAAAAAACAAACTTATTAAAACCATTTTTTGTTAATTTACTCATGTTATATGTGATTTTTTATAAAAAATTATGGTTTCCACCATAACATGGATACCTAAACATGTTATTTTTTTAACCTCTCACGCTCAAAATGATGCGCTCAGACTCATTTTCCTACCTATTTTCCTTAACCCCAATCTGATTTCTATCTATAAACCACTAAAACCCTGTTACAATCATTTTAATTCCCATAAACCATTTTGAATTCACCTAACAAGACCATGATAAATATAAAACCCTTTTATACACAATTTAGGGAAAATAAATTTTTTAAATTTTTTATTCAAAATTAAGATCTCTAAAGATATTGTTTTTATACCAAAATCTTATTTCAACTCTTTACATAAGTTGAAAACATCATTGTCCAAAAAAATAGGCTTTGGTTCCTCCAACCTAACTTAAACCTCAAAACACTGCCCAAAAACCATGAAAAACAATCCCCAACCATGACATGGTATATTCCACATTGAAGTTCCCTTATAGTTGTTAATGTTTTTTGTTTGTTTAAAATAATGGTTTAGAATCATTCAAAGCTTTTTTTGGGTTTTTAAATTTTTATTAAATGTTTTTTATACAATTAAATATGGATGGGAATAAATTCTACATGATTCATTGATTATCTCGGATGTTTGGAAGTGTTATTCATAAATAAAGAAAAATAATTGGAGACCAATGTAAGGGGATCAAAATTTTAGGATTTTCATACGATAATATAGAATAGTTCTATATATATAATGGGATCCATATCTAATCTCAACATAAGTAGGTCCATCACCACATATATAGATTGATGCCAAGGGATTTGCAACACATAAGGGGATCCATTCCCTATATAGAGATCGATGTATGGGTGTTTGATTGTGTATATATATTCATTTATGATGCTTCGATGTATGGGAATCCATAGTTAGATATTTACATAAGGAAATTCACATAAAAGGATCATTTATCCTTTCATGGTTACTGAGTTTCTAGAATTCCAATTTTTGAGGAGGTAAAACATGATGATGTTGGGAGCAATCTTCAATAATTAAAACGTCACATTTAAGATTTAATTAATGATAAATAATTTGGAGAATTAAAATGGGAGATCTTTGATTTATTCAACTAAAGAATTAAGTTATATTTATCTAAAAAGTTTTTGTAGTGATCGGAGATGAGTTTTCTAGGGAAGAACATCTAGATAATATTTGTAGAATCATATTTTGATGATGTTATACTATTCTAATGTTTTAATAATCACTTTTAATTGATCATACAATGATTCTATTAGTGTTTCCATGTATCTAAATGTTCAAGATATATAGTTATTGAGTGTTTTTTCATGTAATAGTACTTCAATCCATGAACCAACTGGGGAAAATGAGAATAGAATACATTTGTATGAAATTAAGAGGATGGGTATACTTGGAATTCAAAAAAATAATATTTGTGAATTACTTTTTTAATTTTATACCTATTGGATTTTTATAAAGAAAATTATTTCTAGTAAATAGAAAAGAAATAAATAAATGAAAAATATGGAAATCTGTAGGAGGCATATGATTATTTAAAAGGGATAATATTATTGTGATCATTGTGCAGGTTTATAAGCCAAACCAAATCTAGAAAAGAAGTTGATCATGTGGTAAAATTCTAGTGAGACAATTATCATAAAGTATGATGTAGAAGGTAATTTCTATAATTAAAAATTAGTTTTTGATTGGTGTGTTTTCCTAGATGTGGGGTAAGGTTAGTAGTCTACTTTGAGTATAAAAATATTGATAAAAAATTAGGTCATGAGAGATTGGATTAGAGAAAAATACAAAACTTAATAAATCTTGAGTACTCATTAAAATGAAATTGAGAATAAAATCTGGATGTATATCTATATTAGATTCTTCATGGGGTAATCGTACATTAATTGATTATATTCAAGTCTCATGGTGGAATATCTATAGAAACTGTTGCCTAAGTAATTAAGAATCTAAAGCAATCATTCTCATTATATTTCACTTAATTATATCTATAGTTTGAATTCATATAGTTCATTGTGACTCTAGATAGTAATATTGTGATTTTAGTAGAGAATCTATGTTTGGGGAGACTAACTAACCACAATAAAGACTTGGCATTCCATTAAGGATCCAGACATCAAAAAACTTATGAGTTTCTCATTCTTTTATTATTTTTATGTGCATGTGATGTTTTGATTTTATATTTTATTGTATTAGATCCTAATAGTTAATGAAGTTTTAGTTAATAAAAAAAGTCATAAAAATATAATCTTTACATATCCATCCCCCTTTCTTAGTGGAGAAACACTTTTCTAGGCACTTCAACTAGAATCGTAGCATAGTTCCTTTGTTAAATACAATCATGATCTAATAATTGAAATTTTTAATTCTATTAATAGATGAGATGTTCCTATATTTTATGGTAAGAACTATAATAGTTTAAATTATAGGATATATAAGGGATCTTCCTTAAACATTACATAATTTAGTGTCTTTAAACTAGAATTAATTTTCTTACATTTTTAGGATCTTAACATTTTATATTTTTAAATAATTAGGTCATAAATCTTATATAATAACCCAATATATTAAAAAGTGGATACTTTTACTTCTTAACCATTTTTTACACATATAAAACTTTTAACATGAAATGTGTTTTATTTTCATGAAAAATATTCATGAAATTCAACTTTACTTCTTCTTTGTTCTTACACACACTTATACCCTAAATAAAACATTTTAAAATTTTGAGTGAGGAAAAAACTTATTAAGGGAAATAAAAGTAAGAAAATCCATTATTCCAATGGAAAATATGAAAACCCCTAAAATTTTTACATTTATCTCCATATAATTTGATCATATGAAATAAGACATATTTTCATGAAAAACACACACTTTTTCCTAAACAAATTTTTTAAAATCCATAGTAAGAAAATAAAAAACCTTTCATAAATCTTAGAGAATCATATTCATAACCCATATTAAACTCATGTTATAAATAATTGGAGCTCAGTTTAATATATAGGATAAAACTTCCTGGTTAACTCTATAATTCTTGTCTTTGATGATAATAAACTTCACTCAATGCGTTGGAGATCTATAATTTTAAATTACCATATCGAGAATAAAACATTTTATTTAATAAAATATTCCTTATAAAACCTTAAAAACCTTTTGAACCCATATGAAAAACACTTTCGGATAACGAAATATCATTTTATTTTAAAAAACCTATTTTCAAAAATAAAATACCCATAAAAGAGAATAAGGTTTTTTATTTTAAGAATACATGGAAGCTTTTACAATAATAAAAAAATAAAATAATGGTTATGGTGGTAGTAAAATCCATTGACATTGTATACTTTAAAATAGAACATTCCCTTTTTCCTTTTGTAATGATTGGAAAAACATTCCATATAAAATATGTAAAAATATTCCTTTAGAAAAACTTTCAATGAAAGTAAAAAGAAACATAAAATATCCTTTATAATTCATTTATGTATATATAAAAATAGCCATAAATTTTTTTCAATAATATTCACATGGAAAAAAATATTTAGAAAATAAATCATTAAAACATTTAAAATGAGGTTTTAAGTTAAATTATCCATTAACTTGAGCACTAATTGCCACGATTATTCCTTATCTTACTAAATAATAAAAATATTTTAATTATTTATATTATTAATAACATTTTTCAATTTTATCATTACTTTTATTTTATTTATTTTTATGTTATATTCAATTACATAATCATTTAAATTCATGTCAGGTATTTAGATGATATTTAGTTCATATGTTCAAAATGAATTCAATAATTTGAAAATGGTTCAAGGGGAAATTATTACACAATATAAATAATTATTATCATGAAACAATTTTCATTTTTTTAAATTATTTATACTTTTAAAAATAATAATGAAATATGGTTATGAAAAATGACTTACGTTACAATCATGGAGATGGTAGGTCGTACGTGTGCATGAGTAATGTTTCCATTTTTCAACAAACATCATGGAAATAATGAAAGTATTATTTTATATTTATAGAATAATAAATATATAATAAAAATAAAATAATTTATTTTAATACAGTAATATATATCATCCATGTGATGTGGTTATGAAAACGAATCACATCGCTTCATGGAGGTGGTAATCTGCACGTACACACGAATGGAATTATCATTCATCTATAGAGGTAAAGGTGTTAAATTAGATAATATATTATATTTTTAGAATGATTAATAGTTCATGAATAATATATATATATATATATATATATTAAATCCATCATTATAACTAACTGTGAGATGTGATGATGGAAAATGAATTACATCGATTCGTGAGGTGGTACTTCGTCGTACACATGAATGATGGTTTAATTTTCCATTGGAAGAAATAATAATATGGATATATGTTATTTCACTAACATAATATAATATTAGTATATTCCGGTTTTATTATTTAAACATGGTTTAATAATATTTTAAGGAGCTAAAATAAGAAATAAAATGAAAAGGCTTGGTTTAGAATTATATCTATTCTTCAGACAACCTATATAGGTTTATACCTAAAGAATTTTTTTTTCAAATAAAACTATTGGATCTAATACATGATAATTTATGTAAGGAAGGTATTTTTAAATTTATTATTCATTATATAGTCCATAAAATGTGTGATGATGAGAGGAGAAGAGGTTTCCTTTTATAAGTGAGGGGAGGGATACAATTGGAATTGTATAAAAGATTTAAAAATATATATATATCATAATTAGGTAAAGTGGCACAAAATCACCCCAAATTTAAATATATGGTTTTATAGGGTATAAATAAACTCAAAAAATTACGTTTAGACAAAAAATTTAGATATTTTAAGCCTTATTTTCAAGTTAAACAACTTTGAACTCATTACAGTATTAACTACGATAACTTAACTTTTAACATGATAACTTAATTATATGACAAAAAATAAAAGGTTACTTATGGAAAAAAATTGAAAATGATAATTCCAAATTTAGAATAAATTTTATTAGGTTAAAATTATATATTTATATGAAATACTTTTAATATAATAATTCAAAACGCGTGAAAATAGTTTTTAGGAAAAACCTGATTTTTGTGAAAAAATAATTATACATTGAAATCAAGTAATTAAATAATTTACATAAAAAAATATGGTTAAATTATAAAAAATTAAAGTTTTTAGACTTTTAAAGTAATAAAAACAGGATTGAATCATCCAACCATTCCATTAAATGAAAATTCCCCAAAATAGTCATAAATTTGAATAATATATAACTTATCTTCTCAAAAGTCAAGAATGGGTTACAAAATTCAGAGTAATTTATTAAAATAGATTATTTTAGTTCTTCAATTGATAATTTATTAAAAAAACTAATCCAATAGGATAAAAAAATGTTTTTAGGTAATTTTATCCCTTATCTATTTAGTTTAACACATCGATAAACCTATTTTAACCTTAATTATAGAATGAGTTTTTAATGTTTTTAATATTCACTGATACAAAAAATTAAGTTGATCATTATAAATTATATTAATTATTATAATTCAAAATATGTAATACATTTTATAAAATTTAATTTATAGAATTTTTATAATTCAATTTATGATTAAACCTGCAAAATGCAATAAAAAGGTTTTTTAGAAAAATTCATTTATATATAATTATTTTTCATACCATATTCAAGTATAAAATAAATTCCAAATTACATAATTATATTATGTTTAATCAACTAAAATAACTAAATTCTAAACTTATCCAAAATATAATTTTTATTTTTAAATACCTGAAAAGAAAATACAATTTTTTTATAAAAATAGTCTTTTAAATATTAATTAACATTCAAACCTTCATAAAATTCTCAAAAGTTCATCCTAATATAATTTTGTCATTATAAATTCAGAAATTAAATTCATCTTTTCATATTAAAATTATATAAGTTAGAAGTAAATATTTAAAAAAACATATAATACTTTAAACCCCAATTTTTTTAGAAGTAAAGCATTTTTTATTTTCACTGAAAATTTACAAAATATTATTATAATTAATATAAATATATAAAATATAATTAATGAATATATTAAAATTATTTATCTTAATATTACCTATGTTTTTAAATTATTCTTATCTTTTGGAAATTTTTCAATATAATTTTATTTACTAAATTAACAAGTGGGTATATTTTGAATTCATAACATTTTCAGATTCCCATGTTTCTTCCTAAAACCTATGGATTTTTCAAAAAAACTTTACTTTATGAATTACATTATTATAAATTACTTTATCTATATGATCAATATTTTGAATATATTTTTCCTCATAATAAAGTTTCTCTTCCAATTAAACTACTTCAGAGCTCAAAACAGGACATGTATCTAGCATATATTTTCTTAATAATGAAACACTTAGAGGTAAAGAAACTCATTTATAAATTGATTTATCTTTCCTTAAGATTTAATATTATCCAATTAACCATATAATTAGATGCCCCTTTTATCAAAAAAGCATAACATGTTTCCATAGATATACTATAAGAAAAATACGATCACCTATCTTAAAAGAAAGATCTTTCCTCTGGGTATCTACATAACTTTTCTACCTACTCTACACCATCATCATATGTTTCTGAATCATGTTCACTTTCTGTACAATTTTTCTACTATCTCTAGTATCAATAAAAAAATTTCAACTAATTTATCACAACAAGCTAGATTCTGACACCGCTTTTCATATAATGTCTCAAAAGGTTCCATCTATATACTAGAATGAAAACTATTATTATTAGAAAAATAAATCGATGAAATATGTTGGTCCCAACTTCCTTAGTAATCCATTGAACAAACTCAAAGCATTTATTAAATATAATGAATAATTTTCTCTATTTTTATATCCAATTTAGGATGAAATTTTGTAATGAAATTTATTTCAACACCCCACGACTTATAAAGGCCTTTCTAAAAATAGAAGTAAATCATGGATCACGATCAGATAAAATAAATAGAGAAACTACATCTAACCTAAATATATCCTTGATTTATAGTCATTAATTGTCATATAAATCCATAGTATCTCTAATGGGAAGGAAATTCTTAGATTTAGTTAACCCATCAATAATAACCCAAATCACATTATTACCTCGATATGACTTTGGAAATATGACCATAAATCCATGGATATATTTTTACATTTCCACTATAAAAATATAAAAGGGTGAAACATCCCCATTAGTGATTATTTTTATGATTTAACCTATTTATAAGTCAAACATTTCATGGTAAATTCAAAAATATATCTTTTCCTTGCAACCCAATAGTAATACATCTGAAGGACTTTGTACATATTAGAGCTTCCATGATTAATAGAAAATGAGGAACTATGAGGTTCACTCAATAATTCTATTTTCAATAGGGAAACACAAGGCATGAAACATCTATTTCTAAATATGGTAAAAACTTATTCATTAAAATTAAACTCTGGAAAATTACCCTTATTAACATAGTATACCTTTTCTTATAAAAAAATATCCTCTTTTTATGATTTATTAATTATTTTTAATATAGATAATTGTTCTAACACCTGAAAAAAAATAGAGGAAGTTTCTGCATACATAATTTCAAGTCCAAAATTCATTAAATCGTTAACAAAAGGGTCATGTTCCAAACATAACATGGTCAACATAGAATTATATTGCTGACTCAAAGCATTGGATACATTTTTTTTATTTTCCATGATGGTAATGAATCTTGAAATCATAATCCTTAATCACTTTAATCCATATTATCATCTTCATTTTCAACTCTGTCACACCCGCAATTTTCAAAATTTATTATTTTATTAAATTTTTTGAGCATCGGGTAATTCGGGTCGAGGCCTGACATAAAATTTTTTAGCTCTTATTTAGAAATGAATGTTTTGCCCATGGCAGCATCCGGCACCCCACAGTCAAAGCTACACAGCCTCGCTTGGGTCGTTCTTCAACCTCACCCGGTTCAATTAATTAAATAAAATGGATTAATAATAAATAAATAAATAATAAAAGTGTGGTGAAATAAAAAAATAAGATTTTTTTTATATAATAATGATAATAATTTTATTTAGGGACATTATTATTATTATTATTATTATCATAATAGATATAAATTTTTTATTTTATTTTAGTACCATCAATTGAGTTTTATTATTTTTATTATTATTCTCATAATTATTCATATTTTATTTTATTTTTATTATTATGAGTGTTTTGGGTTTTGCGTCACTGGAAACATGGGCAGGCCACGGTTCTGAGACTATGTGGTCTGCCCGGCTTTCAAAATGAGTTAAAACCTAATGGGATGATGAAATAATAAGGAATAATGAAATATGAATAAAATGGAAATAATAAGTTTAATAAACTTTAAGAAATTTTTTTATTGATAAAAATAGTAATATTATTTGATTATATTATTAATTATTATTGAGTAATATTATTATTAATATTAGTGTCTATACTTAAGTTATGTTCATTATTATTATTATTATTGTTGTTGTTGTTGTTGTTGTTGTTGTTTTTGTTGTTGTTGTGGTTATTGTGGTTGTTGTTGTTGTTATTGTTGTTGTTGTTAGTTTTGTGTTTTATTTTTGTTTTTTTTTTCTTAGGGTTAGGGTCCCCCCCTATTTCTCTTCTCCCCATCAAACCTCTTCTTCCCCTTCTCCTTGGAATCCCGCCGCACCCCTGGTTTTTCCCTCATTCCTACCGCACCTTTCCCCCCCCCACTCAGACTCACAGGGACAACCTCCAGCACACCCCCTCAGCTTGCTACGTTAGTCCCTCCTCAGCCATTCGTCCCCTTGCCTTCCTCCCACCTGGAGACCACCTCACATCATCCTTCTCGCCTATGCACACTACCCCTTGACCCCTCTCATGTCGTCGCATCATGCTGCGCCACCTTACGGTCTAAAAGACCTCTCTTGTGCGCTCCACTAGCATCGACCCCAACTGCTAGTGCCCTTACTTCCCTTCCAGTGAACAACTCCCAGATTGACCAACCGTCGGACCACCCACCAGTCGCGCCCTTCCCTTACTGGCCAGCAGCAGCTCCAGTGACACCTCTGGTGTTCCCTCCTTATCCCAGTTGAGTCTCCCTCTTTTTTATTTTTTCTTTTCTCTTCAGTTTTGGTTGTCCATCAGGTTCTTGGTTCGTTTTACGGTTCGATTTTGTTTTTTTTTTATTTGAATTATTGATTTAGGGTCCAATTTGTATTCCTCATGGTGCAAATTGAGTGCGATTGGAGTTCCGTATCAAATTTTGGGAAATTATTCACCCAATGTAGGTGGTTTTGTGCTTAACCATTGTTTGATGAATTAATTTTCATCTTAAATTAATTTATCATATTTATTTATTAGTTTGTTAAATGTGAATCTATTTTTTAACTGAAGTTGATATGTATACATGATACATGTGTGTTTTCTGTGAACAACCATGTTGAATTTTTTATTTTCATTTCACAAACTATACAAATTTTGTTTTGGTTTAGCGTCAATATGTGTTGAGTCATAGTGGGGTGTTTGGTTGAATTTTTAGTATTTTGAATCATGCGGCATATTCTAAAAATTGTTTCATAAATTTTCTGTAGAATTCATTTGTTAGTTTAAATTAATTTAGCACAATTGTTAAGTAGTTTACATGTTGAGAAAGTGATTTTGACTGAGTGTTTTTGTTACTTTGTTTTGTTAGTAGAGTGTTTATGTGATGTTAATGTGATTTTTTGTGAAAACCTACATTGAGCTATTTATCAGTGTTCTCAAGATTGTGCATTTAGTTTGTCTGAATGTAAAAGAGATGCAGTGTGTGTTTTGGGTGTGGAATCAAAGTTTGTTTTGTCATAAAAGAGGTTCAGAGTGAATTTTGGTGTTTAAAGTCATGCGACACATTTTTTAAATTTTTCAATAAATTTTATTGGTGGTTGTATAAGGGTAAAACAAGTTTCTTTAAAATTAAAAGTGTTTTAATTGATGGTGTCAGCGATGCAGATCAAGTTCTAAAAATATTTTGGGTGTGCTCTTAATTAAAAATGAAGATTTTGGGTGTGTTTTCATGTGTAAAGCCCGGTGATATTCTTTTAGAATTATCTTATGAAAATTTTAAAAGGTTTTATCAAATTATATGAATGGTGTGAATCTTGTTTGGATAAGGTTTTGGTGTGAATAGTATTTCAAATGGTATTTGGGTGTGAAAATGATATTTCGGTGTGTGTAAGTACTTTGTTTGGATTTTATGCATAAACATGACATGTGACATGATCTTGAATTTTAAAAATAGAATTGGTGGTGTAAATGGTATCTTGTCGTGTGTGGTGTTTTCTTGGATTGTTTATGCTATTATGATCTTGAAATTTGTTTGAGCACAAATTGGGAATCCTTGGTAGCTATGATGGTGAACTAGGACTAGTGGGCTAGTGTTCCAGAGGTGACTTGACCCGGTTTCACTAGTAGGACTGACGATTACAACACTAAATAAACATATGAATGACTGAGGGTCGTGGTTTCTAAGCCATGTTTTCTAAGGTTTGTGGTTTCTAAGCCACACTTCAAAGAGACACGAAGATCTAGGGACCCAAGCTAGCAAACACCCATGAGGCCTCTACCATATTTGTTTCTCATTGGTTACTTTACGCTCAATGATGTGAAACTTTGGTTATTTTAAAAAGTAAGTGTGTGTGTGTGTTTTTTAATTTAATTTGTTTTATTTGAAATATTTTTCTTTAATCCTATTTTCTTTAAAAGTGTTCAAGTGTATAATTCTTCTCTTTAATTTGATTTGTTGTCTTTGAATTCATTTTCATTTAAAGCACATGTCATCAAAAAAATTCATTAAATATTTTTTAAGCATTTATTTCCCTTTTATCTATTTTACTAGAAAATGTATTGTCATTTAAATGGTTATGCGTGGAATATTATCTCAATGGAATCCTATTGGGATCTTGGAACACACCCTACATACACATTTGGGTGTATGTAGGCCTTTTTCTTTGTGTGTCATGGGTTTAGGTATTGCGCTTAGTGACAGTGGTTAGGGTTGTCGATGGTTTTTCCCATGCAGGTCTGATGATGGAGGTTTGAGGAGGTGGCCCTTCATGTTGCATGAAGGTGCAGATAGATGTATTAGTTTTCTTTAATTGCAGTCTTCGTAGAGTTTTAGTTTTCCTTTGTTGTTGTCTCTCTTTTGTTATTGGTTCCAGTTGTAGATCTTTAAATATGAAATCTGTTAAAGTTCTGTTTGGTTGTATAAAATCAGTTTCTTTCCATTAAATTATTTAATTGTTTTTTTGTCTCTTCTTTCAGGTAAATCAATCCATTCTACTATTTTGATACCCGGGAACTTGTGTCAAATCGTGGGGATCAAGAATGCCCTTCGGGCCATGTCGCGGACCAGGACGGCATCGGGTCGGATGGCGACCCAGCCTGGTTCATGAAAAACTCTTTCAAATTCAATATTTTTGTAAAACTTTTATTATTAGTATATATTTAAAATTTTACTCAATATAAATTATGCCTCTAATTTTTTACATAAGAAACCATAAGAGTTAATCCCAGATCGTGTGTAAGATAATTCAACTCATGATTTTTTAGTTGATTTAAAGCACAAGAAATTACCTGATAATTCTATATCATAACACAACCAAGTCCCACTAATTAAGAATCATTATTGATAAAACATTCACTATTTCTAGAGGGCAGGTCCAAAACTGAAGAGTTTAGTAAGCTTCTTTTTAGTTCCAGGAAACAATTATCACACTCTTTTTTACATATGAATCTAACTCATTTTTGAGTTAAATTAGTCAGTGAGATAGATAACTAAGTAAATTTTTTAACAAAACAATGTTAATAACCCACTAATACAAGAAAACTATGAATCTATGTAAAATTTTTAGTTATTTTCCATTCTCCAACCACTTTATTTTTAGTAGGGTCAATAGTTATATCATCTTTAGAAACAATATGCATGGGGAAAGAAATATATGATAACTAAAATTCAAACCTCCTATTTTTTTATAGTTTATTTTATTTCAAGGTTTTAAAAAACATCCTTATGTGTCTTTCATGATCCTCGTTACTTTTAAAATATACCAATATGTCATCAATAAACATAACCACAAAATTATTTAAATAGTCATGGAAAACTCTATTCAAAATATCCATAAATATAGTAGGTGCATTAGAAAACCTAAAGGGATTAACCAAAATCTATTAATGCATTTATCTATCTTGAAATATAATATTTGGAATATATTCCTCTTTCACCTTTAACTGATGGTACCCAGACCTAAGATAAATCTTTGAAAAAAAAATCTTTATGAATATGATCAAATAAATCATCGACATAAGGAAAAGGACACTTTTTCATAATAGTGACTTTATTAAAGGATTTATAATCAATAAAAAGACTCACTAAACCATCATTATTTTTAATAAAAAAAATAGGATCACCCCATTGTGAAGTGATCAGATGAATGAAACCTTTATCTAAAAAACTCTTGTAACTACTTTTTCAATTTTGAAAGTTTTACTTTAGCCATAAAATAAGGGTTTTTTTATGTAAGATTAGAATCACTAACTAAGTACATAGTATTCACAACCTCCCAACAGGAATAAAACCAAAAAAATCATTTAGAAATACATCCATGTATTCTATCACTTCTTGCACATAAATAATTTGAATAATTTATTTATTTTCAAAAACATGAGCTAGTTAACTTTCATTACTATCTCTAATCAATTTCTCATATTCATGATATATTATCAAAGGTATAAAATCATCAAACATAAATTTATTGTCTTTGTAATATATCTTAGAGTGATAAAATTAAATCCAATGCATGCCTAAAATAATATAAAATTATATTAAGGGTAGTTTATAAGATTTAAAGAAAATATAATCCCACTTATAATATTAGGAAGATTTCCATAAATATCAGTTGCTTTATTATTTCCACCCAGAGATTTCACCAAATGCCTTATCTTATTTCCATGAGGTGATATTCCAATTTTAGTAGTTTATTTCTAATAAATAATGGAATGAAGATATCCATAGTCAAAGAAGGAATTGGAATAATTTAAATAAACACGTTTCATATTGTCACCAGTTAATTAGATGTCCCAAAATCAACCATAACATTAGAAAATTATTTTTTCACACCATTTTTATTTCAATACTGACAAATATCACCCTGAGTAACTAACATTAGACACACATTTGAACAATTCCCCAACTCATTATAGGTAAAACATATCACCATCGACTGGATATCTATTAAACCATTATTGGATTGTTAAGAACCCATTTATTTACATTCATCAATACTATAACCAAAATTAACACAGTTAAAACACTTTCTAAATCTTGTAAAATATTTATTTAATTTTCTATTTACACACTTGGAACATCTTAGGGGATTAATTATAGATTTAATAGTTAGATTCTTCTCTATTTCTTGTAACAAGAACACTTCTTACTATTGTCGTCACGAGGCACATAAGTGTCAGCAAACTCCATCTCAACTTTATCATCATAAAAAATACATTCTTATAAATTTTAAATTATTATATGTGCAATAATCATCAAAAAAATTGATTTATTCCTAATTAAAATCTATTAATTATACATTTATTATCCTGAATAAAATCCATTATGTACCTGTAAAATCTTGTAAAATTTGGATCATATGAAACTACTAAATATTTATATTTTTTCTTTAATTACAATAACTATTTCTCCATCCAAATTAAAGAAACCTTAGGGAAATATTTCTCCAGAAGAATATTATTAATTTTTTCCCATTCCACAACATTAAGCTCATCTCTCTCTACCGCTGGTATTCTTAACCAAATACCACCATCAATCAGCTTCACCTTCAAAATAGTAAATGCAAATAGTTTAATTTTGTTTTTCTATGTAACACCCCGAGCTTCCACGATACGCTTCTCTTTCAATAATGCAATAGCTTGCATTGTACGCAAGTTCGAGATTCTAACACACTACGACCAATAAAAATAGCCATTATGAATAGTAATACCTACTTTTTGAAATTATATATATTTTATATTTCAAAATGGACTTCATTTTTGGATTCGGAATATCGAAATTATCCTATGTTGAATTTTTGGTATTTTTCTGAGAACTTCCAATTTTTTATGAATAGTGAAAAATACTTAAAAACAAATTTTTTAATCAAAATAATTTATTGTGATAAATTATACTATTGAGTGGTTTAAAAGTATAATTAGAATATATTTTTACCATTTTATCCAATTTTGGTCATTATAATTAATTTCACTTTGAAATTGGACATAAACAATTGTCAATCTTTTGATATATATTGTTTCTTAAAAACACGTTATTTGTTGTGATAGCAGGAATTAATTATAAAATTAATTAATGCAACTTATATGTATGGAATTTTTTAAAATAGACATCATTTTTGAATTCGGAATATCAATTATAGCTTAGGGTGAAATTTTGGAATTGTTCTGAAAAACTTCAATTTTCGATGAATAGTGAAACCACTAAGTGGTAGTTAAAAAATTGATTTTTCATTTAAATGAAACATTACCACTTCTATGATTTGATTTTCAAAAATCCGACATACATGGTTGTCATTAATAAGTAAAATGTGGTTCAATGGGATTAAAATAATTTTTTGGTGAATAGTGACTTTTAAGTTTAATTAATCGCGATTAAAGGTAATTAGTGAAATTTAAGGTAAAAATGATATTATAAAAATATGAAAATACCTTTAAACTTGTCCTACTCTTATTTGATGAGTCATGTCCGACCAAGACAATCCATGTGTCAACTTGGGGTCCCCATGGAGCCACTTGGGTAAGAAAATGACATTAATAACTTTTTATTTAAAGTAAAAATAAAATTGTCACAAACATGTGTTGTTTTACTAAAACAATTATTACATGGAGTTATATAAGTTAACGTTTTGACTATAAATATTAATTGGAAATATAAAATTATTTCCTAAATCATCGTAATTTTTTTATAATTTTTATACATTAAATAAATTAAATTTTTTATGACACCATGATGATGCAGTGATTACCTCATTAATTAACGATTTAAATAAAATGAAAATATAACGTAAAATATAAGACTTACACTTGTCAAAAACCTATTGTATGAGTATATTTAGAACCTTTATCACCTTATCCTCTAAATATATAAGTTTGGGATCTTTAAAATCTGAAACTCATTATATAATAAAGTAACATTTCATGACTTTCCAAGAGTGCCCCTCCTCTCCTCTTATAAAAGGCCCCCACCACTACCCCCTTATTCACACCTTCCAATCCATTTGTCTAGGCCAACCTCTACCCCAATACTCTCCCAACTTCCCTTTATTACTCCTAGAAGCCTCACATTGGTCAGAAGTCTTCCCAAGGAAGCCTTTGGCTCAAATCAAAAAGAGTTACCCGATTTTAAAGGTAATGACTTCACTTGGGTTCTTGTGTTTTATTTTGCTTCTCCAACCCCATAAACTCTTTTTATTCATTTCTTTTGTAAAAAAACATTATATAAAATATACTAGGATTTTTTTATGATAATTATTTTATTTACACTTACACACACCTTCGTCTAATGGTTAAAGAACATACAGTTTCTGTCAGTGGTGAATTACTGCCTCACGAAATGATGATTGTTCAATCTTCTTTTAACACCTCTCATGGTGGCCATTATGATGAAACTATTTTCATATATGATATATATACTGTTTTTATGTTTTTCTTATGCTTCTTTATTTCTCATTTATGGCATACCTTTATGATTTCCATTATGGTTAAACGCGATAATTTCATTTTAGGTAGTACGGACACCGCCCCCTCAAAGTGATTTGAATCGTTAATTCCATATGTGGGATGTATAAATGATGGATTAAATGGTATTATACATTATATTATACTGGAATTATAGTATACCTTTATATAATTATAATTTCATTCCATTAAATACGAAATAGAAATGAAACTAGCGTTCATGCGTACGTACGGCTTGTCGTCTCCATGAACGGTGCATTTCATTTCTTACCTCTAAATGTTATATAATATTATAAATGAATGTATATACTAGATATATATGAAATATATGATATCTAAATCATGAATATAATTCTTGATATAATGGATATTTCACCACATGAACAACTTGTAATTATAAAAAGTTTATTTTTGACTCAAGAACCAAAGATCAAAAAAATGACCGTTATTAACTTAAATAATTACATAATGTTCATAACAAGGTAATAAGTGATATAAAAGGAGTAATTAACATCAAAAAAGTTATTAAGAAAATATAAATTAAATTTAGTTTATTATTCAGGTGATTAAAGAACGATCGAGTCAAGTCGGACACGAGGTAAGGGAACTTCTTAACCCAATTTCCGTTCTTTGGGTTAATCTCCTACTTTCAAATTATGTCTTGATATTATTATGTCCTATCTGGTATTTATACTTTCTTTATGTGTAAATATAGTGAATAAAAATAATATATCTATTTTATTTAAAAAATGATCTTTGTAAGGGACTTCGTCTCAATCTCCTTTCATTGAGACATATTTTGTTTCATACACAACTTTCTTTTATACGGTGTATAAACCCCTTTGACTTTTATGTTTTTTTTAAAAAGGAATCTTTTTATACGAAGTGTTTTACTAAAAGAAAAAATGGAATGTTTTTTTTTTGTACGTATATGGAGGCAATGACTTCTCCGCCGCTGTGACCATTATTTGAGTTTTGGATTCCTCTACAAGCCATAACTTTTTTTAAAATGAAAAATAAATACCATGTTTTAATTCTCATTTATTTTGGTGTTGAAAATGGTTTTGATAATGTTTTTATTATATCAATGTGTTGTATTGGTATCTTGTGATTGAAATGTGGAAATGTTATGTTTCCTTTATGCATGTTTTATGAGATACGATTATGTTATGGTTTATGATATGTTTAAACTTGTTCATATGAGGAATGCATTGGACTTAATAAGTGACGGGTGGAGCCTGCTATAGCTCCTAGATGCATCGGTAGGTCTCATGAGACAAACTAGTGTCTTGGCACGAGGACTTGACAAAATATTATTTGTAGTATTGGCATGAGGCCTTGGATACGTGGTTATGATAGTCTGGCATTATGCATTCCATCATTATTAAAGTGGTTATTGATATTACGTGTGATTATTCGACCAGTAGAATATCCATGTGAATAAGTAAATGGCATTATTTCATTTTACTTTTGCCATATTATGCTGAAGTTCAAGTTTAAAAGGCTTTTTTTAGTTATACTTTGCCTTAAATGTTAATGTTTATTTATGAAAGCTTCCGTTATATTGTTATCCTTACTGAGCATATGAGCTCACCCCTTCCAATGTTTTAATTTTTCCAGGATGTGAAGAGGTATATTATGAATGACCTATAGGGATAGTATTAGGGGATATGAAGATAAGATGTTGTTGTAGTTTTGTTTTACTTTATGATGTAATATAAGACTTATGAATGTATCTAGTGTTTCCAAGGATACTAAATAATCGATCTTTCGAGACTTGATCTTTTGTGATCATGCCATTGTTACGCAATAATGCACCGACTCTGGGTAACTGGGGTCGGGGCATTACAGTTGGTATCAGAGGCAGTTTAGTACTAACCTTGAAAGTTAGATTTAGGTTAACTCTGATTAGAGCACATAGCCATAAGATAGACTTTGAGGATTAGTATGGAATAACATCCTAGAATTTTGGTATTATAGTGATTTTGTGAGTTTTTTGAGCAATACATCCCTGTTTGGATATGAGTAGGTAGAGGCGGCTCTGGCACAGATGTACCTAGGGGTAAAACCTGAAAACGCCACTTTGAGCTAGACTCAAATGGGAACTGGTGCATGAAAACGGGCCTTGCTGCACTCTTGGTTACAACACTCACAGGGGATATGCTTCGGATAATTATCATTTTTTTTTCAACCATTATGAAGGTTTTATGAGTATATACTTCCTCAAAGAAAACATTTTTTATGATTATGGATTATATCCATAAACCGTTCAATTTACATTAATTATTTTATAAGTTTGGAATTATTCATTCCAATTCATAAACTAACCTAGTTTATGCCATTGTATAGAAATGGCGCCCAGTATAAGGAATGTGAACTCCATCAATACGTATGATCCAAAGAGTAAGAAGGATCATATCTTTCACAGTATTAAGCCAAAATTTAGAAGGGAAATAGTCTACCATGTGTTCTCAACATATAAAGAAATAGTATCATGTGTTAATAAGATAAGTAAATAATTCTCAGAGTCTTATGGCTTTCAAGGGAAGCTAGAGAAGAAAAGGATGGAAGAGAGAATGATGGATAAAGGGACGAGGGAAAAGAAGAATTTTCCAATATGTGATAAATGTGGGAAGAAACACCTTGGAACTTACCTGAAGGGAATGGGAGTTTGTTATAAGTGTGGAGAAAAAGGACACCAAGTGCATGACTTCAAGGGTAAGAAAAAGGTTTCAAATGTACAATGCTTCATCTGTAAGGAGTGGGGAAACTACACAAACCAATGTCCAAATCATCGGAGTATTCCCAAAATGATGTTATTTGATAATAATCATGTTATGATACTACCATAGATGAGGAGTAATGATTAGAGTTCTTATGTTCTTATTAAAGAATTTTTTCATTTGAGTGTTGTATCAATGATGTACTAGTTATAATAATTATGGAGTATATAAGGATTGTACTGCAGTACTATTTCATCAAGGACTTGAGATTGTGTGGAACCAAGAAAAGTGACTCCACAGTAGGTTAAATTTTTGGAAAATATATGGTTGAGAGAAAGATAAACCATAATATGGTTCTGATACCGAGATAGTGATTTTGGAATAGTACATGATTGATTTGGATAAATTATATTGGATATTCTTAACTTCCTTGAAACTGATTAATGATTTGTATACATTTTTGGATAGAAGGAGTATATCTAGTATTCAATAAGGAATAAGGGATCCTGAATGTAATCAATAAGGATTTATGGTAATTCGGAATGTTGCAGTGTTTTAAAAGAATACATGATGAAGGTGTTCACATGTTGTTACGCGGAAAAAAGTATCTTCATTGTGTTTACCTTCCTTATGAAATTTGAACTGTGAGTTGGACAGAAGTATTTTGGATAACTATAAAGGTTGGAATGGATTAAGTTGGACTTTTGATAGTATTATTTAAGGTTAAAACATTTCTTAAGATTATTTTTGTAATATTATAATACTATAGTTTTAGGAAAAGGACAACCTGCGGGTCGAAGGATAAATCATCATGTCGAACAAAGCTATAAGAATATAACCCACAACCATAGTGCGACAGGCCTTTATTACCTTACACTAGCCTACAGGAAGTCCCTGGTTATTACAAAATAGTTTTCCTAATCTAAATGGTATGTGTTAATATTTTGAACCTTGTACGATTAGGATAAATATAATATTTTTGAGTTCTATTATCTTTTTGAGTGAAAGATGAGTTTTTGGTAGAAATTAATTGAAGTTTGAAACTCTACTTGTCAAGAAAAAATATATATATAACTATCTATTATTCTATGAATAAATTAATTCTTAAACTTTAGTAAAGGGATATTAAAACAAAAAAATGTGTTATCCTAATACCTTATGTCTTGTTGAACTAATAATAGTTTAAATCAACATAGATTGAAGGCTTTGAGGCCCTCAATTTTACACTTGTTTGTGATTGATGGCCTCAATAACTCCATATAAATATTTACGTTTTTCCTCCAATTATATGTCTCTAATTTCCACCAATGTTCTCCTTATTAAGATCATAATTTGGTTGTGACTTTTTCATTTCTCTATCCCTCTTATTAAGGCTAAATTTTATTAACCTTGTTTCTGATGTGGGTTTTCCAAAAAAGTATTTTCTATTTTCAACCTTTTATTTTCAAAGAAAATTTTCAAATTGCGAGGATTCAATTTATTGAAGGAGGGGAGAATTTAACACCCTGAGCTTCCACGATACGCTTCTCTTTCAATAATGCAATAGCTTGCATTGTACGCAAGTTCGAGATTTTAACACACCACGACCAATCAAAATAGCCATATGAATAGTAATACCTAATTTTTGAAATTATATATATTTTATATTTCAAAATTGACTTCATTTTTGGATTCGAAATATCAAAATTATCCTATGTTGAATTTTTGGTATTTTTCTGAGAACTTCCAATTTTTTATGAATAGTGAAAAATACTTAAAAACAACTTTTTTAATCAAAATAATTTATAGTGATAAATTATAATATTGAGTGGTTTTAAAGTATAATTAGAATATATTTTTACCATTTTATCCAATGGTGGTCATTAGAATTAATTTCACTTTGAAATTGGACATAAACAATTGTCAATCTTTTGATATATATTGTTTCTTAAAAACATGTTATTTGTTGTGACAGCGGAAATTAATTATAAAATTAATTAATGCAAATTATATGTTTAGAATTTTTTAAAATAGAAATAATTTTTGAATTAGAAATATCAATTATAGCTTAGGGTGAAATTTTGGCATTTTTCTGAAAAATTTCAATTTTTGATGAATAGTGAAACCACTAAGTGGTAGTTAAAAACTGATTTTTCATTTAAATGAAACATTATCACTTCTGTGATTTTATTTTCAAAAATCCAACATACATGGTTGTCATTAGGAATTAAAATTTGGTTCAGTGGGATTAAAATAATTTTTTGGTGAATAGTGACTTTTAAGTTTAATTAATTGCGATTAAAGGTAATTAGTAAAATTTAAGGTAAAAATGATATTATAAAAATATGAAAATACCTTTAAACTTGTCCTAACATTATTGGATGACTCATGGCTAACCAATAAAATCCATGGGTCAACTTTGGGACCCCATGGAGCCACTTGGGTAAGAAAATTACATCAATAACTTTTTATTTAAAGTAAAAATAAAATTGTCACAAACATGTGTTGTTTTAATAAAACAATTATTACATGGGGTTATATAAGTTAAAATTTGGACTATAAATATTAATTGGAAAGATAAAAAGAATTTCTACATCATGGTAATTTTTTTATAATTTTTAGACATTAAATAAATTAAATTTTTATGACACCACGATGATGCAGCGATTACCTCATTAATTAACGATTTAAATAAAATGAAAAGATAATGTAAAATATAAGACTTAAACTTGTCAAAAACCTATTGGATGAGTATATTTCTAACCCTTATCACATTATCCTCTAAATATATAAGTTTGGGACCTTTAAAATCCGAAACTCATTATATAATAAAGTAACATTTCATGACTTTCCAAGAGTGCCCCTCCTCTCCTCTTATAAAAGGCCCCCACCACTACCACCTTATTCACACCTTCCAAGCCATTTGGATCAGCCAGCCTCTGCCAAAATACTCTCCCAACTTCCCTATCTTACTCCTATAAGCCTCAATTTGGGAATAAGTATTCCCAAGGAATCATTTGCCTTAAATCAAAAAGAGTTACCCGATTTTAAAGGTAATGACTTCACTTGGGTTCTTTTGTTTTATTTTGCTTCTCCAACCCCCTAAACTCTTTTTATTCCTTTATTTTGTAAAAAAAGTATCTAAAATATACTAGGATGTTTTTATGATAATTATTTTATTTACACTTACACACACCTTCGTCTAATGGTTAAAGAACATACTATTTCTATGGGTGGCGAATTACTGCCTCACGAAACGATGATTATTCAATCTTCTTTTAACACCTCTCATGGTGGCCATTATGATGACACTATTTTCATATATGATATATATATTATGTTTATTTTTTCCTTATGCTTCTGTATTTTTCATTTATGGCATACCTTTATGATTTACATTATGGGTAAATGCGATAATTTCATTTTCGGAAGTGCGGACTACTGCCCCCTCAAAGTGATTTTAATCGTTAATGCCATATGTGGGATGTATAAAGAATGGAGTAAATGGTATTATACATTATATTATACTGTAATTGTAGTATACCTTTATATAATTATAATTTCATTCCATTAAATACGAAATAGAAATGAAAGTAGCGTTCATGCGTACGTACGGCTTACCGTCTCCATGAACGGTGCTTTCATTTCTTACCTCTAAATGTTATGTAATATTATAAATGCATGTATATACTGGATATATATGATATATATGATATATACATCATGAATATAATTATGGATATAATGGATATTTCACCACATGAACAACTTGTAATTATAAGAAGTTTATTTTTGACTCAAGTACCAAAGATCGAAAAAATGACCGTTATTAACTTAAATAATTACATAATGTTCATAACATGGTAATAAGTGATATAAAAGGAATAATGAACATTAAAAAGGTTATTAAGCAAATATAAATTAACTCTAGTTTATTATTAAGGAGATTAAAGAACGATCGGGTCAAGTCGGACATGAGGTAAGGGAACTTTTTAACCCAATTTCTGTTCTTTGGGTTAATCTTCTACTTTCAAATTATGCCATGATATTATCATGTCTTATCTAGTATTTATAATTTATTTATGTGTAAATATATTTAATACACATAATAGATCTATTTTATTTAAAAATGATCTTTTTAAGGGACTTCGTCTCAATCTCCTTTCATTGAGGAATATTTTGTTTTATACACAACCTTCTTTTATACAGTGTATAAACCCCTTTGACTTTTATGTTTTTTTTAAAGGAATATTTTTATACAAATCATTTTACTAAACAAAAAAATGGAATGTTTTTTTTTTCGTACGTATGCGGTGAAAACTACTTCTCTACCGCCGTGACCATTATTTGAGTTTCGGCTTCCTCTACAATCCAAAACTTTTTTTAAAATGAAAAATAAATACCAAGTTTTAATTCTCATTTATTTTGGTGTTGAAAATGGTTTTGATAATGTTTTTATTATATCAATGTGTTGTATTGATATATTTTGATTGAAATGTGGAAATGTTATATTTACTTTATGCATGTTTTATGTGATATGATTATGTTATGGTTTACGATATGTTTAAACCTGTTCATATGAGGAATGAATTAGACTTAATAAGTGATGAGTGGAGCCCGCTATAGCTATTCGATGTATCGGTAGGTCTCATGAGACAAACTAGTGTCTTGGCATGAGGCCTTGACAAAATCATATTTTTAGTCTTGGCACAAGGCCTTGGATATGTGCTTATGATAGTCTGTCATTATGCATTCCATCATTATGAAAGTGGTTATTGATATTGTGTGTGATTATTCGACCAGTAAAATATCCATGTGAATAATTAAATGGCATTATTTCATTTTATTTTTGCCATATTATGCTAAAGTTCATGTTTAAAATTCTTTTTTTAGTTATACTTTGACTTAAATGTTAATTTTTATGTATAAAAGCTTCTGCTATATTGTTATCATTACTAAGCATCTGAGTTCACCCCTTCCAATGTTTTAATTTTTCCAGGATGTGAAGAGGTATATTATGAATGACCTACAGTGATAGTATGAGGGGATATTAAGACAAGATGTTTTTATGGTTTTGTTATACTTCATGATGTAATATAATACTTATGAATATATCTAGTGTTTCCAAGGCTACTAAACTAATCGGTATTTCGAGACTTGATCTTTTGTGATCATGCCATTGTTACGCAATAATGCACCGACTCTGGGTAACTGGTGTCGGGGTGTTACATTCTAAACATCCCGTGACCTCAAATTTATTTTCCATATAATTGATCCATATTTTAGCTACTGATAGATATAAAATTCTTCCAAAATAAATAGGGTGTTGTTTCATAAATTCATCAACTATTGACACGTTTCAATGGGGTGAATTCAGTTTTTTTATAACATGGATGCCACTACCATTTATATCCAGCGTCAACTGAACCATCATAATATTAAACTATTGAGTTATAATTATAACCATTTCTAGTTTCTAATTTAAAATTATATTATCCAAATAGTGCCTACCTACTTTAGCTTACTTGTTTCCCCTTTGTAAAACCATTCTAAACAAATATAGTTTAGATGAATAAATAGGATAATCTTTAAATTCTATATCATAATAACCATAAATTACAATCTATTAAGGGTATTATACTAAAATTATTATAACCTATAAAGTTATATAAACCATTCCTATGATACCAACTATAATTTCCCTTCCTTAAACATCACATAATCTAGTGTCTATAGATAAGAATTCACTTTCTTGTATTTTAAGGATATTTAAAGTTTACCGTTTTAGAGAATTAGATCATAACTCTTATATAATAGGACAATATATTACAAAGTGGACACTTCTACTCAGTATCCATTTTTTATATAATATAAAACTATTAACATGAAGCACATTTTTCTTTCTAGAAAAATATTCATGACTTTAAACTTGAATTCTTCTTCATTCTTACCCATCCTTAAACCATGTAAAAAATAATTTCAAAATATGGTATGAGCACAAAAAGATAATTAAGGGAAATAAAAGTAAGAAAATACTTTAGTCCAGAGAAAAACATAAAATCCCATAAAATATTTACTTTTATCACTATATTATTTGATTTAATGAAATAAATCATTTCTTCATGAAAAAACACTTTTTACTCAAAAAAATATTTAAAACCCATAGAAAGAAAATAGAAACCTTTTAAGAAACTTATATTATCATATTTATAACCCATGTTAAACTTGTGTTGGAAAAAAATGGAGCCCAATTAAATCTATAGGATAAACCTTAATGGATAACTCTATTCTTCTTTCCTTTGAAGACAAGGAATATTACAAAATTCATTTGAGGGATATATTAATATCACCCATCATATAAGATATATCAGGCTCACCCATTTTTATAAGTCTTATAGGAATCACTTATCATCATTTATAATACTAAAGTACCATATCATGAATAATAAAATTTATACATTCACCTTTTTATCATAAAACCCTTAAAAACGTTTTTGAACCCATATGAAAAAAACTTTAAAATAAAAAAATACTCTTTTCTTTTAAAAACGCATTTTCAAAAACTAAAATAACAAAAACAAATATAATAAGGGTTTTTTTAATAAAACATGGAAGCATAAAATGGAAAAAATAAAATAACTGTTGTGGGGGTGGGAAAAGTCATTGATGCATTATACTTTAAAATTGAACCTTCCTTTTGTCTTTTATAATGAACAGAAATGCATTATGTATAGAATATGTAAAGATATTACTTTTAAAAAATTGAAATGAAATTTAAAATATAATTAAAATTTCCTTTATAATTCATTTATTTTAATATAAAAATCCATAAAATAATTTTAATAATATATACATGGAAGATGAATATTTAGAATATAAATCATAAATGCATTTAAAACATGGTATTATGTTAAAGTATTCATTGCCTTGAGTTGAAATCATCACTTGTGTTTCTTATCTTATGGAGTGATAAAATAATGTTAATTATTTACTTTCTTAAGAAACATTTTCAAGTTTATCATCCCATTTATTTTATTTATTTCCATGTTATATTCAATTAATTAATCATTTAAATTCATATCAAATGTCTTGATGATACTCAGTTTATATGTTAAAAATGAATTCAGTAGGTTGACTATGTTTAAAGAGATAATTATTTCATCATATCCAAAATAATTATCATGAAATAATTATAATTCTTATACATAAACTATACTATTAAAACAAACCATTAAAATGGTTATTAAAAATTAATTATATTACAATCATGGATACGGTAGGTCATACGTACGAATGATTAATGTTTCCATTTTTTAATGAATATTATGGAAAGAAGATAAGTATTTTTTTATGTTTCTATAATTATTATTATTTCATAAATATAAAATCATTTCTTTAAATACACCTATATATATAATCCATGTGTTGTGTTCATGAAAACAAATCACATAGCTTCATGGAGTTGGTAATCAACATGTACACATGGATGACATTATCATTCTTCAATGGGTGAAAAGGTAATAAATTAGATGATAAAATATATTTTAATAATGATAAATAGTTCATAAATATCATATATATATATATATACATTAAACCCATCATTATTACCAACTTTGGGAGGCATTTATAGAAAACTATTTACATCAGTTCGTGAGGTGGTAGTCCATTGTACACACAAATTATGGTTTCAATTCCCATTTTATGGAAGAAGAAGATAAATATGGGTTATTACATTAGCATAATAATATCTAAATATATGAAATATATTGGTTTTTTATTTCATCATGGTTAAAAAATATTAGAAGGAGGTACAAGAATAAAAAATATGAAAATGATTGGTTAGGAACTATACCTCTTATTCAGATAACCTCTTTAGGTTCATACCTAAAGCCTTTCAAGGTTGACTATATAATCAAAATAATTCAACATAGACATGTTAATGGATTTAGGTAATTGATTTGGTTTTTTATTACTGATATAGAGTTCTCAACCAATTATATTTAGGTAAGTTTTGGATATATTTTAAGATTTATCTCCTAATTAAACCACTTTAAACTCATCATAACCTCAACTTTGATAACTTATCTTGTACCATGATGACTTAATTATATAACCAAAAATAAAAAGGTGAATTATGAATATGATTTTACATGAGGATTTAAAATTTCAAATTAATTTTATCATTTTCTAGTTCTCTAGGTGGAATAAATTAATTTTAATATAATAACACAAAACATATGAATTTGTTTTTTGAAAATACCTAATTTATGTGTAAAAATCATTTTACCTTGAAATAATGTAACAAAAAAGTTTCAAAAAATAATTTATTTAAATAAAAAAAATTATGGTTTTTATACTTTTGGATCAAGTTAAAACCAAATTTAATCTCCCAACCATGTAGTTAAATTAAAAGACCCAAAAATAGTTTTTAATTTGAATAAAATATAACTTATCTTCTCAGAAGTCAAGAATGGGTTCAAAAATTCAAAGTGATATTTTAAAATATACTATTTTACTCCTTAAATAGATACTTAGACAAAAAAAATTAGACTATAGGATAAAAACATATTTTTAATAAATTATAACACTTATCTCTTTAGTTTAACCCCTCAGTAAACTTGTTTGAACCATACCTATGGTAATATATTTTTACTATTTTTACTATTCATTATGACCAAACATTAAATTGAATATATTAAATTATAGAAATTGTTTTTATTAAAAAAAATTAATATATATTATTAAATTTAATTCACAGAAGTGGCAGTATTTAATTTAAAATTAAACTCACAAAACACGACAAAACCTAATTTTTTAGAAAAATTTCCTTTATATATATAAAAATTTGTATAACACATTCAAATAAAATATTCATTCAAAAGACCATAATTGTATTATATTTAATCATTATAAACAACTAAACTTTAAAACTAATCTGAAATTTTATTTTACTTTGTAAATATTTGAAAATAAAATATATTTTTTAATATAAGTTAGTATTTTTCACTATTTATTAGAAAGTAAAACCTTTCAGAAAATTATAAAAAATTAATCCTAAGATAATTTTTCCATTATTAATTCAAAAATAAAATTTATTTTTTCAAATGGAAATTCTATAACCAACTTTATAGAAATAAATATTGTTTTTGACATAGAATTTTCCAAAAAAATTATAATGATTATAACACTATGAAATAAAATTAATGAATATATAAAAATTATTTATCATAACATTACCTGTGTTGTTACAATATTTTTCCATATATTTTTTCTCTTAGCCTAGAAGTGATAGAGACAAGAGTTGTTGGGTTTTCACCCATTAAAAGGAATACTCCATTGTCTATTTTATGATAAAAGAAATATAGATTTTGATGGAAAATATTAGAATTAAATTATTATGTATTTATTAAAAAAATTTAAACTAAAGTCATGGGACTTAAAACTTCTAAGTATATTTGTGATAAATTATAAAAAATATTTTAAGGTAATGTAAAATTAAATGTGGAGAAATTATAGATTTGGAGAAGCTTGTTTTAAGATACATAAATATCTAATGAAGAAAACATTGATAACGAGATTACAAGGGTTAATGAAATTTCAATTAATATTCAAAGGATTGGTAAAAATATATATGATTCAACTATTTTCATGAATTTTTTGTGAAATTTTTTTAGTAGTTTTGATCCTTAAATTTTCACTCTTGAAGACAGGAAGGTGATTTCCCTCAATGAGTTATAAATTATTTTCATTACTAATGACATAATAAATATACCAGCCCTAATGAAAAAAATCAAAGATAAAATGAGTTTTGAGGCCATGAGGAAGAAAAAAATAAAATAAGATATTGATGTGGATCTAAGGATGAATAAGGGGATAAATACTTTCAAATAACTACATCTCATATATCAAATAAGATCAACAATGGTAATGCAAAGATTAAAAGAATATTTCAAACAAGATGCTACAG
Organism: Viscum album; assembly: GCA_963277665.1. Taxonomy (NCBI): domain Eukaryota; kingdom Viridiplantae; phylum Streptophyta; class Magnoliopsida; order Santalales; family Viscaceae; genus Viscum; species Viscum album. The sequence continues at coordinate 704,393,231 of OY728166.1, forward strand.
ATTCAATGGAATTTTTTTTTCTATAGACTTTCCAAAGAATAAAAGTGAATATTATGAATTATAAGAACAATGATAAATCTCAAAACAAAAAATAGGGAATAATTTACAGTAAATATCAAAATATTACAAAAGATATAAGAGACTATTTAGATAAAAATGTATAAATATAATGATTAAAGAGAAATAATATTAAATCTCATCTATAAATCAATTATAAGGTTAATATAGTGATAAACTTATTAAATTCATATCCCATGTTGAAAAAATCTATGATAGCTCAAGTGGTGAGGAAGATGGATTAAAGACAACTATGCTAGAACATATGTTTAAAGATGAATTAGAATCTTTTTTACGAATAACACTAAGATAAAGAATCAAAAGTGATAAATGATAAAATAAAATAAGAACATAGATGAATAAAATGGTGAATATTTAAATAAATAGGCAACCAAGAGTGATAAAATCAATAATTTCAAGTTCAAGGCTATTAATCATGAAATATTAGTTATGGATCTTGAAGACAAAATTTATTTGTAGTAAAAAATAGTTATCTATGATAAAATATAATTATATTGTATCTATGTTTGAGTTAAATAAGATAAAATATCACTTCAAAAATTCTATTAAATGAAATGGTGAATCTTATAAAGTGGTTGATTATACTTTCACAAGTTATTAGGTTAAATCTATACCAGATAATACTTCTTGTAATTATATTTTATCTAAAAATGTAGTTTTAAGTTATAAATTTGATCAATAATGGACCAATAAAATGGGGAGAGACATTATCCCATATCATTATAATAAATGGGGAACTTGAGAAGCTCATATATTCTCAAACAGAATCAAAATTAGATTCATTCAGTATAGGAAGATCAAAAATATATAAAATAATTTTTAAGTCAAAATTTTTATTATCCTAGAAGATTCATATTTCATAGATATTTATTATATTATGTATCTTTTGGTAAAATATACTACACATTATAATAAAATATGTCACTTTCTAGAAAGATTCGTGAATTCAGGGCCATCGGTTTGGTCCTACGGGTCTCCAGGGCCTTCGAGTCATCAAAGGCCTTTGGGCTATAGGGCCTTTGGGTCACGTAGACCATGGAGTAGCCCAGTTCACATAGAATAGGCCTCAGGAGAGGATCAGAGCAGCAGGAGTAACAACCACCAGATGCAGAGCTAACCGGATTGGAAGAATGAGAGGGTATGGCAGCCGCCATCGGGACCAGGCATCGTACATCTTTGTACGAGGCAATGCTAGCTGATCAGCAATGCAAGGTGGGGATCTAAGGCAATTAATGATACAAGACTCTAGGGAGGGTCAGTTCTAGTGGGATGGGCCTATGGGTCATGTATGGGTATGGTATGCCTCTGGGCCTTCAGGTCGTGTATTGCGGGTCATGTTGGGCCTTGTGCCTTGGGCCTATGAGTCATGTACGGGTTCCCCTTCAACCCTTAAAAGGGGGATTATCTATAATAAAAAATAAAAAGAAGGCCTTCGGGCCATTCAGAGGAGGGGTGAGTTATTTAGAAGATATGAAATCAGATTCATAGATAAGACAAACATAGAAGAGAAATGTTTCCATATTTTTAACTCAAAATAGATAGTGAGTGTCAATAATAAATTTATGGAATCTATAAAAAAATTTCATTGTGAATAAAAGTGCATGAAAATATTTCTTGGATGAACTCCCTATGCTAAGAAATGAATGATAATTTAGAATCCTAGGGATAAAAAGGAATGTCTATCTCAATTTTCATTGAAGGCCAATAGAAAAACAATGTCATGGATTCTTGATAGTGGGTGATCCTCTGACATGAAAGGTTATTAAAATATTCTAATAAATATTTTTAAACATTAAGGTAGATTAGTCACTTTTGGAAATTATTGTTCTCTAAAATTCAAGGGAGTTAGATCAACTAAAATTGAATAGCAAAATCTAAAATAATATGATGTTCTGTATGTGGAAGGTATGAAACATAATATTTTAAGTGTCAATCAATTCTGTAATGATGGGAATGAAGTTGTATTCAATAAGGAATTAAGTATCATTAAGATATTGAATGAGGTAAGGATCATATATCAAAGATAAAAATAATGGAAATATATTTTTAATTATTTATTCAAACAATTCATGTTTATTAGGTGAAAATATGAGAATATTCTGGGGAATAAAAGTAATAGTAATCTTGGACAAAGATACATGAGAAAAATTAAGAAGTTTATAGTAGTAATATATTTTAAAAAGATAAAAATTATAATTTATAATTTTTTGGACCTATTAGAAAATAATTATAACATAGAAACCTCAAAAAATGTAGACATTCATTCTATCGTACCATTGGAAGTCATTCATACTGATTTATGTAGTACTGTGAGATAAAATTCTATAAGAGATTATTTATATTTCATTTTATTATAGATTATTTCACTTGATTTACCAATGTTATGTTCATAAATCACATGTCATAAGTTATTGAGATATTCAAATTTTTCAAAAGTGAGGTTAAAAAGAGTTGGTTCACTATATCAATAAATTAAAATTTGATAATATAAAATAATATATTGCTGATGAATTTGATATTTTTCTTTACAAAAATGTAATAGAGCATCAATTTATCACAATATATTGTCCCCAATATAATGGTATTTTAGAAAGGAAGAATAAAATTATTTTTGAGAAGCATAAGACAATGTTAGCTGAAAAAAAAAATTAAAATATTTTTGGGGAGAAACTATGTGTACTATTGTAAACATTTATAATTGATGTATTTTGACACTTAATAAACATTTTAATTCTTATGAAATGTTTTAAAAAAAAGAATCCAATTCTCAATTACTTCAAATTATTTGATATTTCATTCATTATAATGATAAAAAATAGAAAACTAGGAATCTTTGAAGAGAAAGTAGATAAATAAGTCTTAATGGGATACTTATCTGGTGAAAGTGAGTATTGGTTCAAGAACAAGAGGATACACAAGTTAGTATGTTATTTTTATGTTAAAATTTTTTATAAATAGTCCATATAAATGTAAATATTTGAAGTAGATTTTGAAATTTATGATGTAGATAAAAAGAATATTTTAGACAAACAGCTTAAAAAGGAAGTTGAAATTGAATAAAAAAATATTTTTTATGTTAATACATATCATACCAGTGATGAATATGAGACATCTAGAAGTGATAAAATATGGTTTAATAGGTTTAAGAATAATTTTTAAATTGAAAATATAATTTTTAATCAACGTTATCCTATAAAAATAGGAAGAAGAAAGAGAATAGAAAATCCAATTTATATTATCTCACAGATTGAATTGTAATATATAGCTAAAGATATTACACCAGAACAGTAGATCCATGATATGAATTATAAACTATTCCAAAAAGATAAATACAATACTTGGTATATTATGTCGAGTCTAAAATATAAAAATGTGATTGAAACAAAATGGGACTTTAGAAATAAAATGAAAAATAAATGTGAGTTTATAAGAAACATGGTTAGGATTGTATGTAAGGGGTGCTCTCAAATAGAGGTAATTATATTTTAAGAAACATTTATTATAGTGCTATGTTTGGAAACCATATAAAAAATCGTAATGGTTTTATACAAGCACTATAAATTCTATCAAATTAATGAGAAATCACCTTTTTTTAATGGTGAGCTTGTAAAAGATGTATTCATTAAAAAATATGATGGTTTCTTTCTTTATTTTGATGAAGGTATAGTGTATAGACTCAAAATTGCTTCTTATGGTTTGAAATAGAATCCTAGATCCCATTATTAAAAATTATATGGCTACCTTAAATAGATGGGCTTCAAAAAAAGGTAAATTTCACTGTAATTTGTATATAAAGGAGGTGTCCATATCTACATTGATTATCATAGTATATGATGAGGATATAATATTTTATAGTGAAAAATAATACCTTTGTGAGGAGTTCTCTGAGTAGATAAAAATTCACTATAAAATATCTTTACTAGGTTAATTGACATATTTCTTAGGATTAAATGTTGAATAGTGAAATGGATACGAATTTTTATCCTAAGAAAATATATTATAGAATTATTGAAAAATATTAGAATGGATGAGTCAAGAGAAGTTTTAACTCCCATTTAAGTTGCAACAAAAATATGTAAAGATGGAATGGAATCATAGTTGATCAAAAGGAGTATAGAAAAGTTATTAAAATCATACTATATTTAATAGCATCAAGTTCTGATATTTCCTATGTAGTGACTTTATGTACTAGATTTCAGAGTGATCCAATAGAGTCACACATGCTTGTGATTAAAAGGATTCTAATTTATGTGAAAGGAATGTTGAACTTTAGGCTATTGTATAGATTTAGTGTATATTTGAACTTGTTGGGATTCACAAATACAGATTGGGTAGTTTATTTTATTAATAGATTATCCTCTTCAGTTGGGACTTTATTTTTAGGTGAGGTTTATATGAGATAGTCCACAAAAACCATAATTCAATGACACTTAGCAGGGGTAAAGTATAGTATGTATATGTTATAAATGCAGAAACATAGGTTTTATGGATGAAGGTCTAACTAAACTATTAGAAGGTTGAAACCAAGAGGAAAATAACAATAATTTTTTATAATCAGAGTGCAATATATTTTTTCAAAAATCCCATACAACACTAATATCCAAGTATATCATATAAAATTTAAGATTATTAAATAAAAGGTTTCCAATCGAGATATAAAGGTGGAATATGATTCAACTAGAAATCAGATTGTATATGTCTTTACAAAATCTATTCTAAAAGAAAGGCTTGATGAGTTGAAGCTAAAACTCCATGTCCATCCCTCTCCTCTCACTTAAATATTTTTGGAAGAGTACTCCCATAGGGATTTGGATTGAGTTGAAAAATGGGAGAGAAAGTAATAAACTCTTAGTGTGTAATATTTTATCTATTTATTTGAATCTGATGTTATGGATAATGTTTAATGGGGATATATTAGAAAGTGATAAGTGAATGAATAAATTTAGGGTGAAATCATCTATGCCAATTGGATAGAATTTCTTATCAGAGAGGGATATAATTATCTCAAAAATATTACATTATCTGGTAGTGTGGTGCAATACACTTATCCTTATATAAAAGGTATTATTTGATTATTCTCGTGATATTTAGTGAATTTGGAACAAATCTTATTTAAATCATAAGAGTTTAATGATGTTGAAGATAAATCAAAAAGTGAGATATTAAAGTTTACTTTGAGTTTTTGATGATTTTTATTTGTTTTTAATCATGGTTGAGAATAATTAATGACTTTTGATAGGTGTTTGACATTGTTTATAAGGTTTTTGAGAGGTTTAAAGATAGTTGAGAATAAAATATGCATGATTTGGTGATTATATGGGAAGTATGTAAGTGTTTTATAGAAACATAAAAAAATTAAAAGGACCCACATAAGGGGATCCACATTCGAGAATTCACATTAGAAAATATAAAATAGTTCCATATACATAAATGGATATATATTTAAGCTTTACATAAGTGGATCTAACGCCACATATGAAGGTCGAAATAAGGGGGTTTGTGTCACATAAAGAGAACCATGCCACGTATGGAAATCAACATAACTGTTGTGATTAAAATTTATGGATTCATGTATGAGTGTTTGTAATATAGGAATCCATAGTCAGAGATTGATATAAGGTAATTCGTCTAAGATGATCATTTATCCTTATGTGGTTACAAATTTTCAAGAATTGGAAATTTTTAGAGAAGTAAAACCTAATGATTCTAGAATTGATCTTAAATTGTTCAAAAATAAAATTCTATTTATAATTTAGGATAATTTGTGTAAGGATTAAAAATAGGTGATCTTTGATGAATTATATTGAAGATTTATGTTCTTTATATCTATAAAAAAAATATGGTGATCAAAGATGAGTTTTTATAGGAATAACTTTCAGAAAATATTTATGGAATCTTATTTTGATGACGTTGTGTAGTTATAAATTTAAAATAACCACGTGAAACTAATCACTTAATGATTCTTATTTAGTTTCCATATGTCTAAATGTTCAAGATTCTGATTTTTTTAGTGTTGTGTTATGTTATTGTACTTCATGCCTTGGGCTACCAATAGAATATGAGATGTGAAGAATTTTTATTTAAATGAATAAGATGAGTCTTCTTGGAGTTCAAAAATAAATTATTTGTGAATTATTTTCTGAATTACCAATCTATAAGATATTTCTAATATAATTTTTATTTCTATTAAATTTAGGATAAATAAATAAAAAGAATATTTGAAAATATGTTGAAGACAAACATTAATTTTAAATATACAATATTCTTATGATCATGGTGTGTGATTGTGAGACTACTTGAATGAAGAAAATAAGAGGATCTTATGGTATAATTCTGTTGATAAAATTATCAAGAAGGATGAGTTAGAAATGAATTTATGGAATTAAATATGTAATTTCTTATTTGTGAGTTTTTAAAAATATTGTTATTGAGTTGTGGTCTCTGATGAGTGTTGAAATATTAAGAGAAAATAGGGCATAATGCTTTCACATAGAGAAGAAAATAAACATTTTGAGGATGGATTATTCAATCAATTGAAATTGTGAAGAAAATTGTGAATTAGATCTATGTTTGATTATCTATGTACTAATCATATAGTATTTGATCATCTTGAAAGCTCATAGATGAAGATATACATCAACTATTACTAATGAAATTGAGAATATGAAGAGACCTTTCTCATTATATATTACTTTATTAAATCTATAGTGTGTATCTAAATAGTTTTTTGTGATTGTAGATATGTTGTGTGTGATTTTATTCACATGTGAGAATAATTACAATCACATATGATTATAGTGAAAAATGTGTGGTTAGTGAGACTAACCAGTGGCAATATGAAGTGGGCATTTTAAGGAAGAGATAAACCTTGTAAAAATTTCTATATTCATTTTTATTTTATTATCTATATCTGTGAGTTAGTTTTTGATTTGATATTCAAGTGTATTGGATCCTCATAGGTCATAGTTTGATTTCAATGAAAATAAAACATAAAAATCATGTCTCTATTAATTATTCCTCCATTATAAATGAAGTAACACTTTTTTAGACACTTCACATGTGTTTCCTAAAAAAATTCAAATCATTTTAGGCTGACATATAAAAACATCATTGTCTGACATAACCTAGAAAATAAATTATAATATGAACAACCATGACCATTTAAACCACGAACCCCCCCCCCCCCCCAAACTCTTCCCCTCATGCAATCCTACTCTAAAAAAATATCCCCCTAAAAAAGACTGATCCATATTTCCTTCTTATAAAACCTCAATTGATATATTTCATATGATCCAAACCCTTTAACCTTTCATAAATCATTTTCATTCCACTTACTCTTAAATATATTCCTATTTAAAACCCCTTCACCCAATTTTTCTTTATCAACCAATCAAACCATACACAATGGGACATGATTATGATTCTTCTCATAGAAAAACCTTTATGTGTGTCTCTAAGGGAATCAAGGGAACCCTACTACAAACCCTCACCAAGAAATTTTACATCTCTAATCATCCAAAAAAACAAATGTCAAGGATCCCTAAATTAATATTTATACCTTTGGACAATCCCAAACCAAACCTCCATCTTCTACACACCCTCTTGAGCCAAGACTCTAACCTTCACATTCATCATATTCATCTCTAAGGGATGACTCAACTAATCACATACCATCATATTCATACATTATACATATATGTTTTAATTTCACAAGGTACATTAAACTATGGAGTAATAGGTTTTGACTATAAATTTGATATATGGGGTAATATTTTAAATCATATATTTTGGCTCACATTTTATTAAAGTATCATGTGAGAGTACACTTAAATAAACAACATGAGGAATAAATAGTGTATTTATAAGAGGATAAAAAATGATAAATCATTCTAAAATTCTTTAAAATTTAGTATACAACCATCAGAGTGCCTTTTTTTAGTTAAAGGGGTGAGAAATTTAGATTGAAAATTATAAAGTTTACATAGAAGGTTGGAATTTATTTCTAGATATTTATTGCTTATAATTCCGATACAAGTTTGATAATTGATCCATCAAGGAATGATACCTATGATTTATGGAGTGAAATGATATAATACCCAATATTAAAACATGATCTAGTAAAATACAAAAGATCATTATTAAAGAACTTAGTGATGTGAGTTATCCATCAAGTCTTCACCACCCATTATAAACCAAAAGGGTATATCCAAGGAGTAGTTATCCAGTAGGAAATGTGCATTATGTATTCAATTTTGGAAATACCATTACTAAATAAAAAATTTCTTTTCATTATTCATTTTCAAATGATAAATTTTAAAAGGAAAAGTGTGATCATGGGTGCTCATTTTATTAAAAATTTGTTTAGGTCATTATTTTTTTGATTCATCAAATCCATTCACTTCCTAAGTGAATATTTGGTTGATGGATTTTCTTACTAAACATAACATGATTATAGTTATAAATTTGGGTTAGAGGTGTGTCTTCAAATTATTTGAGACACACCCTCTTGGGCAGTAAGATCAGTCTATAAACCATACCACTAAGACAAACATCCATCATTTTGTCGATTTACTTCCCATCACCCACATCCACCACTGAAGGAACCTATCATTTTATCTTTATCCAAACTCATGTACAAAGTCAATTATATGTCCAAGATGTATAATAAAACAAAAAATACCATAATATTTTTTTCTGTGAAGGATAGATTGAGCTTTTATTAAGGCCCATGCGTCATCAATCTTTAGGCCATGAGGAACCAAAATAATGATCCTTTGAACATATTCTCAATTTGGGGTCTCTATTTTACATATCTACTGCATTATACTTTTATTCCCCAAAAATTTATCTATCCACCCCTAAGATGCCTCCATATTCCTATCTTATTACCATATCATCTCCCAAGGAATTCTTATATCCTTAAGTAGATCCTAAAGAAACATAAGATTTCTTTTATTTTGTGCGCTTCTATTTCAAGGTTTTTTCCCCTTATATTTTTCCTCTATTGTGGAATAAATTGAAATATATTTTGTTATCTATAATGTTGTAATACATGGATCTTTGATTTTTAATGTTATGGAATTCATTTTGATTATATATTGATTTATCCTTTTTTTATTATTATACATTTTATTTTGATACTAATCTATTTCCAGAGAATAGAATTGATCTTTCAAGCCTGAGGAACTCTAATTCCAATCAAGGATCATAGTAATATAAGGAAAAATAAATCTAGGGAAATTATAAATACTTTTACCCATTCTATTTTCATGTTTTCATTAAAAATATAGAATGAACTCTCTCACTTTAAACACAAATAGTGAGGATACTATTTGGATTTAACTATTGGGAGGATCCTTTGAAACACATTATATTTTTTACATTAAATTCATTTATAAAGGATATATTTTTGTTCTGTAAATTCTATTGAATTATTTAAATTCACATGGTAATGATGATATAAATGGAACATATATGTGTAAATCTTTGAAAATTGAAAACTTGTTAATTTTTTTGTTTCAAATATGAATTAATTAATTAATTGATTTTATTTTTTGGTTTAAATTATTTAAAATCAGCATTTAATCGAATATTGGTTTATATTTATTCTATGAGTTATTTTCCAATATTAAAAATATAATTCTCAAGTGGTATTCTAAACCCTTTGATATACTCTTTCTAATACCATATTTCTTTGGAGATTTCTTGGATATGCATCACTGCTTGAAATTGCCTTATGAATTTTTTTAAACATGAATATTTTGAACTACATTAAAATGATTGAGGTCATTTGTTTTATTTTTATACCAATTAAACATTGAGTCTAAATTATATTTTAACCTCATTAAAGCCCACAAATATCATTGATGATTTATTATGTTATCCACATTACAAGACAATTTTTCCTTCCTACCCATATTCTATAGTATCATTTCATGATTTTATTTGAAAAAAATTGGGATTTTGGTTTATTTTATAGACACACTAGGAAAGAATATTTTGAAATGGAAAAAATATAAATAATTTCCTTTTTTATGGTCAAATAATTCAAAATTTTATTTTTTATAATAGTTTAATGGTTCCTCTATCATTTGAAAAAAAGGAAAAAATGAATTATGAACAATTCTAAAAAGAATTAATATTTTATAACTATAACAAAAATAATTATTTATGAATCCATGAAAAATGGGAAAATGGGATTGATAGATGATTTATTTTAAGGAATAATTGAGGTATTTAAATTAAGTTTAAGTGAAAATTACCCATTTAACTTAATAAATCAAGACTCCTTTTTATTATTTTTAAAAAAAATTACATCATTTATCCACCAACTCTTAACATTAGAAAAATAATTTAAAACTTTATATATATTACTGAGGTTTTATAGTGGATATTTTGATATATTACAAGCTAATGGACAGATTAAATATATGTGAGATTGAGTATAACTCAATTTTAATGATCTTGAGTTATGACAGAAATTATTTTATAGTAAGGTAGATCACAAAGTGGGCATTGATATCTATGAAAATTTGAGAGATAAGAATATATGGGAAGGGGGATTGAAATTTTATTCAGTAATGAGCAATTAATAATTTTATAAGGAGGATGATAATTTGAAACTTGATGTTTTTTATTTATAAATTTTTATATATTAACATGACGGATTCTAAAATTCCTTTATTAAAGTGTTATTTTCATTAAAATATCTATAGAGATATTTTTATTAAGGACAAGAAATGAATTGTGTGTTGGTAAATTAAATACTTCATTTTTATGTTCACATATTCATTATATTATTATTATGGAATTGTTTAATTCTTCTTAATTTGTGTTTTTATTAATGTTTTAAATATATTTTTAAGTTTTAGAATAAATTGAAAAGGTTTGGAAGAAAAGAAACCAATTTTACAAAACTAATGTCATGGTGAAATATAAAAATGTCATGGTGATTTTTATTAAATAAATCATGAATAAAACAACCAATTTCTATGGATGGAGTGATATTATTATCAAAATGAAATCATTATCAATAAACCATGACATGTATAGATCTATAAAAACATTTTTTATAGTTTAAAAGATGAATATAAAATGTGGGAGATATAATATGAATCTCCCAATTTTCTACTCTAAATAGTTTATGGATTTAAATTAAAATAGATAATACAAGATAAAACCTCATCATGGTGGATGATTGTGGAAAGAAGATGGGTAAAATTCATCATTTTTTTCTTAATCATGGAAAATATCATTCTATTTTTATTATTATGTATGAAAAATAGGGGGTGGTGATGCCTACCACAACATGGTCAGCCTATTTATACAAATTAATGTTTTAAATTGTTTATGATATATAGAGTAGAGTGGTTTTATGTTTTCTATCTTCCTTAAGTTATTTTAGATTCCATAGTTAACTCTTTGGTGAATTATTCTTTTACTTTAGTAAGTATCAATTTCAATTAAGTATTTTTTTATTCTTTACTCAAGTGTTTTCAATTAAAATTATTTATTATATTATTTATTCTTATTTTTTATAATGATATATCCATTGATGATTGAATGCTCTTTTATTATGAGTGGCTAGTCTCTTAATAGGTAATAGATCAAGAAAGGGGGATTGGAAATTAATATTTTCTATTAAATTAATACTAAAGAATTTTTTTTACTTATGAATCTTCTTGTGACTAATTTTTTATCTCATTATTTAATAATTGTTTTACATAGAGAGTTGTTAAGGGATGATTTACAAGATAATTGAAGGATTAAAATGTGAAAAACAATTTGGATTCATATTTTTATTTTAAGTTAAATGTTGTATACATATTTGGATTTATTTATTTAATTAAAATATTCAAATTAATTTAAGTAGAATTTAAATATTTGATCATATTGGAATTAGTTATATTTTAATATCATTACAACCAATTAATTCAATGGATTTGCTAATTAATGAGATAAAAAAATTGTGAGTCCCTCATTTGAAATTGATTTCTTATTCCTTTATTTAGTAAATTTTCATTCATTTCATTATAACATATTTTCTATTAAATTTAAATATTTTTTAAGGTTGTTAAAAGGGTAAATAATTAGTGAAAAATCACTTTTAAGACTTATTTCATTAATTCCTTAGGGGAGTGATCTTGTAAATACACTATTTTATGCCTTAGTGATTTTAGTTCTAGAGAGAGTAAATTTTCTTCTAAAATTTAACACATATCAGACATAATAATTCTATTAGATCCTATCATGGGAACACAATAAGGCTTAAGAAGACTATATTTCAACAAAAACTCTAAATCGCATGGAATTTTGGTAATGGTGCATGTACAATGTACTCACATACCACTATATGATTGGTAAACGAATAACATTACTATAATCATTGTTGGTGGTGGAGAACATGTTGTGTACAACCTACCCCACCAACTATTTGTGTTCAAAATTCAAATATGGGTGAACAAACATATGGAAAACCCGAAATGGTGTTCTTTAACTAACTATATGTAATTTCTTACCCTTGATCACTCTATATTAATTGGACCAGATTATCATTAGACCTCAGGCGCACCATCCCATATACTAATGGTTTCTAACTAATAGTGAGGGTCTAAGACATGATGGTTGGGTGACTATCCCCTATGGAAGAAATAGTAGTAATAACAACAACAATATAACAAATTCTAAATATAGGAAATAATAATTCAAAGTGATAATATGATAAAGCAATAAATATCTAGATGGAATTTCAATAATATAAAAAATTGAAGATCACCCATAGGCCTATCACACATTTACATGTACAAAATTAATCAAAATAACTACCAGCCCAACACTATGGAACCACCATAACCATCTAAAAACCATAAAATTATTCTCATGCACTATATCCACACCTATCTCTAAGATCCTAAGGAAAATCCTTTTCTCCAACCTTTACCATAAGATATTATGTTCTCACATGTCTCATAGGGGCTAGGCAGGGTTTGTGTATAAACTCATTTTGACACTGCCAAAGGTTTACCTAGAAAAAATATATACAAATATCTTTATATTTATCACACAAAAAATAGGAATAAAACATATTACATAACCTAATCTGCTTATGCTCAAATATCCCCAAGTGATCCTTTTCCTACTTCATCCATTGAAAAGTTGGATTGATTCATCCAAAATATATTATACTGGATGTTCCATTTTCCTTCAAATAAATTTCATATCACAACGAATCACACATCACTGCATTACCTAAAATCATTCTGAGTCAACCACGACATCCTAATGGTATGACCATATCATTTCAAAACATATCTCAGTTATCCTAGAAGACACAAGCTCTCATATTATGGTCTCACACACCACTAATTATTTCCTTCTATAGTGTACCCCTACTTCATACTAATGTTCTACATCATAACCCTTATGTAACTCAATATATAGAGGGTAATGTCCACAATGAGTGGACCAAACAACCTCATGGGCCTTGACCTATATGCACACTAACCCAATGGTTTTATCCCCCATGGTGAGTGGAAATAATCAATATCCTTGGATACACCATCGATAAACCTTAATATTCGCTCAAGGAAATGGTCAAATCTATCTCTAAAACACTAGTTAACTACACTAACTCACATCTCAATAATACACAAATCCTTAAAATATGGTTTTATTCCCATCAAACCCAATAACTAAAAAAATCCATCCTAGGATAAACTCACCAATTTCATATAAGACTACTCCCCTGTATCTCTTACAAAAAATGGAAACCCAAAGTAGTATTTTTCTCATTAACACATAGATTACCTTACCTACCCCACTTTACCACATGATGCATGAAACATGTATTACATAAGAAAAGTCTTGTATCCACCTACTTGGATTATTAAAAACTATAACTTACAAAAACCTCTAACTAATTAATATTTACATAGATGATTCAGTAAAGTCTTTAAAAATCTTTAAAATAGAGTTTTTTAGAAAAATATAAGATAACAGTGAGAAATACAAACAAAAAAACACATGTAGATTACTAGTCTCTCGTGTGGTGACTCCTTACTTCAAATCGCATAAGTAACTAACAAAATTTTCTAGAATATCACTTAGAGAATAATAGAAGGATGAGAGATCTATTATACGTCTTATTCATGATTTACTATAGATAAATCCCTAAAACCAATTTTATAATTTAATTCTATCATATATAATAATTTTAATTATTTTTGAAATATATGGCCAGAACTCGTCACCTTAAATTTTGGAAAACACCCCAACTCTTATATATGTCCCCCTTGATGACCCTTATGTATCACACTTCAGTAAAATATTTCTATGTTAGAGACCCTTGTCTATAAAAAAGTGACTTTTATATACCATATAGAACACTATGGGAAATTACTATTTTTCTTGGATAACACTATAAATGAATCTTACATTCATAAAGGCACTCTTACATATCAACTGTTTTCTACAAGGTTAATTTACATATGATAGGAAATTACTCTTATATATTTCCTTGCCCAAAATTTACACTAATGTATTTTGGGTGGCTCCATAGTTACCATTACATAAGAAATATCCATTTTTTCCAAACCCTCAAAGTTTCTTTTATATAAAAAATATATACTCTTACATGTGAAGGGTTTACTTTTATGCATGACACTTAACCATAATTTTACTATTATGCATCACAATGCTTCTATTATTTAACCAATTTTTTACCAAAAAAAGACCCTTATATGTGTGTTACCCCCTTACATAGGAGTAACTACCTCACATGGGGTTTTCTAGAACCTAGATCATTTTTTAATTCTTCACATATTAATTATTATGAATGAAGAATCATGCCTTTACATATCACACTTAGTAAGTTTCTTAAAAAATAGGTGTTACTTTTATGCATCAAAAATATTACTCTTATATACTAGAATCCAAAAAAGTCAATAAATATTACAAAACTATTAAAAATCATCAAAATTAATCTAAAAAATCACCCAACCCTTAAAATTCAACAAAAAATCACATAAAAACATAGTGAACCTTTAGAGTTAAAATAATAGGTAAAGAAAATTTAAATTTAAATTAAACCTATGATCCAGGTCAACTCTCAGGACACATTATTTGGCATATAATGACACCCTTGACACTACAATAGGGTTTATACTCATAAGGCTAATCCAATATCTGACCTGAGCACTATTCCTCAGTACTCAATATCTTAAAACATCATAACCATATGATATATATTCCTCAAGATATAATAGCCATACACTAAACAAATCATACCCAAACTATAGTTTCTCAAACATTTCATTCCCAAAAACACTAAGATGAAACCAAACACGTCTATTTTTTCCTATCACCCTGGTTACCAACTCAAACTAATTGATCCCTTCCAGGGGCATTCTACACCATAGGAATCACTAAAATGGTCTCATGTTAACTGAACTACTTAAAATATTAATCATATCACACCTATACATATATCAAAATTTCTAAATATTCCAACTATCCACACATAGTTATCATTTATCACCCATCATCATTTTATGGCATCATGATTCCCATGTCTTAACCTACATCTAGTCAATTTATTTACTGTAAGACCATAGTTTCAGCTATATTAATGTAATCATTGTTTATTCAAGTATCTAATAAAATAAATTTAATAATTTAATTAATAATTGTTAAAAATTTATTATAATAAATTAATAGTAATATAATTACACACATATGTATTATAATAAAAATTATATTTATTAGAAGAAGAGTGTTTTAATTTTAGGTGTTATATGTGTGATTTTAAAACACACAAGTGTTTATATTTAGAAATTAAATTTCACATATATGAATAATTATATTCATAAAAAGGTATTTTAATTTGGTATTATAAAATTTAAATAATTTAATAGGGATTTTTTTATAATTTTCTAAGATGGTCAATTTTTTGGGTAAAAAATGAAATATGGTATGAGTATATAATAAGTATTATGACATCATATTGACATTAAATTATGTAATAAATAATAAAAAATCTTTCTTGACCAAAAATTGGTTTATTAATTTAAATAAGTAATTTTGAAATAAAATAATAAATTTCCCAAATCTATAAATAATCTTTCAACACCTAAAGTATATTTTAATATTTTAAAATAAATTATTTATGAATATAAATCTTTTCAACATCCAATATAATATATTTTAAAGATTTTAAAGTTCTTAAAAATATAAAATTCAAAACCAAACCCAATATTTCAAATTCCATGCTCTAAGACCATGGTCGGGCCAATGGTTTTCTATTTTTTATAACCTAGAGTCAAAGGCCCATACTTTAAAATTAATAAACAATTTTCCCTCATTTGTTATAAATACCCTCCCATTCTCTAATTAATCTATACTCTAAATCTATTGATCAAAAATTACCTCTCATTTTTCTTCTCAAGAGTCCCTTTATTAAGTTTCTATTTTTTTAATATGCTTTTTTCATGCTTTAATAAGATACATTCAAAAGTAAGGGTTTCTAAACTCTTCTACTCTATTTTTGTGATCCTTCCAAATAATTTTCTTTTCAAGTGATAAATATTATTATAATTCATTTTTATAAATAAATTATTATATTATCAATGATAGATAACCATTTCCTATCATTATATTACCTTCATAATCCATTACAACACTAAAAAACTCTCATGTCTATAAAGCATCCTATAATTTTATTAAAATAAAGAGTGTGTTGTTTCCTAGTAAATACATGTCTATATGGATACAAACAAGTGGATTCGATATTTGGATCAAATGGACCAAACTGTAATGACCTTGAAAATGGCTATTTAGGTATTAACTCAATCTTCATTCAGTGCACAATAAATGGTATATTCACTTCTAGTTTTACAATCTCAAGGGATATGATTTGGATGATTCAAAAGCTATTTATAAATTATAATTAAGGGTTATTTCCAGTTGATATCCCTACACTATGAATGTACACTTCACTTATACCTTTTTATCATTCCTTTAATAAGGGTACTTTCCACTACAATGTGAATTACCTATTGATTATAATATTATTATGGGATATTCACCTAGATGGACATATTATTCCATTTAATAGGTAAATATTGATATTTCATATATCCATTATTTCAATATTGAAAATTATTTATTACTTATCCATGGATGTGTAAGAGGTTCCTTAGAGAATTTTATGACATGAATTATTTATTCATTCCCTCTATATGATGGATTCATTGGACATATTATGTGACAAGTGGGGCCCAAAATTATATATCCCCTTAATGCATCGGTAGGTCTCATAAAAAAACTAGTTGGGTATTTGGTATAATATTTACCCATTTATATATGATTTTTTTTCACTTGGTCCTTAACTGTAAATTTATTTTGTATGGAATTATGCATTACATCACTATGAGATTAGTTATTTTTCTCTATTTATTATTGTATAATCCATGTATATATTATTCTCAGAACTCTATTTATTATAGAATTTATTTATTCATTTTATATTACAGATTCCATAATTTTTTTTGAAAATAAGGACATATAACATTAATGATGAAGATCAGAAGACGTACATATGCAAAGCCATGAAGGGAAGTCGTCTGGCCACGGCTGGTTGTCATCGAAGGGGCCTGAGGCTTCCAACTGATGGGCCGCATTGTTTCCTTACCTTTCGGTAAAGGAGAAGGTGCATCAAGAGAAGCCTTGGCGAAGAGAGCGAATTCTCCTGATGATGAAGCCAAATGACTGGAGTCCGCCATCATTGTGGTTAATAGCATCAATAATAGTGAGGCAGTCAGACTCAATGATGATATCAACCCATCCATGTTCCACATTGAGAATCATACATGTAAGAAGAATTCCACTATATTTTACCCCATACTAAGCATCTTATCTCACCTCGTTATATTTATTCATATTTCCCTAGGAAACAATGAACATTACTAAGTATGAGTTATAGATTTTTTGGGATAAATAATAAATTTTCATATATTTGGTTGGTGTCACTTGATCTTTCAATGTAATGTAATATTCATCTGTGTATTTAGTATCTCCATACAATTGATATACTAGATCTTTTGCACTGTGATCTATGTATTATGTACAATTGTAATAAAATAACCACCATCTCTAGGTTATTGGATTCATGGTATTATAATTGGTATCAAATAATGTTTATTAGAATCGTTATAAACTTGATTTATAATAACATATTTCATAAAAAAATTATGATAAAACCTTGGTATATTCTTGAAATATTTATAGATTACATAACATGATTTTAAAATAAATACATATGAGTTATATACAATGATTTATAATTCATAGTTTTATTAACAAACTAATTAAATATATGTGATTTTTATAAATAGCCCCTAATTGAAGGGAAAAATCATTTCATCACCCCTATTCAATATAGATATTTTACTCTTGATAAATTATATTAGTCCCGTGTTAGAGTGGATAAAATTATAACTATATTAGGAAAGTTTACTTAGGTTATGACTAATAACCTTTCTCATAGGGAAAAACTTGTTTCTCCTCAGTATAGCGTAATAATATTATACCACTTCAAGAAGAAAAAAAATATATCCTTCAATGGAACAATTAATGTGACACCTCTTACCCACACTCTGAGGTATGGTTCCATAAATACATACTTTAAATACTCTCTTTGATACCAAATATAATAGCTTGGATGTAACAATCCTTAATTAAAAATTAAAAAATTATAATTGAATATCTAATATCCTAAGTATCTTTTTTGGTTTAGAGGTTTGTAGAATTAGGAAAAAATATAAACTAATAAATCCCATGTCTTTCTCAACTAATGGAAACTATTTTCACTATATAAGAAACTTCTTAATCTATAATAAGACTTTAACATCTCCCACATATCCCCCGACACATTCTTTTCTTCAAGTCATGTCATGTGTAATATTTTTCTTTATAACAGGAGGAACGAAAACATAAGAAAGTATTGAGATCAAATTATTTGTAATGGAAACATATAACTTAATCTATCAAAGACATAAGAATGGGATACATATTATGGAAGTAATAAATAATTTTAAAAATTACACAATCAACTGAAACCAAGAGAATTATATATCAATGAAAATAAATTAAAAAATGGATATTAATAATTAATGATCTCATACTGATGGAATTCAAAATTTCATACATAAAAAACATGCAGTTAAGGCCTTGGGCTAAGATATTATATGGATGTTAAGAGAGGTGTACACCAAAACCCAATTTGTTATATCTCATGAGATTTTTTGATTCCTCAAGGGGATATATAATGTTGGGCCTCAACCATATATTTATTAAGTCCAATTAATTAACCATAAAATTCAATAATACATTTCATACAATTCCATAAGGAACCTCTAAATGAATAAAAACATGTCTATCGGTATAATAAAAAATATAGAATTTTAATACCTAATCAACCTATGCTATCATTCGGTAATCATAAATAATTTCAATACTTTTCCACACTAAAATAAAAGGGATAAAAATATCATAACTCAATAATGGAAATAAATTTGATGGTCAAACAATACATAATCAACTTACTAATAATCATCTCTATTATAGTAACAATATTCAGAACACCAATACATTTCCCCATGTCAATAAAAGGGATAACATGATTATAATCCATTTGAGAGATTAATGTGGATGATTAAACAATACATGGTAAAATTTACTAAGTAATAAATAATCATCTATATCATAATAACAAATATAATAATTTTTAATAGTTCCCCAGTCAATAAATAAAATATCTTTGTATATAAGAAACCCTCAATATAAAACTATATAGAGTAATCATATATGGTTTAGATAATGATATTATCACATGATCATAAAATATAAAGAATAATAATTCGGATTTTTTCAAAAGAATATTACAACAGTTTACAAATTAAACATAAAAAGATATAGATATAAATGAAAAACATCCTTGAAAAAGAATTATGGAACGATACCTACCAATAAGGGACCGGGAATTGGATTGTTTGGTACCATGAGTTCATTACCATAATAGATAATTATATATTAGATTATAAATAGTGAAACATAAACACTTTTTGGGTAAATAATATTTATAACTAAAACAGAAATGTAATTGAAAACTTAATAAAGTTTTTAAAAAATTATTTTATCATTAACCTAAAAGACGATGTTATGAATCACTTTCAAAAATATTTTTTCAAAAGGTAAAGTGAAAATTCGTTAAAAAGTGTTACTTTTAAAATATAATCTTAAATAATAAGGCCATAAAAAGTCATAAGGATTATCATGGGTAAATTTGGAGAAGAATACAAAACATATGAAAGTGTAGAAAAAACCCTTTAATATCTTAAAAAATAACTTTTCTCAAAACTCACACTGTAAAAAAGTAACAGAACATTATTTTTTATCAAAATAAATTTTCCCCGTATATATGGAAAAAATTAACATGAGGTAAAATATTAGGGTGGGATAACCCAATAATGGGAGAAAGAAGTTCATGATGAAAAAAACAACTCAACGAAAGGAGAATTGAGTTTCCATTATTCCTTATGATAAAAAATACTAATTAAAATAAGAAATATTTTTAAAAGGTATATTATATGTTAGAAACTTAAATTAATATAAAAAAATAGAATACAACATATTATAATCAATTGGTATAATTTACCTAAATTTTAAGTCAAATATGATTATCATAACTTACTGAATAAAAACTTGGTGTTTGAAAGCTTTACAATTGAGGTAACAATTGATTAAAATCCATTTGATGAAAATAAACTGATTTGGATTAGCATTTCCCATGAACAAAAAAATATGATAATGATATATACATGGGTAGTAAATAAACTATTTAAATTAAAACATGGTTCCTAACATAAACATCTCTCAATGAATTAAAGTTTGAGACAAAGAACCCTTGCAACTTGACAAACATGTTAATCAAAACCCCTTGAAAGAGATGGATTATAATTGAACTTAAAATACCAAGATTACGATATAATTCCTGGTATGATTTATCAAATAGAAATTATATAAACAAAATAAATGAAATTATTTTCATAAAACCAAACATGTCTCAAAGAGAGTAATTTGGGATGAAAACTTTTACTTGGTTCCAGATTCATTCTATGCATGCACAGAACTTCCTAAGTAGTCCAATTAAGTTTATTATGTACCTAATTATTAATATTATTAATATATAGTTTACTTAATATATACCATTTATTGAAACATCCTAATATTTTATGAAATATTATTTTTCAAATAAATTTAATTTCTTCGATAGCATGTGTTACATGTAACACTAGTTTAAACGAACCACGTCATTCTACTAAAATATTATTTGTTAATATAGAAGTTATAACCTAAAGTTTAAATTTTAAGGTATGAATATGAATAAATAAATTTTTAAAATTATATGGTTTTTAAATTTATAAAATTATAATTTATTATAAATTTATTCGAAATGAAAATTAAAAAACAGTAGAAAGTAAAAGAAAAGTTTTTCTAAAAAACTATTTATATGCACACATTGTGTTTTTTATCTTAATAAATTAAATTAATCACTATAGTTTAATGTTTTTAATAAAATTTATATATCAATTTTATTCAAATGTGTTTTAATTTATCTAATATTTTTCTAGGCATAGGATAAGAATAAATCTAATTTTATGCTTAAAACTGTATTTTTTTCTATAAAGTAGTTTCATTGCTTTCTGTACAGTTATTTAAAAATTAACTTTTTCTACATGAAAAAAAAATATTTTAAAATTTTTAATCCATATTTAAAATAAACATACCAAAATTACCTTATAGTGAATTTTTTATAATTTTTTGAAACAATTGATTTTTTTATTAATAGTGAAAAATATTGATTTTAATTAAAAGTGTCTTTTCATTTAAATAAATTAAAAGGTTTAACTTTTTTTAAATGGTTTTAAAAGTAAAATTAGTTTAATTATATTATTATTAATCCAATTTAGTTCATTTTAACCAATTTTATGTCAAACTTTTATATCAAAACATTATATACTTATGAAAACATTTTCATTGGAAAACTATTTTTTCATCCTATCCACGGGTTTAATTTTATCTTAAATTATACCAATTATATTAATTGAATTTGTTCAAATTGATTACATATTTTTAATAACAATAATTATTATTATATAATAATTTCAACTTAATTTTTTTCATATTGAATAGTAAAATAGTAAAAATTAATTATCACGGTTAAGGTCATAATGAGTTTATTTTGGGGGTTAAACCAAAGGATAAGGGTATGTTTTCAAATTAAACTTGTCTAACTCATATTTAATGGATATATTAAAACCTTATAATATCCAACCTTCAAATATATGTTTATTTGAAATCATTTTTCTTGGTAATGACTTTATCATTTTGTATTATTTTAGGAGATTCTCAAGTGGGTTCCTTCCCCCATTTATAAATCGGAATCTCCTCTCATATCCCCTACACAATTCAAGATTCTTTTGGTTTATAAAATCCCTACCCAAACCACTTCCTTATATCCCTTTCCACATCCTATATTACTTTTTTTTATTAGTAATCCCCCTTGAAAATTTTTTTTGTGCTAACCTAAAGAGATTTTTTAAAGAAGAGGTATCACTCTTTACCAAGAATTTTATTTTATTTCTTCTTACACATAATTAAAATATCATAAAACCAATATAATATAATAACATCATTATATACCATATAATTATATTTTATTATGTTAATTTCATAACCTATATCTATATCCTCTTCCATTAAATGGGAAATGAAATTTTTGATCTTGTGTATGATAGAGTACCTTTAAAGACCTAAACTTCTCATATATAAATTTTAAAATTGAATATATGAATATTAAATAAATAACATAAAAATAAATTACATAACATTTTAAGTCTACTTCATTTGTAATCTTTTACACATAAATATTTGGTCCATAAGTAAGCCACACCATCTCCCACCATGTTCTTCATAACTAGAACCCTTCTTAGACATGTCATACATAATAACTTTAATCATAACTTGGGGAATTTAAACATAATAAAGGGAGATTTATGATGTTAAGTAATGTTCAAAAATGGAAATATAAATATATGATAATAAAAAGGGTTTGATAACATGAGAATAACATTTTAAAATCATACCCTGCATATCATAGATCATAAATTTGAGTCATGGAATAAATAATAGAAGCTCATAAGACATGAATCATAATGGAATCAAAGAACATGGACTATGAGAACATAAAATTTTCATAAGTCATGTATTTTTATCATAATTATAAGAATAAAAAATCATTTCCTTATTAGTTCAAGGATCATTTTATAGACTATCATAGTTGAATGGGTCCACTCCCCAAACCATCATAGTAGTCAAGGTTAACACCCAAGACTATCATAGTGGATAGAGTCCCTTAATTAATTTGGTTCACTCCCCATTCTGGTCCTATTTATCTCATAAGATATCAATATTTACACAATTCATTATAAAAAGATATAGGCCCCACCCTTTAAATAATGAAAATCATATATATTTGTGCCATAATATCACAAAATATTCATAATATCAGAACCCATTAAAATAAATGGGTTTCATAAAAATTTCATCATAATATAGCCTTTATAAAACAAATAGGTTTCATAATTATTTCATCATTTCATCAAAAAATATCCTATGAAAAAATAAGTGGGTTTCATAAGAATTTTATCATTGTATAACCCGAGGAAGAAAAACGGGTTTCATAAATATCTTATCATCATAAACATAAACCATCCATAGAAATAATAATAATTTTATCTTTGTATCATATCAAATATAAAGCATAAGTAACATCAAAGGATTTCATCTTAGATGAAAAATGATTTTGAAATATCACTTGGAACATTTCTTGAGGAAAATAACTTTTCTTTAAAAATCCTATTTTAAAACTAAAAAATATTCAAATATTTTGTTAACCCATTTCATTGAAAATAAATAGGAAAACTTATAAATAATGATCAAAAATTTCATTTGTTCATATTAGCATAAAATTATGTATATGTCTTACACATTATAACAAATATTCCTTTCACATTTTTGTTAAAATCCAAAAAGACCATGTATGGAAAATGACATAAATATTCCATTTAATTTTTTTTTTAAAAAAATTAAATAATGTATAATGAAATTCTTTAATAAATTATTTGTATAATTTTAAAAACATTTTTGAAAAAAAACTTAAAAAACATGGTTTTGTAAGAAAAATGGTTTTCGGCTGAAGAGATAAATAAAGACAATTTTTCTTGAAAACATTATTTTGAAATCTTTATAAATAAAGAGATGAAAATAAAGGGAAAACATGTATTCTCCTGACATAACTAGAAGAGAAGAAAATTTAAGAGGTATTGAGATATTGATAATAATATTTCATCATCAAAAACATAATCATAAATAATCTTAATAAACGATGAGATTGTATCATAAAACCCTTAACACTTTGGTAACATTTAATCAAAAGAAAAAATGAAAGAATACCATTAAATGAGACATAAAATATCATGAAAATAAATAAATTCATGATATTACATGTAAATGGAAATATATATACACCTCATAAAAGATATAGGTGCATAACATAACATATGTCTCAAAGAAGGAAAATTGAGACAAAAATCCATTACCTTGAGTTCCCTTTACCTGAAAAGTGCTCTATACTCATGTATAACAAATATGAATTTATTATACTTATAAAAAACCAAAAAAATTAAATATAATTTCCCTTATTATAATTATTTTATATATTATAAAGAACATACATAGAATAGATATGTGATAAAGAACACAGTTGGTCCATCCTTCTCTGACATTGATTCTCCGTTTTCTAGATGTGTCATAAAAAAGGGTAGGGTTGCCCATGTCTCGGCCAACTAGGAGGCAGTAGAGGAGCGAGTCAATCTTTGTCAATATTTAATAATTGTTTGGGTCCTAATTCCCAAAAGAGAGTGGCAATGGAAATTAAATGAGATAACGAAGAGGATTGGAGAGGTATGGGGTTTTGATAAATGGAGGATGACTATGATAGAAAGGGGATACTATCACGTTGACTTTACCTCAAATTAAAGCAAGAGAAGGGCGTAGAGAAAAGTTAATGTGCCCCTGAACCCTTTTTTTTTTAATATTCAGGAATGGGATCATAAATTTGATCTCATGAATGTCCGGAATAGTCATTCTCAACTGGGGATTAAAATTTTTAAACTAAATTGGTTATACTGGAACCCACACATTCTATGGTACATTTCCTTGGCTGTAAGTAATCCCATCCTAATGGATTGGCAAATAGACAATCCAAGGTTTGGGTACTATGCCTGAATCTTAGTGGAAGTTGACATGTATAACATATTAGTTGAGGAGGTAATACTCACAACTAGGGATGATAGTATGAAATTAGAAATTATCTATGAATTGAAGCCAATATTCTGCATGAAATGCCAGTTCATTGGCCACTTGACTGCTAAATGTAAAAGGGATAAGGTATGTAATTTTTGCAAGGCCAAGGTCCATGATGACATCACTTGAAAAAGAAGGAAGGGCAAGGAGAATGATTCCCTAGTGTCTCAGGATACTGCTGTATCTAGTTAGGAGGCTCTTTCAGGGCAAAAAGAGTTGTCTGAAAGGATGGACTCATTTGGATAGGAATCCAAGGATAATAAACAGGCACCTAAACAGGTTATTCATACCCAGACTAAACAAGTAGTTAAGTAGGTCTCTCCCACTTATAATGCATCTGATCTAGTGGATATTGTGGATATGGATGTTACAAGTCAAGTAGTTGAGCCTCCTTCTAGAAATGACACTACCCTGCTGGTCTTACAGGCTGATTTGTAGGTGGATCTCCCTGAATGTGATGACAATGACATGGAAAACACTCCTAGGATGATAGAGATTGAGTCCCCTACCACTGCTTAGGTTAGTTCAGATGAAACTTCTATATAGGACAATGGTTGTAGACAGGGTACTGCTCAAGTGGTTTCATCTAACATAAGTGAGAACTTCACACAGGTACCCCCTTATAAAGCATCTAGAAGGAAACAAGATGCCAACAGTGACCCCTTTCACTTGAATTCTAGGAATACTTTCACTCCTCTGAGTGGAAGCCTCTGGTCAGATGAGGTTGAGGAGTCACAAAATCTTGATGTAGTGACACCAAGCCTAAAGGATGATGCTGATATACTAGGAGTTTCTATAATGGAGCGGGATGTTGAAAAGGATGATGGCATAACTGAGGAGAGGAATGGGGTAGATCATTCCTGCAAGGACCCTGGTCCTGACTCTAGTTTGAAAAGGGCAGGGAGAAATGGTTGGGGAAAAAGGAAAAGTCCAGGGTATAATGGAGCAAAAATGGGCCCCTCATAAAATGGGAAAGGCCTGTCAAAAATGAGGATTCTATATTGGAACGGTCAAGGGCTGTGAAACTCCCACACAGCCAGGGCCCTTAGACATTATATTATGGCCTACAAACCGATTTTCATCAGTTTTTCTAAAACAAAACACCTCTTTGAAAACTGGAAGGGATTTAAGTGGGGTTCTCTTCGATACAATTTTGTCTCCAGCAATCAACATGTATCTTCTATAGAACACATGTGGGTTTTAATACATGATAACATTTAGATTAATTCCTATGATAGTGGGCCTCAAAGAATTCTGATTAATTGTAGCATTTCTAGATAGAATATATCAATATAGTATTTTTATACTTCCACCACTTAAATTATGAGGAGGTAATTATGGGAGGAGCTCAAAGAAACCATTAGGTGGATGGATCAAAAATGGATGCTTATTAGTGATTTCAACATTGTATTGATACCTAAGGAAAAAACTTGAAATAACTTTAATAGGATTGTTGATTCTGATTGTTTTGAGTGCATTGACTTCTGTAATTTAACTCATATTCCCTTTTATGGTGATGATTTTACATGGTGTAGATACACATGAGTGGGGAAATAAGTAAGAAAGCTTGATAGATGCTTTGTTCAAATTGGTGACCACGATGCTGCCCATGGGGTCTCTGGATTCACACTTCCCAAACACCACTATAACCACAACCCAATTGTTATTGATGTTAACATACAACTAACAAGGTCATCCCCTATTCCTTTTAAATTCAAAAATGTATGTATTGTGACTCTAGGATGTAGGGAAATTATCTTAGAGGCATGGAAGTTTGAAGCCATTGGTAGCCCACTCCAAATACTAGCTGTGAAAATTAAAATCTTAAGGGGTTACTAAGGGAATAGAGTAGAAATTCATTTTCCAAAATTTATGAGGATATCAATAACTCTAAGGAGGAGCTAGCAAAGATTCAGATCCATTATGAGCAGTAACCTACCCTATCTAGAGATAAAATTACTACCCATAATAAGCTTGATAACCTCTAAATGATGAAGGAAAGATTAGTTAAGAATCAACTGAATGTGATATGGTTAAAATATAGGGACATAAACTCTAAGTTCTTAAATATATTGCATAAGGAAAATAGGTTATGTGTAGGGAAAAAAGTGATTATCATTGGTGGCCATCTATAAACTAATGAAAATGAGATTTATTTGGATGTTTTTGAGAACTTTAAAGGAATCTTCTCTGATATTGGGCAGTCCGGTACTCATTTAATGGTGGAAAACATAGTCCCCTACATTTATGAGCACTCAAATAAACTTCTAATTTCTCCCTATGCAAAGAGGAGATCAGATATTCTCTCCTTTCTCTTAATCTAGAGAGTTCCCTAGGTCATGATGGATTCACTAACAAATTTTTTATGTTTTACTGGGAAATTTTATAGGATGTAATTGAGAAAGATATTAAGGAGTTCTTTTCTCACTCATACATGCCCCATGGAATGAACTCCTGCTTCATTTCTATCATTCCCAAGAAGTAGAATGCTCTTGAAATTAAGGATTTCAAGCCAGTTTCACTTGGGAAAACAATACCCAAACTAATCAGTAAGATTCTCATGAGAAGGATGGGTGGACTGGTTGATGGCATAATCTCCACATACCTATTTTTATTTTTCTATGGGAAAAACATTCAAAAGTTTCTTTTCATGGCCTCAGAGAGTGTCAATTTAATGATAAGGAAGACAAAGGAATGGAAATTTGCCTTTAAAATTGATATTTTCAAGGATTTTGATACTCTTAAATGGAACTTTCTCATTGATGTTCTTCGAATATATGGTTTCTATAATGGGTTTGTGAATTTGATTCACACCATACTTTGATCTTCAAGGATATAAATTCTTGTTAATGTTTCCCTAAGAGGATTCTTTCCATGCTCTATGGTAGTACGACAAGGTGATCCTCTATCTGGGATTTTATTTTACATTGCATAGGACTACCTAAGTAGATACATCAATGATATTAATCACATGGGACTTTACAAACAGATTAGGGATGGTGTGAATAATAATTCCCCATCTCACATTTTGTATGCTGATGACATTTTATTGCTTGGTCAAGCTTCAAGGAGAACCATATCCTCCATTAAATCCCTCTTAAATCATTATTAGGAGGTGGATGGCCAGGCCATCAGTTAGGACAATTATTTCATTGTTTTTGGTAATGGAATATTAGTTGGGAAAAGGAATAGGATTATTAGGTATCTTGGGGTAAAGAGGTGATCCTTTCCTTTTCAATATCTTGGGGTCCCACTGTTTTGGGGAAATGTGAAAAGAAAATATTTGGAGGGTATATATGCTAGTATCATTCATCAACTGGTTAGATGTAAAGGGAAGGCTTTGTCCCTAGCTGGTAGGATTTTCCTCGTGAACTCAGTGATCACGTCTAAGTTTGTCTACTCCTTCTCCCTCTATAGATGGAAGAGAGGACTTCTCAAGGAGCTTCAAAGCATGGTGTGGAATTTCATATAGACAGGGTCAACACATGAAAGAAATATGATTATAGTTTCATGGAAATAATGCATCAAGCCCGTGGAGATGGGGGGCCTATAAATCAAGGATCTTTGTTCCTTCAATGATGGTTTGATTAGGAAATTCACATGAATTCTGATTTCAAATGAAGATAATGATGACTTCATTTCAAACAGATTTACAAAACGGTTACTCAATGGTTACAAATACTAACTTGACTCATTAGTTTGGGAATCTCTCAAACATTCCAATGCGAGGATCATGCATAATACAAAATGGTTGGTATGTAAGGACTCTATTCTTAATTATTGGATCACAAAATGGCTCGAACAGCCCCTGTATGATCTTTATGTTCCACCTGAAGTAGACCCTCTGTCCATTTCGGGCTCTCTATCACAGATTCACTCACCTAACTTTGTCATTCATGCTCATGTGGTAACTGAAATTGATAGCTATACTTTTATGGACTGTGAAAATTTGGTTTGGATCCATAGCATAACTGGATAGTTTAATTGTAGGGACTTTTATAGGCTTCTATATGGGGGTCTTGTTCACCCACTTGCTTGGCTCAGGAATTTTATAGCTAGCTATATCCGGCCTTCCAAATTCTTTTTGATCTGGAGAATCTGGAAAAACATAATTCCCACATTTGATCAATACAAATGAGCTATCATTCATATGGCTTCTATATATTCCATATGTAGTTCTACTGAGGATTCTATACAGCACGTATTCTTGGAATGTGACTAGGCCAAACATCTTGGGTCCTATATGGGATCTCTGTTCGGGATGGTTTTTGACACATGCACCCCACTTGTTGACTTGCTATCTAGGCTATATCATTCTCACGGCAATGATAAGATTCACAATTTTTATTTTTTTCTATCACTACAGTCATTTTATCCCTTTGGGAAGTAATAAATGATGCTCTGTTTGGCGGTGCACACAGCACTGTCCAGTAAGGAATGGTGGCCATTCATAGGGATGTGTATGTTGCTTCACTTGTTCAATATGGTTCTATGTCTAATACTATCTATTATTTAAAAACTCTCATAATTCTTGGAGTTTCGGGTAGGCCACGCAAACCTCAGATTCTTAAGTATATTCGATGGATGCCACCTATTGTGCCTTACCTCAAGGTGAATGTTGATGGAGCTGTGTTAGGTGCACCAGGTTCGTCGGGCTGTGGGGGAGTGTTTCACATCTATCATGGGTTCGTAAAGGGATGTTTATATCACTTCATTAGAGTTGGAGATGCCTTCGAAGCTAAAATCTGGAAAATGATCTACGCTGTCAAGTATGCTATCAAGTTTAATTGGAAATGGATATGGATTGATTCTGATTCTCAGAGTGCAGTTTATGCTTTGAGAACAAGGACACATAATGTGACTTGGTGTGTGTTATCTCAGTGGGTTGGCTGTCTCAACAAGCTCACTCAAATTCATATGGTTGTTTCACATGTATATAGGGAGGCCAATCAGGTGGCAGATGCCTTTGCGAAAAGGGAACTCATTGAATTTGATACGATGTTGTCTTTCACGGCCCATGACTATTGTGCCCCAATGGTGGAGGCAGATAGATGTGGTGTGATTCACACTCATTTCTATAACAACTCCTTGTATGCTTGACTCTCTATATCTTTTTATTTAATAATTTCTTAGGGCCGGCTTCCACCGGTTTCTGGCCTTTTTTCTATAAGTAAATAAATGTTTTAAAAATGATAAATTAATTGTTGGTTTTTTTATAAAACATAAATTTTTATTTAAAAATTAATAATTAATATAATGATTTAAAAGAAAAAATATTTACATAAAATAGATTCATAAATTAATATTTTTTTTCTAATGATTATAATATAATTTTATGTGACCTTAACTAATTTTTTAAAGTGTCGTAAAATTAGTTATAATATTAAAATTGGTACATTTTGAATAAATGGTGATTTTAATTAAAAAATAAATTTGAAATATTTACAATATTATTTTCATAAAATGGATTTCATTTTTGAATTATACACTCTAAAAAATTGTTAGGGTGAATTTGTGGCATTTTTCTAAAATAGTTGAGATTTTGGTGAATAGTGAAATACGATAATTTACAGTATTTAAAAAATATATGAATTATTGAGTAATAGATTATGTATGGATTATGTAAACCTATAATCATAAACACTAATTCATTATTTAATATATTTAGTGATAAATTTCAAACTATTGATATTATTGAGCCAAAATAATAAAATAATGAAAAAAATAATGAAAAAACACACCTCTCCTCCCATATAAATACCACCCCTCACCACCTCTTCTCCTCACACCTTCCAAGCATTGAATATTATTTAAATTCTACCCAATACTATTTTAAATTATATTCCCTACATATAGGACCATTTGGTATCAATAAAATACCAAATCTATTTTCCCTAAGGAGATTCTCAAGGAGAATAATTCAAGAGGTAAAATCCTCTTTCATTTTCTTTTAATTTATTTTCAATTTACTTTATTTCCTTACTATCTCCTGACCTCCCCTAATACAAGTGGAATTATAACTCCAGTGTATTATATATACTATTATTTTATTATTTTTATGGAATAATTCATCATTAAACCTCTTCTCTTCTCCCTTTTATTCTAAATATGAAAACATTGTTCGTGAAGTTTTAATTTATCACCTTTGAGGATGAAAAATTTTCATTTTCCTTTATCACCTTCAAGTCTAGTAAAAAAACCATTATAATGGTTGAAAAATATTTTAAAATTTATGTTATAACCTTTCTTATGTTCTGGAACTAACATATATACAAAATATTAAATAATAAAACAAAACGAGAATGTTATGATTGAAAACTGCCAAAATCAATCTAAACGATTGTCATTAACATTTTAGCTAATGAATCATCCTCATATATATAAATGTATATATATATATATATATAATACCAATAAAACTTATTTAATTTAATTAATAACATATAATTTCTATTCTATGGAATTATTATAATCTTACATTAACTTCTATACTTTTATACAAGCAAATCGACCATGAAAACCAAGAAACGAACACTTTGAATGACATAATTGAACTCTATAACTCATAATAATGGCCAAAAATTGACATAATAAAATTATAATAAATAAAATTCTTCTATAATAAGTTATATAATTATTAATTAATGAATCTAATTTTATTATCCATGGTATTAAAGTTAATAAATCATTCCAACATAAGGTAAGGGGATTCTCAAACCTAATTTCCTTTCTTTGGGTTATTCCTCTTTCATGCCTAATTTTTGTTGGGATTTTCATTTAATACTTCTAAAATATAATTTCATTGGTCTTACATTTTATTTTATTAGATATAAATGTTTCTAATCTAGTTTTATGAAAAATAAAAATATTTTCCAAAAGAAATATTCTTTCCCAAATACATTTTGACTCCTCTTGAGTTTTTTCTTCTTCACTCAAGAAAGATGAATCTAATACAAAATATATTTTTCCATTTCACATTTGGGAATAACAAAGGTTTATTAATGAATGTATGAAATGAAACCCATTCCTTTTATAGGGGTTATTTTATGTCTATGATTGATATACATTCTATGTGGCAAGTATGATTATATAAATGTTATGATGTGACGGGTGTTCCAGGATTTATATAGCACTCTAATGCATTAGGTAATGTGATATATCTCATTATATAATGAGAAATATGTGTGAAAATTATTATATCTTTGTTCACAATGATGATGTTATGATTATGAACATATGTTATGTGTTAACATGATGCTAGATTGTTTCACAACTACGTATGGTAATTGACCACTAAGACATGATGTTTCATTTGTATGAATTTCCAAATTCCTATCCTTTATCTAATACTTCCTCTCATGATTATGATGTTGATTCCATAAAAATGTTATAATAATGATAATTTTTATCAACCATGTTATATTGATTCTTATTCTTATCTATCCTCTTACTAATATTTTATCTCATCCCTTATTTGATGTATATCCATAGGTGACTACTTATACTAAAGAGTACATGAGGGCCACTAAGAATATATAGAATAATAAATTAAATAATGTTTATGTTTTAATATTTAAATTTTCTGTTTGGTCCTAATTTTCCCATGACAGTAAACCTTTGGATCTGGGATTTGTAACACTATTATAAAAATGTTGTAATAGTAATGCAAGAAAAAGAAGGGTCGATATAGTTGGTATCAGAGTATGATTCAGTTAATTTGGGAATTAGGATTAGATAACATTAGTGAAAACCCTTAATATGATTCTAAGTATATGTAAGCACCCAAAAATATTTTTTTTAGAAAAATTAATGACATAGGTATCCCATAATATATGAATTTAGAGTTAATTTCACTAAGGAATAAATTATTTATTCCTGACTTCTTGAATTGTGTTTTGTTCAAACATTTTCTATTTTAGAAAATGGTGGGAATCCAGAGAAACCATAATAGAAATCTATGTGAGTTATAATGTAGCAAATTCCCGAATGATACCCCCAATTCCTTGGGAGTTGGATTTAAAACATTCATAGTGATTCTTACCCATCTATATCAGGCTATGAACAATAACTTGAATAATGTGGAACGTCCTCCTTCACCTAAGAGGGAGAAACTAGTTATCGAGTCTTTTATGAGGTAATGACCACTGACATTTAGTGGATCTTCCAATCCACTATTCACAAAATAGTGGGTCAACTCAATAAAGATGATATTTTTTATGCTTCATTGTTATGATATGGAGAAGGTGACTTTGGTTGTTTATCATTTAGATTAAGAGGCTAATCAATGGTGTGTGTTGATTAAGAACACCATCTCGAGGGTGAAATTTAAGGGATAGAGTGGGAATACTTTAAGAAAATATTTCCTAACAAGTATTACACTTGAACTCTTTATAATAAGATAGAGAGAGAACTATATAGAGTTAAACAAAAAGTAAAGTGAATTTTTCACGGCTTACAAAGAAAATTTTAAAAGGCTTTCAAGGTACACCTTAGGTTTTTCTATCAACAATGATATCAAAATAAATAGATTCTTTAGTTTTTTTAAAACCACACCTTCTAAATAATCTATAAATTTGAGACTTTAGGATTTATGAATTATTTGTCTGATGTTATCTCAAAGTGAATATGGAGTTTGGAGAGTGGTTCATGGCTATAGTGATAAGAAACAAAAGATGGAATTTCAAGCTGGAGGATCTAATGACAAAGGTGGAAAGAAAATGCAACCACTCACTTGTCAAAATTGTGGGAAGAAGAATCGTGGTAATTTCCTCAAAGGTATGGGGAAATGCTTCAAGTGTGGGTGAAAAGGCCACCAAACTCATGAATTTTGGAGAGACATAAATAATATAACCAACATGATGGATGAAAGGAGAGAATTACCCATGGTTCAATGCTTCAAATGTAGAAATAAAGGGCACTATGAAAGCCAGTGCACTAAAACTAGACTCCTTGAGGGTAATCAATTTCAGAAGCCACCAAACCCAAAAGAGAAAGGGAAATCTTATGACATCACTAATGCTGAGGTGGATCCTGATAATGATGTGGTTATTGGTATGCCGGTTATTCATTCAAGAATAGAAAATGTACTATTTTATTAGAGTTCTATGCATTCCTTCATATCTTGAAAGTTTAGTATAGATATTCAAACACCACATCACAATATAGAGATTTAGTTATCTATGAGAATAGAAAATGGGGAAATATTTGAATCCAAATTATATAACTCCTCCCTAGTTAATTTTTGTGGATTGAACCTCCCAGAAAATCATATCTTAATTTCTTTTGTGGATTTTGTTGCAATATTAAGAATGGATTGGAAATCTTGATACAAATCCAACATTAACTATCAAGAAAAAGATAGAAATCATCACATCCCAAGGCATCCTTTAATTTTGTACAAGTTTAAGGATGAGGTTGGATATCATTCAGATTTATCATCTCAATTGTGGATATTATTTCTTTATGAGAAAGCATATCTAGCTTAAATGATTGAGAAAGAGGATATAATCATTCTTAAGTATGTTCTCATTGTGAGGAACTATACTAATGTGTTCCTTGAATAATTTCTTAGTCTTCCTCCTAACCGAGAGGTTGAATTCTTGATTGAACTTATTCTCGGATCTCTATTGATATTTAATACTCCTTATAGAATCGCCACTATTGAGTTGGAATAACTAAAGAATTAGTTACAAGATAATCTAGAGAAGGGTTTTATATGCCTAAGTGCTTCACCATGGGGTGTTTCAGTCCTCTTCATCAAGAATAATGATGGATCATTGTGCCTCTAAATTAATTTTCATGATCTTAAAAAATCATAACAATCAAAAAAATATATCTTCCACAGATATATGACTTGTTTGATCAACTACATTTTTTCAAGTATTTCTCTAAGGTTGACCTTCAATCCGGATGTCACCAATTAAAGGTTAAGATGGAAGATATTACCAAGAATTCCATTCAAAAGAGGTATGGACACTATGAGTTCACAGTGATTCCCTTTAGACTCACTAATGATCTAGTAATATTCATGGAATTAATGAATAGAGTCTTTAGAGATTACTTATACAAATTTTTGGTAGTCTTTGTAGATGATATTCTAATATACTCCAAGATAAAGGGGGAACATGAGGAGTATTTGAATATTGTGATAAACACTTTGAGAAGGGAGAAAAAATATGAAAATTGTATTAAATATGAGTTATAGATGGAGTAAGTATCATTCTTGGGGAATTTTATCATCATCAAATGAATATTTTTTGACCATTCCTAGACAAAGTCAATCAAAGAGTGGTCCAGGAAAACATCAGTAATGGAGATCCGTAGTTTCCTTGGTTTATCTGGGTATTACCAATGATTTTTGAAGAACCTATTATGATTTTAAAATCCACTAACCATCATGAATTGAAAGGTAGAAAATTTTATTTAGACTAGTGAATGTGAAAACTGCTTCAAAGAGTTAAAAAAGAGGCTTATCACTATGCGAGTACTTACACTTTTGACAAGTGGGGAACTCTTTGTGGTATACAATGATGCTTTAAAGAATGGATTAGGATGTGTACTAATGGAAAATGATAAAGTGATATTATGCACCTCAAGTTGGTTGAAAATTCATGAGAAAAACTATCCCATGCATGATCTGGAGATGGAATCCATAATCTTCGCATTGAAAATCTGGTGGAATTATCTCTATGGGGAGAAGTGTGAAATATATACTAATCATAAGAGCCTAAAATATATATTTATATGGAAGGATCATTATATGTGTCAGCAAAGATGATTGAATCTCATCATGGATTATGACTTCTTAATCCACTACCATCCTAGAAAAGCTAATAAAGTAGTATATTCTCTAAGTAGAAAGGATCCTGCAACATTATCAATGATGAGAATTGAGAAGGATCCAATCTTCTTAGATTTGAAAAGGATGGAAATGGGAATCATTTTAGAAAGTAACATCGTCAATTATTTCTAAAAATATTACTCAACCATCCCTCATGGATAAAATAAATAATTCTCAAAGAAATGATGTGGAAATTCAAAAGAAGGTGAAATCCATGAGAAAGATGAAATCCTCATGGTTCAAAATTTATGAGGATGGAGTTGTAATATTTCATCCATGAATATATTTAACATCCAATCTAGACATAAAGAAATATATTATGAGGTACTCACATAGCTCAACCTTATCTATTTACCCAAGGAGAAAAAAGTCGTATCAAGATCTTCAAGAGAACTATTATTGGGACAATATGAAGAAGGATATTGCTAAATAAACATCCAAGTTCTTGTTATATCATCAAGTGAAGCCTAAAAGGAAAAAAGAATAAGGGGATGATTCAACCATTATACATAATATGATAAAAATGGGAAAACATAATCATGGACTTTGTTACCAGACTTCTAAAGATATCCTAAGGAAACAATGTTATATGGGTTGATATGAATAATATTACAAAGAAAGATCAATTTATCACAATTCAAGAGGACTTCTAACTGGATCAATTTGCATGGATGTATATATGAAAGTGATATGTCATCCTAGAGTACCATTATCAATTTTATCTTGTCAAGATCTGAGATACACCTACACATTTAGGAAAAATTTTCAACATGCTATAAACACTAAACTAAACTTCATTGCAGCTTATAATCCTCAAACTGATAGATAATCAGATCAAACTATTCAAAAACTAAAAGACATGTTGAGAGCATGTTCTATGGAATTCAAAGGAGGATGGGACCAACATCATCCTCGAGATGAGTTCTCTTAAAAAAGTAGCTTTCACTCAAGCATCCAAATGGATCCATATGAAGCCCTTTTATGATAAAAGATACAAAACAATAGTATGATGAGATGAATTCAGTGAATGTAAGCTACTTAGACCTGAAATGGTTGAATAAATGGTGGAAAAGGTGAAAAACATTCAACAGAACATCATAGTAACACAAATTCTGTAGAAGATCTATGCATAAAATCATTGATGGGGCCCAGAGTTTGAGGTTGGATACATGGTATTCCTCTATATATCTCCATGGAATAGGATCAAGAAATTTGGGAAGAATGGAAATTTGAGTCCCAGGTACATCGAACGCTTTGTGATTCTTGACCATGTCAGAGTTGTGGCCTATCGACTAGCATGTCTGCCTACTATGTCTCTAGTACATGATGTATTCCATGTATCCCTCTTGAGTAAGCACATAATAGAACCCTCACATGTATTGAATCCAGCGGTGGTAATGTTGGAAAATGATCTCTCTTATGATCATCCAGTGAAGATCTTGGACCATAGAGATAAAGTTAAATGAAATAAGACTACTCAAATGGTCAAAGTACTATGGAGGAACCATAAGTATGAAGAGGAAACATGGAAACCATAGGAAGAAATAAAGGATAAGTACCCTCACCTTTTCTCATCTTATTATGTAAAATAAAATTTCTAGAGAAACTTTTCAAAATGGGGGAAGAATGTAATGACCCAAACTTTTATCAATAGAATTTAGCTTCTTATAATTTTTTTATAAAGTATAAAACAAATTCATAGCATAGAGATCCATATAAAAACTTTATTCTCATAAATGAATAATTTAATAATTGATATTCATATAAATTAAGGAACCTATATTGAGTGAATAGTAACTGGGCCATTGGAATAGTAATATTACCATCAAGAATAGTAATCCAACCAATAGAATAGTAACCTCACTTGTATAAAAAAAATTATCCATCCTATAAATGAAAATATGATATGATTATTTCATGGTATAAGTAAATAAATGTTTTAAAAATGAAAAATTAAGTGTTAGTATTTTTATAAAACATAAATGTGTATTTAGAATTTTATAATTAATATAGTGATTTAAAATAAAAAAATAAAAAAATAGATTCATAAATTAATATTTTTTTGTCTTATGATTATAATATAATTTTATGAGACCTTAACTACTTTTTCAAAGTGTCATACAATCAGTTATAATATTAAAATCAGTATTTTTTGAATAAATGATAATTTAAATTAAAAAATAAATTTATCATATCTATAAATTATTTTCATAAAATGTAGTTAATTTTTGAATTCTTCATGTTGAAAAATTGTTAGGGTGATTTTTTTTATTTTTCTAAAATAGTTGAATTTTTGTGAATAGTGAAATAGAGTAATTTACAATATTTAGAAAATACATGAATTATTGAGGCATAGATTATTTATGGATTATGTAAGATAATAATCTCTAAATATACTTCATTATTTAATATATTAAGTTATAAGGTTCAAAATATTGATAGTATTGTGCCAAAAATAATAAAATAAATAATAAAATAATGCAAAAACACTCATCCCCTCCCCTATAGATATTACCCCTCACCACCTCTTCTCCTCACACCTTCCAAGCTTTTATGATTGTCTAAATTATTAAAAATTATCTTACCAAGACTTTTACCCATGTACAAGAGCCTTTTTTCTCAACAAAATAAAAAATCCATTGTCCCTAAGTAGGTTCTCAAGGAGAATAATTCAAGTGGTAAAATACTCTTTCGTTTTCATTTAATTTATTTTTAATTTATTTTATTTTCTTATTATCTCTACACCTACCATCATCCAAGTGGAATGATAACTTTATTATCTTAAATTTATTATAATTTTATTATGTTAATGGAATAATCCATCATCAAACCTCCTCTCCTTTTTTTATAAAAATGAAAATGTCATATGTGAGGTGTTAATTTATCACCTTTAAAGATGAAAAGTTTTCATTTTATTCTATCTCATATAATTCTGGTCATAAAACCATTATAATGGTTCAAAAATATTTTAAAATTTATTTTATAACCTTTTCTATGCTATGGAACTAACATATATATATAATATTAAAGAATAAAACAAAACGAGTTTGTTGTGATCCAAAACGACCAAAATTAATCTAAATGATTATCATTAACATTTTATCTAATGAATAATTATTATATATTAATATATATATATATATGTGGAAATAATTAAAATTATAAAATTTCATTAATAACATAGAATTTCAATTATATATAGTTATTCTCCTGTTACATGAACTTTTATACTTGTATACAAGAAAACCGATCATGAAAACCAAGAAACGAACACTCTCAGAACGATGGAATGGAACTCTATAACTCATAATAATGTCCATAAA
This sequence comes from Viscum album, assembly GCA_963277665.1. Taxonomy (NCBI): domain Eukaryota; kingdom Viridiplantae; phylum Streptophyta; class Magnoliopsida; order Santalales; family Viscaceae; genus Viscum; species Viscum album. The sequence goes on from OY728166.1 coordinate 704,432,954, forward strand.
TGAATTTAATAAAATTATTATAAATTAAATAAATTTATTATAGGTTATTTATTTATTAATTAATGAATCTAATTTGATTATACGGGATATTAAATTGAATAAATCATTCAGGCATAAGGTAAGGGTATTCTAAAACCCAATTTTCTTTCTTTAGGTTATTTCTATTTCATGCCAAATTTCAGTGTGTATGTGCATTTAATACTCCTAAAATAAAATTTCATGTCTCTTACCTTGTATTTAATTGTATGTACATGCTTTTAATCTAGTTTTATAAAAATATAAAAAATTTATAAAAGAACTCTTCTTTCCAAAACACATTTTGATTCCACTTGAGTTGTTTCTTCTTCACCCAAGAATGATGAATATGATACAAAATATTTTTTCCTTTTCTCATTTTTAAATCCCACAATTTTATTCCTGAATGTATGAAATAAAACTCATTACTTTTACATGGGTTATTTTATGTCTATGATTGATATACATTCTATGTGGCAAGCATGATTATGTAAATGTTATGATGCGACGGTTGTGCCCGGAATTATATAGTGCTCCAATTAATTGGTTAATGTGATGTATTCCATGATATAATGTGAAATATTTGTAAACATGATGATAAATATTTTCACAATTATGATGTTACAATTATTCATATATGTTATTTGTTAACATGATGCTAGCTTTGTTCTCAACTATGTGTGGTATTTGACCACTAAGAAATGATGTTTTGTTTTTATGCATTGACACATCCAATTCCTTTATATAATTCTTTCTATAATGTTTATGATGATTATACCATACTTATGGTATAATGATTGTGATTATGATTAGTTATTTTATATTGATTCATGTTCTTATATATCCCCTTACTGAGCTTTTAGATTACCCCTTCCTTTGATGTATATTCTCAAGTGACTAATTATACTAAGGAGTACATGAGGGACACTAGGAATCTAGAGAATAAGTAATTAAATAATATTTATGTTTTATTATATAAATTTTATTTTTGGTCATAATTTTCCCAAAACACTAATCCTTTGGATCCTGGTTTTGTAACAGTATTTTATTAATTATCTTTAAAATGATGTAATAATAATGAAATAAAAATCAATGTTGCTATAATAATTCTATTATAGGAACATAAAAATATATATCATATCATATATTATGTACGTTTACCCTTTTATTACCCATTTATTAATAATTCCTTGTTAAAATTATGTTTTGGGTAATAACTACTTTGTTTTTCATGAATATTTTGATTTTTTATTTTTGTTCATTTTACTTTGTAAATGGTTCCACAATCTCAATAATTTTAAAAATGATATAAATATCATATATATTAATATATTTATTTATATTAATCTATAAAAGTTATAGATAGAAAATAAAATACATCGTTCATGGAGATAGTAGGTTATACGTACGCATGAACGTTATTTCCATTTTCTTGAATGATGGGGAGAAATAAAGGTAAATAGTATGTTAACTTTCTATAATAATTTATAAGAAATATATAACAAATATTTTAATTAAATTTATCCATTTTTATGTCCCATATAAAATGTAAGTAAAAAATGAATCACATCACTTCGTGAGGCAATAATCTGCCGCACACATGATCGATGATATCATATACCCCATATAATGGAAAGTAAAAAAGGTATATATGATAATATAATTATAGAATTATTTTTATGTTACTAATATAATATATATTCATTATATCCATTATTATACCCATCCTTGAGAGTTGTTCATGAAAAACGTTTCACATCAGTTCGCAACGCGGTAGTCTTTCGTACGCATGAGTGATGTTATCATTGCCCATTTAAGGTAAAAGGAGATAAATATAGGTCATGATCATATAATAATAACATATAATTATATATAAGATATTTTGGTTATTATATTATAATGGTTTAATAATATTTTAAGGATGTGGAGGAATAAATAAAATAAAAGTGCTTATTGAAGAACGTTCCTTCTTCTTCAAGTACCCTCCTTAGGTTTTCAAAAAAAATACTTCCTAGGTTGTATTTATAATCAAAATAAGGATTATAGGATGAGAGGAGTAAATTAAAGAAGGTATTAATTTAGATATTTTCTAAACCAAATTTTTTTCATGTGTGAGAAGTATAGTAGAGGGGGGTCCTTTTATAAGTGGTGGAGAGGTCACACTTGGTATTTTTGAAAAGAATAAATTGTTCCCATGAACTTAATATTCAAAAGGGCCAAAAAGTTAGTCATTAAAGAAACTTGGATATTATTATGTCAAAATATGTCCATAAAATGTGTTTTATACAATTTTTGGGTCATTTTTAACCCTTATATTTTTTGTTTAATCCCGGTTAAACCCATTTTTATCTAAACCAAGGAAAATAATTTTTACTTTTTTTTCAATTTTTCATGGTAAAAATTTAAATTTACTTCATTAAATAATATAAATTATGATTATTTCAAATATTTAATCCATTTTTTAAAATTCAACTCACATAAGTTGTATAGTATAATTTAAAATTAAACCCATATATGCAACGAGAAAGTAGTTTCCCTAGAGAAAATGTTCGTAAGTTTTAAAATTTTTATAGAAAATTTCAATATAAAAAGTATTCCAGTGACAAAAATTGGATTAATAAAAATATTATTGAACTAATTTTACTTTTAAAACAATATTAAAACAATTTTTAGTTTTTTATAAGTTTTAAATGAAAATAAAATTTTTAATAAAAACCTGTATTTTCCCTTATTCATTGAAAATTATATCTTTTCAGAAAATTCTCAAAAATTCACTCCAAGATAATTTTGACATGTAGCTTTCAAAAATAAAGTTTATTTTTTCAAATATATTTTCTAAAATTTTTAAAATTTTATTTTTTTATTTTTTTACAAAATGCAATGAAAACGTTTTTGGAGAGAATAGTATTTTTGAAATATATAAAAAATTAAAAATTAAGTAGTTTTTATCATATATGTTTTATTTATATAAAACCATTATACTTCATATTTAAAAAAGCTTTAATTAATATTCATGTCACTTAATTTAATGGCTCGGTTATAATTTTCACATTTAAATGATAATATTAATAATATATCGTTGTTTGTAAAAGCATTGTGTCACGTGTAAGGAAAACTAAACTCAATGTTGTTTGTAACACAAGATATAAAATAAATTTAAATTATATGATAAAAATAATTCATAAAAACATTTTTTGTTACATTGTACCCCCTTAAAATTAATTTAACCCTCGATATTATTCACCCCAATAAAAATAGATTATTATACTTCGTCCTTTTTATTTACTCAGGTTCCCATATAGCTTCTTCAAACTGGAGATTTCACCACAAAACTTTTACTAGGGGAGTGGTGTTATTTTATAGCACTTTATCAATATGATCTAGAATCTCCATTGTTTGTTCCTCATAATAAATATCATTCTCTAGAAGTATGAGCTATGATTTTAGTACATGTAAAGGATCAGGTATGTACTTATTCGTGAGAGATACATTTGGCACATCATGAACTTGAGAGAGATTTGGTGGAAGTACAAAATTATAAGCTAGTTTATTAATACAATAAATAATCTCAAAAGGATTTATGTATCTAGGGATTAACTTTTCCTTCTTTCCAAACCTCATAATATTCTTTCTGGGAGATATTCATAGTAATTACTTGTCACCAACTTCAAATTCTAGATCACATCGTTGATTGTAAACATAAATTTTCTTCCAAAGCTGGGTTGTCTTGATGTATTGCTGAATTGATCTAACCCTCTATGACAATTCATCAGCTTTCTCAATCCCCAATATCTTTATTTCTCCAACTTCATTCCATCACATTATATTTCAATACATCTTTCCATATGGGGCTTCAAAATGATCTATATGAATTCTTCAGTGAAAGATATTGTTATAAGAAAACTTAACTAGAGGAAGGTGTTTATCCCAATCACCTTTGAAATCCATATGAAAATATCTCAATATATCCTCTAGGATTTTAAATTTTCTCTCAGAATTACCTTACGTCTGAGGATGATATATAGTGTTGAAACATAACTTCATATATAGATCCTAATGAAGAGTTTTCCCAAACTTTGAGGTAAACCTCAGATCCTAATCAGATATAATAGAATGCAGTACTCCATGTAATCTTACTACTTTCTTAATTTATATCCTGAAAATATTATCCAGAGATAAATCTTATCTGATAGTGATTAATTATGCTAACATTTTTAGGAGATCGACTACAACCCATATATCAGTATTCCCTTCAGACGTTTTGGGGAGTCCAACTACAAAGTCCATGGTGATATTTTCTCATTTCCATTCTAGTGTGAGTAATGGGTGTAATTTCTCCCTATAATTTTGTCTCTCAACCTTAACTTGTTGACATACCAAGCATTGAGATAAAATATCCATTATATATCTCTTCATTCCATCCCATCATAAGAACTCTTTAAAATATATATACATATTCATACTTTCAAGATGAGTAGATAATTAAGAACTATAAGATTCCTCTAAAAATGATTTTTCAAATCTGGTATGGATGAAACATGTACATAGTTCCTAAACCTTATTATTCCATCATGATCAAGGTTAAACTCAAAAGTATTTCGGATCATATTTTTCATCTCTGCATATTCATTTTTTTCCTCTTTAATATTCACTTGTATAGATGGTTTAACATTCAATTGATAAATATTATATTTCTCCCCTTCCTTCGGGATTTCAAGATCTATCCTTTCAAAATCCAGAAATATTACATCTTTTTTTATCCTTATCATGGATAAGCTATCATGATCCTTTTGACTCAAAGCATTATCCACCTTGTTTACTTTCCCATGGTGGTAAAGTATCAAGCTATAATAATATTTAATTAGCTCTAACCATCTTCTATGGTGCATATTCAACTCCTTCTATGTGGATATAAAATTTAAAATTTTCTTATTAATATATATATCACACTTTTCTCTTTAAAGACAATGCCTCCATATCATTAATAAAAACATTACCACAACTAACTCCAAATCATGATTTAAGTGAGTTTTCACTTGAACCTTCAATCTTAATGGGAAATAATCTCTAACCATGTAATTTATCATAATAAAAAATAACAATCCCTTATTTTATTCATAACTATATATTTCAAACCCTTCTCCACTATAGGGTAATTTAAGCATAGTTTCACTGACTAATCTTTTCTTCAGTTCCTTGAAATTTTCCTTACATTCATTCATATATAGGAACTTAGATCCCTTCTGACTTAACTTGGTGAGTGGATTAGATAGTCATTATTAATTCTCCACAAACCATCGATAATATTTATATAAACCCAGAAAACTATGGATCTCAGTTACTATGGTTGATCTAGGACAACATTCATTAGCCTCTATCTTTGATGGATATACCAATGTACCCTCTATTGAGATTATATGACCTAAAAATTAAACATTTTCATCCAAAATTAACTCTTTGTGAATTTTACATAGAGTTTCTTCTTCATTAGGGTCTTTAGTACAATTCTCAAGTGATATTAATGATATTACTTCATCTTTGAATAGATAAGAATATCATCTATAAAGACTATAAAAAAATGATCAAGGTAATCTCTAAAGACTTATTTCATTAAATACATAATGATAGTGGGACAATTATTAATACCTAATGGAATTACTATATATTCATAGTGTTTATGCCTTGTACCGAATGATGTTTTGGGTATAACTTCTTTATTGACCATAAATTGATGATATCTAGAATGAAGGTCAATATTTTAAAAGTATTGAGCTCTGTTTATTTGATCAAATAATTCATCAATATAGGGTAAAGGAAACTTGTTCTTGAACATGATCTTGTTTAGATCACAATAATCAATACAGAGTCACATCGATCCATATTTATTTAATAAAGAATAGTTACACCCCAAAGTGACATGCTTCTCCAAATGAATCTCTTGTCAAGATTATCCTGGAGTTTCTTTTTCAATTCCTACAACTCAGTTGGGTCTATTATATAGGGTGTCTTTGAAATAGGCATGGCATCGGGTATAAGTCATATTGAGAACTCAACTTCAAGTTCTGGTGGGAGGCTAGAAATTGCTTCTGTAAATACTTAAAAAAACTTCCACACAATAGGAATATCATTGATGTTGAGTTTCTCCTCGACCATCTATGATACACAACCCTCTTTAAATCTAGAGGAAGAATGATAATATTATTAGGAATTGCATTCTCAAAAACTTCAAATAGATAAGAATAATTTACATGAGATGACATCATCATACCATTAGGGGGTTTCACTAAAAATTCTATATCTAATCATTTGGGTGGAATCATGATACCGTTATAAAATTATTCAGATATGAAATAATGGGTACATTCACAGACAAATAAGACATTATAAATTCTAGAGTAGATGGTAAGAATGTCTTTCACCATGTAGTTATCTCACCCCTTGTCAGAAATAGTAATTACATGAGATTTCGTATTTCTCACAGCTTAAGAGGTTTTTTATGTTGATCATCATCATTAAAATTTGTAATTGGGAACTTTTTATAAAAATTCACATACTTCTTGAATTTGAAACACTAGAGTGTGGGTGGTTAATTTAGTGGATCTTTCTCTTTATTCACATAATTAGTTAACTTCTTCCCATCACTTCAACATTCAATTACCCAATAACCTTCCCATCCATGATTAAAATATTTGAAAATCCACTTAAGAAAATTTCCTCTATGTTTTTTTCCACACTTAAAATGTGAAGTAAAGATCATATTATTCTCTCTAAGGTTTTTATAGTTTCCTTTGAACTCCATCTTGTTTTTCTTATCAAAACCATGAGATTGATTTGAAATGTCCCGACCCACCCGGGCCCATCTAGATGGAAAAAGACCAGGTCGCCACAACCCCATGCCTAAATTTTAACACTCATTTTTGTTACATATGGGTTAGAGTCATCAAAATAAAATACCTCAAGTAATAAAGAGTTGAAGGGAACTATGTAGAATCAAGGTACTCACCCAGGTCGACCTGCACACACTCATCCTATGTACCAAGAGGCTCGTGAAAGCCCAACCTACGCATACCTAAACAAGGCACCTACATGAGGTACCAGTGTGATGGACCAAGGTTGGTGAGTTCCTACACCCAGGGTCCCAAAAGTTTCTATAAATAGGACCATGGGGTTCGTTATTTGAAATGATGGGAAGATCAGAAAAAGCCCTGAATCTCTTCTCACCCTAGTCCTTCACCCAATCCCTCAAAACCATCCAGGTACCTATAAAACCCCACTTGAAGAGGGAATGAATGGTAATAGTGGGATTATAGTTTCTCTAATGTTTGAAACACAAAACACATGTGAAAGGAGCCACTTCCCCACCCCACAATCTACAAGTACTAGGCGAAAGGTCTCCTCCTAAACATAGGACCTATGCAATACCTTTCTAGAGACACCTGAGGAAACCTGTAGAGCCTATATTATGACCCCACCAATTTTTGGTTTCCTAGTATACTCTTCATTAATAATTCACCTCTAGCTCTTATAGGTACACCCTATATGAATCACGTCTAGTCTTCCCAAGTCTACTATGTGTGAGACCACTCTTGCTCCCCTGGGCCCACCTTGTGCGAACCACCTTCAACTCACCCAATACTCACCCTATATAATCCACCCTTTGAGGCCTCTTTTATACCACCCATCATATTTAATATCTTCTTTTGGATCTTTCTTCTAAGGGAGACCAAGACAAGACCTCTCCTAAAGCCTCTAGATATGTGTGATTAGAGTATAGGGCACACTAGTGTGTCCTCTCAATCATACATTCCCAAGGTAATAGAGGTCATGATTTTATACTACCTAATAGGAGGGATCCTAGGAGTGTTGTAGATTATAAATTCCCATGGTAAAAAGTAACCCAAACTTGGGGTAAATGAAAATAACCTCTCCATTTTAGATGGTGATGGGAACCACTTGCCTTTCCCTTTGATGAGGGCTAGTGCCTTATCCTTCTCTCGTCTTCTCTGAAATAAAGAATAGAGAATCCCTCTTGGATTAATCCCCTAGTCTTAATTATAGTTTATATCCATATAATTTGATAATTTATGACCTTGTTTATTAAAACAATAGAGGATGTGGGAATGTAAAATCCATTCCTCTCTCTCGTAGCCCCGACCTCATCCACCAGCAGATGAAGGAGATCATGTGGTTTGTTAGATCTTTATACTTGATATTGTTTTTCACACTGATCATTAATCATGTTATATTATATTTTTGTGATGATCATGACATTTTTATGATCAAATACATGTCTTGGAAGTGAATCCATTTTCTGTATTTTTCTCTTTCCTTCCCTGAGCACCTCTATTGGTGTGGGTCCTCAAATATTTATATCCATATCAAAAGGGAATATCCCCTATGATAAAAACCTTCAGAGGGCCTCCATAGGTGTGGTTCATCAAACAAATGTATCCATATCAGAGTTACATATCCCATTTGATACAAAAAAAATCATAGGGACTCCATAGGTGTGGGTCCTCAAATCCATTTATCCATCTTAAAGGGTCATATCCCTTATGAGAAAACCCCTCATAGGGCTTACATAGGTGTGGGTCCTCATATCCATGCATCCATATGAAAGTTGCATATTCTCTATGTGACAAATATTTAGAGTTACTCCATAAGTGTGGGTCCTAAAATCCATCAATACATATCAAAGGTCCATATCCCATGTAAGGAAAAACCTTTTGAGAGCCTCCACAGGTGTATGCCCCAACTTTTCTAAACTATATGAGCTTTGATACCAATACAAATGGGATGCGTATGAATCCTCCCTATGGTTAAATTCCAACACCCCAATCAACCTTAATCTTATCATGGCCATATTCCTATAAGGGTAACATCTACCATTAGAGGCTAAATCCCTTCCAGGTCCTTTAGGCCACTTTGGAATAATTCTAACACCGACCCTTATCTAGGAACCTTTCACCAAGACTTACTTGTAACACAATGTTAAATTGCATGGTTTGGTACTCATAACATTACCTTTAAATGTATGATGTGTTTTTTTAGTGGCACCAAACTATATGAGTTCTAATTCTATTCACAAGGATATGTAGGGACCCCTTCTCTATGGGCCTAATCCGGACATCAAAAAAAACTCTCATCTTCCTAAATGGTGATAAATTCCATAGTTCCCAATTACATATATTACAACCAGATTTGTAATAATATGTGATCTAAGAATCTCTAATCCATATACAAAAGGGTACCATCGATGGAGAACCTCGGATACAGACAAATGTCTACATCGATGAAGATCATAGGATTCATACGGATGATTTTAAATAAAATACTTAATAAAAATATATTATTAACTTAAGAGTGAGTCGTGTTATATTTGGGATTTAATAAAGGATTCATGAACATGTCTGAAATCTATAATAGGGTCTCAGATTAGGTAATAATTCCCCCCACAAAGGGGTGATGAGTTTGACCTCCCATCCTCTCAACCAATGTGATTCCCTAAGAATCATTGGAGTCATTTCCCAATGACCACCTACCTTTAGAAAGGAGGCTTCTGAAATATATAGAATAATGGAACTATTGTGTATTTCCATCTCCATGAAAAAAACTTGTAGAAAGATACCTGAGTATGGGGAACCTAATATGAAAAATTGTACAAAATTCAACCCCCCCCCCCACACCCACACACACACACACATAATCAACCTTCAGGCTCCACGATTTGTCATAGAAAACAAAAATGGTGAACTTAACATGAATCCTTAATAAAAATGACTATATATCCAACAATTCAGACTCCTTTCACTCTTTACAAGATGAAATAGGGATAAATATAGATGAAAAATAATCGATTATGCATGGGTCGGTTTATTTAGATATTTCTTAGATATATTTATCTTATTTTTGTATGTCATATATTTTTGGTAACTTTTAACCAGAACTCTCTTTGATCCAAATGGAATATTATGAGTTTAATAAGACATATTATTCCTCTTCTTCACAATTTGGGTCCTTATATAAGTATAGGACACCATCACTAACCCATTGAATTCAAATTAGGGTCTCAAATTCATTAGTTTGGGAGTACCACCAAAATGGTACCATCCCAAACTTGGAGGCCTCTAGATAAACCCTCAAGAACATAAATACCCACCAATCATCTACTCAATGATGTTCAGTGCCATAGAAGTCGATGGAACTAGTTTCCCTATCAACCAATTTCAAGATCCTGCCCCCAAAATTTAGCTACAATTTCCTCTCTTATCTTAGGGAGCCAGATCAAGAGGTCTATAATTTCCTCATCTAGATGATACATATAACAAAAATTCTCTTTTTTCATATTTAAACATTATTTATTACATAAAATTTCACTTAATACAACTCAAAAGATCGATATTTCTAGTGTATTTGGGGATTAGGAACATTACATAACAACTTAAAACATGAAATACACATCATTATAGAAAAATACTTTTACATGACCACAATATTCCTTCATACTTAGCATTACATGGGATAACCTGAAGACATACAAGAGAAAATGGTGAGATATAAATCCTAGTAAGGGAAGAAAAAATTCCTAGAATGAAGAATAAAATTCATGTTAGTAAATAGTAATATCAATGGATCATAATAGAAACATGAACATAAAGGCATGATATAGCATGATTATCATAACATGGAAATGTGGAAACAACATACAACATGATATTAGAATGAGACAATGCTAATTTCACATGGATTATCATGAGTAAAACCTCATTGCACATGAATTAGCATTAGTAAACCCTCATTAAACATTAATTATCATGACTAAACCCTCATTTAACATGGTGTGTTATTATACTAAACATTACCCAATGCATTGGAGCGCTATCAGGGTGCACCCTTCATAATCATTTTGGTTTCATACATAAGTGTGCCACATAGATCATATAACATGGATTCATTAAGAATCATAATTTATTCCATGAACAAGGAATTTGAAATACATAAATATAAGTAACCAATCAATAATTTCATGAGCATAAAGATTAATACACTTGATAGAGAAATGGGTATGGTATTCACTACATTATGATTTTGGCATGGAAAATTGTGGTGCAATTTCGGCAGTATAACGACGTAAAATATAAATTTGTAAAATTGGTTGATGAGATAAGAAGGAATATATTATCATTTATTTATGGTAAGTAGGTATGGAATAACACATCCCAAATCAAGCAAATGGAAATTAAAAGGCATGATATAAAATAGGTTCTTGAAGAAAGAGGAGAGAGGGAGATACCTTATGGAATTTCGGCATAGTAACGGCTTAGGTAAGGGTCCAAATGAGGGGGAATAAATGATCCCTCATTCACATATCATAAAATGTAAAATAGTTAATTGGTTATAAAAGTATGAAAAAATAACCAATTGAAATTAAAAATGTTAATTTCAAACAATGTTCTTGAATTGAAAGGAAGAGAGAAAGGTGGGGATCCCTTACTTGGATGTGTGATCCCAAAGGCTTGGGAGATTATTTTTTGGAGATTGGGGAGACTTTTTTGGACTATAGGGAGTAGGGGGTAGATTTTTTTCAATATTAAAAGATATTTAGTGAAGAGAAATGGGTTCTTGGTGGGTTTATATAGGAAAGGTGGGGGAATTATTTATTATTTTTAGTTTTGGACACTACACACTAAAATATGCAAAACCACAAACCATCCCATGGTTTTTGCCCATGATTTATAGAAAAGGGGATTGGTATAAAATATTTTATAATGATAGGGTCCAAAGATATTAAAATATTTCCCTTGATTATGTGGAGGTGAGTCACAATTTCAAGGAAGTGATTTTAAAATCTTAAAATATTTTAAATGTCTTGGAGGATTCACTAAGGATTTATAAATTAATTAAAATAAACCTGAAATTAACTTATTTTAAATTAAAAATATATATTTTTCCAAATATACCTTTTATATTATTTTATTACATCACTATTGGGTCATTATGATGTCATAAAACACATTATATATTTATAAGGTATTTAATTTTACCCAAAAAAATCGATTATTTTAGAAAATTTTGAAAAATTCACCGTTTGATAAATTCAAAAACCTGATTCCAAAAATAATATTAATTTTACCTAAATAATTTTTTAAATATGTGAATTTTCACTTTTAAAATAGAAATTGACATTTATTAAATATTGACGAGTTTGGACAAAAACGGTTTTCAAACTATAATAAAATTTATATTTGAATTCATAAAAATTATATGATTGTTTATATTTAATAAAAATAATTTAATAATAATATTTTATTAAAATATTATTTAATTCAAAAATCCATTAATTCATCAAAATAAATTTCTTAATTGAATTTGAATATTAACAAAAAATATTATTTGTGCTTTAAAAACAATTTACAAAGTAAAAATAATAAAATGAAGGTATATTCATTATTATATACAAAAATAATGTACATAATCCTAATTATAGGGTCTTGTTACATATACCTTTATTACACAAGCATATTCCATAAGAGTAAGTTTTGCGATGGTGGGGCTTTCATGGGGTCGTTCGGTGAACATGGTTTGGGTTGCGATTTTGATTAGCTTGAACTTCTCTCATAAGCGGTTTAGATCATACTTAAGTTGTTGGATATAGGATTAGTATTGGTATAGGTTACATCCTATGAATGTTTTCTCCCTTTAAAGCTCTGATAAATGGGATTTATAGGGTATGACCCTACAAGTTTAGGTCATCACTTCCTTTTTCTATTTCAAAAGGATTTGTTAAAACCCTATATTTATATTAATCATGAGATCACTATTAAACGGATATATTATCAAAGGTAAGGATACTTAATGGTAATTTAAATTTAATTGGATATAATAAAACAAAATAAGTGAATGTGTTTTCTATATCCATAAGACAATTAATTAAAATGAATGGAATTTTATTCATAAATGTTCCAATCATTACAACCTTCCACCCTTAAGAAATTTCACCCTCAAAATTTTCTTTTCCCACACTAAACAGATGAGGGTAACTCTATTTAATTATTTCCTATGGTTCCCACATTGCTTCTTCAAACCTTTGGTTTCACCACAACACCTTGACAAGGGGCATCATCTTATTTTGTAGAAATTTTCCTCTATGATCTAAGATCTTCATCGGATTCACCTTATAGGAGATGTCATTATCCAATGGTACCACCTCTGGATTGAGTAAATGTAATGGTTTTGGTATATACTTCCTTAATAGTGATACATTAAATACATCATTGACTTGACCCAGGTTCGGTCAGAGTGCTAGTCGATAGACCACTGCTCTGATGCGATCAAGGATCTAAAAAGGGGTGATGTACCTTGGACTAATCTTTCCCTTATTTCCAAATCTCATAACTCTCTTCCATAGAGATATGAGAATTAATATCATGTATCCAACATCAAACTCAAAGTCTCATCGATGATTGTTAGCATATCTATTTTGTCGACTTTGGGAAGATTTTATGTGCTATTGGATAGTCTTAAACTTCTCCACCATTTCTTCCACAATTTATGGGTCTAGAAGTTTTTGTTCCCCAATATCATCCCAAAATGACAGTGTTCTACACCTCTTCCCATAAAGGGATTCATAAGGATCTATTTTTATGCTTGAGTGGAAACTATTATTGTAAGATAACTCTACCAAAGGAAGATGTTATTCATGTACACTTTTAAAGTTCATTGAGAAAGATCTCAACATTTCCTCAAGTGTATGGATAGTCCACTAATATTGGCCATCATTTTGAGGGTGATAGTCTGTGTTGAAGTTCAACTCAATGTTTAGAGTGTATTGGATACTCTTCTAGAAATTATAGGTGAATCTTGGATCTCGATCAGATACAATCGATAGTGGTACACCATGAAGCCTCACCACTTATCTGATGTATATCTATGTTAGTTAATCCTAGGATAAATCCTCTCGAATCTTAATGAAGCATGAAATATTAGTGAGACAATCCACAACAACCCAAATAGCATTGTTTCCTTTGTATGTCTTCAAAAGCCCAGTGAAGAATTCTATGGTGATGTTTTTCTATTTCCATTTTGGTATGGGTAATGGTTGCATCATCCTCTTATACTTCTGTCGCTCAGTCTTCACTTACTAACATACGAGGCACTTTGATGTATATTTAGTGATATCCTTATTTATGTTGTCCCACCAACAGTGATCTCATGGATCTCGTTACATATTTATGTTTCCTGGGTGAATGAAGAAATTCAAACTATGTGAATTGTCCAAAAGTTATTTTTTTAACTTAGGATTTGATGGAGTACATAGTCTTGATCCAAATATCACAATCCTGTCTTTAATAACATTGAACTCTGAGGATTTCCCTTTTCTGATAGTTTCCACTTTCTTCTGAATTCCCTCATCATCTTTTTGACCATCCTTTAACCTTTAGAAAATATATGGTTGAGCAATCATTTGTGAACGTTTTTATGATGTTCCCTTATTTATGATTCTCATGTCCATCTTCATCAAATATAAGAAGATTGGATCCTTTTCAATTCTCATTTATGATAGAATTTTTGGGTCCTTTCTACTTAGAGAATCTAAAAACTTTTTCTCTTTCCCATGGTGGTAATGGAATGAATAGTCATAATCCTTGATGAGCTCTAACCATATTTGTTGGCACATATTCAGATCTCTCTGTGTGAATATATATTTGAGACTATTGTGATCTATATATATTTAAAACCTATCCCCAAAGAGATAATGCTTCCAGATTTTAAACACAAATATCATAGCTACCAACTTCGTATCATGTGTGGTATAGTTTTTCTCATGAATTTTCAACTTCCTTGATGCATAGTCAATGAATTTTTCATTTTTCATCAACACACAACTCATTCCCTTCTTTGAGGCATCGCTAAAGATTATGAAAAGATCCCAACTTGTGGGTAGTGTGAGAAAATGGGTAGTGATAATCCTCTTATTCAAATCCATGAATCTTTCCTCACATTCATCATTCCAAGAAAACTTGAATCCAATCTGAGTTATCTTGTTAATAGGGTTTGAAAATTGTGAGAAATTTCTCACAAATCGGTGAGAATATCCAGCTAACCTCAGGAATCTATGGATATCTGTCATATATTTTAGCCTCAACTATTCCTAAATTTCTTTGGTTTTGGAAGGATCCACAGATATATAATTGCTTGTGATGATATTCCCCAATAAGGATACTTCCTTCAACCAAGACTCACACTTTCTGTACTTTTCATAGAGCTTCTCCTTTTGCAAGGTCTCTAGAACAGTTATCATATGCTCCTCATGCTCCACCTTGGTTTTGGATTATATTAAGATATCAACTATAAATACTATCACAAATTTGTTGAGGTAATCTCTAAAGACTCTATTCATTAATTCCATAAATATTTTTATAGAATTAGTGAGTTTTAAAGGCATTACTATGAATTTATAGTTCCCATACCTTGTACAAAATGTAGTCTTGGGGATATCCACCTTCTTCACACTTACATGGTAATATCCCGACCACATATCCACCATGGAGAAGTATTTTTATCCATTTAGTTGATCAAACAAATCATCTATTCGTAAAAAAAGGTACTTTTTCTTTATTGTTATTTTTTGATCTCACGATAATCAATGAAAATGTGCATTGACCCATCCTTCTTCTTGACGAAGAGGACTGGTGCACCCCATGATGAATCACTTGGGCGTATAAACCCTTTATCTATTTCTTTAGCTCCTCAAGCTCCAAAATAGCCATTCTCTATAGAGTCTTGGATATTGGAAATGCATTATGTATAAGATCAATCAATAATTCAATATCTATTATAGGAGGAAGACTAGTAAATTTCTCGGGAAACACATTAGTGAATTCCCTCACAATAGGAATTTCATTGAGGATGGTTCTTTCCTTAGACTCAATCATCTAAGAAATATATTTGTGCTCAGAGGGTATTAACATCCATGCTTGAGATGATTTTTCTAAAGAAGATTCATCCACCTCCTTGAACTTGTATAGAATCGGGGTTCGATTCACCATATGAAGAGTGATTTTCCTCTCACAGCAATTTATGTTGCCGCTATATAGAGAAAGTCAATCCATGCCAAGGATTACATCAAATTTCCCCAGAGAGAGTATGATGAGGTTATTTTCAATTTTCAATACAAAAACTGTGATAGGGGAGGAGTAATATACATAGTATGCAATAATTTCCTCATTTCTCATTTTCATTGACATCTCTACTTCCATGCTTTGTGGTGATGTTTGTATTATTCTACAAAACATTAAGGATATAAAAGAATACGTTGAACCAGAATCAAAATGTAAATTTTCTATTATTGAATGAATAACAAACATTCCTAACACCACTTCGTTTTTAGGATTTAATTCAGGGGTAGTGATGGAAAAATCCCGCCCTTTATTCCTTGGAGGTTGTTGGTTACCTCTAATTACCCTTAGATTACTGAACTCGTTCGCAAAGTTCATTGGTTCCTTGTAGTAGTAGAAATGAACAATGTGTTGAGGGTCAACCAGAGCATTCCTTTATACTTTCACATTGAGGGGTTTCTCCTGTTGGTAATTATTATCTAGGTCCCCTTCTCTTCTGCACCTATTGAATTTCCATGATCTCCTTAAGCAATTTACGGGGTGCTTTTTTCCACACTTTTAACAAGAAGGGTGCTGTAATTTCTTAGCAAAATTGGATTTATTCATAAGACCACCAAAATTAAAGTCCAATTTCCACTTATTATCCCCATGGTACCCCTGATATTCACTAATCTCCATCTCAACTTTGAGGACACATATGAAAAATTTCTCATAGCTATCAAAGTCACAGATTTCCGAGGTTTTTCATAGAATAGGCTTTATCCCACCAAATAAGTGATCAAATTTGTATTCAAGGGTGATGTAAAAACTGAAGGAATACCATGAAATTATTTTTTGAATTATTCCTCATACGATCCAATGGATTCATTTTATTTTTTATTGAGGGAAAGGAATTCACTTTCCATCTTAATTCGGTGGGTACAGGTATAACGACCCATACTTTACATACATTGTTAATACATCAAAATTGAAGTACACTTATTACAACATATGACAAAACCACAAAGGACCGTATAGGTATAGTGTCTTTAGAAACTGGGAAACATAAACAACTGGTTCATAAATCTTCTACAGTGTCTCCCATTTATTTCATCATATCTAGGGTCCCTTTTAGCATATTCTACTTAATATCCATCTTCCTGACCTGGGGAAAAGAAAACATAAAAGGGTGAGCTCAAATGCTCAGCAAGGGCAAATAAAGAGAATAAAAATCATATCATATCTTTTTGAAAATCATAACCTGCAAAAGAGATCATAATATCTTAACATGGAATAAATCATAGAAGTGAAAATGAGATCACCATAATCATAACATGAAACTTGAAACTTTGTGGCATGCACACATAATCATGGAAAATCATTTCTTGTTAGTCATGACTCATTGCCAAGACTATCTTAGTGGACAAAGTCCCTTTCTGAACCGAGTTCACTCCTCGTTTCAGTCCTGTATCACTGAACCGAAATAACCTTCCGTTCCAGCCATGTCTATCTCATGAGATATAAAATCTTTACCCAATGCATTGGAGGGAGATATAGGTCCCACCCATCTTACAATGAATCCTTTCTTATGTGTGCCACATAATCATAAACCATACATCATAGCGTAACCCATGTAATGAAAATGGAATTCTTAAACAACATGACATCATAAAACAATTCATATAAAATAAAGGAATTCATAAAAATGTTTCCATCACAACATAATCAAATCCATGTAATAATAGGGATAAAAACAGAACCCTTTTATTATCTTAGATGGAAAATAATTTTGATAAAATAATTGAACTCCATTCTTGAGGAAAATATCCTTTCTTCTTCAAAAAAATTTTTCCTTTCATAACATGTCATATAACTTTAAAATAAAAGAATTTGATTAAAAATAAACTTGAAAACTTGTAAAGGAAGCTTCTTGGAAATAATGTTTTAAAAATCCATTCATGCCGTAAAAGTTAAAAAAAACATTCTTCGTACTTTTGTCGGAAAAGTCAAAAAGTACCTCGTACAACAAAAGATTCCTTTCATACATATTACTAAAAACTCACCGAAGGGTAAAAATGGATTTAAACAATTTTAGGTGGATGGAAATAATATTACATATTGATGAAACATGGATTTGGATGATAAAATACACCCCAGTAAATACTTACGAATAAACAATCTCGGATAAAAATGAGATTGTGATATTTCCCTTACCTTAGGTCCGATTTGCTTTGTACATGTCCGAAGCTCCTGTATAATGGTTTAAATAATGTTATTGACTTATTCCAGAATCATACATATTGATATGATATCATATATGGTCATATTCTTAGCTTCTTGTTAGTAATATTTCATTGTTACCTGTTATTCGGGTCTTTATTGCCTTTTGTTCTTATGCGTGTTTTGCCGAATACATTCTTATTCTTCTTTTAAGGTTATAGATTCCTTATATCCAGAATGGTATTAGTTTAACATATATCATATTTATTCATTCAATTCATTTATATAATTACTATGTCATGATGATCATGTAGAACGAGTCGCATCACATCGTGGAGACGGTATTCCGTACGTACGCACGAGTGATGATATCGTTCCTATGATCGTGGAACTGTATTGGAGTATATATATATTATTTCAGTAACAATATTACTTTATAATAATCATAAATAGTTACTCATTACACCATTATACCCATCCTTGTAAGGTGGTGGTGGAAAATAGATTACACCACGGCGTGGAGACGGTATTCCGTACGTACGCACGCGCGGTGATTTCATTTTTCCGTGGGATGGATAGAAGGTGAATTAGGGTTGTTTCATATTTATAATAACATATCAGTATGTAAGTAATACTGATGTTATTACTTTATCATGAAACAACTAAAGAAGAAGAATTTGAAGAAGAAAGAAATTGAAAAGATCGGTAATGGATATTACCTCTTCTTTGGAACGCCTCTTTGAATCCTCCACTTAGGGAACTAAGATTGGTCTTTGAAGAAGACCAGGACCTCTAGGATTATTCTAGGGAAGTGGAGAGGAGAAAATTTCAGGGTTTGGCCGAGCTTGAGTGCTCAAATTGGTGTGAGGAGGAGGGGTAGGAGGTGCCCTTTTATAAGGGATGAGAGGGGCACCTTAGGAATATCTCAAAATATTATTTTATATTAAAGTCAAAATCGGTTTATAATGGTTCCAAAGGGTCTTATTTCGAATATAAAGTGGGGAAGGGTCGAAATCCTATCAAACAATAAGATTTAGACAAGTTTAAGGTATTATTTTAACCTTATCAATTAGATTTAACTCTAAGTTAAATAATTTAACTTTTACCATGTCTTTTTGTTTTCTTTCACTATATGGTTAATACACTTACTATAACATGCCAAACGAACCCAAAATTGTTTATTATTAATATATATATCCTTATATAAGTCATTTGTCCGAACCTTAGATTTTTAGGAATAAAATAACAATTAATAATATAATATTTGATTTAAAAACTATTTTGTGTCAATTTTGACACTATTTGATATATGATTTTTGTGAAAGTCATAACAGAATTATATGTTCGAACCAAGTTGATTAAATCAACACTAATATATCATAGTAACCTAGAAAATTAGTGTAATTCATAAAAAGTCTCAAATTACATTTATTTTGGTGTTTATAACATCAATTATGTCAATATTTCTTTAATAAGATAATTACTGCATCATCATTGTGTCATAAATAAATTAAATTATTTAATGTCTAAAAATTACAAATAAAATACCATTATGTAGGAAATATTTTTAGCTTTCTAATGAATATTTACAATCGAATTTATCTTATGCATAACCCCATATTAAAAATGATTTACTTATTAAACTTTGATTTTAACTATTTTAACCCTTCTTTAAATAAATTAATAATAAATGTCCTAATCTAATCCAAGTGGGCCTAAATGTTCATATTTTATTCCTAAGTTTGTTTTTGGTCGAATTACACTTGTCCAATAGAATTAGGACATGTGTTAGGGTAATATTAATATCATATTTACCCTTAGTTACCCTATTTACTATTAACCGTGGTAAAAATAGTAAAAAATTACTATTCACCAAAAAATTATTTTTATCTCATTGAACCAAATTTTACTTACTGATATCAACTGTGTCTGTCGGATTTTTGAAATTCCATTCACAGAAGCGGTAAAATTAAGTTTTATGCAAAATTCAGTTTTTAACCTACCACTTAGTGGTTTCACTATTCATCAAAAATTGAAAGTTTTCAGAAAAATACCAAAATTTCACCCTAGGCTAATTTCGATATTCTGAGTCCAAAAATGAAGTCCATTTTGAAAAATAAAATTTATAAAATTTCAAAAAGTGGTTATTACTATTCATAACGGCTAGTTTTAATAGCATATTGTTGTTTAGTGAAACTCGGTATTGCGTACGACGCAAGCTATCGAGGAAGGTCGCGATTGCGTGTAAAGCAAGCCAAGCAAGTGTTGTGTAGAAAAAGATTCCTTTGATGATTTATATAACATAAAAGTCTCGGGTGTTACATTCTACCCCCCTTAAAAATAATTTCGCCCTCGAAATTCGTCACTTTGTAACAAACAGATGAGGATACTTCTCCCTCATCATATCCACAAGCTCCCATGTAGCTTCTTCAAGTTGGTGGTTCCTCCATAAAACTTTCACCAATCGAGTGGTCTTGTTTCATAGGACTTTTTCGCTACGATCCAAAATCTCTATCGGTTGTTCTTCATAAGAAAGATCTTGCTCCAGCGGTACAACTTCTGAGCTGAGTACATGTGAAGGATCTGGTATGTACTTTCTCAGGAGAGATACATGGAACACATCATGAACTTGAGAGAGATTCGGTGGAAGCGCCAATCGGTAAGCTACCTTCCCAACACGATCCAGTATTTCGAAAGGACCGATATATCTAGGGATCAACTTCCCCTTCTTTCCAAATATCATAACCCTCTTCCAGGGAGATATTCGTAAGAACACTTTATCACCCACTTCAAACTCTAGGTCTTTTCTTCGGTTGTCGGCATAACTTTTCTGTCGACTCTGAGCTGCGCTTATGTGTTGTTGAATAGATCTGACCTTTTCTGCCATTTCATCAACGAGATCAGGTCCTAATAGCTTTCTTTCCCCAACTTCATCCCAGCAAGTTGGAGTCCTGCATTTCTTTTCATAGAGAGCTTCATAAGGAGCCATCTGAATACTGGAGTGAAAGCTATTATTATAAGAAAATTCCACCAAAGGTAGGTGTTGATCCCAACCTCCTTTGAAATCCATAGAGCAAGCTCTCAACATATCTTCTAGGGTTTGAATTGTTCTCTCAGACTGAACGTCTGTCTGGGGATGATAAGCAGTGCTGAAACTTAACTCTGTATCCAGAGTATGCTGAAGACTTCGCCAGAACTTCGAGGTAAATCTCGGATCCCGATCAGATATAATAGAAAGTGGTACTCCATGCAATCTTACCACTTCCTTTACATATATCCTAGCAAGCTGATCTAGAGAGAAATCCTCTCTAATAGGAATGAAGTGTGCAGCCTTTGTAAGACGATCAACTATGACCCAGATAGCATTATTGCCTTTGGATGTTTTAGGAAGTCCTGTGACAAAGTCCATAGTGATGTTTTCCCATTTCCATTCGGGTATGGGTAATGGTTGTAACATCCCCTTAGACTTTTGTCTCTCAACTTTAACTTGTTGACAAACCAAGCATCGAGAGACATATTCAGCAACATCTCTTTTCAGGCCATCCCACCAGAAGTACTCTTTCAGGTCCCTATACATCTTTGTGCTTCCAGGATGAATAGAGAATGATGAACTATGAGCCTCATCCAGCAGCTCCTTCTTTAATTCGGGGATGGGAGGAACACAAACCCGATTCCTGAACTTTATTA
Organism: Viscum album; assembly: GCA_963277665.1. NCBI lineage: Eukaryota > Viridiplantae > Streptophyta > Magnoliopsida > Santalales > Viscaceae > Viscum > Viscum album. The sequence goes on from OY728166.1 coordinate 704,454,973, forward strand.
TCCCATCACAAACAAGGTTGAATTCAGGAACATTTCTCACCTTCTTTTGTAACTCGGCATCTTCTTTCTGTGCCTCTTTAATCTTCACATGTATAGATGGTTGAACATTCATTTGAGAAAGATAAGATTTTTCCCTTTCCATTATAATTCCAAGATCCATCCTTTGTAAATCCATAAATATTGGATCTTTTTTTATCCTCATCATGGATAAACTAGCATGGTCTTGTCGACTTAATGCATCTGCCACCTTGTTTTCTTTCCCAGGGTGGTAATGGATTGAGCAGTCATAATCCTTAATCAGCTCCAACCATCTTCTTTGGCGCATATTCAGCTCCTTTTGTGTGAAAATATACTTTAAACTTTTATGATCAGTATAAATATCACACCTTTCACCATAAAGGTAATGCCTCCAAATCTTTAATGCAAAGATTACCGCAGCCAACTCCAAATCATGTGTTGGGTAATTTTGCTCATGGATTTTCAACTGTCGTGAGGCATAAGCTATCACCATATCATTTTGCATAAGAACACACCCCAATCCCTTCTTGGATGCATCACTGTAGATCACAAACCTTTCTCCACTACAAGGCAGTGTGAGCACAGGTGCACTGGATAACCTTCTTTTCAACTCCTTGAAATTCTCTTCACATTCCTCTGTCCAGACAAACTTAACTCCTTTCCGAGTCAACTTGGTGAGTGGATTAGATAATCGTGAAAAATCTTTTACAAAACGTCGATAATATCCAGCCAAACCAAGAAAACTTCGAATCTCAGTTACTGTTGTTGGTCTCGACCATCTTTCGATAACCTCTATTTTTGCTGGATCCACAGATATCCCCTCTTTTGAGATTATGTGACCCAAAAATGCAACTTTTTGAAGCCAAAATTCACACTTGGTAAATTTGGCATAAAGCTTCTCCTTTCTCATGGTTTTCAATATAATTCTCAAGTGATCTTCATGCTCTTCCTTGCTCTTTGAATAGACAAGAATATCGTCTATAAAGACTACCACAAATTGATCAAGATAGTCTCTAAAGACTCTATTCATTAGATCCATGAAGATAGCAGGGGCATTAGTAAGACCAAATGGCATCACTATAAATTCATAGTGTCCATACCTTGTACGGAAAGCCGTCTTTGGTATATCCTCCCTTTTGACCCTTAATTGATGATACCCTGAACGAAGATCAATCTTGGAAAAGTATTGAGCTCCGCGTAGTTGGTCAAATAAGTCATCAATGCGTGGGAGAGGATATTTGTTCTTGATAGTGATCTTGTTAAGTTCTCGATAATCAATGCAGAGTCTCATTGATCCATCTTTCTTCTTAACAAATAGAACAGGTGCTCCCCACGGTGACGCACTAGGGCGTATGAATCCCTTATCAAGATTCTCTTGGAGTTGCTTCTTCAATTCCTGCAACTCAATTGGGGCCATTCTATAAGGTGTCTTTGAAATAGGCAAAGCACCCGGTACGAGTTCTATTGAAAACTCAACTTCACGATTTGGTGGAAGACCCGGTAATTCCTCCGGAAAGACATCATCAAACTCCCGTACAATGGGAATATTCTTAATCGTGAGTTTCTCACCAACCATTTGAGATAAATAACCTTCATTTAGTGGAATAAATACCCATAAGATGGAAGAAATTTCCACTGGAAGGTTATGTTCATCCTTGCATTGGTATACGATCGTAGATTGATCTGGAATATGAAATGTGACTTCCCTTCTTTGGCAATTGATATGAGCTCCATGTATAGAAAGCCAATCCATGCCAAGAATCACATCAAATTCCACTAAAGGAAGGATCACAAGATTTGCAGGAAGCACTTTCCCACAAACTTCGATCGGAGAAGAATTATAAACTTTTGATGCGACTGTTGTGCCATTAGGTGTTGTCACAGCTAACTCAACATCTAATTGTTGAGGTAGTACGGTGATACCCTTAGAAAATTTTTCAGAAATAAAAGAGTGGGTGGATCCAGAATCAAATAAAACATTTGCTACTTTAGAGTGGATGGTAAGTGTACCTTTCACCACTTCGTTATCGTACTCCACATCGCTGATAGAAATTGCATGTGACTTTCCTTTATCTTTAGCCTTAAGATTTTGTTGACGTCGACCATCATCATCAACCCTTGGATTTGGGCATTGATTGTCATAATGCCCCATCTCCTTGCACTTGAAACATTGAAGTGTAGTAGGTTCATTCTTTGTATCCCTTCCTTTGTTTGCGTCATTAGACATCTTCTTCCCATTATCACGACATTCAAATGCCCGACGACCTTCCTTTCCATATTTAAAACATTTACTTGTCCCTTTAAGACAACTCCCTCCATGTTTCTTTCCACACTTTGAGCATAAGGAAAATCTCATCTTCTTTTCTGTGTGCTCTTTAGATTTTTCTTTGAATTCCATCTTCCTCTTCTTATCAAACCCATGTGACTGATGGGTTACTCCAATCTCCATCTCGACTTTGAGAGCACATCGAACGATTTCCTCGTATCTATTGAAGTCCCTTATGGCTAACGCCCTTCGAAGACTTGGTTTTAAGCCACTAAAGAATCGATCGATCTTACTCTCAGGTTGGATAATAATACCAGAAGCGTACCTTGCAAGTCTTGTAAAATTTGCTTCATAGGTACTAACAGATTCATCATCCCTTTGCTTCAGTTCAAGGAACTCTTTCTCCATCTTTGTTCGGAGAATACGAGGGAAGTACTTATTGAAAAATAAGTTCTTGAACTCGTCCCATTCCATAGACTCAATTTCATCCCTTTGCCTCGTATTCTTAATAAGATTCCACCATTGATCAGCATCTCCTTCCAAACGATACACTACTAGGATGACTTTATCATGTTCAGAACATTGAAGAACTGAAAATATCTTTTCAGTAGTACTAATCCATTGTTCAGAAACTAATGGATCAGTAGACCCACTGAAAGAAGGTGGACGCTGCCTCATGAAGGATTCAACAGAATGTTGCTCCTTCCTTTGCTCGTTTGGAAGTCCTGCATGATTCATAGCTTGAGAAAGTTGTGTGATCATGGCTACAAGATTTTGCATTCCAGCTCCCATATCGTTTGGTTGCTCAGGGGGACAATCATTGCATTGCCCATCGCATTCCGCATTAACACGGTTCCTTCGGGTTCCAGCCATTGACTAAAACCAAGAAGAATAGTGTGAGCAACACTAATTATAATAGGAAGACCACATAATTCAAGAATAAAATTTTCATGCTTAAGGTCTTATCCTAGGTTATTCAAGGCCATTTCTAAAACACTAAGATTGTGTTCTATGCTTAGACTTATCCTTAGGGTTCTTACTAAGGCTTTCACATCCTAGTTTCCAAAGGTTGACTATACCTTTCCTCTGATACCAACTATAATGACCCATACTTTACATACATTGTTAATACTTCAAAATTGAAGTACACTTATTACAACATATGACAAAACCACAAAGGATCGTATAGGTATAGTGTCTTTAGAAACTGGGAAACATAAACAACTGGTTCATAAATCTTCTACAGTGTCTCTCATTTATTTCATCATATCTAGGGTCCCTTTTAGCATATTCTACTTAATATCCATCTTCCTGACCTGGGGAAAAGAAAACATAAAAGGGTGAGCTCAAATGCTCAGCAAGGGCAAATAAAGGGAATAAAAATCATATCATATCTTTTTGAAAATCATAACCTGCAAAAGAGATCATAATATCTTAACATGGAATAAATCATAGAAGTGAAAATGAGATCACCATAATCATAACATGAAACTTGAAACTTTGTGGCATGCACACATAATAATGGAAAATCATTTCTTTTTAGTCATGACTCATTGCCAAGACTATCTTAGTGGACAAAGTCCCTTTCTGAACCGAGTTCACTCCTCGTTTCAGTCCTGTATCACTGAACCGAAATAACCTTCCGTTCTAGCCATGTCTATCTCATGAGATATAAAATCTTTACCCAATGCATTGGAGGGAGATATAGGTCTCACCCATCTTATAATGAATCCTTTCTTATGTGTGCCACATAATCATAAACCATACATCATAGCGTAACCCATGTAATGAAAATGGAATTCTTAAACAACATGACATCATAAAACAATTCATATAAAATAAAGGAATTCATAAAAATGTTTCCATCACAACATAATCAAATCCATGTAATAATAGGGATAAAAACAGAACCCTTTTATTATCTTAGATGGAAAATAATTTTGATAAAATACTTGAACTCCATTCTTGAGGAAAATATCCTTTCTTCTTCAAAAACATTTTTCCTTTCATAACATGTCATATAACTTTAAAATAAAAGAAGTTGATTAAAAATAAACTTGAAAACCTGTAAAGTAAGCTTCTTGGAAATAATGTTTTAAAAATCCATTCATGCCGTAAAAGTTAAAAAAAACATTCTTCGTACTTTTGTCGGAAAAGTCAAAAAGTACCTCGTACGACAAAAGATTCCTTTCATACATATTACTAAAAACTCACCGAAGGGTAAAAATGGATTTAAACAATTTTAGGTGGATGGAAATAATATTACATATTGATGAAACATGGATGTGGATGATAAAATACACCCCAGTAAATACTTATGAATAAACAATCTCGGATAAAAATGAGATTGTGATATTTCCCTTACCTTAGGTCCGATTTGCTTTGTACGTGTCCGAAGCTCCTGTATAATGGTTTAAATAATGTTATTGACTTATTCCAGAATCATACATATTGATATGATATCATATATGGTCATATTCTTAGCTTCTTGTTAGTAATATTTCATTGTTACCTGTTACTCGGGTCTTTATTGCCTTTTGTTCTTATGCGTGTTTTGCCGAATACATTCTTATTCTTCTTTTAAGTTTATAGATTCCTTATATCCAGAATGGTATTAGTGTAACATATATCATATTTATTCATTAAATTCATTTATATAATTACTATGTAATGATGATCATGTAGAACGAGTCGCATCACATCGTGGAGACGGTATTCCGTACGTACGCACGAGTGATGATATCGTTCCTATGATCGTGGAACTGTATTGGAGTATATATATATTATTTCAGTAACAGTATTACTTTATAATAATCATAAATAGTTACTCATTACACCATTATACCCATCCTTGTAAGGTGGTTGTGGAAAATAGATTACACCACGGCGTGGAGACGGTATTCCGTACGTACGCACGCGCGGTGATTTCATTTTTCCTTGGGATGGATAGAAGGTGAATTAAGGGTTGTTTAATATTTATAATAACATATCAGTATGTAAGTAATACTGATGTTATTACTTTATCATGAAACAACTAAAGAAGAAGAAGTTGAAGAAGAAAGAAATTGAAAAGATCGGTAATGGATATTACCTCTTCTTTGGAACGCCTCTTTGAATCCTCCACTTAGGGAACTAAGATTGGTCTTTGAAGAAGACCAGGACCTCTAGGATTATTCTAGGGAAGTGGAGAGGATAAAATGTCAGGGGTTGGCTGAGCTTGAGTGCTCAAATTGGTGTGAGGAGGAGGGGGAGGAGGTGCCCTTTTATAAGGGAGGAGAGAGGAACCTTAGGAATATCTCAAAATATTATTTTATATTAAAGTCAAAATCGGTTTATAATGGTTCCAAAGGGTCTTATTTCGAAGATAAAGTGGGGAAGGGTCTAAATCCTATCAACCAATAAGATTTAGACAAGTTTAGGGTATTATTTTAACCTTATCAATTAGATTTAACTCTAAGTTAAATAATTTAACTTTTACCATGTCTTTTTGTTTTCTTTCACTATATGGTTAATACACTTACTATAACATGCCAAACGAACCCCAAATTGTTTATTATTAATATATATATCCTTATCTAAGTCATTTGGCCGAACCTTAGATTTTTAGGAATAAAATAACAATTAATAATATAATATTTGATTTAAAAACTATTTTGTGTCAATTTTGACACTATTTGATATATGATTTTTGTGAAAGTCATAACAGAATTATATGTTCGAACCAAGTTGATTAAATCAACACTAATATAACATAGTAACCTAGAAAATTAGTGGAATTCATAAAAAGTCTCAAATTACATTTATTTTGGTGTTTATAACATCAATTATGTCAATATTTCATTAATAAGATAATTACTGCATCATCATTGTGTCATAAATAAATTAAATTATTTAATGTCTAAAAATTACAAATAAAATACCATTATGTAGGAAATCTTTTTATCTTTATAATTAATATTTACAATCGAATTTATCTTATGTATAACCCCATATTAAAAATGATTTACTTATTAAACTTTGATTTTAACTATTTTAACCCTTCTTTAAATAAATTAATAATAAATGTCCTAATCTAATCCAAGTGGGCCTAAATGGTCATATTTTATTCCTAAGTTTGTTTTTGGTCGAATTACACTTGTCCAATAGAATTAGGACATGTGTTAGGGTAATATTAATATCATATTTACCCTTAGTTACCCTATTTACTATTAACCGCGGTAAAAATAGTAAAAAATTACTATTCACCAAAAAATTATTTTTATCTCATTGAACCACATTTTACTTACTGATATCAACCGTGTCTGTCGGATTTTTGAAATTCCATTCACAGAAGCGGTAAAATTAAGTTTTATGCAAAATTCAGTTTTTAACCTACCACTTAGTGGTTTCACTATTCATCAAAAATTGAAAGTTTTCAGAAAAATACCAAAATTTCACCCTAGGCTAATTTCGATATTCTGAGTCCAAAAATGAAGTCCATTTTGAAAAATAAAATTTATAAAATTTCAAAAAGTGGTTATTACTATTCATAACGGCTAGTTTTAATAGCATATTGTTGTTTAGTGAAACTCGGTATTGCGTACGACGCAAGCTATCGAGGAAGGTCGCGATTGTGTGTAAAGCAAACCAAGCAAGTGTTGTGTAGAAAAAGATTCCTTTGATGATTTATATAACATAAAAGTCTCGGGTGTTACAACAGGGAAAATATTTCTCAAAAAACATTTTCCAGAAATCCTTCCATCCCTTCACCTCAATCTCTTCCTCAGGGTTCATATTTTTAATCAATGTCCACCATTGATCAGCTTCACCATCCATATTATAAGTTTCCATAATAACTTTCTCTTTTTTAGAACATTGAAGGACAGATAATATCTTCTAAATGGAGTTGATCTATTGTTCAGAAATTAAGGGATCAGATGATTAATTGAAAGTAGGATACCTTTGTCTCATAAAGCTCTGGATTGCAACTTATTCTTTCTTAGGGGTGTTTGTACATTCTACTTGACCCAGGTTTCGATTCAAAACATGATTTAACTAAGATATTATCATGAAAAAAATTTCAATTCCTGCTCTCATCATATTGGGAAAGTCATTAGGACAGTCATCACGTTGATCTTCACATCGGTTATTAGCCTGATTCCTCCTATTACCAGGCATTGGCTAGAATAAACAGAAAATTAGGGATGATTATCTTAAACAGTTAAACATATAAAGGGTAATGTAATAAAATTAAATGGATAACTTATAAATTACATTTATCTCCTTAACTTATTAATTTTTAGGCTTCGATCTAATTTATCCATGATCTACTTCCTAACATATATTCTTATGAGATCTTTTTTTTGATCCCTTAATAATAGTTTGTACTAAGATTATAAATTTAAGGAAGAAAATCCCCCAGGAGTTTTGAACCAAGAGTGCAGAAAGTCATGTTATTGTGCACCAGTTCACGTTTGAGTCTAGCTCAAATATGTGTTTTTAGGTTTTACTACTAGATACATATGAGCTAGATCCAACTCTACTTGTTCATATCCAAACAGGGATATATTTACTTGATAAACCACTTACTCTATACTCACCAAAATTTAGGGATTCTTTTCTTATAATTAGTCTTATCCCTAAGTCTCTTTCTAGAATTTTCAAATACTAATCCCAAAAATAACTAAACTTATCCTATAATACCAACTATAATAACTATGCTCTCTATTTCATATTTAAACATGATTTATTATATAAACTTGCACTTAATACAACTCAAAATATTGAGAGACCTGGTATCTTTGGGGATTAGGAACATTACATAACAACTTAAAACATGAAATACACATCTTTATTGAAAACTTCTTTTACATGATCGCAATATTCCTTTATACATAGCATTGCATTGTATAACCTAAGGATATATATAAGAGAAGGGTGATCTATAAAGCCCAGTAAGGGAATAAACAAGGCATAACATGAAGAATACAATACATTTTAGGCAATAGGCATATTAATGGATCATAAGGGAAGCATGAACATAAAGTCATGATATAACATGATTATCATAACATGGAAATGTGGCAACAACATACAACATGGTATTAGCATGAGCCAAGGCTCATTGCACATGGATTAGCATAAGTAAACCTTCATTGCACGTGAATTATCACAAGTAAACACTCATTTCACATGAATTATCATGAGTAAACACTCATTGCACATTGTGTATCATGATACTAAACATTACCCAATGCATTGGAGTGCTATTAGGGTGCACCCTTCATAATCATTACGTTATCATGTATAAGTGTGCCACATAGATCATATAACACGGATTCATTAAGAATAATAATTTATTCCACGAGTAGGTAAAATGGAATACATACATGTAATTCCCAAATAAATAAGTACATGATCATAAAGTTGAATACCCTTGATAGAGAAATTGGTATGGTATTCACTACATGATGATTTTGGCAAGGAAAATCATGGTGCAATTTCGGCAGCATAACAATGTCAAATACAAATTTGTAAAATGGTTTGATGAGAGAGGAAGGTGTATCTAATAATTTATGGATATTAAGGAGTTATGTAAGAACACATCCCAAATCAATCAAATGGAAATTAAAAGGTGTGACATAAAAGAGGTGCTTGAAGAAAGAGGAGAGAGGGAGATCCCTTATGGAATTTCGGCATAGTAATGGGTTAGGTAAGGGTCCAAATGAGGGGGAATAAATGATCCCTAATTCACATAACATAAAATTTATAGTAGGTAATTTATTATAAAAGGATGAAAAAATAACCAATTGAAACTAAAAATACTAATTTCAAACATGGTTCCTGAATTGAAAGGAAGAGAGAAAGGTGGGATCACTTACTTGGATGTGTCATCCCAAAGGATTGGAAGAGGATTATTAGGATCTTGGGGCTTCCTTGGTAGGAATCTAGGGAGCAGGGTGAAGAGGGTGTTCTAACTTCAAAGAGCTTGAGTAAAGAGAAATGAGTGCTTGGGTGGCTTTATATAGGAAAGGTGGGGGAATTCATTATTATTTTGGTTTCGGACACTACACACTAAATTATTCGAAACCAAAAATAATACCATGGTTTTTTCCCATAATTTATGGAAAAGGTGAGTAGAATAAATTATTTTATAAGTACAAGGTCCAAATATATTAAAATATTTCCCTTGCCTTTGTGGAGGTGAGTCACACTTTCAAGGAAATGATTTTAGAATCTTAAAATATATTATATGTCTTGGAGGATTCACTAAGGCTTTATAAAATAAATCAAATAAACCTAAAATAACATTATTTTAAAGTAAAACATATATTTGGATGAATATACCTTTTATATTATTTTATTACATCACCATTGGGTCATTATGATGTCATAAAACGCATTATATATTTATAAAGTATTTAATTTTTACCCAAAAATTCGACTGTCTTAAAAAATTATGAAAAATTCATTGTTGGATAATTTTGAAAAAATAATTCCCAAAAAATATTAATTTTATCTAAATAATTTTATAAATATGGGAATTTTCACTTTTAAAATAAAAACGGACATTTATTGAAAATTGATGTGTTTTGAAAAAAACAGTTTTCAAATATTAATAAAATTTATATTTGACTTCATAAAAATTATATGAACATTTATATTTTATAAAATTAATTTAATAATAATATTTTATTAAAAAATAATTTAATTCAAAAATCCATTAATTCATAAAAATAGATTTCTTAATTGAATTTGAATATTAACCAAAAATACTAGTTGTTCTTTAAAAATCATTTACAAAGTAATAATAATAAAATGAAAGTATATTCATTATTATATAAAAAATAATGAACATAATAATAATGATAGGGTCTTGTTACATATCCCTTTATTACACCATCATACGCCCTAAGAGTAAGGTGTGCGATGGTGGGGCTTTCCTAGGGTTGTTCGGTGAACATGGTTTGGGTCGTGATCTTGATGAGCTTGAACTTCTCCCATAGGCAGTTTTTCTCATGATTAAGTTATTGGATCTTGACTTGGGATTGGTCTAGGTAAAATCCTAGGAATGATATCTCCCTTAGAAGCTATGATAAAAGGATTTCATAGGGTACGATCCTACTGGTTGAGGCCATCACTTCCTTTCTCTATGTCAAAAGGATTTGTTAAAACCCTATATTTATACTAGTAATGTGATCATTGTTCAATGGCTATGTTATCAACGGTAAGAATACTTAACAATAATTTAAATAAAATTGGATATAATAAAACAATTAGAGTTCATCTATTTTCTATATACATAAGACATTTAATTAAAAGAAATGGAATTTTATTCATAAATGTTTGGGTCATTACAACACAGGTGTCCCTCCAAATGGATCCTTCTAATAGTCATCACTACCAACTCCACATAGAAATAAACCCTCAATATAATGAGGGTGTTTCCTTGAGGAGTTCAGCCCAGGTCACTCAAACCCGGGCACTCATGACAGCCCATTGAGGGGAGAGACCAGTCAGTAGGTAATAAGGCCCTACCTTTATTCCTTCCAAATAATCCTGCTAACAAAATACATTGGAAAGATGTGAGCAAGAACACAGAACATCCTGCATCCATCAAGCCTTATGGAATAATTTTGAAGCATCCAAAGAAGCATGTAAACAAAATATAGCAACAAAACATGAGTAGGTGCACACACCTCCCAACATCTATCAATCTTTCCAGCCTAATATTGCAGTATTCAAAGAAACTAGCTGAAAGATCCCGGTGAAAAATAGTGGGAAGACCCATATATATGCCCCTTCACCTGATTACTATTGGTATATACCGATAAGAAATGGAGTACAGGAGCAGGAATGCACCCTTACTCCAACCACATAATGGGGATATATCCCTATTGTGGCTGCTAAAGTCACCCAACAAATCCTGGAAATAGTGAAAGGGAAGGCATAAATGTCTTCTCACATTTTACAAACCTGTTATGATATTATAATGACATTAGAAGTGTTTGAGGAGAAGACACACAACTCCATCCCCAAAATTGAGATGACTCATCAATACAATATGATGGTCACTTTGGAGTAGAAACATATCTCTACTCTCATCCAAGAGGGTCATGGTCAAAACCCTATGATATATGGATAACTATATCGGGACCATACCCTTTTTTTAACTAGAGTTCATCAGTCTACCCTAGTGGACACTTCAGGGTAGGCACATATCCCTTCCAAAATTATAGTTACTTGTCTATAAATTCTAATAGTATCACAGGAGATAATAAAATAATATTTTCAATATGAAAACTATTATCCACATAAATCATCCCCAATCACTTGCAAAAGAGAATCCAAAAAGAAAATTCACCAATGTTGATTAGAAAGTGAAGATTTGGTCCATGATACTTCTCTACTTAATACAATATTTCTTGAATCCCTGATAAGTTTATCTATGGTGTCTTATGATCCTACTCTTCTATTAACAAATTACTAAAATAGTATTTTCAATTATGAAGGTTCTCCTTGAATCTTTTCTACCAGTAATTTCAAATGTCCTCCCCATAAATATTCCCATAAAGGCTTACTTCATGTTCATAATCTAATAAATCATGAGATCATATCTATTTATGATCACCACAGAAAGCCTCTACATAGACAAAAAATCAAATATAAATGATTTCCTCTCCTTTCTATCATCCTCCATGAAGGTCTGCCCTAGGGTAATCACTATAGGAATTTTCCTTGCAATCAGATGTCAAGTCATAATGGTAGTCCTTCCCATAATAGAATTCACTATGAAGGTCATCCCTGAAATGAAATTTCATTTCATCAAGTAGGTCCTCCCCTTTCCAAATTAACTATGAGAAATACCTCCTATCATGAGGAACTTGGGAAAATGACACTTGTCATGCTTGATTCCTCTTTATTGTTAAGTGAAATCCTTTCTCAAATGAAAGATAGTTAAAGGAAACAGCTATTCTCCAAACCACCCTTGGATTTCCTACCTTCCAATATAAAAATGGAAATTCCTTCTAAACCTATTATTTACAATAAATCAATAGGGAAACTTCTACATTGGTCGGATCAGGTTGAGAAGACTCTTGAAAAATATGAAAAATACTTATTTCCCATGATGATATAGTTGGATAAACACAATAAATTAATTCATCTTCTAGCCTTTAGTCACTCCCCAATACAGTATTCCAGAGGCATTGTTGGAATATTGTGTGCATGACATCTTCTTGAATATATGGACCACTCTTCGTCACTTAGAAATGAAATTACTTCATTATAATGAATATCCAATCCAAATAAAGGTAATAGAAGGTATACACTATTAAATTGACTTGGTGGACCTCCAAGCTACACAACACCCAAAATTGGGAAAATAGTAAGGAGTCCTCCAACATTCATGTCTCAATGCGTTAAAATATTTGCATTCGTTGATCGTCATTGCCCTAGTTGATTTTTATATCAGAGGATGGGAAAACCCCATAAATTTTCATTTCACCTCAATCTGCGATCTAAAAATTCATCCCAAAATTTAAATAATGCAATTTCATATCCTCATGTCAACTTCAATAAAAAAACTCTATTCGTAATAGATTTCATGATCATCAAAAATAAGCTGTGGAAAATTCTAGAAGAAATCAAGATAAAAGTGAGTGATCCATAGAAAGAATCATGCATCAAAAATATGAAAATATTGAGTAATCCTCCCACCTAAGGGATGCTAATTTTCAATTATCTCCAATATCATTGGAAGTATTTGGATCAATTGAAAATAAAACAATGCATTCATCCCATGTTTGAATAAATCTCTATAAAATCAAGAGAGCAGCTACAATGGTATCAGCCACTGCAATCTATGAGAAAAACTTGCCCAGAGGGCTAGGGGGTTTTTTTAACATAGTATTGAGTTCATAAAACTAGGCTCAAAAGGGTTTGAAAATAGAATTTGAGAGGCATTGCACCATGGGGATGGATGATTTTTTACCTCAACCTTCTTCTCAATAAAAGTTGATATTTTTATGTTTATGGGGAATTCCATAATATAGATCTTCCTAACTCATCCTATATTATGACCCAATGTCCTCACATGGAATATGAACAAAAAAAATATCCAAATATTCCAATCAGATCACCATTCGTAAAATGATTCCAAAAGGATAGTAGAATGAGAGAAAGAGGCCTTATAGCAGGCACAAAAAAATAAATTTCTCAAATAAGATTATTAAATGCATTCAATGAGTTTCAAATTAGTCAACATCATTATCACCACCCCTACATATGCTAAAAAACACAAGACTCATACAAAGGAATAAGATGAGGAAGTTTCTATTTTTAATATGATCCACACTGAAATGATTAGATAATGTGTGTGTACCTAAAATCAGAGTCTTTTTATGAATTTTGGGATTCCCTCAAATGCTCCAATACTACCTCCTAAACAAGTATCCCCCAAAGAAAACAGTAATGGTAAGGTCATACCCCACCCACCTCTTGAGGGGTTGAACTCCTCACACTTGAGGAAATATTTGATCAGTAGGATAAAGAGATAAAGGAGCTGAGAAAACTAAATACAGAACTTCTCTAAGTCGACATCCATAAAAGATATGTTCTACAACTAGATACAAAACTCACACTCCCAATATAAATACCACAACTAAGTGGGTTCACCCCAACAACTGAAATAGAACCATAACATCCACTCAACATGAGGGACCAAAAACCAATATATTTGGACCCCATGGAAGCAAAATATCAGTAGTTCCCTCAATTTTTTCCAAAACCAGAGCTGGGTCAGACACATCCTCATAGACCATCCCCTATAGGCTACCTACCATAGGTAAAAACATATCCACCATAGATGGACCTACCTATTTCTTCCCCTTCTCAAGATCATATTCAACTATAAATCCCTCAATGTCTTATCAATACTATTGAGTCATTGGAATCTTGATTGCAATCTATAGAAGAAAGGTGTACAGTGGTATAGCCAGAAATTAAGGCTTACACTAAATGAGTGGATCCGACTCCTCCCCTATAGAACTTTGGTAACCCTACATTTCTAATTTTTAATGTCTAGGGGGACATGGAGCATCATTTGTTTAATTTAATGTATTGTTTTGATCCCATTATAGGGACCCCTTCATAATAAGAATTAATGAAACTTGTGTGCCTTATGAAAACACTACAAGGGACAGCCTTCGTATGGTACACTAGTTTTCCGGCACAATCAATCATGGGATGAGAAGATCTCTGTCAGTAGTTTCTCTTTTAATTTATATTAACATTGTATAAGATTAAAGTCATTGACCTCTCAAACTATAAATAGTGGGAGAATAATTCAGTCTCATGTTTCATTTCTTTATATAAGGGGTTTACCTACTCTCTAAACCTACATCTTACCCAAGAATATTTTTTGTCCATTTGTATAGAGAATACTCATGAAAATTTGTACACATTATTCATCTATATGAAATATAAAGGTGGATTTTGGGATCTATCTGCAGTTACTAAATGATTTTTGAGTTTTGAGTAATTCCATCTTCTCAAGGGAAAAGAATAGATAAATCAAAGGTTATAGCAATCACTCTTAAGCCAAGACCTACACCGGTTGTAGCTCTAAAACCCACTACATATTGTCTAGAAACACCTCCTAAGAAATAGCAACAACACCCACGTCATCAGGAAGATTTAAAGGAGTATAGGAGAAAACATTTTTAAGAGATAAAGAACAAATTTTATTCATTCCAATATGAACATGTCCCTGGATACTTCATCACGGCTATGGAGAATAACTTTATCTAGTTGTCAAAGCCCAAGAGGCCCGATCAGGCTAGTCTCGATGATCACCCTAATTATTTCCCCTATAACCAACCATTTGGGCACACCATCTAAGAATTATTTTTTTATCAAAGGCATCCTATAAAAAATTATGGACTCTGGGTAGAAAATATGGTCAAACTACCCATGCAAGTAGCATGTGTTTCTGTCCCCCATAGGGAGGAAGAGTGCGAATGGAAAGAAGTTACCAAATAGAATTTACAGAAGTTCAGTTATTATATGACTAGAAAAATAATAAAATTAAGCCATTATATACTTATAACATAGTTTAAACAACCAAATATTCCTTTAACCACTTCCACTATGGCACAGGAGGCTCAGTTAGTAGTGCATTCCTCCAAAGGAAAATCTTTTAAAAAATGACATGGATAGAAGGGTGGGAATAAAACATAGGAAGATGAACCTATATCAAGGAAAATTTTGTATTTTACTCTCTCATACTTCATTCCTTTGGTCCCCAAAGTTCGGACAATGTCCCCCCAAATGATACCATAAGATTTCTCCCACCATACATAATTCTCATTAGACGATTAATTAATATTTGGCTCCATTAATGTCATTAAATAAATGAAAATATTATATAATTATGAATATATCCATAAACCTGAGTTCTCTAAATCATATTGGGAAATTATTAGAAGATGCCATAGGGTCTGAGGATGCATGGGAAGATGTGGCTACGACAAAAATCAATACTCCATCCATGTCCCTACTCAAACCATATATGTTGTCAAAACTCATGGGAGACCCCTCCAACGGGCCGAGAAGGAGTGTAGAAGTTACTATATATCTATCAGGGGTCACCCTAACATGTTCATATTATAAGATTTATTTGAGGGGATTCAATTATAATATTGACTTAGGCAAGAAGGCGGACCTATTCTGTCTGAGTCACCAAGTATAGGAGCACCTTTAACTCCTATTCAAAGGGTTGATCTACCTATATAAAGTGCCTAAGTTTCTAAATAACCCATCAGAGATCATCATCAAGTTGGTGACCACAAGAATTTAGCCAATAAGTATGACATTCTAAATAAATTGGCCCTATTTTTTGCCAAGTTTTTGATCCTATATTCTTTAGGTATATCAAAAGACCTCTCGTAAGCACTCGTAGAGGATTTTCTACGCCCTCGTGAGTTTAAAGATGAAGTTTACACTACTAAAATATATCATGTGATGATAGACCCTATAAAATTACACATAATCATTTCTTTAATAGAGTAAAGAAAGGACTAAATTACACAAGGACACATAAATGATGCTGATATCTAATGGAATTTCAATGATAATGGCTCAGGTGTCAACCTCATTCTAATCTAAACACTCTATAAATTGTGTTACAGCAAGGCCTACTTGTACCCTTCCTCTCTAATGCCGCAAGGTTATGAAAAAAATCAAACAAAATCCCCTCAGAAGAATCAAGCTCAGGGATTAGTTTGGGTATCTTTTATCTGATTTAGAATTTCTAGTTGTCTTGCAATACACGGCTTTCAATGTTCTGTAAGGAAGGCCTTGGTTTCATCATCACATGGAAGTCCCATCTTTATACCACCAGTGCCTAAAATATTTCATTAATGGTAAAATTGAGAACTTTCATGGTGGTAAATCCCCATTTTAATCATGTGAATTATAATACATTGATTCAATTTTATAATATATATAAGGGAAATAGCCTAAGACTAATGGTGTTTCCCAGTTCACTACCTCAAATTACCTAGAAATGACCCCAACCAATCCCTTAAAACTGATTAGTAAAGAATATTTGTTTCCCATCAATAATATTAAAGTAATGGTACCAAATTTAGGTTCATATTAAATAACCTTTGTGATATCATCGGTGAAAACGGATTCCAACAATGATAAAAGGTTCAACGACTCTCCAGATAGTGGTAAAACCTTGGATGAAAATGACCTCATTCCATCCCTTTAGAATCAATAGATCCTTAGCTCATAATCTGAATCTGAAGTGGTTATCATGCAACCAAGATAGAGTGAATATACTCATTATTTGTACTCTATTTTCCATATGAAACTTTAAATAAACCCCACATGATCAATCAGGTTGAAGAAACCTACTTCACCTTATAAAAGTCAAAATGATGACTCCTCTCGTAACTCTAAAAAATTTCCTTCATCACTTAATCCCCTTAAGAGTAATGTAGAAGATGAAAAGTATGAGTACGTGGAATAGGAAGAGGAGGAGGACCTCAGGGATGTCCCTCCATAATTCGAGTAGGGTGTCTCTTCCACTATTTATGAACTCAAACCAATAAATCTGGGAACAGAGGAGGACCCACGACCCATATTAATTAGTGCATAAAATTCATTCAAAGAATAATATTTATATACTTCATTTATGAAGAAACATTGGGATGTGTTTCTCTAGAATTAAATATAATTTCAAGGCATCGATCCGGAGGAGACCACTCACCACATAGGCTTTCCAAAAAACCACCAGCAATACAAACAGGCATCAATAAGGATGCACCTAACTCACACAGCCAAAATTGAGGATGTTTTTGATAATATTATTAAGTAAAATTTGATTTAGTAGGACAAATATCCAAAATTTATTACCAATATATTCTTATTAAAGAATAAGAATGGGAAAATCAGGGTTTGAATCAATTTCTAAGATCTCAAGTGGTACTACCCGAAAGATGATTTCCCGGTTCCAATCATGAAGCTACTGATTAATGAAATGATTAGATACCAATATCTCTCCTTCATGTATGTCTATTTAGGTTATAATAAAATTTTAATGGACCCATAATATGAATAATAAACCTCCTTCAAGACCTCCTAAGGAGTATTCTACTAGTGGGTGATGCGCTTTGGATTAAAGAATGAAGGTGCTACATATCAACGTGTCATGCATCACACCTTCAAAAAAAATTTAGTAAGTATTTTAAAATTCTATATCAATGATATAATGGATAAGTCTCAACATTATTCAAACCACATGGATGATCTTGAGACAATATTGAAAAAAATTTGATAGCATAGCCTAAATATGAACCCCTTGAAATGCACTTTCGTATTTACCTCAAGAAAGTTTCTCTACTTTTTGGTATGCTATTGTGGAATAAAATTAAACCCTGATAAGAACAGATAAATTCTAGGTCTATCACATCCTTAAAACCACCAAAATTCTATGAGTTTGTAGGGACATCTTACTTGCATTTTATGATTTATAATAGGCCTCACAGGAAAATTTTTCCTTCACTGGGTTGATGAACAAAGGGGTTGTATTTCAATGGGTTGACGACTACCAAGAATAATTAAATATCCTTAAGAAATATCTATTGATCCCACCTGTTGAGGTTAAATCACTCATTTTGTTTGTGAAATCCCTAGAAATATCACTAGGTGATCTCCCTGTATAAAATAATGATGATGTGAATGAGAAAAATTCTCTATTATCTCATTAAAACCATTCTTGATATTGAGACTCACTGTTCAAATATAAAGAATAGATTTCTTGTGTTAATATCTATGGTTCATAATCTATGGCACTACTTGCATCACTATAAGGTCCATTTGTTCTCTCGTAACTACCCACTCAAATACATCCTCAACAATCCTATGTTGACTAGACATTTGGCATGGTGGGTGGTGATCTTATAGTATTTTTACATTCAATTCATTACTTAGAAATTAGTAAAGGTTTTGTATTTTAAAGACTTACTTGAAGAACATCCATCATCAAAAAAACATCATTAATTTCTAAGTTTTCTAATGAAGAGATCTTCTATTTTCAAGATGGACCCCAGACATGGGAGATATATTTTTACAGCTCATCTAGATTATCAGGAGGGGATAGAATGGGAGATCACAAGACAAATAGAGTCAGGTTGGGAGTCATTTTCATCTCTCCAGCAAAGGCAGACTTTCCTTACTCCTTTCTATTTTCATAATTCTATATAAATAATGAGACAGAATATTAATCCCTCGTCATAGGGATAGAATTAGTGCTTCAAATTCTGGTGGACCACTTGAAGGTAAATTTTGATTCAGTGTTAGTAATCAATAAAATAATAGATATTATGATATCAAAAAGGAAGAGTTAATCCCCCTTCTTAATGATGTCTAGGGACTAATGGCAGAATTCCCCTCAGATTAAACATTAGCTCACATCCCATGATCACGGAATTCCTAGTAAGACACATTATAAAATGTAACTATGGCTTTGGTAGATCCATACCAGCATGAAATATTCATCATTATTGTGCATCATTAATGGTTTCTCTTTTCTTCATGTTGACATGGAATAAATCAATGAGGTTAATTCCATCTCAGAACTATATGGTCCTACAACCAGTTGGATAATACCTATTGTGGACTACCTTAAAAATGTAGTGCTCTCATTAGACAGAGCTAGAAAAGAGAAAATAAGATGATGATTGGCCAACATTACTCTTTATTATCACCAAAATAACCATAAATTACTCTATAAATGAGGATTTGATGGAGTCCTTATCAAGTGAATTGATGGATAAGAGACTATTAATGTCATGAAATAAGTAAATATCAGAGTCTGTGGTGTCATGATTTCCAATCATATCTGAAGTATTGAATATTTCTATCCTTTAATGACACAGGACTACATAAAATTCACCAAGAAGTGTCATTATGACCATGTGCACACCAAATTCATCCATAAACCCCTAAAGTTTCTACACAAATCCTAGTACTCCTAGCCATTTTCCATATGGGGAATGGATTTGTATGTCTTTATACTCTAACTATGACCAATAATTTCAAAAACATCCTCACTGCTACCAACTTCTTCTTCAAATGGGCTGAATAAATACCCCTCAAATAATTTAGGACCAAAACCATTATCATATTCATGAAATACAACATCATTACCATATTTTGTGTTTCTTATTTAATACTGACAGACAACGATAGCAATTTATGTTATACTGAGTTGGAGAAACTATATCAGGAGTATAATATCAATTCAAACCATTTATCTCACTATCATTCAATTGATAATGAACTTATAGAGGCATTAAAAAAATACCTTAGCAAACATGCTCTATAAAATTGTGGATAAAGACAAAAAATCTAGGCCTAACAAGCTCTTTAATTCCTTATGGTCCTATCATAATAAACCCCACACTGCCACACAAGTGACCCTGTATTCATTGGTATATGGGATAGAGGAAATCCTTCCCATTGAGTTCTAATTACCCCCACTCCATGTTTCTATATTTTTTCAACTATCTCTGGATGATTAATCTCAAAAATTACTGAATGAATTTGAGTAACTTTATGAGATAATACTACATACTTCACATCACTTGGAGGTCCACCAAAATCGGATATCATGGGATTTTAACAAGAAAGTTCACCTATTCTTGTTCCACCAAGGAGAGTTGGTACTGGTCCTCGATACCCTGATGATACCATGGAAGAAACTTCAAAAACATGATCCAAAGTGGGAGGAACCTTATTCCATACATAGGGTCCACTCTAATGGATCTTATTCCTTTATCTTGATATATGGAGCACTTTTTATGGGCCCTATCAATGTAAGGTTTCTTAAGAAATTATTCATGTGATAAAGACACCATCATCTTTTATACATGACATTAAACTACAAACAGTCATTAGTCATGTATTTATGACCTTAAAAGGCACATATTTCAGCATCATCACATGATGATAAACTACAAAACATGTATTCCCAGATTCAAGACCTTAAAAGGCACACTATTTGGTCATGTATGCATGAACTTAAGAGGCGCATATTTCATCCTCATCGTGTGATGATAAACTACATGACATATGGTTCTGGATTCAATAACTTAAAATGTACCATAATTGGTCATGTATTCATGACCATAAAAGGAATAACATAGGGTCCAAGTTGTATGATAAAAAATACAAGACACCATATTCTGAATTGTAATACTTTAAACTACATGGCATAACATCCAAGTCATTAGATGTTAAACTGTACAACAAAATTCTTTCCGCAGTATATAAAACTGCATGGTTCAATTATTTATTTCATGATGTAAATTTTCATAACATTTTAGCCCATGCTTGAGTGGATCACAACCCTTGGTGCTGGTCTTCTACCTCACCTCCATCCTGGAACTACATGTGTCTTTATTCCCATCTAAATGGTATATATAGTGACACCTAGACCTTATTTCCTTGACCCAGACAAGAATCCAAGAAAATACCCCCCCCCCACATACAAAAAAAATCTATGCGGGGAAATTCACATTGCACATCCAATATCGGTCCAAATGTTTCCTTTGTGCTCAGACGCATTCCTTCCACGCATCATACTCCTTGTCCTCAGTAATTTTGGGTCTCCATAATCTTTACTTGGCCATTGATGATAGAATTTTTGATTCCTGAGGACATTTATGTTTTGGCTATGCATTGATACTCCTCGGTTTGGATTTACATAAGTCACCTACAAAAGGGCCTGCCAAATATAGTCACATTTATCCTAAGGAGAAACATATTATATCTATGTAAGCCTTGAGAAAATTTTGTGTATAATTTATTTTCAAACATGGTTCATGTTAAGTTCTTGTATTTTTATCCCATGTCACTTCTCCTAGTCTAATAACCACCAAGATCATGGTTTACAATTTCCTTCTTCATGTTCGATGTATGTCAGAGAATCCTTGGATCATTATTCCCTATATCACTCATCTTTTCCATAAAATTGGGAAAACTTTATCCTTACCATATGATGTTAAAATGCATGGTTTTCTAGAACTATGTACATATTGATTCTCATTCTCATGAGATACAAAGTGACTCTTGGATCCTACAACCTAGTCCAGCCACCACAAGATAAAAATTATCATTTCCTTACTTATAATCACCTCTGTGTAGTGAAATAATCCTTTGTCACTCCTTGTTTCTCACACCAAGCATAGATCACATGGTCTTAAGAGTTTTGATAAGGTATTACCTATATGATTGATATGTATCAGTTCATGTTAGGGTTCTAATGGTCCTGGATGAAATACCTTAAAAGACACACCAAAATCCATACCTCATTGTCTTAAACTGCATGGTTGATGTCTCTTGCATGGCATAAATCTAAGAACTATGTGTGTATTGATTATCTCTTTGATGAGATATATAGTGATGATCAGATCCTACATCCTATTCCATTAGAAATAAAAAAAATGCTCACATTTCTTATGTATGAGACAGATCTATATAAGAAGATCTAGTATGGGTTCTCAACCCATTTATGAGCTTGTAGTCAGAAAAATTACTCCTCTCCACACAACAATTTGATTAGTGTATGGAATCTATTCTAGAACTACACGTAGCATGATTCTCACTTTGATAAGATATATAGTGATTTATGGATCCTATATCTTGGATCTAACCACAATAAAAAATCTTTCTTCACTACATATGGGTCATACCTATATTGGAAACATTTCTTCCCATTCATGGGTGATTTTGACATCAAATTCTCCTTCCATACTCAGGAATTTTTGTAACACAAACCAAACTCTATGTCTAGGTAAATATGAATCTCCATAAACATTCTCCTACCATCAGAGATAGAATGTTTGATTCCAAAGGACACCTTTGTTTGATTATGAATTGATACACAACAGTTTGGAATTTCATAATTCTCCCACAAATGTTTCATCCAACCAGAGGCACATTTGTCCTTGGGAGAAACATCTTCTAACTTCCTATGACATAAAAACATTTTTCAAGAAACTGATTTTTTTACCATGGTCCATTGTTATTCCATGTATACTGGTCCCATATCAATTCATAGATCCAGAATCCCTCAGATTACATCTTATAACAATCCCTCCTCACACCTGAAGATGATAGAACATTCCTGGCCAGATCACTATGAAATGGAAAATAACCAATATTTTTTTCAAATATAAATGATTTTAAATTATATCCCTCAATTTCCTTGTAAGAATATGTTAAACTGTATCATGCACATCCTAGTGGTATGACATTAAACTGCATAATGCTTCAATCCTGGTCAAGGAGGAGCCTTTTCTCCTGATGTTGGTCATCCACCACATCACCCCAATGAACTGCATACAACTTGATGCTCATTACATCAAGATTCATAGTGATTTCAAGATCCTCCAATCTAGAAATAATTGTTATAGCATCCAAAACATTTGTGTTCCCCTATTCATGGATATAACTCAGATTTGAGAAAGAGGTTCTGTATTTCTCATAGGATCCCTCCTTTGAAATATTACGATAAAAATATAATTCACCGTCCTTTACATACAAACCAAATTTTTATAGGAGTGGTTTCTCATTCATGTCTTGTGCTAACCCAGATACTCCCTTCATTCGTAGAAATTTTACCTTCACAAAACACCCTCCATGGTCCTGATAAATCAGGATCCTCACAGAGTCCCCTTGGCTATCGATGATAGAATGCCAAATTTTGGAGGAAACCTTTGTTTAACTATGCAGTGATATGCCCCATTTTAGATTTATATAAGTTACCCAAAAATGGATTTTCAACCAGAGGCACATTCGTCCTCATGATAAACCTTTTCTATCTCCATAATCCTCAATAAAATTATGTTGTAAACCACTTTTCAAACATGGTCCATGGTTATTACTTTCATAATTTTCCCATATCATGTCTCAAATCTAGAAATCACAACTCCTGGCCCAAAAATCCCCTTTTTATACTTCAAGGATGTATGAACATTATTAGATAGAAATACCTTCTTAGGTCATCATTTTATAACTCATAGTAAAAGTTGTTTGACCTAAAACACTATTTTCCTTTGTCCAGATTGAAATAATCTAAACTACCGATGAAAAGAAACATAATACTCACTAATTTTAAAACTCACTAAGGGAACCCTAGATAAAAGTTGAGTTTCATCTCACAAGATGTGCAATCAACATGGTTTATGAAATAATTGAGTCATGAAAAGAAATATGCATAGAGATTATTAGGTTGAAAACTGACAATTGACGGCCTAATAAAAATCCAAGTCATGCTCGCTAAGCATTTCTCATATCTGAATTAAGAAAAAATTAGGGAGATGAAAAAAAGACACAATATTCATAGGTTCTTTCATATGAATCTTGCAACAGTCAGACTATGATTGTTGGGTCTAAAGACCTATAAAAAAAATAAGAGCACTCTCTCATTCCTATCAGTATAATTCAACTCATTGACACAATGGAACTCAATTAAATGAGTCATTTTTAGTATTATATTATTATTAAAATGAGTACAGTAACACATAAATAGATGAATAAGGAACAAAAATAATCCTTTCATTCATGTTTTAAAATGAAAAGGAGCTTCCAAATGATAGAGTCACTCCCCCAAGTTTTACAAGTCTTTCTAAACATAGGCTTATATTCATTGGATATTGGCTCCATAATTATATATGGTTTCTAAAAATGCATCTAGTTTTGTGGCAATGGAATCTTCACTTTTAAGAAGTTTCTCCTTCTCCCTAGCAATAAAATATCTTCCTTGTGTCGAGGCCCTCTTCAAGGATTAGTAGATTAGGACCATCTATTTCTTTATGGAATCTATTTCTTCTTGATGATTTACTATTTAGAGATATTTCTCATCAAGGTGACAATGATTATTCCCCACCTTCTTAGCATGGCTAATCTTCTCCTAGGATATATTAGATCTAAGAACTTAGAACTGACATACTAGATGCACCTCAGCCTACTTTGACTCTTTTCTTTTATTACCATTATCAAATGATTGCCTTTACATCATATTGTATTGTGTGGAAATCAAATCCATTATACCCCAAAATGGAAAACATGGTTGGAAGTCAGAGAAGTTGCAAAGAAAGTTCTTAGAGAGGTGTCTATGAAATTATATTTTAAATATCTCACTAGGAAAAAAAGGCATGTGGTGTGAAAGGCATATTGTGCCTCCAAGTCTGACTCAGAACTTCTTTCATAGGGATAGATGTACTCTAGGATTAAATCACTCAATTACTCACTCCACTCCACTCCCTTAAAAATAGTATTAGTTTCACCTTCTTCTATTTGTTGGATTGGCATGGAATCTTATCCCTCAGGCTCGGTTGTGGAATTCTATGGAACTAGATATTAGATTCCACTCCTCTTTAACATTAGGGGGTTAATATATAGGAATGATAGGGAAACAACCACAATAGTTAATAACACTCACCCATTGGTGGATCAACTTCTAGGATTGATGCCTCCCTATCACCCCTAGTCTTAATGATTTGAGTAAGGATCTCCTAACAAGGAACATCCTCTTGAGTTTTCTCATAAACTAGGATAGAGGGATTATATGAATCTCTAACTTTAGGGCCCTTAGCTATAGTTCCCTCGGTAATGGGAGCAGTATGGACATTGATTCCTTATTCATGGAACTCCTTGGAAATATTTTATGTGTAACAATCTATACAAGTCAATCTATAGTGTAAGAAATCAAATTTATGGAGGTCATCCATGTTTGAAAACATAAGAGAAAACTCAAATATGTCCAATTACCTATAAAAGTCTTGAAACTCCTCTAAAGAGGCGAAAATATTAATATTTTTCAAAATATCCTCAAATTAACTTAGTTCATTATATAAGGCCTTACATATCACAACATCCACACTGGTAGGGGTATCCAATGTTCATGGATTAGGATCTAAATTGGCTCTACTATCGATTCCACCTATCAGATTCTTAGCAAGACTTGCCTCTATTGAACCCTACATAGTTAGGATCAGCACTGGAACATTCATCAGACCATCCAAGATCCCTATCAACCCCTTGTAGAATAGTGATAGGGTCGATGGTGGTTGATACAAGGCCCTTTGGTGTATGTGATGGATCTAAAATATCATGAGGAAGAATGTTAGAGACTGATACATTATACCTTGTAATTTTAATCTAACAATATAAAGACTCTCCTCCCTCTATAATATAATTAGAGCGGATGCAGCTTCATCTATTAACACTTCTTCTTTCAAAGGGATGAATTCACCAGCATGAGTATGTGCCTCATCCAGAATGTCCCCATCGGTCCCCGAAGGATCAGTGTTGGAACCCTTCAAGGAGGTGAGTGAAGAATATACCGCAAAAGGAAATCATGGTCAAATGGTCATGTAAGTTGAGGACTAATTGATAGTGAAAAGACTTATTGTGCCACATACACATGACCAAATTAGTTTCCCTCTTTTTTTTCTTCCCCTAAGACAATGAGGGGACCGTGTTGGTCCTCTTGGTTATGGGCACTAAAGGTGGAAGTTCAGAATACCTTCCTTCTATCTTTTCCTCCATCATTAGCTAACATGAGGATGGCTATGAGGAATTGAGAGTGTTATGCCCCCCCCCCCCCCACTACGATGGGGGTTCCCATCATCCCATACTTCAGTGAATCAGGATCCACCCATGGTACCCATTCTTCTCCTCCCAAATATAAGATAAATCCCCTTGAAATAAATGACGATGGATGAATAATGTAAAAGAGATGAAAAAATAGATACATACCTCACTAACATCAATGAATTTGTACCATTCATCAGTTTCTTCATCATCCAACCCTTCAGTAGAACATCATTTTATCATGTCTTTCACCCACTATATTTCTAGAATTCAGTTGTCGGTGGCATATGTCAGCATATCTAGATCCAAGTTATATTACCCCCCCACAATCAAAAAAACTTTCATCAAGGTGAATGTCATGAGGTGCTTGGATATCCCCAACCAATGAGATATTTACACCATCTTGGATAAATAACCACAAATATCTAATGTCACGGGTTATAACTTTCCATGTTTGGACCAATATAGATTGTCTCACATAATATGAATTTTCCACATCTAGCTTCATGGAAGATACAACATCCTTTAAATTTGATCCCCCTTTAGGCATCTCCAATATAATAAGAGACTTAGAAATTGGAACTTGGGTCTCCTTCTACCAATGATGGCTTGAACAACTTGGATCGAAAGATGTGGTCTTTTCAACTCTGGATTCCTTTGTGGAACTTAATCGAGATTGTTTTGATGACTTTGGAGCTTTGGCATCATCAACTCTGGGATGAATATCCCTAACATGATTTCTACACCCAGAAGTATTTATGGCCTCTACTCTAGGGATGCTTGTTGTCAACTCCCCATGAGGGTTGAATGAAATCCAAACACTGGAAAACTCGGAGTTTAGCCTGATGGATGCACCTAACGGAGGTAACATGATCGACTCTTGGGATTCCTCCAAGGCCATGATGATCCAAAATTTTTAGGACACCATAAAGTGTTTATCAGATTGAATATTTGGGGTGGGAGATACATTTCCCTATTGTAGAAACATGAACTAGTGGGAAAATCGATATGGAGTATAGGCATCACATATGATCTCACTGTCAATATTGGATTCTAGTATGCTATCTATAAATGCAATCATGTATGACCTTAGGTTTTTATTACCTTGTCCACTGTCAACAAATGTTCTAGTAGGTGGATCATTGTAAAGGGAGAAGTTAAACTCTCCCAGTATGTTCATTTTCTTAGTGGATTTTCTATATTTGAGAGATAAAGGCTAGATACTAGAAATAGCTAGAATAAATGGGTGAAACTGACCTTCAGGAACTTGAACTCCACTCATCATGTCATAAGAGCAGAACTGTGTAGAAATACAACCCCACAATACTTAAAATTGACATAAAATTCAGTATGGTTCCTTCTTGGTGTACATGTGCAGTAAAAACTGATTGATTTTTACCAGAATATGGGTAGCTAGCCCTGTGTGGTTCCCTTATGCTAATTTGGTTGATATGATGAAATTCCTAGGCCTCACTCCACTACTAGATTCATAAACCAGCATTAGGTAAGTACTCAACCACATCACAAGAAAGATGGTTAGATGGGTACATGCAGATACGTTAGACTTAACTTTATAACCCCATTGGTTATACTGGTCTTGCTTCAATATAGGCTATAATTTTCAATGAATTGTTTGATTATCTAATTAAGGGATTCTCATTGGGTGTTGGAAAGTAGGACCTTCTCATTTGGGCTCAAGAAAGGCCTCCATACATGTTTCATGATGGACTACATACCTTGGAAAAGTTTCTTCCTTCTTAATCTTCCAGGACATATTCAATAGCACATAATCCAAAATGGTCATCCTCTCAGTATCATCTCAGGTGTCTTTAGATAGGATAAACTCATCATACATCTCTCCAAGAATGGGTTCCCTTGAGATCTTGTACACACCCCATAGGATAATGTCAACATTTTCATATATCATATGAAAAGTATTTTCCTGAGGGCTCCATCGGCTCAACAGTTCTGGGATGATGTCCAGGTTCTTATAAACATACATTTTGGCTGCCCTAATAGCTTCCTAAATGAAAATATTTTATATCTCAGTATTAAATTTTATACAGGTTTGGAAATCACAATACACCAACATCCATTCGGGCTTGACTCCTCATCTAGAAAAGATGTCCCAATACTCTTTCCAGACTTTTGATTGATCAGTCTTGGAAGTATGGAAAATATACTGGTAGTAGTGAGGTTTCAATGTATGGGTTTGAGGCTTCGGATCCATGGTACATAGGTTTTGGTTCAAGATTCATTCATTAGTAACTATTCCTGAATTGATAAATATGCCCTTGAAGGATATGTTGGCAGTGGGACAATTAGTGTATTCTAGAAACCAGTACTTCAAAAAAAAAAGCTTTAGGATAAGTTTATATCTCATAAGTCTATGATTATAGAGACACATATAATCACTTTTATGATACTTTCAATAGTACTTCATCAAGTTTTTCTCTAATTATGGGGATTTGGAGTCACACATGTCATAATAATATAGCCCAATGGTTTTAATCATCTTTGAAACAAGAGAACTAGCTTGTTCGTTAGAATCCCTTTGAGTTTACAATTAAAATCTGCCGAGAAAACATGATGAGCTTCATCAGCATCCAAGATTTAATGTGGTGTCTTCCTTAAAAAATAATGAATTTTTACAAACAAGTGGCCTTACATAGGCTACTCGCACAATTGGTCTTACACAGGCCACTCGCTTAAGTGGCCTCATGTAGGACACTCACTCCAGTGGCCTCACCCAAGCCACTCACTCAAGTTTCCTCATGCAAGGAACTCACTCAAGTGTTCAGAATGAATATAGAAGCTACATTTAAGGAGAACCATGAATGAGTGATCATAGGAATTTCATTGTAAACTACTTGCATGATAGGTAGAAAAAGATGAGTGAAGAGGAAGTATTATTTGAATAGAAAAACTTATTTATATATGATTGGTCACCTATATAGTTGACCTGCATGGAAGACCTATGTGAGTGATATACATGAACTATTTCCATGATAGATCTGAGTGGTGGACATTCATATTCCTCTACCTCAGAATCATACCCTCTTCTTCCAATCAAATACAATTCTGAAGGGGGGGTTTTAACACTATTTTTTGTCACATGAGGGTGATAAGATTCAAAGGAAAATACCTCAAGTAATAAAGAGGTTAAGGTCACCAAATAGAATTAATGAACTTACCCAGTTCAACCTACATTCCCTCGACCTGTGTGCCAAGAAGTTCACATAGGACTAGCATGTGTGGCCTAGAAAGAGTAGTCATACCTATGCAAGGAACCTATATGATGAACCTACATGATGGACTAGTGTGGGGGACTTCCATCACCGAGAGTCCAAAAATTTCTAATAAGTACAACCTTGGGGATCCTTATTTGAAACTATGGGAAGATCATAAAAATCCATGAAGCTCTGCTCACCCTAATCCTTCACTGAGGCCCTTGAAACCATCCAGGTAGCTCTCCAATATCCAAGAGAAGTTTTAATTAAGGGGAATATTGGGATTAGAGTTCCTATATTATGTGAAGCACAAAACACCTATGCAAGGATCCACTCCCCCCTAGTTAACAAATACTAGTGTGAAGGTCTCCTCCTAAACTCAGGACCTACGTGAGACCCTTCTATAGACACCTACAGAAACCCTTGGAGCCTAGAGAATGGCCTCACCCAAGTGTTGTTTCATAATATTTCCATCATCAATAATTCACTTCTATCTTGAGAAATTATATCCTATTTGCATCACTTAAAATCCTCTCAGGTATACCCTATGAAATACCTCTTCAGATCACCCAGGACCACCTTGTGTGATCCACCTTCAACTCCCCCAAGAATTACCTTATGTGATCCACCATATGAGATCTCTTTTATACTACCCATGGTATGGAATCTCTTCCTTTGGATCCCTTGTCCAAGGGGGTCCAAGCCAAGACCTCTACCAAAGCCTCTAAATATGTGTGATCAATGAATAGTGACACCAGTATGTCCTCTTGGTTATAAATTCCTATGGTAATAGTGGCCAATCATTTATCCTACCTAATAGGTGGGATCCTTGTAGTGTTTCTGATTATACATTCTCATGGTAATGAGGACCCCAACCTTACTAGAAATTCCAGTAACCTTCCCATTTCAAATAGTGAGGGGAACCAGTTGTCTTTCCCTTTGATGAGGGATAGTTCCTTATCCTTCTCTCATATTATCTGAAATAAAAAATAGTTTATCCCTCCTAGATTAAGCCCCTATTCTTTCTTGTAGGTCATATGCTTACAGGTGCGCAAGTCCTAACCCTGGTTAAAAAAATAAGAGAGTATATGGGCACATCAAATCTCATTCTCTCCCACATCACCTCGGCCTCATCCACTACTGGATGAATGATATCATGTGTTTTGTTAGATCTTTCACTTCCTCCTATTTATCAAAATGATCATGAATCACATAGTATTTGAGGTTAGTGATGATTATTACATATGTATTATTAAATACATGTATCATTAGAGAATCCATTTTCTATATTTTCCACTCTTTCCCTGAGGACCTTTATATGTGTGGGTCCTAAAATCCATGTGTCCACCTTAAAGGTTCATATTACCTATGATACAAAACATCAAATAACATACATAGGTGTATTTCCTCAAATACATATAGCCATATCAAAGGTCCATATCCCCTGTGAGATAAACTTTCAGAGGGTCTCCACAGATGTTAGTCCTCAAAGTCATGTATCCAACTCAAAGGGCCATATCCCATGTGAGAAAACCCTTTAGAGGGATTCCATAGGTGTGGGTCCACAAATACTTGCATCCATATCAAAGAGCCATATCCCTTATGATAAAAACCTTCAGAGGTTATCCATAGGTGTTGTTCCTCAAAGCCATGCATCCATCTCAAAGGGAAATATACCCTGCGATACAAACCTTCATAGGGCCTCCATAGGTGTATCCCTAACCATTTCAAACTATGTGGGATTTGATTCCTATACAAAATGGATATGTATGAATCCTACCTAAGGTTTAAACCCAACACCCCCAATCAATGCTAATATTCTCTATGCTATATTTTCATTAGGTTCACATCAATCAAGGGAGGTTACATATATTCTACGTCCTTTAGGACACTTTAGTGTAAGTCCCTCACCAGCCCTTGACTATGCACCTTTTTCCTAGAAATATTTATTGCATGAAGTTAAACTACACAGTTTGGTCCTCATCACATGAACATAAAAGGTATGAAGTTTTCCATTAAGTGGCACCAAACTACATGGGGTTTGATTCTTTTTATGAGGATATGTATGAAGATCTTATCTAGGTGCTTGATCCTAACACCAGAATAACTATCTTATTCTAGGATGATGATAAATTCTAGATCACCCCACTGTGTGGATTAAATCCAGCATTATAATAATAAGTAACCTAAGAATATCTAATCCACATGAAAAAGGGTACCATTGATGGGGAACCTCAGATAAATATAAATGTTTCTATTGATGAAGAACCTCATATACATACAGGTGATTCTAAATCCAATACGTTCTAATTGTTGATTCATAACTTAAGGGAGACTCGTGTTATATTTTGATATTTAATAAAGGATTCATTAACATATCTTAAATTTATAATAGATTCTCAAATTACGTAATAATTAACCCCAAAAAAGGTGTAATGAGCTCAAACTCCCATTATATCGACCAATGTGAGTCCCTAATCATCGTTGGATTCATTTCCTAATGGTCACCTACCTATAGAAAGTAGGTTTGTGAATCATCTTGGATAATGGAACCATTTGGTGTTTCTGGCTCAATGAAAACAAACCCTTTAGAAGCCTCCTGAGAATGGGAAACCCAACATGAATTATTGTACAAAATTCAATCCCCAAAAATCACATATCAAGAACCATGATTTTTCATTGGTAACACCACCTCTATGGGCCAAGGGCTGGTGATAAGTATCAAGAAGGCATAACTAAAATGGGAGGCCATTTCCTAAAGTACTTTTATGCATTCACTCAACCATCTCCATGTAGAATTTCATATAAATAACGAAAAATAAAATAAAGTAACATCTAGAGTAAAAAAACATTCATGTAATAACCTCTAGTGAATACAAAAGAGTGTGCTAGTGTAATCCAAAATGTAAAGGGAAAAACATGACCACAAGGAAAATATTTCCCAACCCAAAGACAACTAGAATAACAAAAATAGCTGAGAGTGATTGGATCTTAATCACCAATCCCAATCACCAAACACAATCTATACACCTGAGTATTCCAATCCTCCTTAAAAATCACTATCGATCTATCCATAATCTTCATAAGACACAACACATGTGGGAAAATACCATGCAAGGGTGAC
This sequence comes from Viscum album, assembly GCA_963277665.1. Classification (NCBI taxonomy): domain Eukaryota; kingdom Viridiplantae; phylum Streptophyta; class Magnoliopsida; order Santalales; family Viscaceae; genus Viscum; species Viscum album. The sequence goes on from OY728166.1 coordinate 704,487,761, forward strand.
TATATACATACCCAGTAGGATTCCTCAAAAACTAAAGAGGGAGTAATATAAGAAATGATAGAAGTAGTCATATTAACCAAAATTAAGGGGGAAACAAAACCCAAAAAAATAGATATATATGATCGTATAAGAAACTCAGATAAGAGATAAATGGGATCTCTATCTCAAAAGCCATCAAATGTAAATGATTATACCAAAATCTCTATGAATTCTATCTCTGATGCCTAGAATTTCATGTGTCTTAAGAAGTAACTATGTGGTGGACCCATGCCTTTCCATTGTGCCAAACTGTAGAGGGGCAAAATCTCTTAGTAGAGAGACCATGCCATATTACAATAAGGGGGTTCCACTAAGTATATAGACAGAGGACCCACACCCTAACATATTAGGGGGTGACACTCAGAAGGTAGAGGACCCACACCCTATTGAATCAGGGGGTGACACTTAGTAGGTAGATGAACCATGCACTAGTACGTCAGGGGTATCACTCTGTAGATAGAGTATCCACTCCCTAATGAATCAGTTGGTTGCCACTTGGTAGATAGAGGACCCACACCCATGTAGGGGAGTACCTTCTCTATCTATGTAAAAAAATATGGGGGACCCACACCCTAGTGAGACATGTTATTACCAACCCCATAGATAGAGGAATATCACCCAGAATAGAGGAGTACCATCTCTACCAAGAATAATGAGTATGGTGGGACCCACTCCCTAGTGTGATAGGGGCGTACCATCCCCATAGATAGAGGACCCACACCCTGAATAGGGGAGTATCATCTCTACCTAGAGTAATGATTATGGGGTACATGTGACCTGGTCCGATAGGGGAATACCATCCCCATAGATAGAGGAACCAAACCCTAAATAAGGGAGTACCGACTCTACTTGGACTCTCTCCAAAGATCCTACCAAATCACTGTCATCATCAACCATCACCTGAAGAAGTTCCATACTCAAAAAATCTAACATCATATCTCAAAATCTACTAAAAAGGCCACCATTGCATTCTACATCTATAAACACTTAGGATAGTCTACTCATGGGTGAAAATATGGGTAAAAATTATAGATATACAAGAGATAGAAGTTTTTCAAAAAGGGAGTACATGGTGTGTATGGAATCCACACATCATGTGATCCCACTCTATTGTCTATCAATGTTCTCCTTTGTACACTTATTTATAGCCATGTTACCATACACAATGTGTATAGGGCTCATAGGGTGTGTCGAAGCCACATTGGGCCTACCCATTCACTTCTAGTCATGCTTGTTCCCATTAGGCTGTGTTGTGTATCTGTCCATGCACCAGGACGTTCCCGGGTACTAGCCTATGTCCGTGTACTCCCAGAGTACATGGCATGTCCTCTCACATGGGGTATTGGTCATGTGAATCTATCACATAGATCATCCACATAGGGTGTTTAACATAGTGTGTGGGCTAATCAACATAGTGTTTGATCCATATCTTCCCTAAAACCCTAGTTCTGCAACTAGGGGCACTACATGATGTGCATTCATAAGAATACACATTGTGTAGTTGGGTATTCTACATAAAGTCTATATCATTCATGCGGATTCCAAATCTTTGTCAACCACTATGATTCCCACCATTTGACCTCCTAAAAATAATAGGATTTTCCTCCAATCATTGATTTCATCCCTCTAGTGGCTAAAAATCATATCATGATTACCTACGGTGGTCTGTCGCACATCCCATACACCTCTCATTTCCTGTCGATCATCCAAGACCCCAGATCTTTGAAAATAATCACCCACATCCTGCAATAAATCTAAATTCTTCTAAAAATAACCATTATAATCATAATTTTCATAACTTCCATGAAGTTTTGGATTCTCCCATTCTTTAATCCTCCCCGGAATAGTCTAACTACAACCCCATAGTCCAACGATGAAGAATGTGTAGAATAATGGGGGAAATAACAATAACGATGATGATAAAAATCATTGGTCAAGAATTATCAGCCAAAAATGTCAAATATGGGCAACCAAGGTGATATAATGGCATAATAGAATTAAAATGAATTAAAATAATTTAACTCGTCTATAGTCTCATATGAAGAATATACGATCACAAAATCAAAAGTAAATAATAAAATACCCATGCTTAAACATTTAATCAAGAGAGGAAAATAGAATTGATGAGCCCTACCTTGATTATGGATTAATATTTTTTGAAGAACACATTTTTTAATAATGAGGATGGTTCTCTACGTCTGTTATCTGTCGATCCATATCAATCCAATCACCAATCGGTGTTCAATTTTAATTTTCCAACAAATTTAATCTAATATCCTATCATTTATCAAAAGGTTTATGCAACTTAACTTGGAGAATTTTTAAAATGGAGTATTTATTGATTATTTAATTAGGTCATTTAATAAAAAAATATTTGTTTATTTTAATTAAACACACCCACCAATAGCTGCCTCAACCGAATTTCTGTTCCGACCAACCTTAGGTCATGCCTATGGTAAAACCCATGTTCCGAATTCAACTGTGGTCTAAAATTTTTGATTCAATACCCCATTCATAAGATATAATATTATTTCTATCTAAACTACATGTTCTTGATATAAATATTTATAATATTTTTATAAAATTAATTATGAGCTCACCGGACCTCAGAATCTCACACCATCTCAGTGCATATCTCTGAAAATATTTCTTAATATAATTCAAATTATTTCAAGGAAAAAATAGATACTCTACATTATTACCTCCTTCAAAGATTTTCATCCCCAAAATGCACAAACTAAACAAAATTAGGGGGATACATAGCCTGTGTTTGGATCTCCCAATTTGGGGAGATCTCCTGCATGATCTCATGTTGTCACAATAGATGAACTAAAGGAATGGTCCATATTCATAGGATCCTATAATTCCAATCCACGATTACCATTGATCACTCCATGAATTTGTATCCACCCTCAATTTACAGTTTTTCTTAGTAAAAAATGTTCATAGGATCATGAACGTATCTCCTTATATGTGACATATATAAAACATTATGCACTGACTCCAATTGTGGTGGTAAGTCTAGATGGTAATCAACATAACTAAACCTCTGAATAATCTCGAATTACCTGATAAATATCAGGTATTTCTTGTCTCATCATTTGAATATCTACAATTTTCATTATGGGGAGACTCTCAGGAAAATGTGGTCTCCCTACTCAAACTACAAAGGCCTACAATGTTGTTCTGTATAATATTTTTGCCTACTCTGGGATATCCTCATCCACTCATGGATCACCTGGACCTTCTCTATAATTTTCCACATCATCTCTATCCAAACAAGAGATGCCTCACTGATCTCAATTAAGCATAAGTGTAACCTACAGGGTCTTCCATACAGGGCCTCAAAAGGTGTCATGTCAATAGTAGAGTGATAGCTATTATTATAATAAAACTCTAATAAAGTTAAGTGGTACTATAAGATTTGGTTAAAGTCTAACACATAATCCCTCATTATAGCCTCCAACACATGGATTGTACACTTGGTTTTCCCATTCATCTGGGAGTTAAAATCTATGAATATCCTCAATTGGGTTCTGAATTACTCCTGGGGGCCTTTCCACAAATGTAACATGAACATCGCATCATGGTTGAATAAAATCATTTATGATACCCCATAGAGGGGATGATCTCCCACATTTAAAACTGCCCCAAACTCTCCATCGAACTCTACTTCATAATAGCAAGTGCACCAACTTAGTAAGTTAGTTAACTATCACCTAGATGGTATTGTGAACTCTCACTGTATTTAGAATCCTTGTCACAAATTCCATGTATAATTTATCCCATTTCCACTCCAGGATATCAAGAGGCTACAATAAACCTGTCAAAACCTAATGATCATCCTTCACTTGCTGACATGTGAGACACAGAGATATGAACTCCGCAACACTCTGCCTCGTGATATCCCACAAAAACTTATACTAAATTTCCCTATACATATTACCTATACCAAGATGTAAAACCAAATGAGAAGTGTAAAACTCCTCACCCCCTCCCCTCACAATGTGATCAAAACCACTGTTCATACCTAGAAATGGATGACATGATTCCCTCCTTTAGATAATCTATCTATTGAATTAATTGATGATATCTATTCATGTAGGAAATTACAGTTGATGTATCCTAACAAAGACTCCCTTAAATAATAACAAAACATAAGATTCAATACCATCAGTCGAATATAAGCTTCACCCTTCTCCTCCACCAAGGTCAGCTATAATGAAGCTAACTTTTCAGACGTCTCCTCCACCAGTCGAGAACAGGACATCCTGCTAATGGAATCTACCACCATGTTTCCCTTCCCATGAGTATAGAATTTCTAAAAGTCATATTCCTATAGGAACTCCAACCAATGCCTATATCTCAAATTTAGATCTCTCTGTATGAAGACATACATGAGACTATGATGGTCTGAGTAAACAAAAAAGTGCTCTCCCAGATGATAGTGCATTCAAATCCTCATAGATAATACTATTGTCACCAACTCTAGGTCATGATTCATATAGTTTTTCTCATGGTTTATAAACTTTCTCAACCCATATGTGATCTCTTCCTTCCTCTGCATCAATAGGAATCTAATCACATCTCTAGAGGCATCAAAATACACTATATACTATTTGCACTCCTTTAGTAGTCTCAACACAATAGCACTGTTCAGCCTCATCCTAAACTCCTCAAATGATCTCTAACACTACTTAGTCTAGGTAAAAATCTTCCCTTTCCACATCAGGGCATCCAAAGGGACTGAAATTTTGGAGAGGTCCACCATGAACCTTATAAATCCAAAACTATCTCTACAAGAGTCCCCCATGATATGGTTACTCTCTAATCATATCAAGAATCAGTCCTCAAGTGTCTCATGTGGTCTTACTCATACTTCGAGGACATGAGTCTGACAACAAAGAAGACATCTATGAATCGATCCATGAAGTTTTGAAGCACCTGATTCACAAGTCTGGAAACTTGAATCCCCAAATCAAGTCAATCATCTCTTACTTGGGGATCTGAATCACTATAGAACCTCAACAGCCTCAGGAACTATAACTCATATAGTACATTGCAACTGCACATATTCTTATCCTGCTCTACTAGTAGAATATAATGCTTGATAAGAGGGAATGTTTCTACCTACCCTCCTGAAGGAAATACCTTAATAGATGTCCCCTAAACGTAGGCCTCATCACTCATCATATCATCATCACAATCCTGAATCAATAACCTAGCTAACTTTCTTAATAGGTGAATCCTGAAATAAATCAAGATATACCAAGGTCAAATGATCATATATATATATATATATAGAGAGAGAGAGAGAGAGATAGATTTATCAAAAAGGAATAGTCAAATTACTCAATCTGATATGATGCATGTATAAATGTTCCCTATAACCAATGTCTTGATATTCCATGTAGAAAAGAAGGTAAACATAGTCTTGGTTAATGGATATGTTTTCCACCGCACCAACACTGGATTCCCTAGCCTAAAATTCACACACAAGACACATTGACATTATTTCTCTAAGTCCCAACCAAATTCTCATAAGGGGAAAACTCTAAACACCATCTCAAGGAATGAACTGTGCTGATACAACTCTATAATGACCCGACCCACTAGGGCCTACCTAGTTGGTGGAAAACAAGGTCTCCACAACCCTAATCCCACCTTCATAGGCCAGTGGCTAGAAATAATTTCCAAGAAGGAATAACTAAAATGGGAGGCCTTTTCCTAAATTACCTGTATGCATGCACTCAACCATCTCCTTAAAGAAGTGAAGAAGGATATCAAATAATAGAAACTAACATCTAGAGTAAAAAACAATGCATGTAATAAAATCTAGTAAATAAAAAAGTTTGTGGTAGTTTAATACCCAATGTAAATGGAAAATAAATTCCCACCTAGAAAATATGTCCCAACCTAACAACAACTAGAATAGAAAAATAGCTATGAAATTTCGGCTCTGATCTCCATGACTGACCACCGTACATGATATATGAACCCAAGTATCCCTATGATCATATAAGATAACCACCAATCTATCCATAATTTTCATAAGACATGACACATGTGGGGAAATATCAGGCAGGGTGATTATATACATACCCATTAGGACACCCAAAAATTGAATATGGATCAATAAAATACTTGATAGAAGTAGTCAGATCAACCCAATGTACGAGTGAAATGAAACCCAATAACATAGATATATATTTTCATATAATAAACCTAGATGATAGAGAAATGGGATCTTCATATCACAGCCTATCCTAGGTCTATGAGCCTTCTAATAGCTCTAAGAAGCATTTCTATGATGCCCAACATATCATGTGTCTAAAGAAGTTACCACATGGAGACCCACACTTGGCCACTGTGTCACACAGTTGAGGGGGAAAATCTCCAAGTAGAGGACCCATGCCTTATTAAAATAAGTGGGTTCTACAAATTAGATAGATTTAGTACCCACACCCTAGTATGTTGGGGGTGCCACTTAGAAGGTAGAGTACCCACACCCTAGTGCATCAGGGAGGTTCACACTGTATATAGTTGACTAACACCTATATAGGGGAGTACCATCTCAATATTTGTATATAATATGGGGTGTTTTTACCTATTATGATAGGGGAGTACCATCCTTATAGATAGAGGACTCAAATCCTACACATCCTGAATAGGGGAGTACCATATCTACCTAGAATAATGAGTATGGGGGAATCGTTCCCTGGTGTGATAGGGGAGTACTATCACCATAGATATTGGGCTTGTGCCTTGAATAGGAGAGTACCATCTCTACCAAGATTAATGAGCATGGGGGACCTTATACCCTGGTGTGATGGGAAAGTATTATCCCCATGGATAGAGGACCCAACCTTGAATAGGGGAGTACCATCTCTACCTAGAATCTCTCTGATGATCTAACCCAATCACTTTCATCATCGAGCATCACCTAAAGAATAATTGTACTCATAAAATAACACATCATATCTAAAAAGTCACTATTAAAGTAACCATATTGTTCTATGAGGAAAAACACTCAGGATGGGATACTCATGGGAAAAATTTTGTGTCAAAATGTAGGATACATGAGAGGTATAATATTCTCAAAAAGGGAGTACACAACATGTATGGGGTTCACATGGTGTGTGGTCCCACACTGCAGTAAGTATGTGTTTTCCTATAAACATGGATTGGTATCCAAGTCATAATAAACAACATTTATGGGTCCCACATGGTGTGCATAATCCACCCTAGGAATATCTTTCTTACTTCTAGTAATTCTCATGTCCTTGAGGCTATTTCGTGTACCTAGTCATGCACCAGGCCATGCCTGGGTACCAACTCGTGCTCGTGTACTCCCAGAGCACACAAAATGTCCTCCTACACAGGATCCTACACTTTTGTAACTTGAATATGGCTAATCCACTCAGGGAGTTTCACATGGTGTGTGGGTCCATCCACACAACATGTGATCCTAATCTTCTCAAAACCTAGCACTGTAGCTCGGGGTAATACACTGCGTGTGTTCATCAGACTACACGTCGTGTAGTTGGGTTTTCTGAAGAAAGACTAGATCTTTCATTAAACATCAAGATTTTTGGACAACACCATGATTACCATTTTTTGACTACCCAAAACCAATGGATTTTACCTCTAGATATTAATTTTTTCAATCTGGGGGCCAAAATTAGATATTCATCATCTTTGGTGGTCTTTCATGCATCTTGCATGCCTCCTATAGCTTGTCATTCATCCGAGATCCTAGATCTATGAAAATCATCACATTAATCTCAAAATTAATCTTGATTTGTATGAAAATATCCATCCCAATAATTGTTCACACAATTTCAATAAATTCAGTGGTTCGATCGCGCTCGAACCCACCCCGATAAAGTCAAATCATGACCTCATAGGTTAATGATGAAGAATTTGAAGAACGATGGAGGGGAAAGCCCAATAATGAGAGTGATAAACATCAATTTCCATGATTTATCATCCAAAAATTTCAAAGTGGGGAATCCATGGTGAGATCATTTAAAAAATAATAATTAAAAATAATTAAAATTATTTAACCCATCTACGGGCTCATGTGAAGAACATGTGATCACAGAATCAAAATTATATAATCAAATATCCAAGTTAAAATATTTAATAAATTTAGGAAACCATGATTGATGATCCTTGTCATAATTATGGATAATTAATTGGTGAAGAACATTTTTATAGGGATAATGATGATCTTTTGTGTCTGTTGTATATCGATCCACCTCGATCCGATCATCGATTGTCGTTCGATATCGATTCGTTGATGAAGGCCATCCAAGATCATCTAAATTATCCTAAGTTTTATGTGTTTAACCCTTGAGAATTATTATAATAGAGTGTCTATAGAGGAATTAATCATATCATTTAATAAAACAAAAAAATAATTTTTTTATTTATTTTAATTAAACACACCCGCCAATGGCTGCCTCAACCGAAAATTCAACACCATCCAACCTTAAGTCACACCTAGGGTAAACCCTATGCTTCATATTAAAATTATTGGATTTTAGATTTAAGACTCCATTTAGGATATATTCCATTATTTCTAAAAGGATTATGTGTTCATGATATAAATATATTTAATATTTTTATAAAATTAATTTTGGGCTCACCGGGCCTTGGAATCTCTCACTATCTCAATACTTGACTTTGAAAATATTTCTTAATATATTTCATAGTATTACAGGGAAAAATTTGATTCTCTAGCTGATGGGTAACTCCAATATCCATTTTAACCTTGAGATCACATTGAATGATTTCTTCACAACTATTGAATCCCCTTATGGATAACACCCTTCAGATACTTGGTTTTAAGCCACTGAAGAATCACTCAACCTTACTTTCAGGTTGGATGATAATTTTAGAATTATAACTCACAAGTATTGTAAAATTTCCCTCATAGATACCAATAGATTCATAATACTTCTTCTTTAGCTCAAGGAATTCCTTATCTATTTTTTGTATGAACAGTATGAGGGAATCACTTACTAAAAATAATCTCTTAAACTTATCCCACTCCATAGAGTTAATTTCCTAATGTTCCCTTTTACTCTTGATGAGCGTCCACCATTGATTCACTTATCCTTCAAAACGATAGATAGTCAAACTGAATTTTTCATGTTCCACACAATGGAGAATATAAAATATCTTATCATTGGTGCTAATCCATTACTCAGAAACTAGTAGAAAAGTGGAACCACTGAAATAAGGTGGATGTTGACTCATGAAGGACTCAATATAACCTTGTTCCCTTCTTTTCTCATTTGTAAGTTCAACATGATTCATCACTTGAGAAAGTTATGTGATTATATAAATTAGATTTTTCATTCCATATCCCAAAATTTTTGTCTAGTAAGTAGGAAAATTATTGCATTGTATATCACACTTAGCATTAACATTATTTATTCAGGTTTTATCCATTGACTAAAACTAAAAAATCCTAGTTCAAGCAATAATAATCATAGTAGGGAACCACATAATCATTAAAAATCACTTATAGGATGTCTAAATCATGACACATTATTTTTAATCTATGATGGCTTAAGTTTATCCTAGGTCATTCATTATCATCATCTATTTAAATCCTTTATGGTGGTTCATAAATAGTTTGTGAATTTCCAAAGCATATACCCCATGATTTTCAAACCCTATGTGCAGTGAGGCTCCTTATCGTGCACTAAATGATGGTTGAGTCTAGCTTAATTCACCCTTTTTAGAGTTATTACCCCTAGTTACAACTGTTCTAGAGCTACACTCACTTGCAGTATCTAGACATGGATCTAATTTCATGGAAACCACTCACTCTATCCTTTACCAAAATTCAAATACATTTTCATATACTTTGACTCATAATTAGAATTATCCATTGACATATCCTTAGATATCTCGCTAAAGTTTTATCATCCTAGTTTCCAAATGATAACCACACCTTTCTCTAATACCAATTGTAAAGACCCAAACATCTCATACATAAATATTACTTCTTAAAAGAAGAATATTCATTACATAATATAACAATCCATGCCAAAATCATTTAGGTCTAGTGCCTTTGTAAACATGGACATGTAAATAACTAGTTCATAAGTGAAATACATCATCTCCCACTATGTTCTCCATAACTAGAACCCTTCTTATACATATCATATATAATACCTTTCATCATAACCTGGGGAAAGGAAACATTAGAAAGAGTGTTATCAAATTCTCAATAAAGGTAAATAATGGAGATATAAATATATCATGAGAATAAGGATATGAAAACATGATAATGACATTTGAAAATCATACCATGTATATCATAGATCATAAAATTGAGTCATAGAATAAATATTGGCAGTTCATATAACATGAATCATAGTGGAATCAAAGAACATGAACCATGAGGACATAACATTAGCATAAGGCATAAATTTTTGGCATACTCATAAGCATAGAAAATCATTTCCATGGTAGTTCAAGGATCCTTTCCAATACTATCAGAGTGGAATGGGTTCACTCCCTAAACCATCATAGTTTTCAAGGTAAAATCCCAATACTATCATAGTGGATAGATTCCCTTAATAAAGTGGGTTCACTCCCCATTACAATCCTATTTATATCATGAGGTACTAATCTTTACCCAATTAATTGGATGGAGATATAGGTCCCACTTTTCACATGATGAAAATCATAAGTATGTGTTCTACAAGATCATAAAACATTCATTATATCAAAACCAATGAAAATAAATGGATTTTATAAAAATTTCATCATAACATAAACAGTGGAAAATAAATTGGTTTCATAATCATCTCATCATTTCATCAAAGAGTAACCAGTGGAAAAATAAGTGGGTTTCATAAGAATTTTATAATGGTGTGACTTGTGGAAGAGAAAAAGGTTCCATAAAAAACTTTTCACCATAAACATACATCATAGAAAGAAAGAATAATAATGGTATACTTTGATAATATCACCCATAAATCATAATTAACATCAAATTATGTCATCTTTGATGGATAATGATTGTGAATGCTCACTTGAAATATTTCTTGAGGAAAATTAATTTTCTTTTAAAATCACTTTTTAAAACTAAATAATAATAAAATATTTTAGAAAACATTTTCTTTAAAAATAAACTTGAAAACCTATAATATAATATTTAAAACATGGTTTTTTCATGACAATGGAAAATTACATACATGTCGTACACATTAAAACAAATATTCCTTTCAGATTTTCAGTAAAATCCAAATGGGCATTGTTTGGAAAATGATATGAAGATTCCTTTTAAAAAAATTAAAAAAATAAAACATGGGAAAAATTAATTTAATAAATCATTTGGATAATGTTAAAAACATTATTGATAAAATTTTTACAAAACATGGTTTTGGATGAAAATGTTTTTTCGACTAAAGATATAAGTAAATTCAATTTTTCTTAAAAACATTATTTTAAACTCTTCATAACATAAAGATAGGAAATTTAATGGAAAAATTTATTCTCATGACATAACCATATGATAATAAAACTCATGAGTTTCTTGATATATGTATCATAATATTTTATTATCAAATACATAATCATAAACAATCCTGACAAATGATGAGATTATATAATAAAACCCTTACCATTTTGGTAACATTGAATCATAGGCCCAAATGAAAGAATAAAATTAAATAAAACATAAAATTTCATAATAATAAATAACTTAATGATAAAAAATTTCAATTTTGATATATATACAACTCATAAAATAAGATAGGTGCATAACATAACACATGTCTCAAAGAAGGAAAATTGAAACAAAAATCTCTTACCTTAAGTTCCTCTTTCGTTAAAAGTGATCTAGACTCATATATAATAAATATAAATCTATTATAAATATATTATTGGACCATAATTATATATATCATATCATATATTATGTACTTATACCCTTTTATTACTCTTTTATTAGCAATTCCTTGTTAAAATTGTGTTATAGGTAATAACTGCTTCATTTTTCACATATGTTTTGATTTTTTTATTTTCAGTCCTCTTATTTTGATCATGGTTCCATAATCTACAGAATTTTAAAAATTATATAAATATCATATATATTTATTATATATTTATTTATATTAATCCATAAAATTTAAATATATAAAATGAAATACACCATTCATAGAGATGGTAGGTCGTACGTACGAATGAACGTTGTTTCCATTTTCTCGGTGGATGATATGAAAGAAAGGTAAATAATATATTAACTTTAAAAAATAATTGATATTTAATTTATATAACATATATTAATTATATTTATTCCTTATAACCTTAAATTTAAGACTTAAGTGAAAAACGAATCACATCGCTTCGCGAGGTGGTGGTCCATCGTACACATGATCGACGTTATCGTATCCCCCACAGAATAGAAAGTAAAAACGTTATATGTGATAATATATTTCTAGATATATATTTATATTAAAAACATAATAAATATACCTTATATCCATCATCATACACAACCATGATAGGTGTTTATAGAAAATGTGTCACACTGGTTCGTAAGGCGATAGTCCACCATACACATGAGTGATGCTATCTTTTCCCATTTGAGGGAAGAGGAGATGGATTTAGGTCATGATCATAGTATAATAACATATTATTAAATTTAATATACTTATGTTATTATATTATAATGGTTTATAACATTTTAAGGATGTTTAGAAATAAATAAAATAAAAACGCTTATTAAAGAAGGATGCCTCTTCTTTGGGTAACCTCTTTGGTTTGCACTAAAAGACTTCCTTGGTTGGATCTATGATAAACTAAGTATTATAGGATGATAGGATGGTATTAAGGGATTTTTTTAGGTATTTTACTACCCAAATGTTTATTTAGGTGTTAATATGAGAGGATAGGGGTGGCCTTTTATAAGTAGGGGAGAGGACACACTTAATATTTTTTTAAAGAATAAACTGTACCCACATTTTTCATACAAAAAAAACTCCAAAATAGGTCATTATCAAGAATTATAGTTCTTAAGTTTTAAATATGTCCATAAAATGGGTTTTGTACATGTTTTGGGTCATTTATAACCCTTACCTTTTAGTCTAACTCCTCGATAAACCCATTTTTACCTTAGTCGTGGTAAATAATTTTTACTATTTTCACTATTCATTATGGTCAAAAATTAAATTGACCTTATTAGATAATATAAATTATTTGGATTAAAAATATAGAATCCATTTTTACAGATTAAACTCAAATAAATTATATAATTTAATTTAAAATTAAACTCACAGATGAGATGAGAATACAGATTTACAGAGAGAAAATGTTCAAAAGCTTAAAACATTTTTATATAAAAATTAAATATGAAAATAATTAAAATGACCTAAATTGGATTAATAAATATATAATTGAATTAATTTTACTTTTAAATTCATATTAAAACAATTTTGAAGTTTTTAAAATTTGTAAACGAAAAGACAATTCTTAATAAAAACCATTATTTTTCTCTATTCACTGAAAATTTTATCTTTTCAAAAAATTCTCAAAAATTAAGTCCAATATAATTTTGATATATAGATTTTAAAAATGAATTTTATTTATTTAAATACATTTTTTAAAATTGTTAAAAATTACTTTTATTATTTTTTCACAAAATTAAATAAAAACATTTTGATGAGAAAATAGTACTTTCAAAACATATAAAAACTTTTCTAAAAATTAAGAAATTTTTATCAATATGTTTTATTTATATAAAACCATTATACTTAATATTTAAATTTAGTTATTTCTATTTAAATAACTAAGTTTAATGGCTAGTGTATGATGGTTGTGTTTAAAAAATAATATTAATAATATATCAAGGTTTGTTAAAACTCAGTGCCATGTGTAATGCAACCTGAACTCAATTTTTCATGTAACACAATCTAAACTAGATGCTTTGTGTAATAAAAACTATCAAAAAAATTATTTATTTGAAAAAAATATTATAAAAACTCGAGGTGTTATACTACCGCCTTTCACAACTTGATATAATTATGGATTTAATGTATATATATGATATTTGTGACATAATTATACTTATATAATTATAATATCACATATACCTTATTATATTTTGATCCATTTAAAAACAATAACGTTTCATGTGCGTACATATAGACTACCGCCTCCACGAAGCAATGTGATACATTTTTCATTTTATTTTGAAATTTATATTAATAATTATATATTTAATAAATATATATGATATATATTCTATAAAAATAATTCTATAAAGGTGAATTATTATATACCTTTATTTTTTTCATCCATATAAAAAATGGAAACAACTTTAATGCTTATGTATGGTTTACCATCTCCATGAATGGTGTAACTCATTTTTCTATCTCTAAATTTTGTGGATTAAACAAAATATGTATATAATAAATTTATATTATATTTAAATAATTATTAAAAAAATTATATGATGGAATCACAATTAAAAGGCATGTACCAAAACTATAAAACTGAAACATACATAAAAAATGAAGTAGTTATCACCAAGAACATAGATTTTAATAAATAATTGTTAAAAAATGTTTTTAAACTTTATAAGTAAATCATATATGGTGTTATATATATTATTATGGTTCTTTAATATATTAATAATAAATATATATTCATTATATATGGTTTTTTAATATGGATAGATGAAGTTAGACCCAAGGTAACAGATTTGTGTCTCACTTTTACTTCTGTGAGACACAAGCCATATTCACCACTTATTTATTTTATATATTATATATTATTCCCATGAATGTTTTTTATGATTATTTTAATGAAAATTATGTGAATATTTATATCCATATATATGGTGCTCTATTTTATGAAGTTTTGATTCGAAAATTACCAAAGTGGTAAGGATTTTATATTAAAATCTCATTGTTTATCGGGATTGTTTATGTTTAAGATCCAATGATGAAGTCTTACGATCTATCTCTCAAGAAACTAATGAATTTTCTTATCCTATGGTTATTTATAGAAAATTAATGGTTTACTTTCATTTTCCTCTCTTTAATAACTAAAGAGACCAAAAGAAGTTTTTTAATGAAAATCGACTTCATTTCTCTCCACGGTCAAAAATATTTTCTCTTCAATGTCCATGTTTTCTAAAAATATTTCAAAGAATGTTTTTCATATTAAAAAATTATATTTTAAATTAATTTTTACCAATATTTAACTTTTCAAAAAAATGGTTTAAAATTAATATACATTTCATTTCCTAAATGAGGTTATTTTGACTTTTTACTGAAAATATGAATGGAAACTTCGTTTTAACATGTACGACATGAACGTAATTTTCCATCATCATAAACACTCAATTATTGGAAGGCTCGTTTATAATGTTACAAGAGTATTTTCAAATAAAATTTATTATTTAATATTTTTTAAATTATTATATTTTAAATAAGTGATTTCAATGTGAAAATGTTATTTTCTTCAAGAACATTTTTAATAAAATTTTAATGGTATTTTTATTCAACAATGACAACAACCCTTTATTATACTTATGATATTATATAGATATGACCCAATAATACCATACTTTTTCTTTATCTAGATGGTTTATGATTATGTTAACATAATTTTTATGAAACCATCATCTTTTCAATGAGTTATGTTATGATAAAATGATAAAATGTTTATGAAACCCATTTATTTTCCATAGGTTATACTATTATGAAATGATTATTAATCTCATTTCATTTTCATGGGTTATAATATGATGAATGTTTTATTATTTTTTGTCACACAATATGTATGATATTCGTTATATTATGGTTGGGATTATAATTATATATCCCTCTAATGCATTGGAAAAATTTTAATGTTCTATGAGCTTAAAGGGTATACAGGAGGTCATCCTAAGACCAAAAATTAAAATATGGTACATATGAGTTTATAAAAAGCCCAAAAGATGGTATATAAGATTTTATACCAATCCCAAATATGGTACATGGGTTTTTATCCCAAGCCTAACATTTTATGAATGTCTTGGTGGGTAGCCTTGACATAATATTCGGTATTATTATGCGTATACCAAAATTCTATGTCATATGACAATGTTATTCTCTCATAACTTATGTTATTTGATTAAATTATGATTTATGTCTTTTGAAATAACAATATTTATTCCAGAACTCAAGATTATGATCTATGATTTGTAGGGTATGGTTTTCAAATGTTATTCACATTTTGTCATACCCTTATGCTCATGTTAGGATGATATCTCCACTGTTTACCATTATTGAGCATATAATCTAAAACATAATTATGAGTCTATTACCCTAGTTATTAAGTAAGGTATTAAGTATTATTTTTATAATAAGGGTGATAGTTATTAAGAACTTAATGGGAGATTATGTAGATATATTATGAACAAGTTTCTTTTGTGTCCAAGTTTCAAAAGGCATTGGACCTTTGTGATGTCCATGTGGGTCGTTATGTTATGTAATGAATATTAATCCTCTAATATGTGATATATTTGTATGAAAAGTGTGTTTCACTATATTTATTATCATATTAAATTTATTTATTATATATTTTTCATGCTTATGTCGGTTACTTGAGATTTTTTGTTCAATTATTCTGTAATTACTTATGTATGTTGACCATGATAGAAAGCATATTAAAAAAATTTATGTTATTATGAATATTAATAGTGTTATGTATATAATTTTTTTATATTAAATATATTTTTTAAATCCACCCATCATGGGTGGTGAGGAAAAATGAAACTAATTTCTTATGGAGGTGGAAGTCCACACGTACACACAATTAGTATTTCAGTTTTTCAATGAATGATAGAAAAATAAAGTATATAATAATTTTAAATTTCATAATCATATTTATATTGAATATATCATATTTATTAATCAATATCATCATTAGAATAAACCATGATATTTGGTTATGAAAAACAAAATTCATTGATTCGTTGAGGCGGTCGTCTATGTAAACGTGCTAACAGCACCTTTATTTTCCTTAGTGAAGGGAAAGGAATGAATAATGTTTTTTATATTAATATAATGAAATATAAGTATAATATTGATAATTATGTGATTATATTTGTATTTATATAAGATAATTGTAAGTATAATATTATAAAAAATATTAAAAGAAGGTAATGATTATGTTGGAAACTTAATCTTCTCTTAAAGATATACTTAGAAGTAAATACATTAAGCTAACTTATAGAGATTATAAAATAACAATGAGAAAATAAATTCTAGGATAGGTATTTTGGATTTAGGTTCAATTGAAATTTTAATGGTAAGTGTAACCATATAGGGGTGTAAGTGATAGCCTTTTATAAGTGAAGAAAAGGGCCCTTTTGGGTACACACTTTAATTTTCATTGATATCATTACACTATTTGAGGGTAGAAGACTCCAAAAGTTTGTAATAATGGAATATTAGGTGATCTTGAGTCAATAAAGACTCAGAAAATTATTTCCACGCATGTTTTAAACATTCTATAAGTCATTTTTTCTTAGGTTTTTTCATTTACCTTTTTTTACTACGGTAACTAGTTTTTAACTAAGATGTTTATGTTTTACTAAAAATATAAAATAATCCCTATTATAAAATTTGAATATAATAAATATAAAATTTAATATTATTTTAATTTAATTCAATTTCTAAATAAGATAAAATTATCTTTAAAATTAATTCATTTTATATATAGAAAAATAGGTTTTTTAGAAAAATATAGTTTTTACCGTTATGTATTCTTAATATTATTTAGAATTGGTTACCATTTAAATGTGTGTTAATATAATTATATATGTATTTAAAAATAATAATATATTAATAATTTAAAATTTTTTAATTTAATTGATCAGATAAAAAATTACACAATATTAATAAAATAATTCTTTGAAAATAACAGTTTTACCATTATCATGGTCATTAGTTTTAATATCAGTAATCATAATTTTAGTCAAAAAAAATTAAATTTAACTTATTAAATTATATGATCATGTTGATATAAAATATAAAATCCATTTTTATATATTTAATTTCTATAAGTGATGAAAAGTAATTTTTAATATATTTGAATAAAAACATTTTTTAGAGTAAATATTGCATAAGTTTCAAAACCAATATACATTGGTTTTATAAAATAAACATAGTAGTTTAAAATAATTTATTTTAATTATAAATATATATATATATATATTATAAAAAGGTTTTTGAAATATTATGTTATTCATTTATTTATGATAATGTCACAAAAGTGACAGTTTTTATCAAAACCATTATGGTGTTACTATTCACCTAAAAACCAATTATTACATAAAAATCCCAAAATCCATTTTAATATAATATTTTTACCATATGATTTTAATATTTTAAATTTCTAATTAAAAAATTTTATAAATTCAATTTCTGAATGAAATCATAAAATATAATGAAAAAAATTTATTGGAAAATGACATTTTCAAATATTAACTATTATTATTCTTATTTCATATTAGTTACCAAATTAATTGGTTTTAACAAATTATTAATACCAAAAATAATTTATCATCATTGATCATAAGTTTCTTGAAATATAAATTCATATCTTATAAAAATGAAATTTTTAGAAAAATGATTTTCTAAACCAAAAATAATCTTATTTGTCATTTTATATAAACTAATTGAATTTCATTAAAATTAAATGTAGACTTTATTTTATTTATACATATATTTCACAAAGCAGTTACTCACATTCATTATCATTAATTCGATGACTACGTTTTAATGTAATACATAAATATTTATATTTTATCTAAATATATCACGATTTCATTTAAGTTTAGTGTTGTGTGTGGAGAAAAACATTAAATAGATTGAATTATTTAAAGATAATCATATATTAAAATCTATGGGTGTTGAATCGTCCCCCACACCCTAAATAAATTTTATCTTCACAATTTGACTCATGAGATCAGAGAAATTTCTATAGGTAACTCATAATTCACTATAAACTGCTAGATTATCATGTAATTATATAATATATGGAATGATATTTATCTCTATAAAAAATTATTATAATCATTTTATAAAGAGAGAAAATATATTACTATTTTTACATAGATTTCTACTGAGGGAATAAGATCTAATGTTTAAGTAATAACTTCCCACAAAACTTGAGAATGATTTATATTAAAATCATACCACTATAGGTCTTTTTTATAACTTAATATCTATTAATTTTTAAAAACTTACATGACATAGTACACTAGAAAATATTGACTAAAAACTCACTATTTACTAAATTAGTAGTAGTTTCATATGATTTTTCATGTTATCCTAGTTGTTGGTGACTATTTCCCTCATTGACCCTTAGATTGGGACATTGAGTCATATAATTCTTAAATCTCACGCAATTAAAGAAGAAAAAATTATAGATTCTCTCATTCTCTTATGCTTGTAAATATGATGAACTTCATCAACACACGTATAGAATTTACATGTCCCTTTAAGACAATTTCTCCAATTCTTCTTCCAGAATTTTAAACATGTAGGAAATTGAATCATCTTTCCTTTATCATCTTTAGCACCCAAATTTCTATGAGATTCCATCCTTATATTATTTAGTGTGTTTTGGATTTCAACTATGTTCATTTTTAATTATAATTATTGATAGTTGGTTTGGAATAATTACAAGATTTATCACTCCATCCCTTAACCTGTTAGGTTATTCATTGGGATAGTTTTTGCATTTTTCATTGCATCCATTATTAACTTGGTTACCTTATGATTCAACCATTACTAAAACCAAAAGATTTATAATGATTAATTATCATTATAATATAATTATCATAAATAAACATAGATAAATTTAACCTCAAGATGTATCACTTTATAACACTATCATGTTAGCCTACAATTCTTACAACTCAACTTGTATCAGACTCAGTTAAACTCGTATCACCCTTGGTTTAACCAATATAATTATTGGTTCAATTTAGGTTACTTATATTTGGTTTCTCTCATACTTATTAAACTAATCCTTAAGATAGATATCCCAAATTACCATTAACTTCTTAAAATATTACACACCCAAAAATAAATGAAATATATGATCTAAAAAATAAGAATATCTTGTATCTAGAAAAAAATGAATCAATTAATATATACCTTAACTTATAAAACATTATGTTTCAATATATGTTATCCATTTTCACTTTAATTTTAAGTTATCTAACCTAGACATATTCAAATCCTTCATAATGGTTTATCAAGAGAATGTGAAAAAAACAAAGGTATATTCCCTGAGTGTGTTAAACCAGGTGTTTATTTTGGCCTCTTTGTCATGCACCAGGTGATGAACAAGTTAATACCAAATACAAAAATTTTAAGGTTATTACCCCTAGTTATATCTATAGTAGAGTTTTCATCCACTTGTAGTAGACAAATAGGGATTTAATTTCTAGGAGAACCAAAAAACCTCTACTTTAACAAAACATTGGGATGTTATCCTATGTAATGAACTAACCATGGTCAACCCAACCCATTACCCGAGCTGGCATTCCACAAGGCCCATTGTGTGTTCCTGATCACCATGTATGGGTAAAAAACACTGGGCGCAATAGACAATATTTTGGTAATGGTTTTTCCCATGGTAAATTATATTGGACTATCCATGAGATGAGATAGACACATAAATATCATTAGATTCAGAAGAATAAAATACAACATCTATAGTAATTAATCACTAACTAAATAGATACCATAACCAGCATCATACATCATATACATAACACACCATAATAATACATATACATGGTATATCTAATCAAAGTCTCAAAACTCAAAACAAGAAGAATGGAAAAACATGGCCTAAGCATACATCCAAAGCCCAAAAAATCAAAATGACTCCACATATTCCAATCCTTATGATACCACATATCCTCAAATAAAATAATGGACAATGATAATAAAGAACATTCACTGATGTATATAGTTCCATTTCCTTAACCTGTGTCCTACAAAACAAATTCTATGTACTCCTGAAGGAATATATAGGGTGTGAGGAAAAAATTAAAGTAGGTTATTACCATGAATCTATTAAATGATTATAAAACCAAGAAAACTAATAAATTAGTTTGAAATATCATTTTCAATACTATTCCACTTTGATAATATTTTTATTAAAATAATCCTTTGAAACCCCTTTGGTTTTTATTCCAAAAACAAAATATGTTTTCCAAAATAAATTCTATCATGGATAAAAATAAAGGTATAAGGATATATGGAACAATAGTCTCAAAATACTCAAAAATGCATTACAAGAGTAAGAATGACATCATTATATAACTATATAAAGGTAAATGGGAATAACACATGTTATCATAACAAATGAGGCACTAATAAAATTCATAAAATCTTATAAATCAACTTGACATGAGTAAGGTTCAACAAGGTCTCTAACCATAAGGGTCTAATGTGAGTGAGACTAAAATAAAGTTTTCCAGATAACTAAATAATTGGAAGCTCTCGTGGACTTCCTTGGGCCCAACACAAATAGATCTCACAATCTCCTAGACAAGCAAATGGAATATGTTACAATCTATCTACCAAAGGTTCTCATGGTCCCTTAGAAAAACAAAATAATCTCCCTTGGTCTTCCCAATAAAGGCTCTCATGGTCCCTTGGAAAAATAATGGAATATCTCTCGATCTTCCCACCAAAGGCTCTCATGATCCTTAGGGAAATTTTCATGACCCCCTCCCTCCAAATATACACCTCTTATGATGGAAATGAAGAAAAACAGATAATGACCCCTGATTCCCACCTTCAGTGGTCCTCGGGGTGGCGACCAGCACCAAGGGTATATAATCTTGCAAACATGGAATACATTTCTTATAACGCTCCGACCCTAGTTACCCAGAGTCGGTGCATTATTATATAACATTTTCATGATCACAAAAGATCAAGTCTCTAAAGACCTATTAGTTTAGTAGCCTTGTAAGTAATAGATACATTCATAAGGTTTACATTACATCATAAAATGGAAAATTACAACAACATTGTTTCCATATACAACACTGAGATCCCATAGACTATCCCTGCGGGTCAATCATAATATACTTCTCTGCATCCTGGGAAAAATAAAACATAGAAAGAGGTGAGCTCAGATGCTCAGTAAGAATAACAATATAGCGGAAACTTTCATAAATAAGCATAAACATTTAAGGAAATGTATAGAACTAAAACAAAAGCCTTTTCAACATAAACTTCATCATAATATGGAAAATATAAATCAAAATAATTCCATTTACTTACTCACATGGATATTCTACTAGTTGAAAAATCACATGCAATATCAATATCCACTTTCATAATGATGGAATGCATAATGTCAGACTTTAATAACCACATAGTCACGGCCTTGTGCCAAGACTACAAATAAGATTTTGTCAAGGCCTTGTTCCAAGACACTAGTTTGTCTCATGAGACCTACCTATGAATTGAGTAGCTATAGCGGGCTCCACCCCTTACTTAGTAAGTCAAATTCATTCCTCATAAGAAATAGTTTAAACATAACAAAAACATTCGTATTAAAACTGGCATACAAAATGTCAATAATTTATCCATAAACTATGAATGGAATGAAATAACACATCCACAGTCAAACATATCACAAAACCTTCAATACAATATGGAAGTTTTGTATCATAATAAATCAACTTCAAACAAACTTAAAATCCATCAAAGGATGTTGACATAGATGAAATCAAAACCTTTTTAGAGAAATATCTCTCTCTATTTTGAAATCATTTAAAATTCATGTAATTATAGAAGAAAACATTTATATTTGAAAATATTCTTATAATCTTGTAAGGGAATCTTCTACGATGTTATAACAGTGGAAAATAGCCACACTTGCCATATAAGTTAAAAAACATTCTTACCTTAATTTTGTCGAAAAGGTCATAAAGTACCTTGTTTGGAAAATGACGGAAAGATTCATTTATAAACATATTATAAAATTCAAACAAGGGTACAAATAAATTTAACCCATAGTCTATAAAATATTAATAATTTTTTGAAATACATTTTTAAGAAACATGGATGTGGATGATAAAGAGGTCACAGTAGATAATTACATATAAACAACCTCGGATAATGAAGAGATTGTGAAATTAACCCTTACCTTGTACTTTTCCTTGGTCGAGGGTAGGTTAAATTCATGTATAATGGTGAAATAATTTTTATTAAATTATAAAATAATCATATACATTAATATGAAATCATATATGATCTTTTAACATTGCTTTGTTAATAATATCTTAGTATTATCGTCGTTTTGGGTGTTAACTGATTCGTTTTCATTTATATGATTTGTTACGTAAGTAATGTTTGTTATGGATAGAATGTATCTTATTAATATTCAGAATTATATTAAGTCTTTAAACATTATTTTAAATCATCTAATGAAAAATATTCTTGAATGGATACGATGGGGAATGAATCTCATCGCGTTCACGGAGACGGTAATCCTTACGTACACACGAGCGGCAATATCATTATTTTGATATTAAAATAATATATAATTGGATGTTATATCATATATACAGAATCATTATCATGTTATATTTATTATTTATATCAATTACACATCATTGTTATACCCATCAAAATAATAATGTATTGAATAACAATTACACCATGACGTGGAGACAGTAAGCCATATGTACGCATGTGTGGTGACATGTCATTCAATGGATGGATAGAATAATGAATATGGTTGTAACATATTTATAATAACATCACAGTATATAGAAGATATTGTAGTTATTATTTTAGAATGGAAACAACAAAGAAAGAGGAAGTGGAAGAAGAAAGGAACTTGAAAGAGGTGATGAAATATTTACCTCTTCTTCGGGTTCTTCTTTTTTATTTGATAAAAAAGGGCTCCTTAGGTTGGATTTATGACTAAAGGAAGGCCTATAGGATGAAGGTAGAACAGTTGAGAGGGTATTTGGGAAGATTTTGGCTGAGCCAAATGGCTTTGAAGGTGTGAATTAGAGAGAAGGGGGAGTTCCCGTTTATAAGAGGGGTGAGGGGCACCTTAGGAAAAGCTATAAATATTATTTTATAATAAAATAATTTTTGGTTTCTAATGGTTTTAAAATGAATTATTTAGAGGATAAGGTGGGGATGGGTCAAAAAACACTCAACAAATAGGTTTTCTACAGGTTTGGGTTACTATATTAACCTTATCTTTTAGATTTAACTCTTAGTTAAATAGTTTGACATTTACTATGTCTCTTTGTATTTTTATATTTTATAGTTAATAAACTTACTATATACTTCCAAGAGAACCCCAAGTGGTTTATTAATGATAAACCTATCATTATATAAGTCTTTTGGTCTAAACTTAGATTTTTAGGAATATAATATCAATTAATAATATAATATATATTTTTAAACTCTTTTGTGTCAATTTTCACACTATTTGGTATTTTTCTTTTGCTAAATTCATAACTGCATTATTATTTCTAAAACAATTCATCTAACCAACCATAACATTTCATATTAACCTATAAAATTAGTTTAATTCATCAAAAGTCTCAAATTACATTTATTTGGATTTTTATAATATTAATTATTTTAATATTTCATTAATTAGGTAATTACTACATCATCATTGTGTCATAAATAAATTTAATTATTTAATGTAAAAAAATTATAAATAAAATACCATTATGTAGGAAATATTTTTAGATTTCTAATAAACATTTATAGTCTAATTTATCTTATATATAACCCTATATTAAAAATGGTTTAGTTATTAAACTTTGATTTTAACACTTTTAACTCTTCTTTGAATTAAATAATAATAAATATCATAATCTAATCCAAGTGGACCTAAAGGATCATATTTTATTTCTAAGGTTGTTTTTGGTTGAATTACACTTATACAATAGAATTAGGACATGTGTTAGGCTAATAATAATATCATTTTTACCTTTAATTACCCTATTTACTTTTAACCGTGGTAAATAAAAGTCAAAAGTTACTATTCACCAAAAATTATTTTTATCTTATTGAACCACATTTTACTTTTTGCTATCAATATTTTCTCTCAAATTCTTGAAATTCAATTCACAGAAGTGGTAAAATTAAGTTTTATTCAAATTTGCAAATGCTCCTTGGAGGTGGGTAAAAGACGGTAAATAGTTCGATAAAATTTTATATATCTAAAATTTTTATAAAATGACTCCAATGAATTATGTTGAACATATATATTTATTATGTATCTATTTTTACCTAAAATAAATTAAAATAAAATAACTAATTTTTTAAATAAAAAGTCGATTTTAACCAATAACGTAGTGTTTTTCACTATTCATCAAAAATTAAAAGTTTTCAGAAACATACCAAAAATTAACCCTAAGCTTATTTTGATATTATGAATTCAAAAATTAAGTTTATTTTACCAAATTCAAAACATATAAATTGCATTTATTAATTTAAAATTAATTCCCGTTGTCAAAACCAAAAAGCGTATTTTTAAGAAATAATAACTACCAAAAGATTAACACTTGTTTATGTCCAATTTCAAAGTAAAATTAATTCCAATGACCAACATTGGATTAAATGGTAAAAATATAATTTAATTATACTTCCAAACCATTCAAATTTATAGTCAAACACTATAAATTATTTTGATTAAAAAAGTTGTTTTCAGTTAAAATTTAGTATTTTTTCACTATTCACCCAAATATGAAAGTTATCAGAAAAACACCAAAAATTTATAAAAACTAAATTTTTATGTCCTAATTATAAATAAGAAGTTTATTTTGTTAAATTTAATATATAAAAGTTTCAAATATTGGATTTAAAAAGGGTTTTCCATTAAAAGGCGGCAAAATTGCATTTTAAAAAAAATACTTCTTTTATCTAAAAAAATGAAGTTGTTCTTATATTATGTCTAAGAAACTAATAATATAGATTCTAAAATTATAAGGATTATATAAAATTCAAAATTCAGTTAATACTATTCATAACCACTTTTTAACGGCTAGTTTGGTAAGTCATGGTGCGCTTAAACTCAGTGTTGCGTGTAGTGCAAGTTATTGAATTACATTGAAGAAATAACGTACTATGAAATCTTGGGGTGTTACATTTCCCTTTTTATAGAATAAGATTAGGAGATAATATAGTCAAACCCAAACAAATCCAAGCACTAAATATATATAAGTAAATAAAACCAAAATCATCCCGCATGCATGTTTCAAAATGTAACTGATACAAAAGAAAGAGTCTCAAAATTAAATACCAAAAGAAAAGCTAAGAAGCGACACAAAAATTGTCCCCAACATCTAGGATAGTACTATACAGCATAGTCCATCTAGACCCCATGGAAACTTGAAAGCAGTTTTATATACGTAGGGTGAGCATACAAGTATACTCAGTAGGAAAATCCAAACTCTCTCATTCACAAGTGGAGAAGCATACTAACAGCATCATGAGAATATAGAAGAAACCAACGTTACCTAACAAGGTATACTAGCCATCCCAACCTCACCAAGTTACACTCACCAAATAATTCAATTCAAGTAAGTAATATAGAGCACATCGATGATAGGGTTCCCCACACCACTTCCCATTGTTTAACTACTCATCCCTAATGACAAATGTCCTAATGCTACCATGCTCTTCCATAAGCCCCACATCACAAATCCTCCCTCACACACCTGGTGCACTAATCACATCACATATCACCCGTAGAAACTTGAGCCACAAGCCACATAACATCTCACTCGAAGATATATGGGCCTCATTCCAAAGACACCTGGGAAAGCACAACATATCACATCCTGAAGACACTTGGGAAAAAAACCTCACCCACAAACACCTGGGCCTCACAACCACTCCATAACATACCCCAAGGTTCTTGGCATAAAAATTCCTAAAAGAGGGAGTAGATAATATGCAATAACCATCCATCCATCCTCCCATCGAGATATTGGGAAAAACACCCTCCCCCATGACAATGGGGTTGTTCGAAACATAGTGCTCAACTAGGGTGAGGTGCATATAGAAATCACAAGGAACTAAAAGTATATGTATATAGGTATAAAATAATCATCCCAACCTATGGGTTCTCAAGCAAACAACCACCCCATAACACTGCCACCTTTGCTGCTACCTCTAAAATGAACACACCACATAACAAGCCACAAATCCATTTCATGTTTTCCAACCAATTTTCCATTTAACCATTTCCAGTCATTATTAAATAGTTAATTTATCAAAACCATAACTACTGAGCAACTAATAAGCATAATTCATAACAAGAAACATAACTGAGGTCATCTTAGAAGAAAAAAATAAGAAACTAAAGTAGATCCACATTCATATATGTTCAAGTAGTGTACCAACCAAACAAAACCCCAACGCACAACCCCATCTAGTGACACATCATTTTCCAATAGTCCTGTAGACTCACTACACCACACAATATTCCCGCAACCTCACTACCCCACACAAGTTCATCCATTCCACAATCAACCCACAACACACACCTGTGCTCTACAAACATAACACCGCATAAACAAGAAAACTCACATGCCATAACGCAACCACTTCATATACCATCCACCCTACACACATAACCTCATCTATACCAAATAACACATTACCCCACATATCAAAGCACAACATAATTTCCAGATTTAACAAGCACCCCTTGATTAATTTCACTTCATAGTTCAGGGGTTATCACAGAAATAGTGAAAGGAAATCTTGGAGAGTCCGTTCATTATCCAAGTATACATTTTCACCAATTTCAATTATCAATTCTTTAACATGATCCAACCAACATGAAAATTATTTAGTTCACAAGAAAGGACCACCAACGTCTACTATTTTCATCAAGGCGTTTAGCCTTTACAATTTCTACAATATCGCAACAAGTTCAAGGCTATAAAAGCATGTGAACAAACCCCATTACACCTTTAAAATTAAACAACCAATTATTTTTCTTTGATTAGGGTGGAACAACTATGATCTATAGGTAATGAAAGCAGATCTATCCCACTTGATACACAATCAAAGAGAAACTAAGTAGAAACCCAACCTCAGATAAGC
Source organism: Viscum album (assembly GCA_963277665.1). NCBI lineage: Eukaryota > Viridiplantae > Streptophyta > Magnoliopsida > Santalales > Viscaceae > Viscum > Viscum album. Next base: position 704,515,948 of record OY728166.1, read on the forward strand.
TTTTTGATTCATCTGTGCAACGTAGGGAAAAGAAGAAAGCCTGAAAGTGATGATCACACCACTAAAAACATGAATCAATCTATTCCGCAAAAAAGGGTTATAAAAATGATACCCAAACTTTTATCAAAATCTGACCCAAATTTCAGTAGAAAATTTTGGGGGTGAAACAAGAGAAAACAGATGAAAAGGAGTGGAAAACATACCATGGGTTGATAATGGATCTCACATGAACAACCACCAGATTTGATTGTCCAAGGAAGGAGGAGTGGGACTAAAATATCTCCTCAGGGTACCTAGGGTTCATCTAGAGTGAGAGTAAAATAAGAAGTAGCTGAATGAAATAAATGGTTTGGATGAAAAAAACTTTAAAATAAAACTAGATTGGGGTATTACATGACCTGTAATACCCTTTCACGTCGTGTAACCCCTTGAGGTCCACTTCCACTAAAAAACACATCCCATCTCAAATTTATATTATTTTTTAGACCCCATATCCCCTCACATCGTGAACCCTTCTAGAAAAATTTTGAACCCATTATTCACATCATGTAACCTCATTACACGGCGTGAAATCCTCCCACTTATAGCCTTTAGAATCTGAACCTCTCCAAATTTCCTGAGAACATCTCCAACCTCTAAAACCTGAAAAGTAATGGATAGGGAACACAGAATGTTACATCAGATACCTCTCAAACATTTCTCATCCTCAAGAATCCAAAAACAACCCAGAAAAAGGAAAAAAATAAAAGGGGGTCTGAACATCCACCTCACGAGATACATCTCAAGGATCCTACAACACTTGAAACGCCTCTAACAACCCAACACATCATAATCAAACTATAAACCACCCTACATTGTTTGAAAGTTTGAGTGAAACCTTGATATCCAGGAACACCTCCTACGACATTTACTACCCCAAACAACCACACAACCACCAGGTAAGAATAGAAACCATGGTGTCTTGAACACATGAATTGGGGAATCTCATCCTCCATGTCAAGATACTATCCACTTTAGGCAGAACTAACTCAACCACATTGGTTCAATCGCATCCTTATTAATGAATCTTGATTAATAATCAGGTCCTCCCCTCTTCATATGTCAAGACTTCATCACACATTATAGAATAAGGAAACAACTCATCTCATAGAAACCAAGGTTCAAAAATCACATCCTAAAGAAATAAATAACAAGGAAAAACTCAAAAAAAACTCCTGGTACTAGGCACATATCTATTCTTATCACTCCCAAGTACTCTCCTCCAGACCACTATGCCTCCACAACATGCGAACCTAGGGAATGGTCCACCCATGAAGCACCTTCTCCCAATGATCCTGGATCTTTACCGGCCGCTCCACAAACATTGTGTCATCCTCAATATCCAACTCTCCCCAATCGATGATGTGAGATTCAACATGTTGATACTGACAAAGTTGAGATATGTGGAAGACAATGTGGATCCTATCCAAATACAGTGGTAGTGCCAACTGGTATTCCACCTCACCAACCCATCCCAACACCTCAAAGGGTCTGATGAACCTAGGAGAAATCTTTCTCCCTCTATCGAACCGTCGCTGCCCACATTGAGAGGAAACCTTCAATAACACATGGTCTCCAACCTCAAGCTCCAAGGGCCTCCTCCTATGATTGGAATACAACTAATTCTTGTCTTGTGCTGCCTTTATCCTCTCACAAACAAGATGAACCTTCTATTTCATGGTCTACACCATCGTAGGACCAAGAACAGTTGTCTCCCCAACCTATATCTAGAAAAAAGGCGAATGAAACGGTGATCCGTATAAGGATTTAAATGTATCCATGCCAATGGAAGAGTGAAAACTATTATTGTATGTGAAATCAACCAAGTGCAAGTGTCTCACCCAAGACCCACCAAAGTCCAAGATACATGCCCGTAGTATGTCCTCCAACGTCTGGATGGTCCACTCTATATTCCCATCTATATGAGGGTGGAAGGTAGTTCTAAGGCATAATTGAGTTCCAAAATCATGTTGCAATACCCTCCAGACTTGTGAGGTAAATCATGTATCTTGGTTCAAGACAATTGACCTCGTAAATCCATGAAGTCGTACTACCTCATCCACATACCTCCTGGAAAAGGAATCCATTTCACCTGACTCCTTGATTTCCAAGAAGTGTAATGATTTCGTCAGTCGATCCACTACTACTCAGATAGCATCACAGCCTCCCTGAGTCTTGGGTATCCCTAGGATGAAATCCATCGATATTTTATCCCAATTCCACTCAGGGTAATCTAAGGGCTACAAAAACCCACCAGGAACATGGTGCTCAGTCTTCATCTGCTGGAACACTAAGAAATTTTCCACAAACTCCACCACAGCCCGCTTCATCTCGAGCCACAAAAACTACTCCCTCAATCCACAGTACATCTTGAAAATCCCTAGATGCACTACTAAAGTTGACCTATGAAACTCAAATATAACTACCTCATGCATTGACAACAGAAAAACTAGTTTCCCATGAAATAACATTTGATTTTGGCCATCCTTTGACCATCTTTTCAGAGTGTCACCCTGGTCAATGAGATCATGCATCACCTCTACCTACAGGTCCCCCACTGATATTCCTCCACCTGTTGCATCAGAGATGATGGTGTTTTCATCTAAAATAGACATCCTCTAACACCATCCATCCTTTCATCTAAGTGAAAGGTAGAAAAATCCTTCATCACCTCCCAAGCGCCTACAAATTCCCAAACTACCTCTTTCTACAACTTCCTTCTCAAAGCATCGGCTACGATGTTCCCTTTTCCTAAGGTGTAGGATATCTCGAAGTTGTAATCTGGGAGAAACTCCATTCACCTTCATTATCATAAGTTTATATCTATCTAGGAAAATATATACCTCAAGCTCTTATGATCTGTGAAGACCACAAAGTGCTCCCTAATGAGGTAATGCCGCCACAACTTTAGCGCAAACATGACCACTGCTAGCTCTAGATCATGGGTGGCATAGTTATGTCCATTGGGATGTAACTGAATAGACCCATAAGATATCACTCTCTATTTATACATCAACACACAGCCTAATCCTAGATGGGAAGCATCACAAAACACCTCGAACATCACCCCTTACTATGGAAAACGGAGCACTGGAGCACTAACCAACTTCCCCTTCAGGTAGCTAAAATCTTCCTAACACTAATCACCCCACACAAAGTCCTAGTAACTTCTGTTCAGAGTCATCAAAAGAGCTAAAACTCAATAAAACTCAGGTACAAACCTCTGTTAATATCCTAATAGACCAAGAAAACTATGAACCACCACCATGTTCTTGTGTGTTTCCCAAGAAACAACCACCTCAACCTTCAACAAGTCCACCTCTACACCCTGCTGAGACACCACATGTTCATGTAAGTGCACCTCCCGCATCCAAAACTTTCACTTGGACAACTTTTCATAGAGTTGGTGTCATCGTAGAACCTCCAAGATAGTCCTAAGATGCTTGGTATTCTCCTACTCTGACTTTGAGTATATCAGAATGTCATCGATGAATACGATGAGGAACTGGTCCAGGAACTCATGGTAAATGGTGTTCATAAGCCCCATGAAAATGGCTGGTTCATTCATAACACCAAACAACATAACCACAAACTCAAAGTGCCCACACCTACACCTAAAAATAGTATTTGGGATATCACCTTTCTTCACCCTTAACTAGTGATACCCAAACTGTAGATTGATCTTAGAAAACCAACTTGATCCCCTAAGCTGGTCAAAAATATCATCTATCCTCAGGAGAGGGTAATGGTTGTTGATTGTCACTTGATTCAACCTCCGTTAGTCTATGCATATTCTGATACCACTATCTTCCTTCTTTATGAACAAGACTAGAGCACCCCACAGTGAAACACTAGGCTGGATAAATCCCTTCTTCACCAGATTGTCAATCTGAATCTGCAACTCTCATAGCCCAGAAGGTTCCATCTGATAAGGATCTATTGAAATCAAAGAAGCATCAGGCTACAAGTCTATCCTGAACTCAACGTCACGTTGAGGGGGTAGAGTCCCAACCTCTTTAGGGAAGACATCCAGGAACTCCCCAACTACTCTGGCAGCCTCCACCATCGCAGTATTTACCAGTCTCATAGAAAACTCTTCCAACAAGGAAAGGAGAGGCTCCACACATCCACTGGCCATCTGACAACTCCACTTGTCGATGAAAGACACGTGTTGGCCATCTACATATAAAAACATGCCTCTTCTCCAGAAGAAGTTGATAACAGCATGCATAGAAAAACCCCAGTCAATGCCAAGGATAACATTGTATGGATTCATATGTAGTAGAAAGAGATCCCCACTAGACTGATGCGGCCCCAACATCAATCTAAATCCCCAAAAAACATAAAAAAAGTAGGTCTAACCTCTGACTAGAATACTCAACACTAGGGGAATGTAAAGTCTCTCTATGTTTATTCCCAAATCATGGGCTAGATCGAGTGAAAAAAATGATTGTGAAGCTCTTGAATCAAACAAATCACAAGAAATATTACTGAACAAGCAAATCATACCTCGAACAATCTTTGGACCTTCTAAAACTGCTACCTCTACAGTGTGTAATTGACCACACCCATATCCTCTTCCCCTATATAGAAGATCGCCTCCCCAACCATGCCTTATTTGATGTCCCTAAGGAACACCCTAATTTTAGCCTCCACCTGCTCCATCCCCTCTTGGTGGAGTGAGAGCATGTTGTCCCAACTACTAAAATGGACATGCCAGCAACTTCTGATGAGATAGGCACTGAACATACCCACCTTCACCATAATGGGCTAAAACTGGGCACTGAATCTGAAGATGTTTGTGGCCTCCACAAGCAAAGAATCTTGATCCCAAATTAACAGAAAAAGGGAAAGGACCAGAAGGCTAAAACGGGAACAAATGGGGCCGACTCCCCACTGGTTGAAACCTGGAAGGCCCTAATGCCTAAGACTTGCTGCTGATAGCCTTCCCCTTCGAATAACTCGGTTGGTTCTCCTCTAGCGGTAGACCTCCTCACAAGTAAATTCTCTCAAATACCTCAACCTTCATCTAGACCTCTAAGTATGTCGGTAAGGTGAAGGGAGTAACTGCATACTCGAGAGAAGGACAATGTGCCTCCTATAAGAATCTCACTCGAGACTCCTCATCCAAAAAGAGATCTGGAGAAAAGTGAATGAGATCCTTGAACTTGATCCCCATCTCTCATAAAGATATACTCCCCTACGGGAGGTAGAGTAGCTCCTGTCTCTTCTTGGCCTTCATGGATGAGGAAAGGAATTACACCCAAAACTCCTTCTCAAAATCTAACCACAGAACATCAGCCTCCTTTCTCACCCATAGGTACAGTGTCCACCACTGACGCGCATCTCCCATCATCTGACTAACTACCAATAGAACCCAGTACTCCATCAGAGCCTAGATCAGGCTAAAGGTGATCTCAAGCTCCTAGAACCATCTCTCTGTCTCTATATATGAAATTTTTTCCTCGTACTTTCCTAGAGTCTACTGCTGGAAATTACTTAATGTTATCTGCCACTGTTTTTAATCCTCCTCTGGATCAACCCTCAGCTGATCAGTTGGATCGGCCTGCTGATCCTCTACTACATGAGCCACTAATGGATGATGACCAGGTTCCATAGTTGAATAGTAAAAAAGGAAATCCTAAGCTTGAGTAGTATCGAATTTTATTTAAGGTTCATTTTAACTATTTATTATTAAATTTCCTAAAATGTCAAATTCAAACAAGAACACAAGTCATCATGATGCATAAACCTATCCTAAGGTATATACCTTGCAAACGGTGTAGCCTCACTTGGTTGTTCGGTAAACTCAGAGTCCCTACATCAGATCACAGGGGGGCCTAAAATCTCTTGTCCTAGCCAGTCTTCCTCAGCCTATGTCACGCACCAAGGTCACCTAACATTGTTTCCCTACCAACCCATTAAATCCTCACAGTTTCTAACTCCAAAATCCATCCTATCACTCAATCATCGCGTCTTATACCATTCTGTCATGACCCCCTCCCTCCAAAGATGCCCCTCCTAGGATGGTAATGAAGAAAGGGAGATAATGACCCCTAATTTCTACCTTCAGTAGGCCCTGGGGTGGAGACCATCATCAAGGGTATATAATATCACAAACATGGAAGTAATTTCTCTTTTTTATAAAACAATATCAAGAGATAAGATGGTAAACCCCAAACAACTCCAAGCACTAAATATATATAAGTAAAGAAAACCAAAACCATCCCACGTGTATGTTCCAAAATGTAACTGATACAAATACAAGAGTCTCAAAAGTAAATACCAAAAAAAATCTAAGCAGTAACACATAAAATGACCCCAATGTTCGAGCTAGTACTTCCAACCATGGTCCATGTAGTCCCCCTAGAAACCTGAACAAATTTTTGTATATGTAGGGTGAACATCCAAGTATATTCATTAAGAAAATCCAAAGTCTCTCGTGCATAATTGGAGAAGCATACTAATGCCCCTGTGAGAATATAGTGGAAACCAAGAGCACCTAACAAGGTATACTATTCATCCCAACCTCACCAAGTCACACTCACCAAATAATGAAATTCAAGTAATTAATATAGATCACATTGATGATAGGGTACCCTGCAGCACTTCCCATTAGTTAATTACTCATCCATAATGGTCAATGTCCTGATGCTACCATGCTCTTCCAAAATCCCCACATCAAAAACCAGCCCACACACACCTGGGACACTAATCACATCACATATCTCCTGTAGACACCTAGCCCTCAAACCACATCACATCTCGCCCACATACACCTAGGCCTCATCTCGAATACACCTGGTAAAGCACAACATATCACATCCTAAAGACACATGGGAAAACACACATCACCCGCAAACACCTAGGCCTCACAACCACACCACATACTTCTCGAAGAGTCTTGGGCTACCGATCCTTAGAAGAGGGAGTAAAAAAGAGCCAATAACTAGCCATCCATCCTCCCACTGGGATGTTGGGAAAAACAACCTCCCCCATGACAATGGGGGTGTTCGGCACATAGTTTTCAACTAGGGTGGGGTGCGTATAGAAATCACTCCATAACACTACCACCTTTGTTGATACCTCTAAAATGCACACGTCACATAACAATACACAATACCATTTCATGTTTTCTAGAAAAATTTTTGTTTAACCATTTCAATTTTTATTAAATAGTTCATTTATCAAAACCATCACTACCAGAAAACTAAAAAACACATTCCATAACAAGAAACACCACCAAGGTCATCTCATAAGGAAAAAAGACAAAAAAAACTAAAGTAGCTCAACATTCATCTACTTTCAAGTCAAGTCCCAAACAAACCAAACCCCAACACACAACCCCATCTGGTCACACATCACCACCCAATGGTCCCATAGACTCACTACACCACGCAACAGTCTCACAACCTCGCCGCACCACACTAATTCATCCATTCTACAATTAACTCACAATACACACTTGTGCGCCGTAAACATACCACCGCATAACCAAGAAAACCCACATGCCACGACACAACCACTTCATATCCCATACACCCCACACACATAACCTCATCCATCCCACATATAACATTACCCCACATATCAAAGCACATTACAATTTCCAGATTTAACAAGCACCCATTGATTAATTTCACTTCATAGTTTAGGGGTTATCACAGAAACAAAGAAAGGAAATATGGGGGAATCCATTCATTATCCAAGTGTATATTTTAACCAATTTCCATTCTCATGTGTTTAAAAAGATCCCACTAACATGAAACTTTTTTATTTCGAAATCAAGGACCACCAACAACCATGATTTTTAGCAGGGTGTTGTGCCCATACAATTTCCACAATATCACAACAAGTTCAAGGTTGTAAAAGCATGTGAACAAACCCCATTACCCCTTAAAAATTAAACATCCAATTATTTATCTTTTATTAGGGTGGAACAACTATGATCTATAGGAAATGAAAGTAGATCCTTCCCACATGATACACAATCAAAGAGAAATGAAGGAGAAACCCATCCTCAGAGAAACTTTTTGTTTCATCCTTGCACCGTAGGGTAAAGAAGAAATCCAACTAGTGATGATCACACTGCTAGAAACATTTGTTGACCTATTCTTCACCAAAGGGTTATCAAAATGATTCTGAAACATTCATCCAAATTCAACCCAAATTTCGATAGCAAATTCTGAGGGAGGAACAAGAGAAAATAGAAAAAAAGGAGTGGAAAACATACCATGGGTAGATAACAGATTTCCCACAAACAACCACCATATTTGTTTGACCGAGGAGGGAGGAGTGGGGCTCAAATATCTCCTTGGGGTTCCTAGGGTTTATCTAGATCAATAGGAAAATAAGAAATGGCTAAATGAAATAAAATTTTTGGCCAAAAAAAACTTTAAAATAAAACTGGATCGGGGTATTACATGACGTGTAATACCCTTTTAGGTCATGTAACCCTTTGAGGTCCGCTTCCACTGAAAAAACCTATCACCTCTCAGATTTATATTATTTTTCAGACCCCAAATCCCCTTACACTATGAACCCTTTCAGACAAATTGTGAATCCAAGATTGACATCATGTAACCTCATTACATGACGTGAAATCCTCCCACTTATAGACTTTAGAATTTGAACCTCTCCAAACTTCCTCTGAACATCTCCAACCTCCAAAACCCACAGAGTAACGGACCGGGGGAACATGGACCATTAAAGAAACTCTCACTTACACCCAAGGTATTCCCATGTACTACTCAATGCTAATTACAATCACATCATAAGTGCCACACAACAAAATCCATTTCATAATATAATTTGATAAAACAACATGACAATTTTATAAAACACCATTCTAAAAGGTAAAATAATTTCTAAACCTCTTTATAAATCCATTTCAAATCACCAAACAATTTTGAGCTATTTTATCAAACACTTAGAGTGCACTCAAGACACCCCCATTTGGAAAAATCACTTTAAACACCCAATTTCCAATCCCATCCATTGAAAAGATAAAACATGGGATAAACATATACCATAAATAATGTAATAGGAAATTAAAAAAAACATAAACCAAGGGTGATTATGAATATAAAGTTAATCCATGGAAAATGTCCTTAAATAGAGACACTAACCTCGGAAATGGTTCCAACCTCATCGCCTCTGATGGAAACCACCTAGAATATGAAGGAGAATGCCCCCACAAACCTAATAAATAAGAGAACCAACCAAAACCCCTATAAAAACCCTTGGTTATAACGAAACCCCATTTAGGGTTTCCACCTTCCAAAGAAATGGAAGACAAGGCATGAGAATGGGGAAAGGATGAAAAAACTCAAAGAAAAGGACTTACCTCAAGAAAAAAAAACCAAGGATCTAAGGAGAATCCACCAAAAAAAAGAGAGGAGGAAACTTCAACATCATGGTAGAAGGGATGTTCATTCATGGGAGGAGAAATGAGGCTAAGGGGTTAAAAATTAAATATGGTTATTTTGGTATAATCACCAAAGTTTTCATGTTTTGGAAAATCATACAGTTTGGATGCACAGTTAGGAAATTCATGTGCCAACCATGCGGGAGCTACTACCTCCCCAAAACAGGTCACATGGTTTCTCTTGGTCTTTGTAAATATTGAAAAACCATGAAAAAGTGAATTTTCCCCAAATCAACACCCCTATCATACTTATCCATATTGTGAGACAAACCATGCGCCAACCATGAACCTTCGTCTGTTTCCCCAAAAAACTAAGTTTATGACTCCCAAAACCATGGAACTCTAAAAATAAATGAAGAGATAAATTAAGGATAAAAATAGACATACTAATGACTTGGAAAGTGTCACAAAATCTCCACCATGACACTTTCTACCCCGAGAAAGTCCTCAGGCGCCCTCAGGAGAAAACAGGTGAGGCTGCTACTCCCTCACTAAAGATTCCTGCTCCTATATCTCATAGATACCACCATCATGCTACTAGATAACACGGACTGATAGGATAGACTTACCATGGAACACCTTATTCTGATAATTTGGGATATGAACAGGCTGCTCCACAATGGTGGAATTAGGCTCAACCTCTATTTCTTCCCACTCTAACACATTATATGGTTTTGGATGGTATCTTTTTATCTAGAAAACATGAAATATTTAATGGATGTAAATAACTCATGTTGGAAACTCTAAATTATAGGTTACCTTCCCAAGATGCTCAACAATATGAAATGGCCTGACATAATGTGATGCAAGCTTCCCCTACCTTCCCAAACAATGGTATCCCAATCGAATAGATACCCAAAGAAATACATAATCCCCCACCTAAAACTCTAACAAGTAATGATGTTAATCAGTGTATGAATTATGAATACTCTTAGATATATATAAACTTCTTTGAATCAGCCATACTATCTTGGTATTCTCCAAGATGAGACTCAAACCTACCTAGGAATGCTCACCCACATCATCCCAACAAAACATGGATTGGCATGGGAACCCATATAAATCCTCAAATGGGGGAATATTGATCAAGGTTTGATAATTTTTATTGTGTACAAACTCATCCAATGACAGGTTCCTTTCCCATGAACCTTTAAAGTCAATCACACACACTCACAACATATCCCCAGGTGTTTGGATGGTATATTCAGACTAACTATCCATTTGTGGAAGATATACAATGCTTAACCTCAGATTAGTTCCCAAATCCTCCTAGAGGCCCTCCCAAAACTTATAAGTAAAATGGGTATCCCAATATAAAATAATCACTAAGGGAAATTTGTAAAGTCAAAAAAATTCTTGAACATACATGTGTTTGAGTTACTTTAACTTTGTAGACTCTCTAATGGGATGAAAGTGGGTTATTTTCATCAAACAGTTGAAAATTACCCATATGGAATATTTTTACACTCATATTGTGTGGTATAATAACCAAAAAATACATTGATTTATCATCACACTTTGACACTAGAATGGGTATTGTTACAACATATTGACTAATCATTGAAGTTCTGCTTTAATCATTTGGTAGTTTAAACATAAAGAAAAATACTTCTACTACACATCTCATCCTAAGCCGCCAATACTGACACCTCAACGTATAAAAAATCTTGGTATCCCTGAGGTAAAATTCCCAACTAAAATGATGTTCCACTTACATAACCTCCTACCTCAAGCTCAAAGTAAACACCAAACGCCTCTTGAAAATGATAAAACCCTTAGGAGACTGAGATCAATCACTCAAGGTATCCCTGGTATTTAAATCACTTCTAATATTTTGGTAATTGGGGTAAAAAAACTACTCACTACTAACCCAATAGATAATATAGTGTGTGACTTGCACATTGGCCATGAACACCTATTCCCCAACCTCTTGCACCTCCGAACTCAGATAAAAAAATAGACTCGTTAGACACCACTCATCCATTGGTACTTGAACAATCTGCTCTGAAAGCTTCCTAATTAAAGTTTTAGTGACCACATTTCCCTTCTTTAACATGTTAGAAATATCAAAATCAAAAGTTTGAAGATATTATACCCAACATATCCATCTGAATTTTATGTACCACTGGGTAAAAATATACTTTAGGATTTTATGATCAGAATAGACTGTAAAATGTTCCACAGGGAGGTATTTTCGCCATGTTTCCAATGCATGCATCATAGTTACTAATACCATTTCATGGGTGGGATAATTATTCTCATGTGGGAATAGATTTTGTGAGCCATAAGCCACCACATGGTTATCCTGTGTCTTCACACACCCCAAAAACAAATCGAAAACATCACAAAACATGGCATATGCCTTTCAAAACTCAGGAAGAATAAAAACTAGTGTAGATGTCAAATAGTTCTACAAGTTATCAAAATATAAATTCCACTTCTCTTCCAATTCTAACTTCATCCCTTTCCAAGTCATAGCTATCAAGGGAGAAGCTATCCTTGATAGGACTTAAAAAAACTAAAATACCCCATAAAACCCAAAAATATTCTGATCTCGAATACATTCTTAGGATTCTACCCAGATATAATAGCTTAAACCTTCCTTAGATCCACTAAAACTCCTCTCTTGAAAATCACATAGCCTAAGAACTTTGATTCCTTGAGCCAAAAATAACATGTGGGCATCTTGGCATATAGATGATGGTCCCTCAAAACTCCCAAAACAACCTCTAGGTGGTTTGCATGATCTTATTATATCTTGGAGTACAATACTATGTCATTAATGAACATGACCATGAAAGATTCCAAAAAATGATGAAATATCAGGTTTATTAATTCCATAAAGAATGAAAGAGTATTGGTAAGCCCAAAGGGCATAACCAAATACTATAAATGTATGTACCATCATCGAAAGGTTCTCTTTAGAACTTACTCTTATTGAACTCTAAATTGGTGGTACACAAACCTCCATTATATCTTAGAAACCCAACAATCTCCTCTAAGATGATTAAAGATATCATCAATTTTGGGAAATGGATATTTATTGTTTACTATCACCTTATTGAGATTGATATAGTCTATAGAAATTTAGAGGCTTCCATTCACCTTATTTTCAAACATCACTGGTGAATCGCACAGCAACATGATGGGGGAGATCAATCCCTTTCCCTTGAGATCCTCTAGCTATACTTTTAACTCTTTCAATGCAATTGGATCCATACAGTAATATAGTAAAATAATGGGGATTTTACCAGGGACTAGATTTATTCTAAACTCAACCTATAACTAGGGTGAAAACCCCTAAAAATACTTTATAAAAATATTTGGGTTCCTATCCATGAACATTGTAAGTTCTCCCATATAAATTTTCTCATAAGCATCAAATAACAACCTAGATAATTGGCACGTGATCAGACCCAAATCAGAAGCAAATAGTCTTTCCCTCCCTAATTGTAGATACCACCCACCCTAGAAGATGTGATATCTATCATATGTAGTAAGGAACTGTAATATACAGTGGTAAAAATCAATATATTCCTTAAATATGATATACAAATCCATGTTTGTGATAATGTAAAAAACATCTATGTCAAAAATGAATAAATCCCAAATGACTTCCACATCGATAACCAAAACATAGTACTCTGGGCACTTAAAACTTTGATCATACTTCCTACTCAATAGGGTAATAATATATATAAAAAAGGAAGAACATCCACTTGAATACCTATATAATCAATAAATTTCATCTAGATAAAATAATGTGATGCACCTGAATCCAAAACAAGAGATGCCATGGAAGTAATAATAAACACCATACCTCTCACAGTGGTTAATTCAGAATCAAAATCCTCTAGAAAAACCTCAAATGCATGAAGATGATTAGACTATGGATCACTCTGATCCTTTTTCACCTAGTGAGAATATCCCTTCACCTGAGGTTGAGATCCTCCATACTTTGTAACATCATGCTTTACCTGATAACCCTTCAATAATGTGGAGCTTGTACCACTCCATCATGGAAAAAACTAACATAATCCCTGAATATGGACTATAAATCCACAATATTAGCATATCCTAATAGTATATGGTTACTTCAAACTCATGTTACCACCCTTACCACACTGATATCAAACAATCATCTTATTCCTTATTTAATCCACTGGAGCCATACCTGATTACTAATGAACACTCCTACTACTACCCCAAAGAGGATCTTCCCTCTTTCACTTATTAACTGATCAGGAGATCTTGATACCACCCATTAAAGTAAACCCAGTTAGACCCATATTTCTATTTATATCAGTCTATACCATATCCACTTTTTCAACCACCTATGGGTAGGTTGGTAAACAAAAAACATATTCCTGGACCTGATCTCTAGTCTCAATCCCATCTCGAACTGCAAATCCTTGAGGTAGTTGTTTTGAATTAGATCAGTCGGAACATAAAAAAACTCATTAAATTGATTAGCATACTATATCACCCAATAAAATCCTTTCTCTATCTTCAATAACTCGTGGACCTTTGCCTCTCTCAAGGTTTCTGGTTAGAATTTTCGATTAAAGGTTTCTATGAAGGTGTCCCACATGATATCCTCATGAAACCTCGAAAGCACCATTTATTCCCACCACTTACTACATAGTCCATCTAGAACATAAGTTTTAAAGCCTACCTTAGAGGTATTAGGGGTATTTTTAAACTCAAATATCCTCTTGATCCAACCCAATAACTCTTCAGGATCATTGGCCCCCTTGTCTCTATGAAACACCAGTGTATTTTACCTCATAAAATCCTAAGTATAGTTTATCGTCCATGTCTTATCTTGAGAACCCACATGACCCAAGTATTATATCATATGAATCATAAACTCCAATAGATCCATATAAATAAGAGGGTTAAACTAATTGCTATTCTCCATAGAACTCTCCCTACACCTAGATGAGGTCCTTCTGGGAGACATCGTCTACAAAACATGAGACAAAAGGTTAATCAATTCACAATTAAATCTCAAACCACATAAAAATAAAAAAATAAACCCTCAATATTGGTCTAAGTAAGCTGAATCAAAATTAAAAAAAACTTTAAATGAACATGAGTGAAAACATAAAAAACTTCAAGCATTCCCCATTATATACAGTTTGGCCGCATGGTTAGAAAAATTGTGCACTAACCAAGTGGGTGTCACTAGATTTGGTAGAAAAGGTCACATTATATATGCATAGTTACTACTAATCATTATCCTTAATCATGAAACTCATAAAATTCTCTCCATTTTCACCCCAAAACTTAAAACATCCCCTAGGATCACCCCAAAACTCAACACCAATGGGTAAATTTCTTCAAAACACTATCAAAATAACCAATAATTAGGATTAAAATATAAACACAATCCTAGAACACCCATGGAAACCCAAGTTTCATAACAAATAAGAGTTGGTTAAGTAATCCCCCAATACTACCTATTGAGTCCTGATGGTCATTGATCTAGTATATCAATGACTCCCAAATAAAGAACCTTCTCTTATATCATTTTGTAATGAATCGGCCTGAGTCGACCCAACTTGTTACCCAAGATGGAATGAAAAAATGCCTTAATAATGTTCTCAATCACCACAAGATAGAAAAAAGCATCAAGAATAATGAATAACCTCTTAGAAAAGGTTTCTCCCTTATTAAACTAGCATAAACCATCCATGAGACAAGACGGCTACACCAATATCATCAGAGTCAACAAAATAAAATACAACATCCAGATTAGCACAATAATGACTAAATAGATACCATAAGAAACAACATACATCACATATATAACATTCCAGAATAATACATATACATGGTATATAGAGACCCATACTTTTCATACATAGATATTACATATTATTAGTTGAATGTTCATTACCCAACATAATGATCCACTCCAAAACCATATAGATCTAGTAACTTGGAAAAATTAAATACATAAAAACTACCTCATGAGTAAAACACATCATCTCCCACTAAGTTATTAATAACTATAACCCTTCTTATAAATATCATACTTAATACCTTTCTTCGTAACCTAGGGAAAAATATATGAAAGGGTGATATCAGAAGCTTAGTAAGGGTAAACAAAGGAGATATAGATGATAACTTAACATAAAATGAGCATAAAGGTATTTGAATATGAGTATAAATTTTGAAAACTATACCCTATATATCAAAGATCATAATCATGAGTCATGGAATACATATTGGCAGTTCATAAGACATTAATAATATGGGAACCAAAGAACATAATCCATGGTATCATAACCTTGGAATAATCCAAAAGTTTATATCATACGCATAATCTTAGAAAATTATTTCCTTAGTAGTCAAGGATTACTAGAAAGATTGTCATTGTCATAACCCCCTCCCCACAAAGTGTACCCCTCCTGGGCCGGCAATGTGAGAAGAGAGATAATGACCCCCGAGTCCTGCCTTCAGTAGGCCCCGGGTTGGCGACTAGCACCGAGGGTATAATAAACATACAAATGGGAGGAATTACCCTCTAAGAGAACACATGCAGAAGAGAGAGATAGAATAGACTCCAATCAACTCCAACTCAGAACTGAAATATAGAAGAAATCCAAGTATATATATGAAATGTCATGCAAAAGTACTACAACTGAAAGGGGAAACTAAAAGTACCCAAAAGAAAGTAAAACGGCAGCGAGCACAAGCCGGAACAGCTCCTCCTCCAACCACAAGCTAGTAGTAACCAGCTTGATCTCCAACCTACTCCAAGTGACCTGAAAAACAGTTTATATATACATAGGGTGAGTATAATAGTATACTCAGTAGGATCCTCTCCAAGCCTCTCGTGCAAAAGTAAAGAAAGCGTGCTAAATCCCAGTGAACAACAAGTGAAACTGACTCGTCACCTAAACAGGTATACTAAGTTCCCAACCTCACCATGGCTACTCTCACCAAGTAACGCATACAAGAATATAGCATATAGTAAAGAATATCAAGGGTACCCCACTACTACTTCCCCACTGGTTTTCCGCTTTTCCCCAACGACATTCGTCCTGTGCATCTCTCTCCAAAGGCTTGCTCGCAGACACTTGGGCTAAGCTCCACAATCTGCACCTCGTGCACCACAAAGGCTTTCCCACAGACACTTGGGAGAAGCACCAAACCATCCTCCCAACCAAAAGTAACCAGGTAAGTTCTGGGAGCCACCACATCCCGCATAACGTGTATCATACATTGGGTATTATACCTCAAGACATTATAGCCCATACACCGAGTAGGGATCCTCAAGCCATCATATCCTATACACGTTACACCTATAGTAGTCCATAGGATACTATATCCAGAATATATGTGTGTGAAATAACCACAAGCCATTATATCCCTCTACACACATATATGGGGAAACTAACCGTTATGCCTGTTGGTAGATGTATCTACCAAGAGAAGAGATCGGGGCCAAACGGGGTAGTCATCCATTCAACCTCCCATCATAATGTTGGGGAAAACACCCCCCCAGGGCTCAAAATCCCCAGGGTGTTAGTTTCCCTTACCGACAGGGTGGAGTAGCGTATAGAAACACAAAAAGTACAGAATATATATATAACTCACATCCACACTATGGGCATTACCTAGTCTTAGATACAACTGCAGCTAACGTCTCTCAGACTCCAGGCTGCTACTTCTAAGACTAGGTCTCCTATAAGCACACAAACATTTGAAGAGATTTATTAGATTACTCCTTTCTAATTTTATCAGTTCCACTATATGTTAATTAATTATTTAAACATTAATTAACCATGAACAATTCCTCATTAAACTGAAATGGCATCACATTAAAAAAACAATGCTCCTTTTAAGATTCACATCACCTTTAAATTCCAGTATCTCCATCCCCATGGATTTTCACCATTTAATCAAACATTCAATACAGAATTACTTTTCCATATTCCCAAGCATTCTAGAAAAGCATCCTATGCTTCTAAACACAAAGGGGGCTCAACACGGTGAGTAGATATACTACCCATTGAGTCTTTACTGCCTATAGAAAGAGCATAGACCCATTCTCCCTCAAGAGTCTAAACATGGAAAGCATGTGGCATACCCCGCGCGTCTTTGCCTCCTTCGGAAGAAGGGTAGCAAGACCAGCTGTCTTGAGCAGTGGGGAAAAGCAAAGCAGATAAACATTCAAAGAATCCACAAGCATCCAGCAACAACATCCATCCCATACCATCATCCTTGGTGTCCTCCCCGACACCCACATGCATAAACTGATGCATCTCTCCACTCTAGGCGTCATCTATTGCCACAACCACAAGGCCTCCATGCCTCCACATATCACAACAGCCATCCATGCTCACATCACACCACAAGTAGTACGAAAACAACAATCACAACCATGGGCTCTTGACCCTTTAACAAACAAGAGGGTAACTCAGAACCCTTTTATAAATTCCCACACAATCTGTTCTTTAATCCATATTGAATTAGCAGATTTGTTATTCGTGGGTTCCAATTACGGGATACCTAATCATAAAGCTATCACAATTAAACAATCGTGCTTACTTCCCTAACTTGATTAACATCAATTTAGAACAACTATGACATCAAACAGAATCATTTACATGCCTCTTTATCTTTATCTAATTAATTAACAATTAATTCCAGATTTACGTTCATTATCAATTTACATCATGAATGAACAACAAATCAAAGAAAACATAGATATTACTCTATCTAGCAAAAAATGAGGCAAATCGTTATCACGGTATAAAGCAACAACATGCGATCAACCAATTCTTTTAATCCATTTCAAGTATTTAATTAGGTCAATTTCATTGTGATCCAAAGGACTAAATCATACTAATTCTACGATTGCACATATACAATTAGATAAGCCATGAATCCCCTACCTGGGAGATTTCTTGACGTCCTTTATCCACACAATGGGTCAAAATCCTCCTCTCACGAAAACTGCATCCACTAGAGGATGCCACGGTATGACAGTACCAACCAACCCCAAGAAAAACCCATTAGAATCTTGGAAATTACATGGTATAATATAGAAGGGAGAAACAAGAGAATATGATCCCCAAAAGAACAACGATAAAACATACCTTATTGGGAAGATTGACCGACACAGCTCAGTTGCATCCAAAACAGAGCAGAACCAATACTAGGAGTAAAGATTGATTGTGCAACTACTATGGGAAAGATTGAAAGGTCCTAGCATCTCTTAGCTGAGAACAAAGGGAAAGAACAAGGGAGAATGATATCTCGTCCCTTTTTGAAGATTTAATGGGGCGACGGTTTAAGATCCGATTAATTCTCCATTAAAAATGGATCTCATTAACCCACACGATTTGACCAAATAAATACATTCTGGCCTTAGGAATAATTAATATAGGATTTATGGCATTTGAATCAGCCTTAAGAGTCCTTAAAACAAGGATTTAAATGTATTTTATGTCAAAGGAAACGTCAAATGGGGCAAAACTGTAGGAATCTAGAAACACTGTTCACATACTCAAAATTTGGCAAAGGAAAGAAAAGGTCACCGTTAGACCTCACCGTTCTGGAAACACTGTTCAAGCCTACCGATAGAAGGTCACCGTTATAAGGTTACCATTCTGGAAACACTGTTCAAGCCTACCGATAGAAGGTCACCGTTAGAACCTCACCGATAGAAACATTTTTCACTGAACCTCATCGATAGAAACACTGTTCACTGAACCTCACCGATAGAAACACTGTTGACCTACCGATACTATTCATAAAACTAGAAACACTATTCACAGAACTAGAAATTTGGCAAAGTGTTGGGGATAAGTCACCTTGACCTCCCAGAACACCTCCAACGCCGCATTTTCACAAAGTAATGGACCGGAGAGGTCCGGGCCATTAGATTAGATACCTCTCAAAACATTATCGTCCTCGAGAATTAAAACCCAACCTAAAAGAAAAGAGGGGTCCGAACAACCACCCTATAAGATACCTTTCAAGGGAAAACCACCATGAGTTATTCGAAATTTGGAACAAAACTACGACATCTGAGAGTATGGGAACAAACAATCCATATCCAAACAATTGAAACATAACATCACATGAAAAGTACATAAATAAAACATGAAAGGTCGAACCACAAAGAAAACATAATTACATGAAAGGATTTAAACATTAAACAACTTTGGGTACTGAGCACGTATCTGTGACTCATGCTCCCATGTACTCTCCTCTATGCCACTGTGTCACCACAAGACATGAACTAAGGGGATAGAACGCCCACGCAACACCTTCTCCTTCTGGTCTTGGATCTCCATAGGTCACTCCTCGAAGGTTGCATCATCATCAATATCGATCTCTCCCCAATCGTTAACATGAGATTCATCATGAAGATAACGACGGAGCTGTTATACATGGAAAACATCATGTATCCGACTCATCTAAGGGGGAGGTGCTACTCGATACGCCATAGCTCCAACATGAGCTAACACCTCGAAAGGCCCAACAAACCGGGGAGAAAGCTTACTTCCACGAACAAACCTTCACTTCCAATGACGGGGAGTCACCTTCAGAAACACATGATCCCCAACATTAAACTCTAAGGGTCTCCTTCTTTGATCAGCATATCATTTTTTACGATATTTTTTTGTCTTCATCCTCTCAAAAATCACCTGAACCATCTCTGTTGTATTCTGCACTAGTTCTGGTCCGAGAATTGCTGACTCTCCGACCCCAGTCCAGCACAACGTAGAATGGCATGGTCGGCCATACAAGTCTTCAAACAGCGCCATACTGATGGTAGAGTGAAAACTATTATTGTAAGCGAACTCTATCAAGGGTAAGTGCTTTATCCATGAACCTCCAAAATCAAGAACACAAGAGCGCAACATGTCTTCAAGAGTCTGGATGGTTCGCTCTGTCTGACCATCCATTTGAGGATGAAAAGCAGTTCTAAGGCATAGTTGAGATCCAAAAGCATGATGGAGACCTCTCCACACCCTAGAGGTAAAACGAGGATCTCTATCAGAAATGATCATCCTAGTTACTCCATGAAGTCTCACCACCTCCTCTAGATACTGCCTCGATAAAACTTCCACTGAGCTCGACTCTTTGATCACTATGAAGTGGGCCAACTTTGTTAAACGATCCACTACCACCCATATAGCATCATGTCCTCTCGGAGCTCGAGGTAAACCTGTAACAAAGTCCATTGAGATGTCCTCCCACTTCCATTGAGGAATCTCTAATTGCTGGAGAAGACCACCTGGAACACAGTGTTCGGCCTTCACCTTCTGGCAGACTAAACATCGAGACACACACTCTGCAACCGCACGCTTCAGCCCAGGCCACCAAAACTGACTCTTCAAGGATCGGTACATCTTTGTCACACCAGGATGTACTGCCAAGGGTGAACTATGGAACTCTCAGAGAACCGTCTCATGCATCTCCAAGGGAACAAAAATCCTACCATGATACAACACTCGGTGTTGTTCATCCTCCGACCAACCTTCAGGGGCCTCACCACAAACAACTCTGTCTCTCCAAACTTCCACCTCTAGATCACCCAACTGGGACTCTTCCACCTTCTGCATTAGGGATGACTGCACCGTCATATGGAAAAGACAACCTCTACCCCCAACTTCTCCCATATCAAGATGAAAAGCTGATAGCTCTTCCATCACTCTCCAGGAATCACCAGATTCACGTACAACATCATTACGTGACTTTCAGCTTAGTGCATCAGCTACAACATTCCCTTTTACAGGTGTATACGATATTTCAAAGTTGTATTCCTACAAGAACTCCATCCACCGATGCTGCCTCAAGTTCAAGTCATGTTGGGAGAAAATATACCTCAAACTCTTATGATCGGTGAAAACCACAAAGTGCTCACCAATGAGGTAATGTCTCCACAACTTCAGAGAAAACACCACGGCTGCCAACTCAAGATCATGGGTGGCATAGTTGCATTCATGGGGACAAAACTGCCGAGACCCATAAGAAACAACTGACCTCTGCTGCATGAGAACACAGCCTAGCCCCATATGTGATGCATCACAGAAAACATCAAACTGGACTCCCTCCGCTGGAAGACAAAGGACTGGAGCACTTACCAACTTCTCCTTTAGATACTCGAAAGCTGCCTGACACTGATCAGTCCATATGAACGCTTGATCCTTCCTAGTCAAAGCTGTTAGAGGAGTCACAACTCGGGAGAAATTGGCTACAGACCTCCTATAATAGCCAGCGAGACCAAGGAAACTTCGCACCTCTGACACGGTATTGGGGGATTCCCAAGACACCACTGCTTCTATCTTCAATGGATCCACAGCTACTCCCTGTTGGGACACAACATTCCCCAAGAAACGAACTTCTCGAGCCCAAAACTCACACTTGGACAACTTCCCAAACAACTGATGTTGGCGAAGAACTCCCAAAACGGCTTGTAGATGCTCTGCATGCTCT
Organism: Viscum album; assembly: GCA_963277665.1. Lineage (NCBI taxonomy): Eukaryota > Viridiplantae > Streptophyta > Magnoliopsida > Santalales > Viscaceae > Viscum > Viscum album. The sequence goes on from OY728166.1 coordinate 704,537,879, forward strand.
TCCTCAGATGTGGAGTACACAAGGATTTCGTCGATGAAAACCACAACAAACTTGTCCAGGAATTCACGGAACATAGCATTCATCAACCCCATGAAAACAGCTGGATCATTCGTCACACCGAATGGCATTACAACAAACTCATAATGCCCATGACGACAACAGAAAGCAGTCTTCGGGATATCCTCATCCTTTACACGCATCTGATGATATCCTGACCGCAAGTAGATCTTTGAGAACCAACATGCACCCTTCATTTGATCGAATAGGTCATCAATCCACAGAAGAGGATAGTGTTTCTTTATTGTCACTTTGTTTAATCAACGATAATCGACACACAACCGCAAACTGTCGTCAGCCTTTTTCACAAACAAAACTGGCGCTCCCCACGGTGACACACTTGGCCGAACAAAACCGCACTGCAACAGACCATCAAGCTGAATATGTAGCTCTCGTAACTCGGAAGGGTCCATCCTATATAGATACATAGTGATAGGAGACGCTCCTGGATGTAGCTCAATCCCAAACTCGATCTCTCGTCGAGGGGGTAAGGATACAACCTCTTCTGGAAAGACATCAGGGTACTCCTCTATGACCCTAGGAAACACCAACTGCTGAACCTCTAAAGAACTCAGCATCATCCCAGCCATCATGGATGATAAAGATGGAACTCTTCTATGACTCATCTGAGGATCTCGCTCACAAACAAACACCACTTTCTCTCCATCTACATCAAAGAAAATGACCTTCTTCCTATAGAAATCCACAATAGCCTGCACCGAATACAACCAATCCATGCCGAGTATGACATCATATGGTTGTATTCGTAAACATAGGAAATCTACCCAAGAGTGGTGTTGCCCCAAAACTAGCTCACAGTCTCTACATACTTCAAACAAGTCGGCTCGACCTCCAACTGGCGTAGTCAACGCCAAGGGCACTGGAAGCCTCTCTACCTCAAGTCCCAAAGCATGGACAAGGGTAGGTGATATGAAGGAGTGTTTTTCTCCTGAATCAAACAAGGCATACACCAAGGTAGAAAACAAGCAAAGGGTACCTCAAACGACATCTGGCTCGCCTGGGGCTGGCAACGCTAGAGCATGAAGCTGACCACGACCTCCTCCACGGCCTCTCTGGCCCTAATGACGACCACCACCACGGCCGCGCTCTGCTCTCTGAGGATGGGGAGCGTCATGGGGTTGTCCTCTGCCTGCTCCATCTACCCTCTGGTGTTCTAAAGCTGGTGCAACCTGCTGCTGCTGCCTCGGCTGAAACTACCTCAACGGAGGAACCTGGAGCGGAGTGCTCGGTGTATGATGACTGCTCTGAAAAGTCGGGCACTCCCGCTACTGATGACCACGACCACCACAAGAAAAACAAGCGCCTGATCCCTTGGAATAGGCCTGAGAGTTGCTGCCTCCAGAGAAACGAGATGGGAAGGGTTGGGACCTACCCCCATGTGAATGGAAACTCTTCTGCCCTGAAAACCAGGAACCCTGGACCACAACTCTGCTTCGTGAGGAATCATGAAGATTCCCCTCTCATGACGATCCAGTTCTGACCAAAGTCCTCTCAAAAACCTCTGCCCTCGCCAGCACCTCAAGATATGTCTTTAGCATAAATGGGGTGACCTGGCGCTGGATCTCTAGATGCAAAGCCTCCTCGAAATGACTCGCCCTGGCCTCCTCATCTAGTAACAGGTCTGAAGCATACCATAGAAGGTTCCTGAAATGGATTCCAAACTCTTGAACACTGGAGCTCCCTTGTCGAAGGGTAAGAAGCTCCTGGATACTGGACGCCTTCGTAGTCGAAGAAAGAAACTTGACTCTAAACCTATCTCGAAACTCCTCCCATGAGATCGCTGACTCCTCACGATCCCCGAGGAATAATAACCACCACTGCCTTGCTGCTCCACACAGAATCGTCACAACCAAGGACACCCAGTGTTCTTTTCGAGCACGAATCAAACTGAATTCTATCTCGACCTCCTCCAACCAGTCTTCTGTGACTACATATGAAATAGATCCCTCGTACTTCTGTAGACTCTGGCACTGAAACTCTTGGAGTGTCTTCCTCCAAGTGTCATCGTCGTCAACCCCTACCCGGTGACAATCCGCTGGAACAGCCTGCTAGACATATTCTGCGCAAACCTGACGAGGACGTCGACCTGAAGCCATACCAGTAAAATAACAACTGTTAGAGCTCCTAAGCCTGGAATATGGAAGACCTGACATTAATTAATTAATTGTTTTGTTTTATTAATTTTAGGTTACCTATCCAAAGGTCTACCCATTCAAACACAGGCGCAAAGAATAATGATGCATGATCCTTTCATAGGTCTCTACCCTGCAACCAGTATCACATTGTTTAGTAGCCATCGTAAACTTAAAGTTCCGTGCAATAGATCATAGGGGGACCTAAATGCCTATGTCTCTGCTAGTCTCCAATGTTTACCCCACTTGCTAAACATGAATGACACTGTTGCCCTACTATCCCATGCATCCTCACCTGTGCCTAACTCCAAACTCCATTCTATCCCTCAACCAGACCTCTGATACCACTCTTTCACGACCCCCTCCCCACAAAGTATACCCCTCCTGGGCCGGCAATGTGAGAAGAGAGGTAATGACCCCCGATTCCCACCTCCAGTAGGCCTCAGGTTGGCGACTAGCACCGAGGGTATAATAAACATACAAATGGGAGGCATTACCCTCTAAGAGAACACATGCAGAAGAGAGAGATAGAATAGACTCCAATCAACTCCAACTCAGAACTGAAATATAAAAGAAATCCAAGTACATATATGAAATGTCATGCAAAATTACTACAACTAAAAGGGGAAACTAAAAGTACCCAAAAGAAAGTAAAATGGCAGCGACCACAAGCCCGAACAGCTCCTCCTCCAACCACAAGCTAGTAGTAACCAGCTTGATCTCCAACCTGCTCCAAGTGACCTAAAAAACAGTTTATATATACATAGGGTGATTATAACAGTATACTCAGAAGGATCCTCCCCAAGCCTCTCGTGCAAAAGTAAAGAAAGCATGTTAAAGCCCAGTGAACAACAAGTGAAACTGACTCGTCACCAAAACAGGTATACTAAGTTACCAACCTCACCATGGCTACTCTCACCAAGTAACGCATACAAGAATATATCATATAGTAAAGAATATCAAGGGTACCCCACTACTACTTTCCCACTGGTTTTCCGCTTTTCCCCAACGACATACGTCTTGTGCATCTCTCTCCAAAGGCTTGCCCGCAAACACCTGGGCTAAGCTCCATAATCTACACCTCATGCACCACAAAGGCTTGCCCACAGACACCTGGGCGAAGCACCACACCATCCTCCCAACCAAAAGTAACCAGGTAAGTTCTGGGAGCCACCACAGCCTGCAAAACGTGTATCATACATCGGGTATTATACCTCAAGACATTATAGCCCATACACCGAGTAGGGATCCTCAAGCCATTATAGCCTATACACGTTAAACCTATAGTAGTCCATAGGATACTATATCCAGAATATATGTGTGTGAAATAACCACAATACATTACATCCCTCTACACACATATATGGGGAAACTAATCGTTGTGCCTGTTGGCACATGTATCTACCAAGAGAAGAGAGCGGGGCCAAAGGGGGTAGTCATCCATTCGACCTCCCATCAGAATGTTGGGGAAAACACCCCCCCAGGGCTCAGAATCCCCAGGGTGTCAGTTTCCCTTACCGACAGGGTGGAGTAGCGTATAGAAACACAAAAAGTACAGAATATATATATAACTCACATCCACGCTATGGGCATTACCTAGTCTTAGATACAACTGCAGCTAACGTATCTCAGACTCCAGGCTGCTACTTCTAAGACTAGGTCTCCTATAAGCACACAAACATTTGAAGAGCTTTATTAGATTACTCCTTTCTCATTTTATCAGTTCCACTATATGTTAATTAATTCTTTAAACATTAATTAACCATGAAAAATTCCACATTAAACTGAAATGGAATCACATTAAAAAAACAATTATCCTTTTAAGATTCACATCACCTTTAAATTCCAGTATATCCATCCCCATGGATTTTCACCATTTAATCAAACATTCAATACAGAATTACTTTTCCATATTCCCAGGCATTCTAGAAAATCATCCTATGATTCTAAACATGAAGGGGGCTCAAAACGATGAGTAGATATACTACCCGTCGAGTCTTTACCACCTATAGAAAGAGCATAGACCCATTCTCCCTCGAGAGGCTAAACACGGAAAGCACATGTCATACCCCGCGTGTCTTCGCCTCCTTCGGAAGAAGGGTAGCAAGACCATCTGCCTTGAGCATTGGGGAAAAGCAAAGCAGATAAACATTCAAAGAATCCACAAGCATCCAGCAACCACATCCATACCATACCATCATCCCTGGTGTCCTCCCCGACACCCACATGCATAAACTGATGCATCTCGCCACTCTAGGCATCATTTGCTGCCACAACCACAAGGACTCCATGCCTCCACATATCACAACAGCCATCCAGGCTCACATCACAGCACAAGCAGTAGGAAAACAACAATCACAACCATGGGCTCTTGACCCTTTAACAAACAAGAGGGTAACTCAAAACCCTTTTAGAAATTCCCACACAATATGTTCTTTAATCCATATTGAATTAGCAGATTTGTTATTCGTAGGTTCCAATTACGGGAAACCTAATCAGAAATCTATCACAATTAAACAATTGTGCTTACTTCCCTAACTTGATTAACATCAATTTAGAACAACTACGACATCAACCAGAATCATTTACATTCCTCTTTATATTTATCCAATTAATTAACAATTAATTCCGGCTTTACGTTCATTATCAATTTCCATAATGAACGAACAACAAATCAAAGAAAACATAGATATTACTCTATCTAGCAAAACATGAGGCAAACCATTATCATGGTATAAAGAAACAACATGCGATCAACCAATTCTTTTAATCCGGTTCAAGTATTTAATTAGGTCAATTTCATTGTGATCCAAAGGTCTAAATCATGCTAATTCTACGATTGCACATATACAATTAGAGAATCCATGAATCCCCTACCTAGAAGAGTTCTTGACGTCCTTTATCCACACAACGGGTCAAAATCCTCCTCTCACGACAACTGCATCCACCAGAGGATGCCACGGTATGATAGTACCAACCAACCCCAAGAAAAACCCATTAGAATCTTGGAAATTACATGGTATAATATGGAAGGGAGAAACAAGAGAAGATGATCCCCAAAAGAACGACAATAAAACATACCTTATTGGGAAGATTGACTGACACAGCTCGGTTGCATCCAAAATAGAGCAGAACCAATCCTAGGAGTAAATATTTATTGTGCAACTACTACAGGAAAGATTGAAAGGTTCTAGCATCTCTTAGCTGATAACAAAGGGAAAGAACAAGGGAGAATGATATCTTGTCCCTTTTTGAAGATTTAATGGGGCGACGGTTTAAGATCCGGTTAATTCTCCATTAAAAACGGATCGCATTAACCCACGTGGTTTGACCAAGTAAATACATCCTGGCCTTAGGAATAATTAATATAGGATTTATGGAATTTGAATCGGCCTTAAGAGTCCTTAAAATAAGGCTTTAAATGTATTTCACATCAAAGGAAACATCAAATGGGGAAAACTGTAGGAATCTGGAAACACTGTTCACATACTCAAAATTTGACAAAGGAAAGAAAAGGTCACCGTTCGACCTTACCGTTCTGGAAACACTGTTCAATCCTACTGATAGAAGGTCACCATTAGAAGGTTACCGTTCTGGAAACACTGTTCAAGCCTACCGATAGAAGGTCACCGTTAGAACCTCACCGATAGAAACATTGTTCACAGAACCTCACCGATAGAAACATTGTTCACTGAACCTCACCGATAGAAACATTGTTCACCTACTGATACTGTTCATAAAATTGGAAACACTATTCACAGAACTAGAAATTTTGCAAAGTGTTGGGGATAAGTCACCTTGACCTCCCGGAACACCTCCAACACTGCATTTTCATAAAGTAATGGACCAGAGAGATGTGGGCCATTACAGTCATAATGAATTGGGTTCACTCCCAAAACTATCATAGTAGTCAAGATTCACTCCCAAGACTATCATAATGGATATAGTCCCCTACTAAACTAGGTTCACACTCAATTAAAGTCATATTTATCTCATGATATATCCATCTTTAACTAATTTATTTAAGGGCTATATAATTCTGATCCAACCTATTGGATAATGAAAATCATACATATGTGATCCAAGGTATCATAAATTATTCATCATATCATAACCAATGAAATTTAAATGTGTTTCATAAACATTTCATCATTTCATCATAGAATAACCCCTAAAAAGGAAATGGGTTTCATAACTTAATTAACCTATGTAAAAGAAATAGGTTTCAAAACTTAGTTAACCAATGGAAAAGAAAAGGGTTTCATAGAATAATCCTTAAATCGTCATCATCATAAGTCATCCATATAAATAAACTGAATGGTATCATTGTATCATGTCCCTATTAAATAATAATTAACATCAAAAGATTTTATCATAAAATAAAATTCCTTTTGAAGATTACTTGGAACATTTCTTGAAGAAAATAACCTTTTCACTTTGAAATCACTTATTTAGAATATAAAAATTTCCCAAATATTAAGAAAAAAAATTATTTGAATATGATATTGGAAAATTGTAAGGGAATATTCAAATAATTTAGTTTTAATTATTGTATAAAATTATGTTCAACTCATGTACGTTAAAACAAATATTCCTTTCATATTTTCAATAAAAAGTCAAAAGTACCTCATTTTAGAAAACAACAAGAATATTTATTTTAAATAATTTTTAAAAAAATTAATCATGAGTAAAAATTAATTTAAAAAATAATATGATAATATCTAAAATGTTCTTGAAAATATTTTTAGAAAACATGTACATAGAAGAGAAATGTTTTTTGACCGAATAGGGAAATAAAGTCGATTTTCCTTAAAAATGTTCTTTAAGCCTCTTGAGTTATTAAAGAGAGAAAAATGAAAGGAAAAAATTTAATCTTTATAAATAAAAATAGGAGAAGAAATTTCATTAGTTTCTTGATATTTAGATTATAAAATTTCAGTATAATTAACTTAATCATAAACAATCCCAGTAAACAATTATATTGTAACATAAAAACCTTAACTCAAGTTCCAATTGCTTTATAAGTGGTCTAAAATTTGGTATAATATATTTAAATTTATTATAATTATATACCAGAGTCATAAAATTACATATAATATCATATATAATCACTTTATAACATTTTAAGGCCCGTTTTTCAATAATTACTTATTAAAATGTTCATTTTTAGGTGTTAACTATTTCATAATTCATGAGAATTTCAGTTCATAAATTTGAGTGTTTATATATTTATCATGGTTACATCATATTAGATATTTTAATCATCATATAAATATCATATATATTCATTATATACATATTTATAGACCTCTATAAATATTATAGATAGAAAAATGAATTACATCGTTCATGGAGATGGTAGGTCTTACGTAAGCATGAACACGGTTTTGATTTTTCAATGAATGGAATGTAAGAAAGATAAATAATAATTCAAATTTATAGAAAAATTATTATATCATATCTATCATATATATATGTATTTGTGTGTGTTAAATCTTTCCTTATTACCATCTAATTAATATTGTAATTAAAAACAAATCACATCGCTTTGTGGAGGTGTACGCACGAGCGATGTTATCATTTTCCAACAGAATAGAAGGTAAGGATGTAGATATGGTATTATAATTAAAAAAGAATAATCATTTCATAAATATCATATATAAATATTAAAATCATCATAATACCAATCAATAAAAAATTATTGTGAAAAATGAACTGTATCACTATGTGGAGATGGTAAGTCGTATGTACATACAAGTGATACTTTCATATCTCGTTTTATGGAAAAGATGGTGAATAATGGTAGTTTAATAATCATGATAAAATTTTAATATATTAAGGAAACTTAAGATATTATTTTATGATAAATACCAAATATTTACAAGAGGTAAAAGAAGAATTGAAAAAATAAAGTGATCAATTAAGAAGATTGCCTCTTATTTGAAAGAACTCAATTGGATCTCATCTTAAGGACCACTAGGTTTGGAATTTTAGGTATAAATGAACTTTTAAAATGAGTATATGTAAATTTATAAGATAATTTTCTAGGTTTTGATTGATCAAGAAGGCTCAAAGTGGTTTAAATAAGAGAAGGTATGGGTTTCTATTTATAAGGAAGGGAAGGACACACTTATAATTTCATAAATGATAAAAATATAATAAAGTTATTTTAAATCCAAATAAATAAAAATTTCCATGAATCCAAAAAAAATAGGGTCAAAATAATTTCATCCAATAAAATTTATATTGGTTTTTGTGTCATTTTAAACCTTACCTTTTTTATTAACCCCTTCATTAGTCATTTTTTACATTAACCGTGGTAACAACTATTTCAATATTAAATGGTTAATAATGTTACCATAAATGGAAAAATAAATCATACATGGACCATGTTTTATATTTTGAACCATATTATAGTCATTTGGGTGAATATAATTTTTTTATTAATTTTAAATCATTTAATAAAATATTATTTATTATAAAATATCATTAATATCAATTTTGGAACTATTTATTTAATTTGATATTAAAGATGCAAAGATGAAGATAGTATTAAAATATAATCTTTTCCATATACATAATATTTCATATGTAAATACCCCAACCCTAGTATCCTAGAGATGGTGGTAACTTTATTATATTATCACTAGATACAAGCAATCACATCCTGAAGGACCGAATGGTTTAGTAGTATTGGTAAAACTAGATACATAGTTGAATATTAAATCAAATTTGAAGACATAATGAAACATAATATTTTATTTGATTACACCATTATTACCTTTATCATATCCTTACATATTAATCATAATATACTTTCTAGAATCTTGGGAAAATAAACAAAAGAAATGGGTGAGATCTGATGTGCAGTAATGGTATTCATACATTGGAAGCTAAGATGAATAAATAAGGAATAAAAAATATGGAAAGGTAAATTTCTAATAAGAAATATTATTTAATCAATACCATTACCATGAAGAATAATTTGGTAGGAATAAATTATTTTAAAATAATGTCAAATAAATAATAACATGATCTTGAAACTTATCCATGGATATCATAACTAATAAAATAATCACATGGACGTCAAATAACTAATATCATAATAGGTAAATTTGTAATTTAGGACATCATAAACATATTTTTGAGGCCTCATTCCCAGACATCTTTCATAAATGGTTAATGCCTCAGCTAATATCCAAACTATTTTGTCTCATGAGACCTATCAATGCATTGAGGAGTTATAGCGGGCCTCACCCATAACTTACTAAGTCCAATGCATTATTCATATGAAAGGGATGAAACATAATCAACATATAAAAATTTTATTGAAGCTATTATACTGAATTTTAATAATTACCACAAACAATAAACGTAATCATAAAACATTTGAAGTAATATAGAAAATGGTATCAAAATAGCACATCCCTAGTTAAATTAACCATAAACCATCAAAAAAATATGGTATATGGTATCATAAGAGAATAAAATAAGTAAATAATAAAATTAAACAAATAATATTGACATATATGAAAATAATTTAAAAATATCATTAGAAAATTCTTCAATAAAATACCCTTTTTCATTTTAAAATCACTTATTTTTAAAAACATTCAAATATGAAGGAAATAATTTTCTTTGAAAAGAACTCTGAAAAATTATAAATTAATATTCAAAAAAATATTATTCATGGTGGAGGGAAAAAAATTCATGTCTTATAAGTTAAACAAAATTCCTTTCACACTCTTATTAAAAGTTTAAAAAGTACCTCCTTTAGAAAATGATAATAATATTCCTTCAAAACCATTTTATAAAAAGTCATACATGTGTAAAATTTTCATTAATAAATAATTAGAGAGTAATAAAAATATTATATAAAATATTTTATGTAAAACATGGATATGTAAGAAAAATATTCCCCCATTGGGGACATAATTATAAACAATCCTGAATAATGATGAGATTGTGAAATAAACATTTACCTCACATCTGATTTCCTTTTTATGTGTTTGAACCTAATTTATAATAAATATATATTTATTATAAATATATTATAGAACCATACTCATATATATAATAACATTTATTACTTACTTAAAATATTTTATCACCCATTTATTAATAATTCTTTGTTAAAATCACTATTTCAGGTAATAACTACTTTGTCATGTATGTTCTGGTTCGGTAGTTATAGTCCTTGAACTTTGATCAAGTTTAAATCATATATATAAAATTAATAATGACATAAAAATCATCTATATCTATTATATATATATATATATATATATTAATACATAAAATTTATAGATATGAAATGAATTACACTGTTCATGAAGACGATAGGTCATACGTACGCATGATCACTATTTTCACATTTCAACGGATGGAATGAAAGAAAAGTAAATAATAATTCACATTTCCATAATTATTATTATATAATATAAATTATATATATTCATTTAATCCATCCTCATTACAATCTAAGTAGAATATAAATGAAAAAAAATATCATCACTTCGTGGAAGTGGTAGTCCACACGTATGCATGAGCGATGTTATTGTTTCCCAACAGATTGGAAGGTAAGAATATAGATATGATATTATCATTATATAGGTATAATAATGTGATAATTTTCATATATAAACATTAAACTCATCATAATACCCTTCCATAAAATATGGTGATGAAAAATTAATTTTATCGCTATGTGGAGATGGTAAGTCGTATATACACATAACTGATACTTTCACTACCCACTTGATGGGAAAGAGGATGGGTAATAGTGATTTCATAGTCATAAAAAAATTAATTATATTAAGGATACTTATGTATTTATTTTATGGTAAATTCAAGATATTTATAATAGGTGGAAGAAGAAATTGAAAGAGTTCAGGTAAAATAATTACCTCTTCTTCAGGCGACCTTCTTTAAATCCTTTCATAAGGAACTTAAGGTTAGCCTTTTAGGTATAAAAACCTCTAGAACTTAGATAATGGTTTTTATAATAGGTATTTTTAAATATTTTTTATCTATATTATTCAATTTGGTATAAATAAGTTAAGGAATGGGTGTCCTTTTAAAATTGAGGTGAGGGGTACTTTTAGAAATTCTTAAAATATTAATTACAATAAAGTCATTATCTAGAAAAAAACGACTCCAAATGGCTAGGGATTTGAATTTAGGGTATTATATTGTATAAATATTATCAACTGATAAAATTTTTTACCAGTTTTTGTGGTATTTGAAACCTTATCTTTTGGTTAAACCCCTTCGTTAATCTATTTTAACATTAACCATGATAACGTATTTTTAAGTCTTAAAGGGTTATAATTTTACATATAAGGTAAATATTGACTCATAAATGGAAAAAATATGACATTTTAGACCATATATTACCCCCTTTTTCTATTTCAATATTTTAATGATTTTTAAATAATTAAATAAAATATTATTCTGATAATTTATCAATAATATCAATTTGGACGCTATTTATTTAATTAGACTTAAAATACATCAAGACAAAGTTTGTTTATAATATAATTCATTTAAAAATTACTAATACTAAATATTTGTCTAAAAAATCATGTAACACTATAAATCACTCAAATTTTATCACTTTTAATATTTTTAACATAATTTATTTTATGTTTTTATTAATTGAATAAATTTTGTATTAGAGTTTCGAAAGAATTTAAAGTAATTATATAATTAAAAAATCATAAATAAATTATAACCATAAATTTAATTTAATTTTTCAAAAAATTAAAATTTATATTCATTCATAACCTTATTTTGTCTTTATGTGAACACATAGTATTTATTTAAAACTTAGAGAGTGATATTTTGTAACTTTCTTTAATTTAAATATCATATTGGCCATTTACATGGAAAAGAGTCCATAAAACATATATATTTTGAGCCTAATATGATACGAGTCAAATTAACTACATTATATAAGAATTAAGATGAAATATTATGACCTTGTCAATTATTTTTAACTAGGATTAACCCAATTTACCCTTTCTAGAGATGATAAATTTTACCATAGTTACTATTAATATTGACCAAAAATAAAAGTGACCTATTTAACAAATTTTAACCTCCTAATTATAAATATGGTATCCATTTTTTAGGATTCAATTTCTATAATTTTCAGAAATTAATTTTAAAATAAGTTCCCAAAACACATCGAAAATCTATTTTTTAGAAAAATACAATTTTTAAGAATAAAACAAGATTTATTATTATCCTATTACTAGTAAAAAATATAAATTAATGTTTAAAATTATGATTGAATATAATATATATATATATATTATAATCATTCACTAATAGTGACTAATTAAATATATTTCACACACAAAATATAGTTTTTCATAAAACATTTTTTACTTTCAAATGATTTTTATTTTTATTGATAACTAATTCATTTATTTTATAAATTTGAAAATCATATGATTCTAATAATTTAGTTAGTCCAATTTATACCCACCATTATTAATATCTAGTTTATAACAATCACTTAATAATAGATTGTGGTTTATTTTAACTCAGTGTTGTGTGCAACACAAGATATCAAAGAGATTAAATTAATTTAAAAAGAGACATGATGTAAAATCATGAGGTGTTGCACTCTTCCCTCCTTCAAAAAATTTTATCCTCTAAATTTCTATAATTTTAACTCATGAATATATTAGGGTAATTATTCCTAATAATTTACACAGGTTCCCATGTATCCTATTCTATCTTATGATTTTTTGAAAGTACCTTTATCATACATGTTTTATAATTCCTCAACACTTGTTATATAGTATTCAAAATTTGGATAGTCACTTCACAATGAGATAAATCAAATTAAAATTCTATTTATTTAGAATTTATCACATGTGTTAGGTCTAGTGTGTACTTCTCTAATAGAGAGATATTAAACATGTTGTGTAATTTAGATAGGCTAGGTGTTATTGTCAAAAGGTAAGCCATAACTCCAATTATTTCTAGGATTTCAAAATTTCTGATGTACCTGGGGATCATTTTTTCCTTTCTTATAAAATATTATAACTCCCTTCAATGTAGATACCATCAATAAAACATTATCACCCACTTGAAATTCCAAATATACCCTGTGGTTATCAGCATAGCCCTTTTTCCTTATTTGAGCAACTTTGATATGGATATGAATAGTCTTTACCTTTTTTATTGTCTCCTCCATGTGTTATAATACTACAAGATTCCATTCACCAACTTCATTTCAAAAAAATAATTAGGACATATATTTCCATATAATGCTTTATACGGTTCTATTTGAATACTCAAATGGAAATAATTATTATAGGAAAACTCAATCAAAGTTAAATATTAATCCCACAAACATTTAAAGTCTAGTGAGCATGACCTCAACATGTATTCTTAAGTTTGGATAGTCCTTTTTGACTACCAGTCAAATTGAGGAAGATAAGAAGTGCTCATATGAACCTCGGTATCAAGAGACTTCTGAAGGATTTTCTAAAATTTTGATGAAAATCATAGATCATGTTCAAACATAATTGAAATAGGTGTACCATAACATATTATAACTTCATTAATATAAATTAATGCAAGGAAATATAGAGGATAATCTTTTATTATATTGAGTAAATGTTCTTATTTGGTAAGTCTATGTACAATAACCCATATCGCGTCATTCTTTCTAGGATTATTTGGTAATCCAATAAAAAAATCCCCAGTGATGTCATCCCATTTTCATGTAGGAATAGCCATAGGTTTCATGATTCCATATGATGATTTTTCTCATCCTTCACCTATTAAAAAACAAAACATCTTGACATATGATCAGCAATTTCCCACTTCATATTATCCCACAAAAAATATTCCTTAAAATATCTATACATCTTGATGTTTCTAGGGTGAATAGAGAAATTTAAGTTATGGTCATCATCCAACAATTCCATCTTCAGATTAGGTATAGACAGAACACATATTCTATTTCTAAATTTTATAAAACCATATTTATATACAAAGTCTTCCAATTTCACATCATCTATATCTTTAATATTATTTTAAAAATTATCATCATCAGACTGATAACTTTTTATCTTTTCCAATAATGATGATTTGGAAATCATTTGAAAAAAGATTGATTTTCCTATTCCTTGATAATTCCAAAATTCAACCTTATTAAATTCTTGAACATAGTATCCCTATTGATCCTCATTTTGTTTATAACTTCTTGATCCTTCCTTATTAATGTATATGTTGCCTTATTTTCTTTCCCTGGGTGGTATTTTGTCAAGAAATAATAATACTTGAGTAAATTAAGCCATCATATTTGCCTAATGTTGAGATATTTTAGTGAAAATATATATTTTAGGCTCTTATGTTCAGTGAATATATCATATCTTTCACCATAAAGATAATGTCTCCATATATTCAAATAATCAATTATGGATTCTAACTCAAAATCATGAGTGTTACAGTTCTATTCATGATTCTTTAACTCTATTGATTCATATGAAATAAGTTTTTCATTCTGTATAAGGACACAACCAAGTATCTTCTTCAATTCATCACTATATATCACATATCCATCATTTCATGCTGGTACACTCAAAATAGTATCATTCACCAATATCATTTTCAATTCTTTAAAACATTCATCCCATTACTTTTTCAATATAAACTTAACCCATTTAAATTAATCTTAGTTAACGTCCTATCTGATTAGGAAAATTTTGAATGAATCATTGATAGTAACCTTTCAAACTAATAAAACTACGTACCTGAGTTATGTTTATTATCATAAGCCATTTTTGGACTACATTTTTCTTCGTAGGATCAACTGAGATTCTATCCTTGGAGAAAATATGGCCATGAAAAGAAAAAATTGAAATCTATGATTCATACTTGCTAAATTTCTCATATAACTCTTTTCTTATAAGACTCTAAAAAATGGTATTCAAGTGATTCTCTTGGTCCTCATAACTCTTAGAGTAAACTAAGATATCATCAATAAATACCATAAAAAATCATCAAGATATTCCTTGAATACTCTACTCATTATATCCATGAAAAAAGAGGGGGCATTATTCAGACCAAATGGCATTACTATAAACTCAAAATGTCCATACCATGTTCAAAATTTTCTCTTTGGAATATCATCCTTCTTTACTTGCAATTTATTATATCCAAAATGAATTTCAATCTTTGAAAAATATTGAGCTCTATGAATTTGATCAAATAATTCATAATTATGTGGTATAGGATACTTGTTCTATATCATAATAGCATTGATTTCCCTATAATCAATGCACCATCTCATAGATCAATATTTCTTATTAATGAAAGGAATATGGGATCCTCAAGGTGAAACACTAAAGAATTTAAATTCCTTATTACACAAATCCTCTATTTTTTTCTTTATTTATACCAATTCCATTGTGGATATTCTATATGGAGTCTTTGATATAAGTCTTGAATTATGGATTAAAGTAATGGAAAACTCAATCTCATGCTTAGGTGGGTGTCTAGTTTATTCCTTGTGGAATACATCAATGTATTCTTAGATGATATGTGAATCCTCAAAAAAATATTACCTCTTCTATTTGTATATTGTGTATTCTCTTCTTCCCTAAGAATCTCATTCAGAATAGCTAATATAGATATCACTCTGATGAAGTTTCCCCTCTAAAGATGATTAATTCCACATATTCATCATGAATCATAATTTCCTTCTCTTTATAATAAATTTTTTAATTATATTTTGAAATCCAGTCCCTACCAAGGATTATATCAATATAAACCATGGGTATAATAATAAATTCTACAAATAGGGCACATTTATGTGTCATAATGGGAATTTACTAACACATCCTTATTATGGTGAGATTTCTACTAAGATTCTTGACTGGTAACTCCCATATTAAGGTTCTAGGGAGATATCTAATTTTCTTAAAAAAACTTGTAAGATATAAAAGAATGTGATAATCTAGAATCAAATAAACCAATGGCTAAATTTAAGGATATGATTAAAGTATCCTCCAATAAATTATTAAGAACTTAAACCTCAGCTGTTGTGATCGTATAACCTTAGCCTTTCTCCCTTTTTATTTTATGGGTAAAGTTTCCTTGATTCCTAGGAAAATTACTTTCATAGTGTATCATATCCTTAGAGTTTAATCATTTAACATTAGAAGCTTCCTTATTACCCTTGCAATCACGATCCTAGTAGTATTTCTCTCCACACTTGTAGACAAATACCATTTATAATAAGCATATTCCATTGTGTTTTTTTCACATTTATTATAATTTATAATTTCCAACCTTACCTTATTACCCTTTGTCTTATTTCCTTTTATATATTTCTCAATATTCCTCTTTTTATCTTGATTTCCTTCAAATCTATAAGACTTGGAGGATTGTTTCTCTACCTTGATAACACATGATATTATATCCTCATATGATAACGATGTTTTGGAAACTAGTTCCCTTTGAAGGATTGGATTAATCCCATAAAAGTAATGGTTAATATTTATATTTGTATCATGTAAATAGTTTGCTTCATTACTTGTTAACCTTATAAAGTTTTCTTCAAACTTATCAACATTTTCATCTCACTTTCATTATAGATTCGTGAATCATCTCTCTATATCTGCTTTTTGTTCACAAGGAAAATATTTTTCTAAGACAATTTCCTTAAAATACTTCAATTACATTCTTTATATTTACTCCTTATATGTAGTGTTTTGAATTAATGTCCACCATTGATCAATATCCCTTGAGATATGATAAAATGTCACAACAAACTTCTCCCTTTCATTACTTCCCAAACAGAGAAATATCTTCTCTAAATAAATTATCCATTATTATACTACCAATGGATTTGCAGTTCCACTTAATGATGGTGGTTGTTGACACATGAAATAGTATAACATTATTACACCACATTTTGTATTATCAGGTTGCTCCATATGATCAAGGTTATTGGTCATAACCAAGGTCAGTTGCCCTAATATAGTTATAATTTGTTTATCTTGATCTTCATTATCTTTCATAGGATGGTAAGCCCTACATGGATTATGTACATTGAAATGGTTTTTATTCCTTTATCTAGGTATAATTTCTAAATAATGTAATAAAATAGATTAGATTATGAATCATAATTTATAATTTTGAAACTAGTTTTTTTTTTGCAAATCATTTTTTTCATTTTATAAAAGCCGGCTTAAGGGTTTCTGGTTCCCCACATACAACCCCAAACAAAGTACAGAGAACCTTAAATAACAAGAAACACAGATCAACACAAGGTTACATATCATAATACCCATATTCATCCCTGAATCCCATGCAGGATTCTTCTTCTCTAGTAGCCGATTCCCACTCTGGGTGTCTCCAAAAAAAATTACTTTGCACCTGATTTCTAAGCTGGTCACAAGCAAAAATATTTGGTGATGCCTTCTTAACCCCGCTACCATTTTTAACAGAAATAACCACCTCGCTATTCTGTTTTGAGGCAGACCTAGTCTACATCAGTCGTGGAAGATATGAGTAGTCCTTCCTTAGTCTCCTTCTCAGGGTTGTAGAAAAAGGTCTTTCACCTGCAGTCATCTTCTGGTTCCCACTTTGAACTATTTCACTGAATGAACATCTGACATGAGCACTCATATTTTCTTTCCCTCCCCTAGAGTTCTCCCTTACTTCCCCAGAATATCCCCTTAAAGCAAACTCAGGACACCCAGAAATATAACCTGGTCTCTGATCTGGAGTGATACATTCCAGCAATGGTAGACGCCTGTCTACCAAAAGTGTTTTTCCATAGCCATTCCAGTTGGCTCCTGCCCCTACCTTCAATCAGAAGACCCTCTAAATTTTTATCACCACCAAAGAATTCCTTCCCATGGTAGACTTGTACCATTTAAGTAGAATCAACCTGCCTAGCGCTGTCCCCCGGCCTCTGATCCACACATCCTGTAACTGGTTCATGCCTGTCCTACCTCATGCAATCAACCTATAGACCCTCCAATGCCTGTCCAGGCCCACAATCAACAGAATCATCTTGCCTATCCTCCACAGATCCTATAGCTGGTTCCAACCTCAATAAATCAACCTACAGACCCTCTAATACCTCCTTATCACCATCACCTCCTGCAGTAACCTCCTCCTCCAGGCCCGCAATCAACCTATCCTCAGCAAGCCCTTCAAACCTGTTACTCAAGGATAAAAAAGGTTTGTCCAGAGGTTCAATACCTTTAGAATCCTCATGCCAATACATATGAAAAAAATGGGTAAAGCCTCATCCAATACCCAAACTAGTTTGTATCATGTGACCTACTGATAAATCGAGGGGATATAGTGAGCCTCGTTCATCTCTTACTAAGTCCAATGAATTCTTCATTCATAATTCTCTATAATATATAGAGTTGAGTGGTCAAGGGGGGTCTGAAATAGTGGAGTTTTAGAACATCTACTTTTCTAAAAAAATTATAGTCATCAGGTAAAGCTCTAATACTATTTAAAAGGACGAGCATATCATTGAGGTCTCTTTTTCTAGTAAATATTCCAACTTCCATGTTACCCTCCCTACATGTGAGGTAGATTTCTATACCATTTTCAATAAAGATCCTTTATTTTTTGATGAGATAGTTAAGATACTAAGGGGTTGTGAACTTGTTCTTTAGAGTATCTATAAGAATTTTAGAGTCATATTCCACCACCCCAATGACTATGTTGAACAGACTACATAGGGAGAGGTCATGATGGAGAGCACTTGTTTCCTCCCCTGTGGATTTTCCTTCCTTGTAATAAGTACAGAAACTAAGAAGCATCAAGACCCTTCCCTCAAAAACTAGACCTCATCCATGCATTTCACACTGAACATGGGACCTATTGATATTAAGCTTGTTCCCTGCACAAGGTGGGTTTTATTTGATCTATCTTCATTGGCTAGCATGTCTATTAATATCAGAGCTAATCGATCCCCATTGGATCAAACACCTATTGTCAGAATGGCCCAAATTCCTTTATTTTTTTATTATTTTTGATAATACACCTTTCAAGGGGTGAAGTAGAACCCTTACAAGGACTGAAGGCTTAGAGAGAATGACCCGTAGGTTTGGAGAAGAGAACAATTAGTGCCCTACCATTTTTTATTCCTACCCCCCCACAACACTTAGTACACATTAGTGAAATCCATGCATCTATATTTTCCTTCATTTCCCTTTTTATCCACCCTTTTAAGCTATGAGGCAATGAAGTCCTTGGTGGATCCTCTATACACTAGAATAGTGATACATTTTCCGGAGAGATCCCAAGTGAATCAATCCCACCCACCTTTAAAAAATAGGTGTTGGGTCATCTTCGTGTTATAACCCACAAAGCACCAATAACGCGAGGCTAGATGGATGCCTTTTATTTGAAATTTTTCATGATTTTGAAGGGGTCTATTTCTAATTCTCTAGAAAATGAATTTTAACTTAGTGGGGATCTCCTTGAACCATAGTCATCTTGCCCGGTCTTCTTTCCTATGAGATGTATGGATTAAGTCTTGGAACTTGGTCATGTTGAATATCTCGGAGGTTGTGTCCATGAAAACACATCTATCAGGGTATTCTACCAGATGGATTCTTGCATGCATTCTCTTCTATTAATTTTTTAGAACAGAGTTTATTAGATCATGGTGATTACATGTCTACTTATATGACATTTCCAGTGTTGGAAATACTAGAAAAAAGAGAATATGGCCTGACTAGTTAGCCTTCCAAAACCTGATGTCCACCACCCCAAAAACCCAATGAGTTTTATCTCCTAGTAACTCAAAATATTATAATATACAGTGGTCCAAATTCTAGAGATGACTTTTTTTCTCCTTCCATCCACTCCAGTCCTCCCCTTAATGAGTCCAATTCATTCCTCATATGAAATTGGTGAAACATAAAAAATACAAACATTAATATTGAAACTAGTATATGAGATGTTAATAATTTCTCCAATAAATAAATATAATCATAAACCATACAAAATAATATAGAGAATGATATCTAAAGAACATTTATGTTGAATTTTTTTAACAAATTTTTTGCATTTTTTGACAACTAACTTTTTTGTATAAGAATATTTTTGTTTTTTAGGAATTGGACCCAGTCCATCATAATGAGATAATTGGACAAACCAAAATCAATTTTAGATCATCGGATTTAGATCATCAGATCCCAAATAATCATAGGTATGGATTTTTTTTATAAAAGTTTTCCTTTTTCATAATCAGATAAAGAAATAATTTATTGAGTGAAGAAGTTGTTGAGTGAAGAAGTTGTATTATTGCTGAAGAGTTTTAAAAGAAGATTTTTAAGTCAAGAGTTAGAAAGTTTTAATAATTTCTAAACCAAATCAGACAATTATTTACTGATCAAGAAGCTCTAAAAAATCATAAAACCTTTCATGATAAAATATTTTTAAAAAATTGTGGAGAGTTTTTAGAAAACATAAAATTATAGAGTGAATAATTCCAATGTAATGAGAATTCAATTTGGATTCACTGAGAAGGATACAGAATTCAGATTCACCCAGAAAGATACCAAATTCAAATTCACTAAGAAGGATACAGAATTCAGATTCACCTAGAAATATATAGATATCAGATTCACTAAGAAGGATACAAAATTCTAATTGACCCAGAAAGATACAGAATTTTGATTCACATATAAGGCTACAGAATTTGGATTCCTAGAGATGGATACAAAATTCATATTCACTAAGAAGGAAAGATAATTTAGATTCATTAAGAAGGATATAGAATTAGGATTCACTAAAAAGGATATAGAATTCAGATTCACTGAGAAGGATATAGAATTATAATTCACTAAAAAGGATACAGAATTCATATTCACCCAGAAGGATACAGAATTCATAATCACTAATAAGGAAATAGAATTCATAATGAAATTACAAGTAAATAGATTAATAATGAGGTGATTATGAATAACACTAAAAAAGAAAATTATAGAAGTTTTATGAAGAGTTGAAGTGGTCAAACTTGAAATTCAATTTTTCATAAATCTTGGAGAAATATAAGAAGGATTGATGAAATCAAAGTTAAAGTTTAAATGCAATATATTTTAGGAATTTTTGAAATTTTAGAAAGTGGGTAAGGCTTTCAAGTTTCCTTCTTTTGTTTTCTGAGTTTCCTATAAATACTTTCTTAGATCATTTGTTCATTTTTAACTTTCATGCAAGTGGAAAAGGCGTAGCTCTAAAAAAGTAAAGTGATATGCATTGTCAGCCAGATATCTCATGAGGAGGATCATATAGATGAATGTTTACTTATCGGATTAAGAAATATCATATTTAGAATATCATATTATAGTCGATCGGACTAAGAAGGATAAAATTGATAATTTTAGTAGAGTTTGAGTTTGGAATATTGATAATGGGTTCATTGTATTGAGTCAATCGTATTGATAAAATCAGATCTACAATCATCGTATTAAGAGAATTGGATCTAGACTCATCAGATTAAGAGAATCAGGTTTGTATTGATTGTATTGAGAGATTCAGATCCAATATCATCAGATTGTGAAAATTAGATCCATCCAAATCTGACTGAGTATTTGGACTGATAAATTGTGGATCAGTTTCAAAAAAGTCTTTATTATTTTGTTTTGATCAATTGTTTTATAAGAAATCATTTTAAACTGATGGGATTCAATATAATTTTTTCTATCAGGAGATAGAATGTGTCTAATGGGATTTATCACAATTTTTATTCACTTCTTCATAATAGTGGATTTCTATAAACCCATGGTAGTGTCTATGGAAAGGGTCTAGGGTCTCACACTGAGTCATAACCTTTTAAATTTTGTGTTCTTTACTTTCTTTCCTACTTTTTATGCATGAGTATTTACTAAAATTCATAATGAAATAATTCTTAATAGGTTTCATGGGTTATATTTTGAAAAGTATTTAAACTTATTAAAAGATAACAACTGATTCAACCCCCTCCCCCCCTTTAGTTATTATTCAGCCCTTTTCAACTATAATTGGTATCATAGGTAGGTTCCCTTATCGAATCCTTATCATAGATAACATAAATTATGTCAGCAATAGAGGAATTCCTACATTTTATGGAAAAACTTATTATGGATGGAAAAATAGGATGATTCCTTATCTACTATCTTTTGGCCTAGAATTTTTTTTATGTTGCTGCTATTGGGTTTACACATATTAAGAAAGATTCCCCAATAACCTTTTCTGGTAAGAGGAGTATATAATTTTATAGAAATTCTTGAAATACCATTCTCATGTCCTTATAATAAAATGTTTTTTAGAAGGTGATGGGTCTCAAAACATCAAAAAGTATGTGGGACAAGTTGGAAAGTGTTTTCAAAGGGAATATGAAAGTTAAGGAAGCAAATATATAAATCCAGTGTAGTAAGTATGAAGACATCAGAATGAGAGATGAAGAAATAATTAATGAATACTTCACCAGAGTAAATGAAATTGTTAGAAATATCAAAAGATTCAAATATGTCTTGGAAGATTCTAAAATTGTCAAGAAACTTTTGAGAAACTTTCCAGACCGGTTTGATTCTAAAATTTATTCTTTAGAAGATAAGGATGATTTATCTCTTGATGAATTTCATAAATTTATTATTTCTCATGAAATAAGTAAATATCCAATGTTTAAAAATAAGATGAAAGATGAAATGGATTTTGAATCTATGAGAAAGATGAAAATCCAAGATGTTGAGGAAGTTGATCCTAATGAGTCTGAATTTAATGAGGATGATGTGTTGAATGAAAAAATTGTGTCTATTATATCCAAGAACTATCGAAGAGGAAGGGTAAAGTATAGAGGTAAAATTACTCTAAAATGTTTTTAGAGTGGTGTAATCAGACACTTTGCTATGAATTTCCCCAAGAAGAAAGTAGTATAATAACAAGATGATTCTGAGGAAAAATCTCTATAGAAGAAGTGAAACAAAAATGATAAATAAGAAAACTCTTCAAATATATACAAGAATAAGTGTACTGAAAATAAAATTAGTATGTTGAGTAAGAAAGTTAAATTAGACTCAACTAATATCAGTTTTTATGAAGATTAAAGTTCATAAAAATTTAGAAACTTTATTGAAAAAGTTGAGAAAACAAAAGATTCCTTAGAGAGTGAAGAAGGTGGTGAAGAATCTTATAGAGAGTATCATCTTAGAATAAAACTTGTTGTATATCTTGAGAAAAAAAATCTCAAGAAAGAAATTATATTAATGAATAAAGATTGTGAAGAAGTTTATAATGTAAGAAAATGTGTCATCATGTAATATGATGAATACATTTAGCATAATTTAAGTTACAAACTTAGAATTGTTGAATAAGGAAAGATGATTGAAGATAATAATAAAAAACTAGATGCTAAAGAAGAAAATATTAACAAGTTTCAATCAAAAATTCTTAATTATTAAAGTAATAAATAAAAACTTCAACAAAGCTTCAAAAGAAAAAGGTGAGGCATCTAAAGATGATGATAAGGTTCAACATGAGAATCATATGAAATATTCACTTACCAAAAATTATGTTTCATCTGATTCATTTAAAATTTTAGGTTAGAGAAAAAAAATTGGGAAATATTTTGTGGATAAAGGATGTGATAAACCTATCAAATCTATAAAAGTAGATAACTCACTAAAAACAAAAAAAGGAATGCGTCCTGAGTATGTTAAAACTGAAAGAAGTTCCTAATATCAATAAAGTGTTAATATAAAAATATATTATTTCAATAGAAAATTAAGATTTGATGGTTATTATTAGCATTGTGGAATATTTGGGAATAGGGATTATAATTTTTGGCACAACATATCCTTACCTAGAAGAAGGATTGAGAAAAGTGGAAGAAATAGTGAAATTGTAATGAGAAACATTCTTAACTTATAGAAAGTTGAAAAAGTGAATTCTCAAGATGTTAGAAACCTTCCAATAATAAATCAATTTTAATGTCTGGAATTAGTTTTTAAAATATATGATTAGTCTGTTCATCATGATGAAATATGTATGACACTAAGTCAAGAACAAGTTTTTTACGATAGAAAAAAAATAAATTTAAAAAGAAGAAAGTTTAGGAAAGAGCTTTTTTGTTGAGATAAAATTGAAATAAAGTAAAAGGAAAAAACCATGGATACTTGATTGTGTTTTTTCTTCACATATCACATGTGATATAAAAATATTAAAACATTTTTAAATTCATGATGGAGGATCAGTTACCTTTCGTAATGATAGTTCTTTAAAAATAAGAAAAATTTAAACAGTTGAGATTGAAGCTAAAAAGTTAAAATCTGAGGAATTTTTATTTTTTTATGGGGTGAAACATAACTAACATAGTGTAATTCAACTTTGTGATGATGTAAAAGAAGTTGTTTTTAGAAAATATTTTTGTATCATCCAAAGTGTGAAAGATGGAAAAGTTATTACAAAAGGAGAAATAATGAGTGGGAATCTCTTTCAAATAAGATAATTTAACAACTCTTATTACTTGAGTGTTCAAGATGGAAACAAATTGTGGAACCAAAGATTTGGCCACCCTAAGTATAAAAAGCTGAATAAACTTTCTAAATTTTATACTATCTGAAATTTTTCAGAATTTAAAAGAAGAGATGAATATATTTTTATTACTTTCCAGAAAGGAAAGATGACTAACAAAATTCATAATAGAATTGAGATTCAATCTACCAAACGTCTTGAACTTGTTCATTCCGATTTATGTGATCCGATGAGTCATAAATCAACAAAAAGAGATTTATACTTTATCACCTTTATTTTTTATTTCATTCAAATGAAAAAAATCATGTTTCTGAAACATAATTCAGAGGTTGTGGAAATGTTTAAGTTTTTTAGAAAATAAGTTGAGAAATAAATGGAGGTTTATATAAAAAATTTGAGAACTGGTAATGGTATCAAATTCAAAAGAAATGATTTTGAAGCATATTTGAGAAAACACAGTATCAAACATTAGTATAGTGCTCTCTATACTCCAAAAAAATGGATTGGTAGAAATAAATAATTGAATCTTGGTAAAAATGGAAATAATTATGTCAGAAAAATATAAATTTTCAAAGTTCTAATGCCTAGAATCTATTAGTATTGTTATACATGTTCAAAATATATGTTTATTGAGATCTAAAACCAACATAAATCCTTATGAGATATGGTATAAAAAACTTTATTTAAATACTTTAAAGTTTTTGGAAGTCCATGTTTGCTCAAAATCAAAAATCTTAAATTGGGAAAGTTTTATGAGAAAACTTAGGAAGGAACCATTATGGGTTATTCAACAAATGTAAGGAGTTAAAAATTTTGGAACAAATGTTTAAAAAAGTTGATGGACTCATATGATGTGAAGTTAATTGAAAATCAATGTTCCTTAACAAAAGTTTTTGAGAATACTGAGGAGGATAAACTAGAGATTTCCAACAATAGTGAAAGTAATTCAAAACATATTTATCAAGATTATTAAGAATCATGTGATGAGGAAATTTCAGATGGGAAAGAAACATTGAAATTACCTACCTTACAAAAACATGTTTAATCTAAAAACATTATTGGGAATCATAAGTATCTAGTTCAGACAAGAATAAAGTTGAGATTAGATAATCATACGTCACTTATCTCAAAATTTAAATCAAAAACGATTTCAGAATTTATTCAATACAAAGAATGGGTGGATGTTATGAATTAGGATTTGGATCAAATTGATAAGAATGAAACATGTGAACTTGTTTCATGGCCATCAAATAAAAATTTTATCATAACCAAGTTGATTTATATAAAAAAGTTAAATGAACATGGATAAGTTTTAATAAATAAATCACGGCTTGTTTGTAATGTCTATTCACAGGTGGAAGGTGTGTATTTTTAAGAAACTTTTACCCTAGTCACAAGATTATAATCTATTAGAATGTTTCTTTTAGTGTTCGTACGTTGGAATTACAAATTTTATCAAATGGATGTAAAATAATTTTTCTTAAATTTTGAGATTGAGGAATAATTTTACATTGAACAACCTTGTGGGATTATACTTTATGATGATGAAAAAAAGCTTGTAATTTGAAGAAATCTGTGTATGGGATGAAATAATCTCCACATTATTTGTATTATAATCTTGAAAATTATTATATAATGTTGATATTTTCTAAAGGAAAAGTTGATAGAAACTTATATGTGAAATATGTTGACTCTAAAAATATAATTATAATTGTTTATGTGGATGATATAATTCTTTCTAGATATAGAGAAGATGTTTATAAAACATTTTATATAGAAATGAATAAGAATTTTGAAATTTCAATATTGGGAGAATTAACTTTATTCCCTGTTTACATGTTCAACAAAATAAAAAATAAATTTTATTATCTCAAGAAAAGTATGCCATTGAATTGTTAAAGAAGTTTGGAATAGAAGAATCCAAGGAAGCTTTTAATCCTATTTTAATGAGAAAAAAGTTGAGTAAAGATGAATCTGGAATAAGTGTGAGTCAGAAAGACTTTTGGAAGCTGATAGGAAGTCTTCTTTACCTTACAGCCTCAAGGCCTGATATTCTTTCTATTGTGAATTTTTGTGCCAAGTATCAAAGTAATATAAAAGAATCATATATGTTGGCAGCAAAGTGGATTCTGAGATATGTAAAATGAATAAATTCACATGGGTTTTTATAAAAAATAAATAGTGAGATGAGTTTTCATGTTTATACTGATGTTGATTAGGCTGGAGATTGTAATGATAGAAAATCAACCTCATGAGGAACATTTTTCTTGGGTGACTGTTGTGTGAGTTGTCATGGTAAGAAACAAAGTTCAATAAATTTGAGCACATCTGAATCCGAATATGTTGAAGCTACTCAGGAATATACTCAAATTTTGTGGATGAAAGTTCCGCTGGAATATTTGAAAGTAAAAGTTTCTAAACCATTAAAGATATTGTGTGATAATCAGACTACAATTGATATTTCTAATAATCTTGTTCAACATTCAATATGAAAACACATTGATATACAGTTTCACTTTATAAAAGAGAAAGTTGTTACTGGATATGTTCTTCTAGAATACATTTCAAAAAAGTATTTGATTGCTAATATCTTTACAAAATCAAAGGAAAAAGAAATTTTTGTGGAATTGAGGTAGTAACTTCATGTTCAGACTCCTCCCATATCTTCAAAAACCTCATAAGGAAGCACCCGCACCATGATTTGGATTATGTTGAAAAAGGGGGATAAAAATTAACAAATTTTTACTTTTTAAGGAGTTTTCACTTATCTTTATTTTATTAATTTGAAGCTATGTTTATCATAGAAAGGGGGAGAAAAAAATAAAAGTTAGAGAAAAATAAAAGTGAGATAAAAAGAAAAGTGAGAAAGGAAAATATAAAAATGAGGGGCAATTTATCTTTATATGGACATAAAATTTTATTTCCACTGAGCGAAGTAATTAGTTCAAAATCATTACATTATCTAGTATTGTGGTGTTAGGACACTCTCTTTTGAGAAATTCTATGTTTTGATAAAAGTCAAAAAAACTTGAGTTGTGAAAAAATTCTAAGAGTTAGAAAAGTTGTTAATTACAGTTGTTAACAAATTCAAAGGAGGATATTGAAGAACCTTTGTGATTAATTTTTTTAATAAAGTTTTTTTATTTGTTGAAAACTAACCTTTTGTATAATAACATTTTTGCTTTCTAGTAATTAGACCCAGTCCATCATAATGAGATAATAGAACTGACCAGCATCAGTTTCATATCATCAGATTCATCTGCATCAAATTCAGATCATTGTATCCCAAAGAATCATATATAGAGATTTTTGTTTTCTAGAGGTTTTCCTTTTTCATAATCAGAGAATAAAAGAAGTAGTTGAATGAAGAAGTCATATTTTTGCTGAAGATTTTTGAAAGAAGATTGTGAAGTCAAGAGTTATAAAGTTTTAATACTTTCTAAACCAAATTAGACTATGTATTTCTAATCAATAATTTCTCATAAATCATGAAAACTTTCATAATAAAATCTTTAGAATAAATGGTAGAGAGTTCTGAAGAAATTCAAAATTGTATAGTGAATAATTCCATTATAATGAGAATTCAATTTGGATTCACTAAGAAGGATGTAGAATTTATATTCACTCATAAAGATATTGAACTCAGATTCACTAAGAAGGATACTGAATTCAAATTCACCCAGAAAGATATAGAATTCAGATTCACTAAGAAGGATACAAAATTTGAATTCACTAATAAAGATAAAAAATTCAGATTAACTGATAAGGATATAGAATTTGGATCCACTATAAGGATACATAATTAGAATTCACTTAGAAGGATATAGAATTTGGATTCACTGAGAAGGATATATAATTCAGATTCACTAAAAATGATACAGAATTCGGGTTCACTGAGAAGGATATAGAATTTAGATTCACTGAGAAGGATATAGAATTCAGATTCATATAGAAGGATAAAAAATTCATAATCAATAAGAAGGAAACATAATTTATAACGATCTAAGAAAAAAAAATATTTATAAAGAGCTGATTACGAATAATACTCAAATGGAAAAATCCTGAATTTTTATGAAGAGTTTAATAGGTCAAACATGGAATTCAATTTTGCATAAATCTCGGAGAAAGATAAGGAGGATTGAATAAGTAAAAGTTGAAGTTTAAATGAAATATATTTTCAGAGTTTTTTAAATTTGAGGAAGTGGGAATACTTTTCAAGTTTTCTACTTTTTTCTGATTCACCTATAAATACTTTCTTAGATCATTCGTTCATTTGTAACTTTCATGCAAGAAAAAAAGGTGGAGTATTGAAGAAATCATGTGAGAGTCATTGTTGGACAGAGATCTTGTGAGGAGGATTAGACAGTTGAATTTTTAATTACCAGATTGAGTAAGACTGTATTGAGGAGATCATACTGATTTAATCAGACTAATAAATATAGTATTTATAATTTAAGAAGAGTTTGAGTTTTTAATATTGATAATGGGTTCATTGTATTGAGTCAATCATATTGAGAGAATCTGATTTGGACTCATAATATTAAGAGAATATGATCTGAAATCATTGGATTGAGAGAATTAGATCCAGACTGATTGTATTGAGATAATTGGGTCTAGAAACATTAGATTGAGAAAATCAGATCCAGCCGAATTGGATTGAGTATTCGTATGGATCAATTGTAGAGCAGTTTCAACAATATTTATTCTTTTGTTTTGCTCAATTTTTTTATAATTAATAATTATAAAGTGGAAGGAGTAAGTATAATCTTTCCTATCATGAGATAAAATGTTTCTAATGGGAGTTGGCACAATTTATATTCACTTATTCATAATAGTGGATTTCCATAGACCCACGGGAGTGCCTATGGTAAGGGTGTTGTTTCTCACATAGAGGTCGAACCATGTAAATCTTGTGTGATTTACTTACTTTCCAACTTTTTCATGCATGAGAATTTAACAAAATTGATAATGAAATAAATATTAATATATTTTATGGGTTAAGTTTTTAAAAGTATTGAAACTTATAAAATGTGAACAACAAATTCAACCCACCCCCCAGTTGTTATTCGATCCTTTGGAACTTTAGTATCAAAATAGTACATCCTTGTTTAAAATAATCATAAAACATCCAAAAAAATATGGTAGATGGTATCATAATAGAATAAACTTATTGAATAATAAAATTTAAAAATGTATTTTGATATAGATTAAAATAATTTAAAAAAACATTGGAAAATTCTTTGAAAAAACACCATTTTCACTTTGAAATAACTTAATTTTAAAATTTCACAAATATGAAGGCAAAAACTTTATTTGAAAAGAACTTTATAAAATTGAAAATTAATATTCAAATGAAATATTATTCATGATGGTGGTAAAATCCATGCATTTTATATAAGTTAAAAAAATATTCCTTTCACACTTTTGTAAAAAGGTTAATAGGTACCATGTTTAGAAAATGACAAGAATATTCCTTTCAAGCCATTTTAGAAAAATTTAAACATGGGTAAAAAATCATTAATAAATCATTGGAGAGTAATAAAAATATTCTTTAAATATTTTAAGGAAATTATGGATATGGAATAAAAATATTCCCCCAGTGGGGATATAATCATAAATATGCCGAATAATGATGAGATTGTGAAATAAACCCTTACCTCAGGATTGATTTCCTTTATAAATGTTCAAAAATATGATATAATATATTTAAATTTATTATAAATATATTATATAACCATAATAATATATATCCTACCATTTTTTACTTACCTATAATATTTTATCATCCATTTATTAACAATTCTTTATTAAAATCACTATTTTGGGTAATAACTTCTTCGTTATGTAGGTTCTGGTTTGGTAGTTTCGGTCCTTTCATTTTGATCATGTTTACATGATATCCATAAATTTACTCATGATATAAAAATAATATTTATTCATTATATATATGTATTTATAGTAATCCATAAAAGTTAGAGATAGAAAATTAATTACACCATTCATTAAGACAGTAGGTCATGCATACGTATGAACAATGATTTCGCTTTTTGATGGATGGAATGGAAGAAAATTAAATAATAAATAACCTTTATAGAATAATTATTATACTATATACATTATAAATATTCATAAAATCCATCCAATTAAAATATAGATTAAAAAAATCACATTGCTTCGTGGAGGTGGTAGTTCATACGTATGCACAAGTGACGTTATTGTTTCCAAATAGATAAGAAGGTAAGAATTTAGGTATGATATTATCATTACAGGGGTATAATAATTTCATAATTATAATATATTAATATTAAACCCATCAAAATACCCATCCATAAAATATTTTTATGAAAAATGAATTGTATCCCTACGTGGAAATAGTAAGTCGTACATATGCATGAGTGATACTTTTACTTCCAACTTGATGGGAAATATAGTGGGTAATAGTAGTTTTATAATAATAATAACATTTAAGAATATTGAGTATACTGAATTTATTATTTTATGATAAATTAAAGAGATTTAGAAGTGGTATAACAAGAAATTGAAAGTGGTCAGGTAAGACAATTACCTCTTCTTCGGGTGACATGCTTTAGAACCTTTCTTAAGAAACTTAAGGTTGGTCTTTTAGGGAAACCAGAACCTAAAAACTTGGACAAGGATGTTGATAATAGTACTATTCAGGTATTTTTTAAGCTAGGTTTCTCAAATCTATTTAAATAATTGAAGTAATGGGTGTCCTTTTATAATTGATGTGAGGGGAAATTTTGGAATTTCATAAAAAAATAATTATTATAAAATAATTCTCTAACCTAAAAGCCTCAAAAATTCTAGGTATTTGAACCTGAGGTATGATATAGTTTAAATATCATCAAGAAACAATATTTTTATAGGTTTTTTGGGGGGTTTAAACCTTGTCTTTTGGTATAACCCCTTAGTTAATCTATTTTAACATTAATCGTTGTAAAATATTTTTCACTCTTAAAGGGTTATAAGTTTACATATAAGGTTACTATTGACTCATAAATGGAAAAGGGACGCAATTTTAGATTATATATTACCCTCCCTATCCTCTTTCAAGATTTTATTTATTATTAAATAATTTAATAAAATATCATCTTGATAATTTATCATTAATGTCGATTTTGACACTATACATTAGATTAAACTTTAAATACATCATAAAAAGGTTTTATTTAAAATATAATTAATTTAAACATAACTAATATGTCATATTAATATTAAAAAATCTATGACATTATAAATCACTAAAATTATATCACTTTTAAAATTTTTAATATCATTTATTTTTGTTTTCTATTAATTGAATAAATATTGTATTAGCATTGTACAAGAAATTAAGATAATTATATAATCAGTAAAAATTAGAAAAAAATCATCATAAAGATAAAATCATTTTTCAAAAAATTGATATTATATTTGTTAATACCTTTCTTTTGTCCCTATGTGAATACATAAAAGATATTTAAAACTAAGAGAGTGGCATTTTGTAACATTATTTTATTTAAATATTATATTGGACATTTTCATAGAAAAGTTTCCTTTTAAATATATCAATTTTTATCCTAATATAATAATGGTGTAATTACCTTCATTCATAATAATTAATATGAAATATTATGACCTTATCACTTATTTTTAATCTAGATTAACCTAATTTACCTTTTACCATGATGATAAATTTTACCATAATTACTTTTTATATTGACCAAAAATAAAAGGTACCTATTTAGAAAATTTGAACCTACTAATTATAAAAATGTAATACATTTTTTAAGATTCAATTTCTATAAGTTTCAAAAATTAATTGTAAAATAAGTGCACAAAACATGATGAAAATCTCTTTTTAGAAAAATATAGTTTTTAAGCATAAAACGGGATTTATTATTATCCTATGCCTAGTAAAAACACTATATGAATGTTAAATTTTTTGAATTAATATATAATATGTAAATTTCATTAAATTATTTCACCAATAGTGACTAATTCGATTTATATGATATAAATAAATTGTGGGCACAAAAATAGATTTTGAGAAATTATTTCCTTTACTTTCAAATGATTTTTATTTTTATTGATAACCAATGAATTTATTTTATAAATGTGTAAACCATATGATTTTAATAATATATTTAGTCCTTTTCATACCCAAAATTTTTAAAAGATATATTATAATGGTCACATAATAATAGATCATGGTTTGATTGAAATCAGTATTGCGTGCAGCACAAGCTATCAAAGAGATTAAATTTATTTAAAAAGATACATATGGTAAAATCTTGGATTATTACATTATGTGTATCTAAAAAATTCATGAAACATAATAATTAACTTAAATATTATTATTTTTAATATTTTCAAAATAATTTATTTTATTATTCTATTAATTGAATAAATATTTTGTTGGTGTTGCATAATATTTTAAGGTAATTATTCAATCACTAAAAATTTTAAATAAAATATTGTAGTAAGATTATATATGTATTTAAAATAATCATTTAGAACCAAATTTATCCTCTTTTTATCCTTATGTATTTGATATATTAAAGTCTTGAAAGTGACATTTTGTATTTTTTCTTTTCTTAAATTAATATAAAGGTCATATTCAAAGATATATGGCACCAAGTGCACATATATTCAAGAATTGTATGGTCATGGATGAAATCCAGTCATCCAATATGATAAATTAAAGTTTTTGAAAATTTTTAAATCCTTGTACAAATTTTTTAATCTTAATTTACCTATTTTACCCTTACTGAGGTGATAAAATTTACAGTGCTTACTATACATATCGAGAAAAAATAAAAGGGTCCTATTTACCGAATTTAATCCTCTTGATTCCAAATATGAAATCCATTTTTTAAGATTCAATTTCTATAAGTGGTAGTAATTCATTTTAAATTTAGCATGAAAAATATGACTAAAACCATTTTTTATAAAAATTAATTTTTAAGCATAACACAAGATTTATTCTTATCCCATGCCTAGGAAAAATATTAGATGAAAGTTAAAACATTTAATTAAATATATATTATATAAATTTCATTAAAATCAACCCCCTATAGTGATCGATTTAATTTATTGAAATAAAAGCACATTATATTCATAAAAATAGTTTTTTTTTAAAACATCTCTTTAACTTACAAATGATTTTTATTTTTAATTATAATCAATTGATAACCAATTAATTTATTTTATATAAGTGTAAAAAATAATTTTTTCATGAATTTTTTTTTCTTTTTTTGAGAAAAGACAGATATCATTAATGAAGAAGATCAGCAGACGTACATATGCAAAGCCACGAAGGGAAATTGTCTAGACAGAGCTGGTTGGCATCGAAGGGGCCTGATGCTGCCATCTGATGGACCGCATTGTGTCCTTCCCTTTTGGTAAAGGAGAAGGTGCAAAATGAAAAGCATTGGCGGAGCGAGAGAATTCTACTGATGATGAGGCCAAATGACTGCAGTCCGTCATCATTGTGGTTAATAGCATTGATCACAGTGAGGCAGTCAGACTCAATGCTGATATCAACCCATCCACATTCCAAATCCAGCATCATACCTACCAGGATGGCATTAGCCTCAGCTACTGTAGGTTCCCAAAAGGCATGATGTGATTCATATTTTGAAGTAATGATTTTCCCCAAATGATTTCGGGCCAGGAGACCGAGGGAGACAAGTCCATCCTTGGGGAGAGACGCGTCCACGTTGATCTTAAGAATCCCTTCCATTGTGGGGTTCTAATGAGAGGTACAGGAGGGGGGAACATCTGGAATATGATGTCCATTGTGGTGCTTCCATCCCTCAATCCATGAAGTGGCCTATTCAATACAGAATTCGGGAGGTTTATGAACATGTTAGAAAACAGCATCATTACGTCGGACCCAGATGATCCAGGCCAGGGTGTAGAGTGAACTTACCTTAGCCGATGAGAGAGAGGAGCACCATCACATCAGGAGAGTGGGGAGGTCATAGGCCATGTCCAGTGATGCATCTGGAACCGAGCCCCATTTATTCCAAATTTTCTTAGCTCCTGGGCAGTGAATGATGGCGTACAAAGGGGTTTCTGGGATATTTGGGTAGAAAGGGCAGAAAACCGCATTAGAAATATGTCAGTAAATGATAAAAATCATGGTAGGGAGGGTGATCATGAAGACATGCCACCAAAAGTGGCGTATTTTTTGGGGGATGTTGAGCTTCCAAAGCGATTTCCATGGTCCCTCATTCTGGCCGACTAGATGGTTGCCAAGATAAATTCTGTATCTGGATCTCACCGTGTAGTCGCCCAACATGTCATTTCTCCAGAAGAGATGGTCGGGGCCTGCGTCTGGGACCCAGGAGATGCTTAGGATAATTATTTGTTCTCTTTCGTTAAACCATTCATGAATCTTATCCAAACACCACCCCGTCCCTTGGTCAGAGGCATCATATAATGGCGTCTTCAAAGCCTGGTTGGGTGTGGGATGTAGCCCGCATACCTTATGTATTGATCAGCCAGGGATCAGTCCAGATGTTGATAGATGATCCATCCCCTATCCTCCATCCCAGTCCTTTTTCCAGGATCTTTCGGGCCCCCTAAATGATTCTCCAAAGGAAGCTAGGATGAGGGCCAAGAGAGGAAACATGGAAATCCGTGTGGGGAAAGTACTTAGCTCGTAGTAACCGCGCACAGAGAGATGATGGAAGGTTAATAAGGCTCCATCCTTGCTTGGCCAACAGTCCATCACTGAAGAGAAGAAGATTTGGGAATCCCATCCCTCCCTCCAACTTGGGTATGCATAGTTTCTCCCAGGCCATCCAGTGGGGTCTATTCCTTCCATCATTTTTCCCCCACCAGAAGTTGGTAGTACATGTATGGATTTGGTTAATGATGGCTGCCATAAGCTTAAACAGGGATATAAAATAGCTGGGGATAGACTGGATGACAGCTTTAATAAGGGTCTCTTTTCTTTCTTTTGAGATTCTTTTTGGTGTCCATCCTTGAATTTTCTTCTCAATCCTGTCCACTAGAGATGCGAATATTTCTTTTTTGGACCGAGAAATCACCGTGGGTAACCCGAGATACTTCTGGTGTTTTTCAACTATATGTATGCCTGCTGATGCACAGAGTTTATCTCTCTTGGAAAGAGGTACCCCTGCACTAAAGGAGATTTCTGATTTTTCCTGATTGATTGACTGGACAGACGCCCTCTCGTACTAGTGGATCGCTTGGCTGATCACTCGGCATTCATTAATAGTTACTATGGAGAAAACGAGGCAGTCTTCAGTGAAAAAGATATTAGACACTGGTGGAATTACGTGGCAGACCTTTGCCCCATTAATAGAATTAGTGGATATAGCCCTAGAAATAAGGTTAGAAAAGACATCATCCACCAAGATGAAGATAAAAGGGGAGAGGGTATCTCCCTGGCATAGGCCTCGGGATGGATAGAATCCTCAAGTGAGCTCCCCATTGACCTGGATTCTAAAGGATATGGTCGAGATGCATTGCATGACCATATCTGTCCATTTAGTGCAGAAACCCATTTTCAGTATCACAACTTTGAGGAAATGTCATTCCACTTTATCATAGGCCTTGATCATATCCAGTTTCTAGGACATGGTTCCTATTTTCATGGTGGAGTGTGTTTTCATAGAGTGAAACACTTCATGGGACCCAATTTCATTATTAGTGATCACTCTCTTGGCCACGAAGGCGCTCTAGTTTTCCGAGATAATATCAGATAACCACGGTCGCAGCTGATTAACAAGGATCTTTGAGAAGATATTGTAAGAGACATTGCAGAGGCTGATAGGCCTAAATTCAAGGACCACCATAGGTTTATTAATTTTGGGAATGAGGATGAGGACAATTTCATTGATGGTGGAAATGATTTTTATCCTGGACCAGATATTCTTTATCACTTTGCATATGTCGGGACCAATGATGTGCCAGTATTTCTTAAAAAATAGGGTGTGGAACCCATCCAGTCCCAAGGCCTTAGTGGGGTGAATATGTTTCAGAGCCAGGCATATCTCTTCATTCGTCACATCTTTGGTAAGCTGGTGATTGATCTCATCGGTTATCACTGGTCTGATACATTCTTCCACTTCAGCAGATATGATAGGAGTTCCTATAGTGAAGAGGTTATGGAAGTAACATTTCAATGTTTCATGAATTCTACTAGTGTCAGAGACTTTGCTCCCATATGGTTGTGAGATTTAATTGATAAAAAAAATTGGTGCCTAGCTAATGCTTTCTGGTGAAAATATAGGGTATTGGCGTCCCCTTCTGTAATGTGGGTATCCCACGCCCGGATAGCCCAGAAGCTTTCCTAAACGCGCAGGGTCACGTAAAACTCTCTTTGAGTAGCACTAATCATAGAAAGATTGCAATTAGATGGGGGTTTCATGAGTAGGTTGTGCAGTTTCTTTTCAAGGAAATCACAGTGCCTCTCAAGATGTCAGAATTTCTTATTTCTCCAAGATCTCAGATCAGATGCGACTTGTTAGAGATTGAGGATAAAATCTTCATGAGTATTGTTCCAGCTTGATTAGACAACCTATTCGCATTCCCAGTCCTTTGACTAGAAGATTTCAAATCTGAAGGGTCTGCTGGGTTGTTTGTTGTGTTCACCTTGAGTGCAGTCAATGAAAATTGGGCAGTGGTCTGAACAGTTGAGAGTCATGTGGCCGATGTGGAACATGATGAAGATATTTATCCAATATTTTGAGCCTATAAATCTATCGAGTTGCTCAGTGATGCGTGTGTCATCTGTATTACCTCAGAACCAAGTGAAGGGATTACCTGCATATCCCAAATCGACAAGGTCCACCCTAGTGACCACGTCCTTAAAATTTGACATCGATGCAGGGTGTCGGACATTTCCACCTCTTTTTTCCTTATGAAACATAATCTCATTGAAGTCCCCTACAAATATAATAGGTCTTGGAAGCTCGTGACGAAGCTTTCATAGAAGATCCCAAGATTTCCCCTTCTCATTATGGGACGACCAACCATAGAATCTCACAAAGGTCAATGGCGGTGTGTGGTCCGCCTG
The DNA here is from genome assembly GCA_963277665.1 of Viscum album. NCBI lineage: Eukaryota > Viridiplantae > Streptophyta > Magnoliopsida > Santalales > Viscaceae > Viscum > Viscum album. Next base: position 704,575,661 of record OY728166.1, read on the forward strand.
AATAGTCGTAGCCATGTAGTGTGAGGATAAGGACAATATCTTGACGTAGAAATTATCCTTCTATAGGAGACAGAGTCCCCTAGAGTTTCCTTGTCTAGAGACCGGGAGACAGCCTTGGAATCCTCATTTCAGAGCAATGCAAGTGGTTTCCTTGTTTTCCAGTATGGTTTCAGATAGGAAAACCATATCGGGGTGACTTTGGGTGCAATTGCGTTGGAGCATGCAAACCATTTTTGGGTTTCCAAGCCCATGAAGGTTCCATAATAAGACAATCATTGATCTAGGCAGGGTTGGGTCTCACCAGCCTCCGCCTTTGAGTTCTCGGAACTTGTTTTCCCAGCCATAGTTTTCCCTCTTTTTGGGGAGTTTCCCATTGACCGGCATGTTTCAATTTGTCTTTTCAGATCCCCAGGTTTAGGGTACTCCAGTTTACCATCACTTGCTTCAAATTTCACCCTTTTCTAGGTTCGATGGGTGATTGGGCCTGGTGGTGGAGTTTCAGTCATCCTGTATTTACCCTATGGTAGGATGTCTGACTTGGTTATTTCTGGATCAGGGTCAGGATCAAGTGGTTCAATGTGCATCGGTTTTGGATTCGGGCTTCTTCCTGGTGGGTCTTTTGGTGTCTTCACCAGCTTTGTAAATGTTGAACCAGTTCCCTTCAAGGGGTTAGGATGTATTCCAGTTTCCCTATGAGTGGTTGGGCCCTCTTTATGGAATTCTGGTGGTCCAAGCATAGTGAATTTTTCGTGTATAGTTTCTGCCCGCCTGGTATGGGCCAGTGTGAGACGGTCATGGTCCTTTTGTTTCTCCATCTCAGGGATGAAGGAATATTTGGTCGATTTGGCTCGGAGCCACGGGTCATATTGAAGGATGAGATTACCAGACTCATTCCTTTGCTTTGAGACACATGCTCTTTCCAGATGGTCGAGGCGTCCACAAAAGAAACAGAAGACTAGGAGTTTCTCAAACTTGAATGATATCCAAGTGTTGGAACAATCGAATTTCAAAAACATGCCCCTCATCAGCGGCTCTAAAACTTCTATTACGGCATTAATTTGAACCTTGGGACCCCATTGGATAGGTTTCGAGTGGTCCCAATCAAGGAATTGTCCAATACAGCCCCCGATTTCTCTCATAACTCGTTCTATTCGTGTGTGAAATGGGATTCCATTGATATGTATCCATAAGGAGGACCGGGTGAGATTAATGTGCTGGATATCATCCCCCCCCCCTTTGTATTCTTTCATGAGGAGGAGTTGATTATCAAAGGACCATGGTCTACCTTTCAGGATTTTATCTCTATCTCCCTTTTTGAAGAACTCAAAAACAATGCGATTGTTCCCCGCTTCCCTAATAGCTACTCCAACTTCCAGTTTCCAAAGATTTTGGAGGGTGTTTTTGAGGGGCCCTGGTTTACTGAGATATTTTCAACGAAATTTCCGACCACCAACAGAGACATGCGTTTTTTCAAGAGTGAATCTTCATTTCTCCAAGTCTTGATTGTTGCCTTCTCTTTTTCCGTCAGGGACAACCTCCTCCATTGGTTCACTAAATCTGTCTCCATGGATCAGTGCTCATGGGATGGGTAAGATCTCCTTAAAGCGTGCATGGTACTTTTCCCTTCTTGGGGAAACAAGTGGTGGTCAGGTTTCCATAGCTGAACAGGCTTCACAGCAGCATCCACTCTCACTTCTAGGACGTCAAAGATAGGATTCGCGGCCCGTGTCCAGCAAATAAAACCAGGTCTGGCCCAGTCCAAAGGGTACACTATCCAAGCCTGGTCCAAGAAAAGTGCCCTTGGACCGGATACCCCACTCTGTAGCCTTCTTCCATGCCCCAGCCTGTGCGTTCAACTTTTTCACAAAGTGGCTTCACGATCCATGGTCAGGGCTTCCATGACCTTATTCGCTCCTGGATAGAGCTCTCCGCGAAGCACTCCAGCGTCCGCAGATCAGCTCAACACAGTGGACTCTTCGCGATCTTTCTTCAAGGATGAAGATTCGCGGATGATTCTTCGCGAGACAGTCACAACGTGGTGGGATCATCACGAACCATGATTCTTCATGGATGCAGCTTCACGGCTGATTCTTCGTGATCTTTCTTTGTAGATGAAGCTCCGTGGCTGATTTCTCGCGAGACAGTCACAATGCTGTGGGATCTTGGTGAACCATGAATCTTCGTGGAGGCTTCTTCGCGAGTCAAACCCTACACGGTGGGCTATCCACGAACTCTTGTTCTATCGCTCCACCCATTGGTCAGGAGTACGACCTTCATTCTTCACGAATCAGGTATGTCATAGTGGAAGGGTTTTCAAGTCTGAGATCCTCACAACCGACGTCCACACATATCTAAAACTAGTTGTGGGTTTGAGATCTGGTTCCACCCTCGATTTCTAGATCTGGTAGTAGCGAGGGGGAAGCATCTTCGGGAAGGTCCTTACGGAAATGAGGAAGAACAGATTCTACTTTAAATGTCGAATTCAATAAATTGAAACCCAACCCTCCCGGATTCACAGGTGCTGATGAAGATGGTGCCCTCCTGCAACTCGAAAGAGAACAGATCATCCACCCACCTCCATGAGCAGAACGGGGAAAGGAGACTCAAACCCTAGGAAACCCTAGGAGGGACGCTCTCTAGTGATAGAGACTCGCTGATTCCAAAAATGGTATACTGCACTACAGTTCATTTAGACTCATGGTTTCTTGTATCATAAGCTATAGAAGGAATTAAATTTTTTAAAAAAATATATAGCATAAAATATCAGGGTGTTACATTATACCCCCATAAAAATGAATTTCACCCTTTAAATTTATTTACTTTGATACATACAAATAATGATATATTTGTTTCATTACATCCTTGGGTTTCCAATTAACTTATTTAAATTTTTTATTCCTCTAGAGAACTTTAACCTGGTGAGTAGTCTTATTCCATATCAATTATTCTCTATGGTCTTATATTTTTACTGGTTTTTCTTCATGATAAAGATCATGATCTAGAGGTGTGGACTCTGAGTCTAGTTTCTATGAAGGATCAGGTATATACTTTCTCATGAGAGATACATGGAACACATCATGAACTTGAGAGAGGTTTGGTGGAATCTCTAAGTGATAAGAAACCATCCAACTTGATCAAGATTCTCAAAGGGGCCAATATAAATAGGAATTAATTTTCCTTCAATCACAAATATCATAACATTATTACATTGAGAAATTCATAGATTATATATCTCACTAACTTTTAACTCTATATCTCATTGATGATTATCTCCCAAAAAAAAATTTCAACTCTGAACTACCTTGATGTGTTGTTGAATGGGGTTGACTTTCTATTCCATTTCCTAAGATAGATAAAGTACCAATAGATTTCTTTATCTAACTTCATCATAGAACATTATAGTTCTAATATAAACCTATATATATAATATAAACATATAAACAAACATAAAATATAAACATATATATAATATATATAAACATAAAATATAAACATATATGTAAAATATAAACATATATATAATATAAACATATATATATATAAAAAAATATAAAATATAAAATATAAAATATAAATATATGTATACATATATTAATTTCTTTAAGACTGAAATCTATTTATATATATATATAACATAATACAATTTTATAATCAAAATCTGAATAGTTGGGTTGGTCCGCTTCTTAGTTGTCACGCTAGAGGTGTGGGGATCGATTTTCGTTGGAGGTTGTTTTAGGGAATGTGGTGGGGTGAGGGGTATTGCAGAGGGGGTGTGTTGGGAATAGGTTGAGACATATAGGAGTGGGTGGGGTATGGTGATGCACAAGGGGAGGTCGGGCAGAGGGTGAAGTGCACTAGAGGGGGTGGGGTCTAGTGAGGCGTAAAGAGAGGCTTATGAGATGGGTTTGGTGATGCGTAAGGGGAGGACGGGCATAATTTGATGCATACTGGATGGGGCGGGGTCTCATGACGTGCAAGGGGAGGTCGGGTATAGGGTAAGGCATTTAGGAGGGTGCAGGGTCTGGTGACGTTCAAGGGGAGACTGGGCAGAGGGTGAGGCGCATTGGAGGGGGTGGGGTCTGGTGAGGCGTAAGAAGAGGCTTACGGAAGGGTTCTAGTGACACGCAAGGGGATTTTGAGTAGGGTTTGATTCACACTGGAGGGGGTGGGGTCTCGTGAGGCATAAGGGGAGGCTTACGGGAGGGGGTGACTATCAATATTTTTTTTAATTATCAAAAAATTATGAATTTCAAAAAAAATGGTGTTTTGATGTGCACTGGGGGAGTGGGATCTCATGACGCGCAAGGGGAGGTCAGGCATAGGGTGAGTTGTATAGGAGGGGCGGGGTATGCTGATGTTCAAGGGAATATGTGGCAGTGGGTGAAGCACATTGAAGGGGGCGAGGTCTGGTGAGGCGTAAGGAGAGGCATACGGGAGGGTTCTAGTGATGCGCAAGTGGAGGTCGGGTAGAGGGTGATTCACACTGGAGGGGGTGGGGTCTCGTGAGGTATAAGGGGAAGTTTATGGGAGGTTTTGATTGTAAATATTTTTTTAATTATCAAAAATTGTGAATTTCAAAAAAAATACCGACATTTTGACATTTTTTAGAAACGTTAATAAATAAGGTGTGATTTACCAAAATTTCTCAAAAACAATAGTAAATGAGGTGTCTCTAATTGGAAATGTTTATAAATGTCACTAATTCAGTCATGTTTACAAATGTTTCTAATTACTGACATTTACAAACATCCCTAATTTAGCAATACCTCATTCACCAATATTTTTGAGAAACATCTGTAAATGAATTAGCGGCATTTTAAAACGTCACTAATTTACATTTTTTTGTAGTGTTATATCATGAAATTCAATTACATTAATAAATTTATACTATACATAAATTTTAATCTTAAAAACACACTTTTTATAAAAATAATTTTTATAAGTTATGTGCACTAATATTAAAATTAACTTTTCTAACCTTTAGAAATTTTATTTGGTAAAATTCTTTTCATATTTTTAAACAGTGTGTTCAAATTTGGTAATAAGTTCAATTTTAATGTTTTCATTAAAATTAATTACCATGGTTAAAAAATAAGTTATCATGGTAAAAGAGAAAAGTTTCAAAAGAGTTTTACTAAGTGAAAAAGACATAAAAGTTTTAAAAAACATGCCTCAAAGTGTTTAGATGAGATTTTGATCATCCAAACCTCCTCCAATTCATTATTTTACAATTTTGGAGACTTTGACCCTTGAATAGTGACATGCCATTTTTTGAAGTGTGATGGGTACTTCCAAAATTGGCATTTTCTTCACTTATGAAAGGATATCACTTACACAACTTCATGTTACACCTATACCTTATAATTTAATCCTAAAAATATTATATTTTTCTCTTAATAGATTCATATCTCATATTCATAAGCCTATGGTATCTATTATCTAGCCTAAGGCCTCCATTTCCAATGAGATCTCAAAGAGAAATCTCAAGTTATGAACATGAGTATTTCTTACTCCTTAGCCTTTTATTCTTAATATTCCTATTCCAAAAAATTTCTAGACACCCTAATATAATAATTTTAGTATTATTAATATAATATAAAGTTATTATATTAATGGATAAACCATTATTCAATCATTTCCATCCACTAAGAAAAACAAAACCACATCGATCGTTGGTAAAAAGGATGTATTCGATTAATTAACATGTTTAATATTTCAAAATTATAATTCTTAAATGATAATTTTTTATATACCTTTATTCCATCCAATTTTTTGAGAAATGGAATCTTTAATTGTGTGTATGTGTGGACTACTACCTCCATGAATGGAGAATTTCATTTTTCATCACCACCCCAATGGATGGTTTTAAGAATGAATATTCTAAAAGTAAATTATATTTATGAAATTTTTAATATTCTGTAAAAATTATATTAACATTATATAAAACATTTCCTTACTCATTAAATCACTATTACACGCTCACGTTTGGGTTGGTTTTTCCACTAACATGAATGATGTTATAATGTTTATATCGTGAATTATTAAGGAATTTTATATCACGGTGATATAATATAAAAATAATTTATTTAATAGGATTTAAAAATTCTATAAAGGGGTTATTAATATTAAATATATTTATTAATATACCACCTATTTATTGTTAAACATGCCAAAACTAGTTCATCGTAGTTTCCTTTTTCAAAAAGTGTATCCTTGTCTTTCACCTAATAAAATGGGTATTAAAGAATAATTTAAAGAAAATTATTATTATAAATTGATAATATTGGAATGATTAATTTTGAACTAATAAGTTAGAATCAACCCCATCACCATGAAACTTGTATGAAACAAGCAATCAAAAAATCCTAACATATGATAATGAAAATAAACTGTAATCAGAGAATATACTTATAATATATTGTTATAAATTATGATTATAAAAGGTAATATATTTGAATAATTATCTAAAATTAGTTATTTTCATTCTATATGAGGTTGAAGCGTGTTCAACTAAGCAGGATTTAAGGTAAGGGGTTTTTGTCTCAAATTTAATTTCTTGAGACATATTTGATATTTTGAACCATGATATCTTTGATGTGGTGTGACTAATTCATAATGAATTAATTTTACTATATTCATGTAACTCGTGGTTATATAAGATCCATATCATTTTCTTTCTTTAAATAGATCTTTATTCAAAGGATACTAAGGTTTTAAGGGTTATTTATCTCTATTTTCAATTTCATGAGACATGTTTGATATCGCGCATCATCATTTATTTTATATGGTATATTCATTAACCTATTTACTTCATATATAATGAATATATTTCATTTCATTATATTTTAATTTCCATTTTAAGTTAACCCTCTTATTTCCTTTTTGGTTCTTCGTTACCATTACCGTAAGGGTTTCTTCTTCAATCTCAATTTCAAATCAGGATTGTTATTAAAAGATAATCTATCTAGTGAATTTTTATACTATGTATTTCTAAACCCACATCCCATAATTATACCCTTGTATAATTATTTTTTGGGTTTTATATGATCTCTCACTATTTTAGTTTCCCCCTTGGCTCATTATTTACCCATTGTAAGAAAACTGGCCCAAACACTTCTTTTCACTTGGGAATCCTTCTCTTCCATGACCATATTTATTGGATGATTTTAAAAAAAAATATCTATGTATGAATAATTTATTATGGTCATATTTTACTACATTTTTCATCTTTAAAAGTTTTAAATAATTTTTTAATGTTTTTTGTATGGGTTTTTTTCATCAAACTGTGAAAAGCATCTCTTTTTAACATTTTCCATGTGAACACATCCTTCCATAATTTTTTTTCTTTTTCTATGAAACTTCCTATATATATTTTCATTTTTTAAAAATAAAATTATTATTATCCTACTTTTATAAAACATTTATATTTAAATAATTTTTTTTAAATGATCAAGAATGTTTCTTTTTTCCGAAGTCATTTCCCTAAGACTCTTAAAAATGATTTTCATCTAATGTGATGCCCTTTAAAATATTTTATTTTTGATCAAGGTTATTATTAAAATAATACCATCCACCTTATTTCTTAGGATAAATTATGAAATGTTCTTTTCTATCATATGAATAATCCATCACTGATTTTTTCTTACCTAACTATACACAATGTATAAATATGATTTTTCTTATAGTTATTTTCTCTATGAACACTCTATATTTATTTCTATTTATTTAAGGGTGTTCACCTAGATATCATAAGTTAATTGAGTGTGTAAATTATTGAATAAACCATATACATTTTATCTATACATTGTAAATATCTTACGCTTCATCATCTTAATTAAAGGTTATTTACCTAGAAATTTATTGAATATCTTTCAATACCCATTTATTTTCATGGATTAATCATGTAATGATTATTAATAGAATTTTAAATGATTTATTTAAGTGATTACATTTAAAAATAATATTAAACCCATCTTATTCCCTTGTATTTTCATAATATGTTGAATGATTGATATCTTATGGAACATATATATGTGGATAATGATAGGTGGGGTTTTATCACCATCAAATGCATTATTTATGTTTTTATATAATATGAGATAATGAAGCGTGGACATTATTTTATTTGTCCACATCATGTGTGTACATGCTTAGATTTTTTCACAACTTAAAGGGTGGATATACTTGGATTTTTTTCACAATATAAAGGGTGGATATACTTGGATGTGTTCATGATATAAAGAGTGTTCATGCTTAGATTTTTCCACAGATTAAAGGGTGGATATGCTTGAATTTGTTTGCAACATAAAGGGTGTACATGCTTGGATTTGTTCATGATATAAAGTGCGGAAATTATTGGATTTGTTCACAGCTCAATGGTTGGACATGATTAGATTTTTTCACAACATAATGGGTGGATATATTTAGATTTTCTCACAATATTATGTTTTTTGTGCTTATGTTTGTGTCATAATTCCTTCATATGATATGATTCAATGACATGCCACATTTCTATCAGATGGCTATGTTTATGCTCCATAGATCATTTTTATTACCTCACACTTTGGTTACATGGTACATTTTTGTTAATTTGAGATTATATGTATTTCCATCATTCCTTATAGATAAATTTTATTATTACATGCTCTTTTTAATAATATGTTTCTCACTTAATCGTGTTTTCTCATATTATTTTGACCTAAACCTTGTTGATAGGTTGATGAGTTTCCCCCCTTACTGATTATTTGATCTCACCCTTTTTTTATATTTCCATTACCCAGGTTATGAATATAAGTATATCATATGAGAAGTCTAGAATGGAATTGATTGTGACTCTATGGAAAAATGTTCACAAGTATCATAGAATAAGTTTCTTATGTAACTGATCCTCAAATACACTAAACCTTTTATTCCTAGGATTGTGTGATTATTCAAGATATGTAATTTTTAACTTATGGAAATTATATAAAATAAAATTTTGTTCATATTATTTTATATCAAATCCAGTGTTTAAATAAATTGATTTTTACCCCCAGACCTGGAAGTGTGGGTCAGGGGCACCTCAATTGGTATCAGAGTAGGGTTTAATTATTTTTAATGATTAGTTTAGTCCTTTTTGGATATTAAGATAAGAAAACATTAATGAAACCATAAGGGATAAGTATAAGTGAAGAATAATAGACTAGAATTTTAGTGAAATTTTGAGTATATGGTTTTGATATCAATTACATCCTTGTCAGGATACTGGAAATTGGATGTGGTTATGGCACAGATGCACCTAAAGATAATCACCCTAAAAAAAGATGGTTTAGTACTAACCCAACCTTCACTCGGTGCATGATGAGTGAGAATAGTATTACACACCTGGTTAGTCACACTCAAGGGATATGATTTGGTTAATTTACATTCTCTTTATAAACCATTATAAAGGATTTGAAAATAATTAGGTTAGAAAACCTAATAATAAATAACTATGCATAACTTAGATTTAAACATAGAGATTCATGAGTTAAGGTACATATTAATTGATATGTACTTTTATGGATAAAGGGTAAGTCAAAATTTGAGAGCATGGATTTCAATGATTTTAGGTTTACAATATTGTAAGAAAGTTCATGATAATTTTGGGATAATTATTTTTGGGATTAGGATAAGAAATATAATATAACCTAAATTAATGAAAAGTATATTTAACTAAAAGTATCAAAGGATGAAATGAAGGTAATGTTGGAGAAGTTATCTTACGATTGAGTTTTTATATTCACATGATCATTTTATCTAATTATATTTAATATTATCATAAACAATTTTGATTTAGTATTTGGTTAGAAAAAATATCATGAAAATAATGTTATGAAAGGTATGTCCCTAGGAAATTCTAAAGAAGCATATTTGAGACAAATGGTTTTCTAGTATTACTAAGGGTAGTATGGTGGGTAGTTCATTAAAGACTTTTTATTAAGTGATTTTAATATTTTAAATACCCTTATCTATTATTATTAGTGGGATATAATTAAAATTGTGAGGAGGTAATTTATTTAAGGGGGGAATATAACACCTTGATATTTTTGAATATATTTTTTCTCTAAATTAATACTATCTTTGATAACTTGATACACATACAACACTTAATAAAAACAATATGTGATATGTTAGATCAATATTATTAATAAAATTTAATAATAATAAAACCTATATCAAATAAAAATATTTTAATCAATTTTTAATTCACACAAAAGAGGATTAAGAACACTTAATGTTTTAAAAATACATTTTTCAATAAAATCATTTTTTATTTATATGTTATGTTTCATTTAAAAGATAAAATTATAAATTTTAGAATTTTAATTTTGTAAAATTGACTTAAATTTTTAATTCAACATATCAAAATTAGACTAATATGAATTTTTATGACTTCTCTAAAATAATTGATTTTAGGTGAATAATGAAAAAAACAGTTTTTACCAAAATTATACCTTTTATATATATAAGTAAGACCAATAAGTTTATAAAACATTTTAATTGATCAAATATTTATTTAAGTTTTAAAATTATGTATTTTAAAATAATATTTTAATCCTATAAAACATATTTTCAATATTTTATAACATAAGTAACATTTCATTTAAAAATTACTTTCAGTCTTTTCTTTTAATTAAAAATTTTAATGGTGATATTCAATTTTGGATTTCTTTTACAAGAACATAAAAAATTATAATAAACCAATTTATATAATAAAATCCAATGAAAATGATAAATTTATACTACACATAAATTTTAAGATTAAAAATACACTTTTTTTAAAATTTGTTTTTATGTGTTATGTGCACTAATTTTAAAATTAACTTTTATAAGATTTAGAATTTTTATATGATAAAATTATCTTCATATTTGAAATTAGAGTTTTAAAATTAGGTAATAAGTTCATTTTTTATTTTTTTCATTAAAATTTATTACCATGGTTAAAAAATTAGTTGTCATGGTAAAAGTAAAAGGGGTAAAAAGAGTATTACTAAGTGTAAAAGACCTAAAACATTTAAAAATGTACCTAAAGTGTGTGTATGTGAAATTTCTCATAAAACCCCCTCCCCTCCATTTTTTTACTTTAGTATCCTTTTACCTTTGAATAATGATAAACCATTATTGAAATGTAATGGGTACTTCCAAAATTGCCCTTCTCTTCACTTATGAAAGGGGATCACTTTTACCACTTCATGCTTCACGTATACCTTTGAAATTCATACTAAAACTTTTAAATATTTCTATTATTATAAGAATATATCAATTTAATAATACTTTGGACTTAATAAGTTATCATAACACATTTCTTTCCAAGGATATTTCGAAGAGATATATCAAGTTCTCACAGTGATTATTTCTTACTCACTGTCCTTTTCTTCTTAATCTTTCTCTTCCAAAATTCTTTTAGACACAATAAAATTATTAAATAAGTGTTATTTATATATATTAATGTTATTATATTAATGGATCAATCATTATTCATGTAATTTCTCAACCCCGGTCACCTCTAAGATGGTAGTCGGGCCGGTCACCACATGGCCTCAAGCGCACCTCCCCATACACCAGAGGCTGCCGAATAGAAGCGAGGGTCTCGAGAGATGCTAGTGGGGAGAAAATACCCTCATATTAGAGTTTCACATCGGTATAATAGAATATAAGCAACATATAGTAGTAGAAGCAGTAAATAATAATTGACAAAGCAGCGGAAGGCAATAATTAACAATTTAATAAAAGTGGCCAACGCCAGTTTATACAACTGATGAATGAATGACATGGTAATGATACATGATCAAAAGAATTAAAACAATTCATCATGCCTTTAAATATAGATCAATAATAAATAAAAGACACTAAATCCCTATGGTCAATCTCCATGAGCATCCTGAGCTCCAGCTCAGTCTTTTGCTCCTAACCTCCAGGTACAAACAGTATAGCATAATCAACCAATCATGGTCTACAATACAGTGAACAAGAAAGGTCTACTCAGGTACTCCAATACAATGGCAGCCTGAGTAGGGTGTGATATATAAATCTCAGTAGGCCTGAACCACTAGTGTCTATCCCAATAAATACAATGAACAATAATTAATTAGTGTGCAAGTATAGAGAAGTAATAACTGAATTGAATAAATAAAAAACAACCTATCCAGGTTCCTAAGATTACACCTGATAGTAATACCTACTTCGGATCATAGCCGGAATAAGAGTGTGAACAGGAAATATATATATACATATATATAAATCATAAATAATTGTTATCACATTTTCATTTCTTCTTTATTTAATCATTTCTTAACTCTAGGGTTCATGTGGACACCCATACCTTGATACTAATTTATTCTCATACCAGAGCCTGAAGTGTTCCCTAGGTAATATCATGTCTTAATACCTACTTCAAATCATGATAGAGATTGAATTATTGAAAGGTGATATGATATCTCAACACCTGATTCGACTCATGCTGGAGTTCGAATTATTTTCATGTGAGGCCATAACTCGGAGTACTCTGTGTTAGAAGGATCACATGGTCCCTATGAAATCAATCATACATGTATATCATGGGTGTCAAACGTCGTGTATATAACCCCAAAATCCATTTGTTTTCATGCATTCACTAGTGTATACATACATCTGGTGTCGAATGTTATGTCTAACACCCAAATCTCTTTTGTGTACACACGGTCACAAACTATAGTGTAGAACTCCATGTCTAACACTGCAAAATCCATTTTTACACACACATTCACTAGTGTATACATACATATGGTGTATAATTCCATGTCAAACACCCAAATATCATTTGTATGCACACTGTCACAAACCATAGTGTAGAACGCCATGTCTAACACCCAAATATCATTTGTGCACACACAGTCACAAACCATAGTGTAGAACGCCATGTATAACACCCAAAAACCCAATAGATCTATCACTAGCATAGAATGTCATGTTTATCCCTCATTCAACCTTGTATTTATATCATCACTGGCCTAGAACATCATTTCTAGAATCCAATCTATCACAATCATTAATTAATTCACAAAATTAATTAATCTAAGCCCAATAATTAATTCAAAAATTAATTAATTTATCACATCACTTTTAACCAATTCAACAATTGATTAACCATTCACATAATTAACATGTAATAATTAATCTACCAATTTATTATTACTAATTTTCAATTCATCTTTCTATAATTAACATGCCAAGTAATTATCCTAAATTCACAATTCTCAATATTCAATCACAACCACATTTCCCCAATTCAAGCCTTGATAATCAATTCATAAATTAATCCCCAAATCATCAATTCCCAAAATCCCATAATTAATTATCAAATTAATTATCTTGTTCATTGGTTCCAAAGTCACACAATTCTATAACGATCCATCACTAATTGATTCTTCAAATTAATTAATTAAATTTTTAAATTTAATTTCTAAATAAATCTAGAAATTCTATATTGCATATATATAATCAAGAGAATCAACATGAAAGGGAGACAAAACATCTATTAACTAATCAGACCACATTCCTTTAATTTAAAAACAACTTCCTCTAACTAGGAAAGTGTAGGAAAACCACATATCATCAAGCCAAGAAAACATAACAGTCTACTCACTACATTTTTAGCTTGAAGGCAGCGCACCTCTGATAGAGGGGTTTTATTACAAAAACATGATTTTGTACTCTAACAATCGTTTAACACAATTAGGCAGTTCATTCTAGAATTTTAGTCCAATTTATCAAAGGCATTAAATAAACAATTACAGCATTTTTAAATTAAAGACAAGGTTGAGGACCCTACCTCAAAGGATGGTCAAGCTAATGATTTCTAACTCAAGTAGCTACCTGCTCACATGCATGCACTTCCATATATATATATATATATATATATGTAAGAACTCGGGTCTTCATTTAAGGTATGCTTTTACTTTTTCTGGAGTTTTTAAGAAAAATGGAGTTTCTGGAAAATTTCAAAGTACACGCCATGTAATTTCTGAGTACATGCCGTGTACTCTTCTCTGGCTCGAAGTCGTGTGCTGGCCATGCCCGGGCGACACACACGGTGTGTAGGGGTGATGTGGAGGCCGATTTTGATGGAGTACGGAAAAACCCACTACACGTCGTGTACTTTAAAAATACGCGCCTTGTACTTTTCTTTTCTTTCACTAAACGGACTGAGGTCGCACCAAATCGCGATAATCATCTTCTTCTAGGTCTGGTTCATCCGAGATCGACCTGTGCAGCCAAATCTTCCCCAAGCCCCTGATTCTCCGTCTGTTCTCTAATTCGAGCATGGTCGATTGCGTTGGAAGTGCAGTGGTGAGTTCTTCCCTATGCTTGAGTCTTGTTTTCCAATTCTTCCTCTTTCTCAAGTTATCTAAGGTTGAACGTTTTGTGCATTTTATTAGATCTATGACTTTCTAGGGGGAATTAGACATTTTGGTTCAAGTATATGAACCTCCTAGGATCGAGGTAGGTGGTTTGTGCCTTACCTTTCAAAGACTTTGAGTTTTATGTGCAAATTCCACCAATACCCATGAATGGGGTATTGCGTGTTTACCTTTTTGCCCTTCTTGTTTTCCTGCCTTGCTTGTATGCTTATGTAGAGGTAAATTGACCATGTTAGAGGATAATTTATTGTTCTTGGATGTATTTTCCCTTGCCTTGTTATGTTTATGATCTTTGGGTATTGTTTGCCTTTGGCTGCTACACCTATTTCCATACCTTGCGGTCATAGGTTGAAGTGAAACTCATGACCTGCTTGTTGCCTTGTAGACTATTTAGCTAAGTATCTCTATAGATGTACTTTGGTTATCCAAGTATCTCTATAGGTTTACTTTGGACTTATATCATTATTATGCACTGACTAGCACGGGGCTGAGAGAACCTGGTTCTATAGACTATAAGGGATAGACCGAGTGAGATTCTTAGAGAGTCTTAGATATTAAAGACTACAGAGGGTATGGACCGAGTGAGCTCCCAGAGAGTCTTGGATTTTATAGACTACAGGAGGGTAGACTGAGTGAGCTTCCTCAGAGAGTCTTACCTTGTTTGAATCTCTTTAAGAACCTTCCTAGGCTAGAGGAGGAATTGACCGAGTGAACTTCCTCCGAGAGTCTGTGGTATACCTGAGGCTATGGGAGGAATTGACCGAGATATCTTCCTCAGAGAGTCTCTAGACCTTGGGGCTAAGAGGTTTAGACTACGTGATCTTCCTCAAGAGATTCCCTGACTACCCTAGACTATAAGGGGAATTGACCGAGTGATCTTCCCCAGAGAGTCTCATAAATTAGTATGACCAAGCCAAAGGGGTTAGGCTGAGTGCACTGCCCAAAGGGTTGTGGTACTTCTTGGATAGGACCAGAGGGAATATCTAGGAGTACTTCCCAGAGGGTTTCCAGCTTTTAGCTGGTTGTTTCTGTTGTTTGGTTGTGGATTGATTGCTGCTATGTATCATCCCGTTTTACTGCTTACTGTTTACTGTCTACTACTTTACTGTTGTTTTTTACTGCTTAGTGTGCTTTTACCTGCCATATACTCACTGACTATTAGGAACAGATCTTAAGGTGGTTTCTTACTGGGATTTTATCTCAAACCCTGTTTGGGCCATGATTTTGGGCCCAAGCAGACTATTTTGTTGCAGGTATAGACAAGGGCAAGCGCCCTTCGACTTCTAGAACTTGATTGCTTGGAGCAGGGGAGCATGGGACCAAGCTTTCGCTTGCGATGCTAAGGAGCTGTTTACTTTTCTTTTGTACTTGTTTTGTCACTGTAGTGTTTTCCAAAATTGTGAATTGTTTTTATGTTTTCCTAGTTATGTATCATGCATCATTTCATACATACATATGTGCTCTAGTTGTTGAATTAGTCTTCCGTTGTTATATTGTTGGTTATTACTACTTCTTCTATTACAAGTTTACTTTTCTTCCGATGTGTACTCTGCCAATGAGGGAATAGTTTACCCACTATCACACCCAAGGCCCTCGCTGCTAGTCAGCAGCTTCTGGCGTTTGGGGAAATGCGCTTGAGGCCATGTGACCTACCGGGTACGGGGAACCTCTGGGTGGCTTTCGGAACTGGGACGTTACAAAGTGGTATTAGAGGCAGGTTATTTTCTCTTGCATTACTATTTGGAGACTTAGACAGGGATAGGATGGATTCGGTACTTGGTAATAAGTTGTGCCCGGGAGTAGCTAACCCGTGTACATGGAAAATCCATACTACCTCATTATTGCAGTTTTCTAGTTTTGAGATTTTACAGTTGATACGATTTCACCAAGAGTGATTCACATGCCTTGTACTGTTATTGTTTTGATATTATGGTTCTATTTCTATCGCAACCCAGTGAGATGAGGGTATTCCATCTCATGCATCATATAGGCACTTGTAGAAATCACATTCCATGCATTCTTTCCATGCCATTTAGGGTGCATTAGCGATTTCATGTTGTTGTGATAGACATTGTGTAGATTATGCATGATGTTGTGATAGATGCTTGATAGAATCTCTACTGCTTGTTAGAGAATTTTTTGTATTGTAATTGTTTAAATGAATGCCAAATTTTGATTCTTGAGGTGTTATGGGCCCTCTTGAATCAGAAATTGGTGGATCATGATCCTGTTTTCTCTTGTACATGACTGTAGGGGATGCCAATCTTTGATTCGCGGGGAGTATGGGCCCTCCTGGATTGGAATTTGGCACCTCTTTGCCTTGTTTTCTGTGTTTCTGGGTTTCTGTACAGTTTCAGAGCTACTGCCCAGAAAAACCCAGAATACACGGCGTGTACTTTCTGGTTACACGTCGTGTAGTTTTAGGCCGTGTTACTGACTGTGTGTACAGGAACACGGTGTTATGAAAATAACTTCAGGAACACGCCGTGTATGGTATGGACATGCCATGTAGTGTAGATCCTTGTACCCGGCCATGTCACTAACAACACGGGTCGGGGAATCTCGAGTAGAACACACCGTGTTGTAATGGAACACGCCGTGTAGTTCTATCCAGGTACTCGGCTGTGTCACGAATAACACGGGTCAGCGTGACCTTCTCTTAGACAAACCTTGTTGCTTTTTATACACACCGTGTAGTCTTGCCCAAGTACCCGGTCGTGTCACAAACAACACGGGACGATGTCACCTTCTCCTATACACGTCGTGTTTGTTCGGAACACGCCGTGTAAGGGCCATCCGTGTAGACGGTCGTGTAACTAACAACAAGGGCCGCCGAGTCAGTGTCTAGTACACACCATGTCCCTAGGGAACACGTCGTGTAGTGTGAGGTTAGTTTGAACCGTGTGAGTTATCCGTGTAAGGAGACTCGGGTAGGGGAATAGTTTTCAAGTACATGTCATTTGTTGGGTCAACACGCCGTGTAGTTTGAGGTGTTACACGACCTGTCGGGCAGGGGTACACACCCATGTTAATGGATTAAGTAGAAACGGCGTGTAGTTTTTATAAACGTTGTGTAGTCATGTTTTGTAAAACTTGATAGTTTCTTCCCCCTATTCTCGTTTTATACTCTTGTGTTTTCTGTCCTTGTTAATCTTGATCTAAGGTGTACTTTTGATCTTTCAGAGCGATGCCTCCGAGACATCCTCTGGTTGTACGTCTGTCGTCAAGCAGTGATCAGACGCCAGATATGGCTGATCAGGGACTTCATGTCGATCCTCCAGTTGAGCCAGCCTTGGCACCGGCTGTCATATCCATTGCAGGCGCCGAGGTGCAGTTCAGGGAGGACTTTCTGAGGATGATGCAGACCTTCCAGGGAGCACCACCTCCTGACCCGTCAATGGCTGAGTTGATGCATGTTTTCCAGCATCAGTATCCTCCTACTTTTTCAGGGGATGGAGGACCTCAGGCTACAGAGTCGTGGATAGAGGCCACACTGACCATCTTTGAGCACCTAGATATCCCTCTGGAGAAAAGGGTAAAGTTGGCTACTTATATGCTCTAGGACGCCGCCAAGAGGTGGTGGGAGGTGATCTCACGGTCAGGGCATCAGTAGGATATGTCTTGGGATGAGTTTCGACGCACCTTCTATGACTACTTCTATCCGGAGACCCTGAGGGCCAATCGAGCCCGGGAGTTTATGAGTCTGCAATAGGGTACTCTCTCTGTTATGGAGTACTCATCTTTCTTCACTGAGCTGCAGCGTTTCACACTGATCCCAGAAGGTGATGAGTTGTTCCTTTCTAGGAAGTTTGAGGACGGTCTGAGACAGGAGATCTGTTCCCAGGTGAATATCTTTCATTTTACTTTGATATCCTCCATCGTCAACCAGGCGCTGATCACTGAGCGCAATCTAAGAGATTCTTGAGTAGTGAGCCAGGGCGGTTTGATATCTAGAGCTGGTGTTCCTCCTACAGATAGCAGGAAGCGTCGTAGAGAGCCTTCTTGAGGAGATCGAGGTTCACGGGATACGTCTTCTGGAAGCCAGGTTGTATGCTACCAGTGTAGTAGGAGTGGACATACTAGGCCTCAGTGCCATAGGGATCTGATGGAGTGCTGGTCTTGCAGCAAGATGGGCCATCTTCAGCGTTTCTGTCACATCTTCAAACCTTCAGCTGGTGGTAGGGGTTCCTCTATGACCCCGTGTTCTGGATATGATTCACCAGTTTCCCACCAGTTAGGTAATTGGAGTTCTTCTAGCCGTTCAGGCCGAGGTAGAGGTCGCGGCCGTGGTGGTCAGTCACCAGGTCATAAGCGACATTAGAGTGGATCAGCTCAGAGCGGTCAGCCAGGGTCGCAGGTCCGTGGTGCAGGACAGTCTTTCTCCATGGAGCAGACCTATCAGGAGCAGGATCTCGGCCCTTCTACAGTTCGAGGTACGATCCTAGTAGCCTCAGTTTTATCTTCATCCCTTTTCGATACTGGTGCTTCCCATAGCTTTATCTCTGTTGTGGTTGTGGAGAGCCTTGGGCTCTGTATCTTTTCATCTACCGACTTGTTGAATCTTGACACACCGTTGGGAACGAGGAAATCTAGCGTACATCAATGCAGAGAGTTCCCTCTCAAGGTTGTGGGGTGTCATTTCTTATGGTACATCTATGTCCTAGAGATGACGGGCTATGACGTCATTCTCGGTATGGACTGGTTGGTTCCCTTCCAGGCAGTCGTTGATTGCTATCGTCGTAGGGTGAGTTTTGTATCACCAGAGGGTAGATCTTTCCTTCATAGAGGCGAGTGGGATGTCCAGGCGGGTAGAGCTGGACCAGAACATCATGGGCTAGGAGAAGTGACAGCCCAGATTTCCAGTCTTTATATGGATGACCAGGGGACTTCACAGTTAGACTTTCCTCCAGTGGTGGATCGTTTCAGGGATGTCTTTCCAAAATAATTTTCAGGTTTACCTCTGGAGCGTGAGGTAGACTTCTCGATTGAGCTCGTTCCAGGAGAGGCACCAGTGTCCATTCCTCCTTATAAGATGGCTACACCTGAGTTGCAGGAGCTCAAGAAGCAGTTGGAGGAGTTGCAGGCGAAGGGTTTCATCCGACCCAGTACTTCTCCTTGGGTTTTGCATGTCCTATTTGTGAAGAAGGCAGATGGTACCCTTTGGCTTTGTGTGGATTATCGGAAGCTGAACCAGTTGACAGTCAAGAACCGATATCCCTTTCCAAGGATCGATGACCTCTTGATCAGCTTCGAGGATCCTAGGTGTTCTCAAAGATCGACTTGAGGTCCGATTATCATCATTTTCACATTAGACCATCAGATATACCTCTGACAGCTTTAAGGAGCAGGTATGGTCTTTACGAATATACAGTCATGTCGTTCGGTCTTACGAACGCGCATGCAGTCTTCATGGCACTGATGAACCAAGTGTTCCATCCGTACTTGGACTCCTTTGTAATGGTCTTCATGGATGATATCTTGGTGTACTCTCACACTCGACACGACCATGCCACACATCTTGATATCGTTCTGAGTACACTGAGAGAGCATCGGTTGTATGATAAACTCTCAAAGTGCCACTTTTGGATGGATCAGATTCACTTCATGGGTCATGTTATCTCGGAGACAGGAGTGTCAGTGGACCCAGATAAGGTGAGAGCTGTAGTTTCCTGGGAGCAGCCGAAGAACGTCTTTGAGGTGCGGAGTTTCCTAGGGCTGGTCGGATACTACAGAAATTTCATTAAGGACTTTTCATGCCTAGTGACACCGTTGAGAGGTCTGACCAAGAAGGGGGTGAAGTTTTTATGGTCAGATTCTTGTGAGTCAGCCTTTCAAGAGCTGAAAGGGAGGTTGACGTTAGCATCGATACTAGTCTTGACAGAGCCGGGTAAGGGCTACACTGTTTACTGTGATGCTTCAGGTATCTGGCTGGGAGCTATGCTCATGCAGGGAGATGGAGTCGTTTCGTATGGGTCTCAGTAGTTGAGGCCACACGAGAGGAATTACCCTAAGCATGATCTGGAGTTGGCGGCAGTTGTTCATGCGTTATGCTGTTGGAGACACTATCTTTTGGGAGAGCACTTTGTGGTTTTCACCGACCAAAAGAGTCTCAAGTATATCTTCACTCAGCGTGATCTGAATCTGAGACAGTGCAGGTGGGTTGAGTATCTTCAGTCATTTGACTTCAAGCTCGCCTATACGCCAGGAAAGGGTAATGCAATGGCAGATGCGTTGAGCAGACGAACCCAGATTTAGGCAGTTCGGTAGGCCAGCAGTGAGTGGCAGCTTATGGCTCTATTCTCTGAGATACATCTAGAGGTGCACGACAGGCAGGGACAAATTGTCCTATCTTCTGTGGTTGTTACCTCTTCACTTCTTGATTGGGTAAGAATGATGAAGCTATCAGATTCAGAGGCCTTAGTCCTGTGGGAGAGTGTGTTAGGAGGGGACCCTCTTCCTGGATGGACAGTGGGCGAGGATGAGATCTTGCATTTCCAGGGACGCGTATGGATGCTAGCAAACATACGCGAGGATCTGATGAGGGATTTCCATTCCTCATTTTGGGCAGTTCATCTTGGCATCACCAAGATGTATTAGGATCTTCATCGCCAGTACTGGTGTCCAGGTATGAAGAGAGATGTTGCTGGTTTTGTCATGAGATGTTCTACTTGTCAGCAGGTGAAAGCAGAGCATCAGCGACCAGTAGGGCTTTTATAGCAGTTACCCATTCCGGAGTGGAAGTGGAACGATGTCGCGATGGAATTCATGACCGGGTTTCCGAGGTCACCTCAGGGAATTGATGCTGTTTGGGTTGTCATGGACAGGCTTACGAAGGTTGCACACTTCTTACCGGTCAAGGAGACCTTCAATGTTGATGATCTGGGATGACTATACATCCGAGAGATTGTACGTCTACATGGAGTTACACACTCCATTGTTTCAGACAGGGATGTGCGCTTTACCTCTCGGTTATGGAAGGGACTTCAGAATGCTTTGGGTACATAGGTACTTTTGAGTAGAGCATACAATCCCCAAACTGATGGCCGGTCTGAGCACACAATCCAAGTGCTTGAGGATATGCTCTGAGCTTTCATCTTAGACTTCGGTGGTTCTTGGGAGAAGCATATACCTCTTGTGTATTTCGCCTACAACAACAGTTTTCAGGCGACCATTAAGATGGCACCATACGAGACTCTGTACAGTAGGCCATGCTGATCACCCTTATGTTGGCTGGAGGTAGGAGAGGCAGCTTTTCTAGGACCTTGTCTTGTTCAGGAGACCTCAGAGCAGATAGAGTTGATTCGGAAGAGGATGGATACAGCACAATCTCAACAGAAGTCTTATGCTGATCAGCGGAGACGACCCTTGGAGTTCGAGGTCGGGGATCAGGTTTTCCTGCGTATCACCCCGAGGTTGGGACACAAGAGGATTCGGAGATAGGGTAAGCTTTCACCGTGGTACGTCGGGCCGTTTGAGATTTTGGAGAGAGTTGGGTCGGTTGACTATCGGTTTCACCTACCTCAGAGGTACCAAGCCATGCACGACGTCTTCCACGTCTCACAGCTCCGACGTTACTTTTCAGACCTGTCTCATGTCTTTTAGCCTGAGGAGGTTGAGCTCGAAGCGGATGCGTCATTTGAAGAGCATCTCATACGGACTGTCGATCGCAGTACGAAGGTTCTACGAGGCCGGTCTGTTCCTCTGGTACGAGTGCTATGGTAGCACGGGTGAGTACAGGACGAGACTTGGGAGAAGGAGGCTGATGTTCGATCGTAGTGGCCAGAACTGTTCAAGGATCCTTCGTCTACACCCATCTAAGTAAATTCGAGGATGAATTTCTTTAAGGGGAGAAGTTTGTAAGAACCTGGATCTTCATTTTAGGTACGCTTTTACTTTTTTTGTAGTTTTTAAGAAAAGTATAGTTTCTGGAAAATTTCAAAGTACACGTCGTGTACTTTCTGAGTACACACCGTGTACTCTTCTCCGGATCGAAGCCGTGTGCTGGTCGTGCCCGGGCCACACACACGGTGTGTAGGGGTGACGTGGAGGCCGATTTTGGCGGAGTATGGAAAACCCCACTACACGTCGTATACTTTAAAAATACATGTTGTGTACTTTTATTTTTTTTCACTAAATGGACTGGGGTCGCACCTAATCACGATAATCATCTTCTTCTAGGTCTGGTTCATCTGAGAGCGACCCATACGGCTGAATCTTCCCCGAGCCCCCGCTTCTCCATCCGTTCTATGATTTGAGCACGGTCAATTGCGTTGGAAGCGCAGCGGTGAGTTCTTCCTTTTGCTTGAGCCTTGTTTTCTAATTCTTCCTCTTTCTCAAGTTATCTAAGGTTGAATGTTTTGTGCGTTTTCTCATATCTATGAATTTATAGGGGGAATTAGCCGTCATGTTTCAACTATATCGACCTCCTAGGATCTAGGTAGGTGGTTTGTGCCTTACCATTCAAAGTCTTTGAGTTTTATGTGAAAATTCCACCAATACCTGTGAACGGGGTATTACGTGTTTACCTTTTTTCCCTTATTGTTTTCCTGCCTTGCTTTTATGCTTGTGTAGAGGTAAATTGACCATGTTAGAGGATAATTTATTGTGCTTGGATGTATTTTCCCTTGCCTTGTTCTGTTTACGATCTTTGGGTATTGTTTGTCTTTGGCTGTTACACCTGTTTCCATGCCTTGCGGTCATAGGTTGAAGTGAAACTCATGAACTACTTGTTTCCTTGTAGACTGTTTAGCTAAGTAGCTCTATAGGTATACTTTGGTTAGCCAAGTAGCTCTATAGGTGTACTTTGGCCTTATACCATTATTATGCACTGACTAGAACGGGGCTGAGAGAACCTGGTACTATAGACTATAAGGGATAGATCGAGTGAGCTTCCCAGAGATTCTTAGATATTACAGACTACAGAGGGGATGGACCGAGTGAGCTCCCAGAGAGTCTTGGATTTTATAGACTACAGGAGGGTAGACCGAGTGAGCTTCATCAAAGAGTCTTACCTTATTTGAATCTCTTTAAGAACCTTCCCAGGCTAGAGGAGGAATTGACCGAGTGAGCTTCCTCAGAGATTATGTGGTATACCTGAGGCTATAGGAGGAATTGACTGAGATAGCTTCCTCAGAGAGTCTCTAGACCTTGGTTCTAAGAGGGTTAGACTGCATGATCTTCCTCAAGAGAGTCCCTGACTACCCTATACTATAAGGGGAATTGACCGAGTGAGCTTCCCCAGAGAGTCTCATAAATTCGTATGACTAGGCCAGAGGGGTTAGGCTGAGTGCACTACCCAGAGGGTTGTGGTACTTCTTGTATAGGACCAGAGGGAATGGCTGCGAGTACTTCCCAGAGGGTTTCCGGCTTTTAGCTGGTTGTTTCTATTGTTTGTTTGTGGATTGATTGCTGCTATGTATCATCCTGTTTTACTAATTACTGTTTACTGCCTACTACTTTACTGTTGTTGTTTACTGCTTAGTGTGCTTTTACCTGTCATATACTCACTGACTGTTAGGCACAGATCTTCGGGTGGTTTCCTACTGGGATTTTATCTCACACCCTGTTTGGGCCATGCTTTTGGGCCCAAAAAGACTATGTTGTTATAGGTATAGACAAGGGAAAGTGCCCTTAGACTTCTGGAACTTGATTTCTTTGAGCAGGGGAGCATGGGACCAAGCTTTGGCTTGCGATGTTGAGGAGCTGTTTACTTTTCTTTTGTACTTGTTTTGGCACTGTAGTGTTTTCCAGCATTGTGACTTGTTTTGCTGCTTTCCTAGTTATATATCATGCATCATTTCATACATACATATGTGCTCCAGTTGTTGAATTAGTCTTCCACTGTTATATTGTTGGTTATTACTTCTTTTTCTATTGCATGTTTACTTTTCTTCCTCTTTGTACTCTGCCAATGAGGGCATAGTTTCTCCACTATCACACCCAAGGCCCTCGCTGCTAATCGGCATCTTCTGGCATTTGGGAAAATGCGCTTGAGTCCATGTGACCAACCTGGTACGGGGCACCTCTAGGTGGCTTCCAGAACCAGGACGTTACAATATATATATATCCTTAAACCACTACATGTGTTCCCCATGCCATGAGAGAACACACACACAGAAGATATATATATTTATATATATTCATACTTTGGAATATGTGTTCGTAACACCAAAACAGATCACAACTCCCTACAATAAAATCCCTGAGACTCATAAACACCATAAATCCCTAAATAGAGGGTGTGAAACAACTTATGGGTTTAGAAACATACCCCAAATCGATGGTGGCAGAGATAATTGACTTGAACCACCTCGTCTTCAGTGGTAGTTTTTGGAACACAGACCAATGAGTCCTGAGAGGTCCTTTTCACGACCCTAAAATTGAAGAACATCAAAAATTGGATCAAATAAAAACCCTAAGGTTTGGCCTATTCATGTGGGGAGATGGATAGGCCGAAAATAACCCACGCGAGGAAAGAGAAGAGGGGATAATTCCTTACCATGGTGGATCAAAGGATAAATCTGTGTAAATTTGAATGAAATCAATGCGCAAGGAGGAGTTTGGGATGTGTGTTGCACCTCAAAGGGTTCCGCCAGGGGGGTCACGTACTTGCTAAAAAATTATGGCTAGGAGGGGTTCACTACAGAGGGGGGTCTTAGCCATGGATGGATCTCACATACCATGGGAGAGGGCTCAGCCTAGGGGGTCACACAAACTAGGTGGGTAAGGGAAGGGGGTGGCGTGCGATCTAGGAGGAAGGGGGGAGCGGGTCACGACCTAGAGGGGGAAAAGGGGAGAAGATCCCCTTTAATTTTTCTTTGACCAAAATTAAAATTTATAATAATAATATTAATAATATTATTGTTTTTTTTATTGTTATAAAAAAATATTATTATTATTTTCCATTTACCCTTAATTTAATTTATTTCCATTTTAATTTTAAACTAATTGATTTAGTTCAATTTCTTTAAAAGAAATGTTGCAGTGTCAACTCTCAAGAAAAAAAAGTTTTGTTACTCGGTTTTAAATTCGGTCCATTTAGTAATTCCCAAAAGTTAAAAAACCTTTGTAAAAATTACTCGGTCCAAAACACAGGTTTCTAAAGTCTACCCACCTTAAAACTTTTCGTCCCAGAGAAGCCTTCAGGATCTACGAAAACATCACCCAACCTACCAAGGTCGTGAAGTCTCATTTGAACAATCGTGTTGCATTTACAAATGCCAACTGCACCCTAGACCATTTCACAAGACCAAGGTCTTAAGCCTCTAAACCTGAACCAAAGCTCAAAATCCAACCCAAACATCAAAGTAGCATTTAACTTATCCCACACAACTAGAGACACGATCATGTCATCATATCTTTAACCATCCGCCCATTGGTGATTTCTGCCAATGGTCTTATTATTTAACGGTTAATCCCAACACATGAATCTTCCACCATTGTAATTTCCTAAAAGGATACATCCTAAGCGTTCTAGTGATTCTTCTCATGTGATTTATTCAACTGGTAAAACCCACTTACATCTGATACCATTACAGATACTTCATTGAAGGAAATGGTAGAATCTCAATCGACCAACAAAACTAGACACTCATGCTTTCCTTGAAAGACATCGCCAACCCACAATCCACACTCGCTCTTAAACTGGAGACGTGCCTTTAAAACTATTCTATCACCAACCATATACAACAAGAAAAAATGGAATGTCCAATCCACATCAGTCTAACCATCAATGAAGATTCCCAGCTTAGATAGCTAACGCATCCCAAACAAAACTACAAATCCTTCCTCACTATGTCATTCACCATCTATCACAAGAACGTACACTAAATTCCTTACCCAACTTACATTTACATTCATGAGAAAGTTTTCACTAATTTACTTTAAAACTATCATTCCCCAACACAAAAAAATGAATAACCCAAAGAACCACGCATCCCGCATACAACCTCGATAACAACCACTTATCAAACCAATGACTATTAAAACTTTAACGCGGTGTAGGGATGATGATATCTTAGTGTGTCCAAGATGATGTTAAGATAGGGGACATGGTTTTCTCATTCAGAATAAAAAACTAAGAGTAAACCAAAAATCATCAAGAAGATTAGTCGAACTATTATCTATCGAATCTTTACAAAAAGTTCAGCTTCACTTGCCGACGTTCCATCAACTAAACCCCAATGCCTATAAAACCAGAGGCACTCAGGTTATTTTAAAATTTAGCACCAAAACTCTCACAAAACTAATAGAGTTTCTAAATGGTTACACATACCTAGAACATCATCAAATTCATGCTACCAAAAAATCACTGACACATACCAGAACCAATGCAGTGCTACCCATTTTAGGTGTTTCCATATCGTCATAAGAAAATACCAACCACTCACAATCATGATAGTTCATAAACACATTAAACGCACGTGTGACATTCCAAGAACCATGATCACTGCATCAACATCCAATGTGAGAGATGAAATTAAACCGAATGGCATTTTAAAGCACCTGAGCCCCAAAAATTCCTCTTGAGTAGTGGGATGAACTTACATTAACGCCCCAATCACTCTATCCCAAAGTTGACCTAAGAACATCCTCAACATTACAAGCTCAAATATCAAACCAAACTCAACCTGTTCATTACATAACTAAACACTCAATGACACTAAAATCAAAATGATCATAGCATAAGTAAGGCATCTCAAGCTCTAAGGTTCTTACCTACCACGGCTAGCCCCTTACGAAGCATACGCATTGAACCTATCTCCTTTGTCACACAACACGGATTTCACTAGGCTCAAGAACCCCTTCCATTTAAGCCAAATCTAAAAAGAAACAACCTATAGATGAATGATCACGTCTTCATTCTAAGTCATATCCCCAAAGCATTTAAACAACCCTTACACAAGGGTTTAAGGAAAGGAAACCACTTTAGGTTCCAATTTAAATTCATTACATTAATTCATTTCAACCTTTAAACATTTGAAAGAATTTTAATCAAAACTTCAAGAACCTTTCTACAAAACAAGGCACTTGGTATACACTTTAGCTAACAACTCCAAGAAAAAATAGCCAATTTAGCACATAAATTCCTTTTAACCGATTAGGTGACCTCTGAGGGTCCCATTTAACTAGCTTGAATTCTTCAAAAATAAATCCATTAGCAGTTGTTTAATTATTAGGAGTCACAACACCCCTACCGGGTTATTTCATAAGAAACATGCACCAATTGGCCTACTTGGGCCTAGTTGTTACTTTAGGTAGTTAACTAATTCATTTTAGGTTAAAACTAAATATCCATCTCATTTATAACCATTTCAAACATAACATGGTTATTAAATTTAATATGGGTTTCCATTTCCCAATTCATGAAGCACCCATACACTCCATAAATTGAAAATTTGGATCCCATTTATCGAATCCAAACTTTTTTTAAGATTTAACATGATCACATACAATGGTCTAGTTATACAGGTGGCTACCTAACAACCTGTAAAGTTCCCATACACTTTATAGTTTGGCATTTGGCCCCAATTTAATCAAAATCAATTCACATTATAATTGTGTTTAGCATCCTTTTGCAATGGTTCAAATATATGGGTTACCTCTTTCCATCTATAAGGCACTCATACACCTTACAACTGAAAACTAGCCCCTATTGTAACCACAACGAATAAATTTATCCAAAGAAACCAATTATATGTCAGAAAATCTAGTATTTCACTATAAAACAAGATAGGAATCATGGAATATTATCACCCAGGCATGTTAAATATATCACTGAAACATGCTATATAAAGAGGCATGCTAATAAATATAAGGCATGGCATTCAAGGAACTCAATCATATCAGCAGGAAACCTATGAATACAGCTACATGTCATGGAATATGCAAGGTATGTGAATTTATAAGTTCCTAATATAATGCATGTAATGCTTCATCCTTGCCATACCAGGCCAAGGAAAAATTTACAAAATTCCATAATAAATAAGAAGTGGAAAATACACCAGTCACCCAAGGTGAAATCATATCAACTATAACATCAAACAGTATAAATAGTAATTCCCAACCCTATTCACTTGGTCATTGCCTATATATGGGGTGATCATTCCCAATTAGAACTATTAATGTCACGAACCGTCCCCCGGGGCCCGTATCATGACTACCCCAAGCCCTCCTTCCATAGGCCAGGGGTTGGCGACTAGCACTGGAAAGGCATATCCCTAAAAGTGGGAAGACATTTCCTTTAAACCTATAAACACACAGACCAAGAACATGGAAATATGGAAACCATGAAGTAAAAACTACAGTAGTAAAGTGTGTATTGAAAGTAAAGGGGTCAGAATAAAAGTTCAACTAAAAAGATACAATGACAATAGAAAATATCTCCTGAGATCATCCACCAAGGATATTACCTTAAGGGTAGGTACAGATCATATATGCAGCTCTCCACGTCAACCATTCACCTCCATGTACCACCTGGTCCTGGCTCCCTAAAGACTCAGCTAAGCTGCTCGTCATCTGTACAAGACACAATAAGGTGCGGGTGAAGCCCGTTCAGGGGTGAGTATAACAATACCCAGTAGGTAACCCAAGACCCCTGAAGGTATCTTAGAATTCCACAAAATAAACACCACAAAGAATTATCTCAATCACAAATCACAAATCAAAAGAATCAACTCAAACCAGTTATACAACTCAGAGTTCAGGAATAAAGATGATTAGTCATAAGCTACATCATTTTATTTCATTAGGGAGTTTCCACAACTGAACCATGAAGGAGTTGTTACATTGATGATCCACACAAGGTCATATGTTGCTGATCCATGATGGGCTACTCTAAGGCTGGTCCTCTTCGGGTCATGCACTGTTGATCCACACAGGGTCTCTAGAATGCTGATTTACACAGGGTCGATATGATGATGATCTATACAGGGTTGCTCTGATGATGATTCACACAAGTTATCTATGATTTTGATCCACACATGGTTTCTATTATACTGATACACACAGGGTCACTATGATGTTGATCCACACATGGTCACTATGATGTCAATCCACACAGGATCACTATTCAATTGACAGCCAGCCATAGGATTCTCCGCACTCAATGCACTTGAGTTCTATAGTATCTGCTCCTCAAGATATTAGTCATGCCTCAACTACCATGAAGTTCCACAAAGGAGTAACCCAAAGGACCGCCATGTTGTAAGGGTCCCAACGTGATAGACGACACATCAATCAGACGCCCGATCTGTGAGTTATGGGCATTTTAGTGCCGAGGACCTAGTTGGATTCGAGTTCGATCCAACCCGTCTGTACTCCAACTTTCTCCAAAATTTAGGTGGAGTATCTCAAAAGGACCTTCTCATTCCAAGTATTCCAGCGTCGTAGATGATTCGTCAAACGGATGTCTGGTTTGTGAGATACGGACTTTTAAGTGTATCTGGGCCGAAAAGGGTCTGGGTCTGGTCCGACCCAGTCGTATTGACCTGACCTGGCCCAACCCGAGTGGGCTGGGCCACGTACCAGCCCGGCCTGCCAGGCGACCCATCCCGGGTGGCTGGCATGTTCTTCCAGTCGGGTGGCGGACCCCCTTCCCAAACGGAAAATCCGTTCGGGTATTGAACCGGAGGCACCATGTGGCACCGCCCTCCTGTCAGTGGGACCCGCGGGGTGTGGGTCCCCTTTGCCTCCGTCGCGGCTTCGATGTTTTGGCCTCCTCACCTTAGTGCACGATGGTGCGCTGCCTTCCGCCAATGTATCCAGCTGAGGGTCGGCCGCCCCTACTGACCACCAGGGTGCCTACGGGCGCCGTCGCACCGGTGTCGCATCGGCGGAACTTCCACAGGCCACCGGGTGAGCTCTGGTGGTCAATTTTCTCTTATGAACATGCCTATGGGGCCTCTCGGGATGATGTTATCACTATGTGGATTCCGTATTCAATTTACCATTGAGTTCAAACTTCACCCATGAAGAACGTGAAAAAACTGAAGTGACGGAGGGTCCGGGACTTGATTGTTTGGCCCGCGCCCTCCGCGTTAGCATCATATCAATCGGGTAATAATTAATTACATCACATAGATAAATTTAAACCCATTCAAATCTCCTACAACAAACACCCACAAATTCATACGAATCATGGATCAACTCGTTTTGGTTGATCCGCATTCGTCATGCTTTTCAAGAATGAGGAAATGAATCGTGAGAATTTATTGAATTTATTAACAAACCCTACCTAATATTTGGAGAACAAGTTGTGGTTGTGGAAGAAGAATCCTCATTTGATGAAGTCACCAGAATCCGTTGATCCTGGATTAATTCCTCCAATGACATCGGTCGAGCCTTCATTCTTCATTGGAGGGAAGTTCGTCGGTGCTTCATCGGAGTTCTCCCACAATATCACCAATCCCCCTATTTGATAATGATGGAAATAATAAAAAGGAGGAGTTAAGAGTGTAACTCTCCTTTTAATTAATGGTTTCATTTATTGGTGAAATTAATAAACCACATAAATTAGACAAGGAGTGGTTACACAACAGAACAGTCAAGCCATTAAATGTCTTGACAACTCATCATTCCTGTCACTGCCGCTCATCTGTTGGTAGAAAAATAAAATAACATTTTTTATGTTATTTTATTATTCTTAAAAAAGTCGCAAAACTAAATTTTCTACCCGACCTACTATGGTCTAAGTTAAGTCTCCCTTAAGCGAATCCCAGCACTACAGATTCAATGATGCCCTCAAATTTTTAATCCGAGAACCGGTTCAAAAGATAGAAAATGTCACCCACACGTTTACTAAGCGTACCTTAAAAAAAATTGAAATTCCATTCCGGGCAAACCGGGACTTGGAATCAAGTGCCGTCAATTTTTGCAGACTCGTAATAATCCCAAATAATTTAAAAATATATATATGGAATTTCTGGGTTTTTATATTCACCCCACCTTAGGGCTTCTCATCCCTGAAAGATACAGAAAAACTAAAGAAACAAATGGGGGTAATGAGCACGTATCTAAGTCTACCTCTCCCATGTGCTCTCCTAGAGGTTCCCATGCTGCCAAAAAACTCGCACCATAGGAATCGACCACCCACGAAGGACACAATCCTTTTGATCCTCTATCTCCACTAGGAACTCCACAAACGTCGCCCCATTGTCGATGTTCAGCTCTCCCCAGTCGATAACGTGTGATGGATCATACATGTACCTCCTCAGTTACGACACATGGAAAACATTATGCACCCGGTGTATCTATGGGGGAAGAGCTAGATGGTACACCACCATGCCTACTCTACTAAGGATCTGGAAAGGTCCGATGAACCTCAGAGATAGCTTGTCGCCCCGGACAAACTTCTTTAATCCTTGTCAGGGTGAGACTCGTAGAAAGACATGGTCTCCTTCCACAAACTCCAAGGGTCTCTATCTCCTATCATCATAAGACTTCTGTCAGCTTTGTGCAGTATTCATCCTCTCCTAGATGATTTTCACCTCCTCTGTGGTAGCCTGTACCAACTCTGGACCCATAAGTGCTAAATCCCGTGGGTCTGTCCAGCATAGTGGTGATCTACAAGGTCACCTGTATAGAGCCTCAAATGGAGCCATGTCGATGGTGGAGTGATAAATTTTGTTGTAAGCGAACTCCACCAGTGGCAGGTCCTCCTCCCAACTATAGAAAAAATCAAGGACACAAGCATGAAGCATGTCCTCGAGTGTCTGAATAGTCTGCTCTATCTAACCATCTGTCTGAGGATGGAAGGTAGTGCTCAAATGTAACTGAGTCTCGAATGCCTCCTATAATCCCTTCCACAAGCAGGATGTAAAACAAGCATCACGGTCTGATATGATCATTAATGGAACCCCATGAAGCCGTACAATCTTCTGTACGTAGAGACATACCAAACTCTCTACTGATCCCTACTCTTGGATGGCTAGTAAGTGGGCCGAATTAGGGAGTTGGTCAATTATCACCCAGATGGAATCGTGGCCCTAGGATGTATATGGTATCTCGGTCACAAAGTCTATGGATATACCATCCCACTTCCACTCTGGTATCTCAAGTGGCTGATCTAAGCCTACTGGTACCTGATTCTCAGCCTTCACTTGTTGACAAGTGAGGCATTGTGATACGAACTCTGCCACCGCTTTCTTCATCCCTAGCCATCAGTACTAACACCGGAGGTCCTGATACATCTTCTCCACACTAGGATGTACCGCCAAAGTGGATATATGAAAATCCATCAACACCTACTCTCACAACATCACTGGTACCATAGTGCATCCCATGAAGAGGATGATGTGCTTCCCACCTTCAGAAAATACATCAGCATCCTATCCTGAGGATATCTGAGCATGTCGGGCTTTGTAGTCAAGGTTCCCAAGTTGTGACTCCCTGAATCGCTAAAGGAGTGGGAGAGTAACTATCATAGACTGAAGGTAAGTTTATCTATCATTATCCATGAAGGATAACTGCAACATGACTAGTTGTTCTGTCGCCTCACTCAAAAACTGTAGACAAGACATCCTGTTAAGTGTGTCTGCTACTACGTTCCCCTTCCTAGGAGTGTAGACTATATCAAAGTCATAGTCTTGGACGAACTCTCGCCATCGTCGCTATATCAGGTTCAGGTCCTTCTGTGAGTAGATATACCTGAGACTCTTGTGATCAGAGTAGACTGTAAAACATTCTCCCATCAAGTAGTGCATCCACATCTTCAGTGAAAATACCACTGCTTTTAACTCCAGGTCATGGGTAGCGTAGTTCTTCTTGTGTTTTCTCAACTATCGTGATCCGTAAGCAATCACCACTCACTCCTGCATCAGGAAACAACCTAGTTTGGTCTCTGATGTGTCACAGTAAAATACATACCCAACTCCCTCTTCTGGTAGCCTCAAGATGGGGGCACTCATTAGTCTCTGCCTTAGCTCCTGAAAACTCTATTGGCACTTCTCCATCCACAAGAAATGTTGACCCTTCTTCATCAAGGATGAAAAGGGTGATTCTACCTGGGATAAGTTAGGTACGAATCTTCAATAGTATCCAGCCAATCCCCGAAAACTTTGCACCTCAGTCACACTCCTGGGTGGCTCCCAAGAAAACACTGGCTCTATCTTCTCCAGATCCACTGCAACTCTATCCTCTGAGATAACTTGCCCTAGGAAGTAGAATTCCCATATCTAGAACTGGAACTTCGAGATATTTCCATAAATCTGGTGATCTCAGAGTGTATCCAGAAATATCTACAGGTGCATGGAATGTTCCTCCTCTGACATCGAGTATATCAAGTTGTCATCAATGAATACCACCACGAAGCGATTGAGGTAAGGATGGAATATCCTATTCATGAGCTCCATGAACACTGTTGGATCATTGATCATGCTGAATGAAAATACCAAGAACTCATAATGGACATACCGACATTTAAAGGTCGTCTTAGGTTCGTCCTCATCTCATACTCTGAGCTGATGATAACCTGATCTGAGGTCTATCTTCAAAAACCATCGAGCTCCCTTCAGCTGGTTGAAGAGATAATTAACTATCAGAAGTGGATACTTGTTCTTCAAAGTCACCTATTTCAGGCGCCTATAGTCCACAAAAAGCCTCAGACTCACATCTTCCTTCTTGGTGAACAAAATCAGGGATGCCCATGGAGAAACACCGGGCCTTATGAACCCCTTCCTTTGCAAGTCCTCCAATTGTACCCGCAACTCAAGAAGCTCCGGGGGAGCCATCTGATATGATGGTGTAGATATTGGTTTTATCCTGAGGTATAGGTTTATGTATAATTCTACCTCTCTATGAGGAGGTAGTCCCAGAACATCATCAGGAAATACATCAGCATACTGGTCCACCACTACAGGATAACTCTAACTCCTCACGTCAACTTCTCTGAGGGTAAGGCTAGCCAACTGATGAGTGATTGGTTATACCCTCCTACAATTAATTCCATCATGTGCTGCAAAGGTTACCTTCTCAATAGTGAAGGAAAACCTAGTCCCATACTCATGGAAACACAACACTTTTCACCTAAAACATTCAATCTGAGCATGTATTGTGGATAACTAGTCCATACCCAAGATGACATCGTAAGGCCTCGATGTTTCTACTAGGAGATCCCAGTGAAAGATATCACCTCGAAACCTTAGAAGTATCTGCTACTGGAACTCCTGAAACATGCTAAGTTGGCGTGAATAATCCTCTATTGGGCTAGTGGCAACTATTTCCCAATGGGTGGTGGTGCTGCTGGTGCACCACTTGAAGTTGTTATCACTGTAAGAGGGACCTGCACTGAAGCCTCATCACTCGGTGGGCCATCATTTTGAAATCTCTCTAGAATCATGGATGGCTGTCTATGTGGTGGCATCCTAAAAAGAAACAGGTGCGCCACAGTTAATAAGTTATACCTAGTGATCTGACTCAAAATATATCAAAAGTAAAAACACTTCCAAAACACACGCAATCAGTGTTTTCGTGAACCAAGTCAAAAATCAAAATTCAGGGTCCTGGTGTATGGATATGTCGGCCATCGCACCAACACTAGAATCCCCAAACTAAAAACCACACTTGAAACACTTTACACTATTACTTCATTGGAAAGATTAGAGTCCTAGTTCTTCAGTAGAACTGACTACTCTGATACCACTTTGTCACAACCCATCCTCGGGGGCCTGTGTCGTGACTACTCCAAGCCCGGCTTCCATAGGCCAGGGGTTGGTGACTAGCACGAGAAAGGCATATCCCAGAAATTGGGAAGAAATTTCCTTTAAACATGTAAACACACAGACCAAGAACACGGAAAGATGCAAACCATGTAGTAAAACTGCAATAGTAAAGTGTGTACTGAAAGTAAAGGGGCTGGAATACAAGCCTAACTCAAAAGATACAACTACAATAGAAAACAAATCCTGAGATAGTCTACCAAGGATCCTACCTAATGGTTAGGTACAACTCATCTCTGCAGCTCTCCACGTCAACCAGTCACCTCCGTGTACCACCTGGTCCTGGCTCCCTAAAGACTCAGCCAAGCTACTCGTCGTCTGTACAAGACACAACAAGGTGCGGGCGAATCCCATGCTGGGGTGAGTATAAAAATACCCATTAGGGACCCTGAGACCCCCTAAGGTCTCTCATAATTCTACAAAGGAAAAACCAAAAATCATGATCTCAATCACAAATCACAAAGCAAAATACTCAGCTCAAACTAGGTATACAACTCAGAGTTCAGGAATAAAGATGATTAGTCCTAAGCTACATCATTTTATTCCATTAGGTATTTTCCACAAATGAACCATGAAGGATTTTTTCCATTATCGATTCACACAGGGTTGTATGTCGTTGATTCATGATGGGATGCTCTAAGGGTGGTCCTCATCGGGTTGCGCACTGCTGATCTACATAGGGTCTCTAGAATGTTGATCCACATAGGGTCGTTATGATGTTGATCCACACAGGGTCGCTGTGATGCTGATCCACACAGGTTCACTCTGATACTGATCCAAACATGGTCTCTATGATTTTGATCCACACAGGGTCTCTATGATTCTGATCCACACAGGGTCACTATGATGTTGATCCACATAGGGTCGCTATTCAATTGACAGACAGCCACAGGATTCTCCACACTCAGTGCACTTGAGTTTCATAGTATCTTATCCTCAAGGTATCGGTCTTGTATCAACTACCAAGACATTTCACAAATTACTAACCCAAAGTACCTCCATGTTGTAAGGGTCCCAACGTGACAGACAGCGTGTCAATCGGACGCCCGGTCTGTGAGTTATAGGCATTTTAGTGCCGAGGGCCCAGTTGGATTTGGGTTCGATCCAACCCGGCCATACTCCAAATTTTTCCAAAATTTAGGTGGATTGTCCCAAAAGGACAATCTCATTCCAAGGAATCCATCACCACATACGGTTCATCAAACAAATGTCTGGTTTCTGAGATACGGCCTTTTAAGGGTATCTGGGCCGAAAAGGGTTCAGGTCCGGTCCGACCCGGTTGAACCGACCCCACCCGGTTTGGGTCAACCCAACCTAGTCTGGGTCTCACCCAACCTGAGTGGGATGGGCTTCGGATTGGCCAGGCCTGCCTCGAGTGGGCGCGACCCGCCGGGTGACCCGGCCCAGGTGGCTGGCGCAGTCCGTCAACCGGGTGGCGGACCCCCTTTCAGAAGGGAAAAGCCGTTCAGGTATTGAACCGGCGGTGTCACGTGGTGCCGCTCTTCTATCAGTGGGACCCACAGGGCATGGGTCCCCTTTGCCTCTATCGTGGATTCGATGTCTCAGCCTCTTCACTACGGCGCATGACAGCGTGCCGCCTTCCGGCCGCCCCTGCCGACCACCACGGCGCCTACGGGCGTCGCCTCCATCTGTGGCCGGCGATAGCCGGCTGCCACCGTCAGAACTTCCACAAGCCACCAGGTGAGCTCCGGTGATCTGTTTTCCCTTATGAATGTTCCTATGGGCCTCCTGAGATGATGCTGTCACTGCATGGATTCCAGATTAAATTTTTCGTCGAGTTCAAACTTTTCCCATGAAGAATGCGACAAAACCGAAGCAACGAAGGGTTCGGGCCTTGTTCATTTGGCCCGCGCCCTCTGCACTAGCATCATGTTAAGCAGGTAATAATTAAATACATCACATAGATAAATTTAAACTCATTCAAATATCCCGTAACAACCACCCGCAAATTCATATGAGTCGCATATCAACTCGTTTTGGTTGATTCTCATTCATCATGCTTTTCAAGAATGAGGAAATGAATCGTGATAATTTCTTGAATTTATTAAAAACACCTATTTCAGATTTGGAGAAGACATTGTGGTTGTGGAAGAAGATTCATCATTTGATGAAGTTGTCGACGTTCGTCGATCTCAAATAGATTCCTCCAATGACGTCGTTCGAGCCTTCGTTCTTCATTGGAGGGAAGTTCATCAGTGCTTCTTTGGAGTTCTCCCACAATATCACCAATCCCCCATGTTTTCTAATGATGGGAATAATTAAAAGGACTAGTTAAGAGTTTAACTCTCCTTTCAATTAATGGTTTCATTAATCGGTGAAATTAATGAACCACATAAATTAGATAAGGAGTGGTTACACAACAGAAGATTCAATCCATTAAATGGATTGACAACTCAGCGGCCCCGCCACTGTCGCTCATCTGCTGGTAGAAAAATTAAAATAACATTTTTATGTTATTTTATTATTCTTCAAAAAGTCGCAAAACTAACTTTTCCACCCAACCTAATACGGTCAAAGTTAATCCTCCCTTAAGCGAATCCTGAAATTGCATATTCAACGATGCCCCCAGATTTTTAATCCGAGCATTGGTTCAAAAGATAGAAAATGCCACCCGCACATTTATTGAACGTACCTTAAAAAAGTTTGAAATTTCATTTCAGGCACACCGGGCCTTGGAATCAAGAGCCGTCAATTTTCACAGACTCGTAATAATCCCAAATAATTTAAAATATATATATGGAATTTCCAGGTTTTTACAATTAACCAAGTGCTAACTCATTCCTAGTCTCTTGTATACCAACCCAAAATAGTAAGACAAAGGAAAAATTAGGCCCTTTGATACCACTTTGTAACATCCCGACCTAGCTCACCTCTAAAATGTTAGTCGGACCAGTCATCACATGGCCTCAAGCCCACCTCCCCATATGCCAGAGATTTCCGACTAGCAATGAGGCTCTTGAGAGGTGATAGTGGGGAGACTATACCCTCATATCAAAGTTTCACATCAGTATAATAGAATATAAGCAATAGATAGTATCAGAAGTAGTAAATAATAGTTGAAAAATTATCAGAAGAAAATAATTAAAAATTAAATAAAATTGGCCAATGCCAGTTTATACAATAGATGAATACATGGCATGGTAATGATACATGATGAAAAGCAGTAAAAAATCAGCATGCCTTTCAATACAGATCAAGAATAAATAAAATACACCAAAGCCCCAAGGGTGATCTCCACAAGCATCCTGAGCTCCAACTCAGTCCTTTGCTCCTAACCTCCAGGTACAAACTACATAGCATAATCAACTAATCATGGTCCGCAGTACTATGAACAAGAAAGGTCTACTCGAGTACCCCAGTGCAATGGCAGCCCAAGTAGGGTGTGATATATAAATCTCAGTAGGCTAGAACCACCGGTGTCAATCCCAATCCAGATAGTGAACAATAATTATGTCGTGTGTAGGTATAGAAAAGTAATAGCATAATTGAATAAATAAACAACAACCCATCCATGTTTCTAAGGGACACCTGAAGGTGATAACTTCTTTGGCTCATAGCCAGAATAAGAGTATGAATATGAACTATATATATACATATATATAATGCATAAATAACTGTTATTTCATTTTTATTTATTCTTTATTTAATAATTTCTTAACTTCAGGGTTCTTGTGGACACCCATACCTAAATACTAACTTCTTCTCATATCAGATCCTGAAGTATTCCCTAGGTAATATCATATATTAATACCTGCTTCAACTCATGCTAGAGCTCAAAGTATTCAAAGGTGATATGATATCTCAACACCTGATTCAACTCATGTTGAAGTTTGAATTATTTTCATGTGAGGCCATAACTCATAGTACTCTATGTTAGAAGGCTCACACAGTCCCTCTTAAATAAATCATACATGTATATCATGGGTGTAGAATGTTATATCTATAACCCCAAAATCCATTTGTGTTCATGCAGTCACTAGTGTATACATACATCTGGTGTCAGACGCCATGTCTAACACCCAAATATTGTTTTTTCACACACGGTCACAAACCATAGTGTAGTTTTCCATGTCTAACACCCCAAAAATCCATTTGTACACACGTAGTCACTAGTGTATACATACATTCAGTGTAGAACACCATATCTAACACCCAAATCTTGTTTGTGCACACATAGTCACAAACCATAGTGTAGAACACCATGTCTAACACCCAAAACCCCGATAGATCTATCACTGGCATAGAATGTCATGTCTAACCCTTATTCAACCTTGTATGTATATCATCACCAGCCAAGAATGTCATGTCTAGAACCCAATCCATCCCAACCATTAATTAATTCACAAAATTAATTAATCTAAGCCCAATAATTAATTCAAAAATTAATTAATTTATCATATCACTTTTAACAAATTCAGCAATTGATTAACCATTCACATAATTAACATATAATAATTAATCTACCTATTAATTATTACCAATTTTTAATTCATCTTTTGATAATTAACATGCCAAGTTATTATCCTAAATTAACAATTCTTTATATTCAATCACAACCACATTTCCCCAATTCAAGCCTTGGTAATCAATTCATCAATTAATTCACAAATCATCAATTCTCAAAATCCCATAATTAATTCTCAAATTAATTATCTTGTTCATCGGTTCCAAATTCCTACAATTCCATAACGATCCATCACTAATTAATTCATCAAATTAATTAATTATATTTATAAATCCAATTGCAAAAAAAATCTAGCAATTCTATATTGCATATACATAATCAAGAGCATCAACATGCAAGGGAGACAAAACATCTCTTAATTAAGTAGGCTACATTACTTCAATTTAAAAACAACTTCCTCTAACTAGGAAATCATAGGAAAACCAAATATCATCAATCCAAGAAAACATAATAGTCTACTCACTAAGTTTTTAGCTTGAAGGAAGCGCACCTCCAATTGAGGGGTTTTATTACAAAAACATGATTTTGTACTCTAACAATAATTTAGCATAATTAGGTAGTTCATTCTTGAATTTCAGTCCAATTTATCAAAGGAAGTAAATAAAAAACTATTTCATTTTTAAATTAAAACAAGGTTGAGGACCCTACCTCAATGTATGGCCAAACCAATGCTTTCTAACTCAAGCAGTTGCTCGCTCGCACGCACGCACTTCCATATATATATATATATATCCTTAAATAGTTGCACGTGTTCCCCGCACCATGAGGGAACACACACATTAAAGATATATATATATATATATATATATATATATATAGATTCATACCTGGGAATATGTGTCTGTACCACTAAAATAGATCATAACTCCCTATAATAAATCCCCAGGACTCATAAACACCATAAATCCCTAAATATAGGGTTGTGAAACAACTTGTGGGTTTAGAAACATACCCAAAATCGATGGAGATAGAGCGAATTGACCTAAACTGCCTCGCATTCGGTGGTGGTTGTCGAAACACAGACCAATGGGTCTCAAGAGTTCCTCTGCATGACCCTAAAACCAAAGAATGCTGAAAATCAGATCAAATTGAAACCCTAAGGTTTGGCCTATTCATGTAGGGAAATGAATAGGCTGAAAATCACCCAAACGAGGAAAGAGAAGTGGGGATAAGGCCTTACCATGGTGGATCTAAGGATAAACCGGTGGAAATATAGACAAAATAAACATTCAAGGAGGAGTCTAGGAGGTGTGTCGCGCCTCAAAGGGTTCCACCAGGGGGGTCGTGCACCTGCTGGAGATCGCGGCCAGGAGGGGCGCACTACAAAGGGGGGCTTGGCCATGGAGGGTGCTCACACACCATGGGAGAGGGATTGGTTGAGGGGGTCATGAAAACTAGGTGGGTAAGGGAAGTGGGTGTCACGCGATCCAGGAGTAAGGGGGAGTGAGTTGCGACCTAGAGGTCGAAAGGGGGATAAGCTCTCCTTTAATTTTTCTTTAACTTAAATTAAAAATTATAATAATATTATTATTATTATTTTTGTTGTTGTTGTTATTTTTGTTGTTGTTGTTATTTTTGTTGTTGTTGTTGTTATTATAAAAAAAATTATTTATTATTATTATTTTCCATTTACTCTTCATTTGATTTATTTACATTTTAATTTTAAACCAATTAATTTAGTTCAATTTCTTTCAAAGACACGTCACAGTGTCAACTCTAGGAAAAAAAGTTCATCCACTCAATTTTAAATTCATCCCATTCAGTAATTGACAAAAGTTTAAAAACTATCATAAAAATCACCAGGTCCAAAACACAGGTTTCTACAATTCAATCCTTTCCATCCACTAAGAAAAATAAAACAAAATCGATTGTGGGTATGTTCAGAATACCACCTCTACGAAGTGATGTGGTTAATTTTTCATCATTGTCTTTCATGGTTGGTAATAAGGATGGATTTGAAAAATGAATATAATAACTATTTTAAAATTATAATTCTGAAATAATAATTTATCATATACCTTCATTCTATCCCATTCATTGAGAAATGGAATCGTTAATCATGCGGATGTACGGACTACCGCATCCAAAAAAGAAGAATTTAATTTTTCATCACCACCCTACATGAATGGTTATAATAATGAATATAATAAAATTAAATGATATTTATGACATGTTTAAACTTCTATAAAAGTTATATGAACATTATATAAAAACAGATCCTTACTCATTAAATCATTATAACATGCTCTCGTTTAGGTCGGTTTTACCACCTATGTAAACGATATTATAATGTTTATATCCTAAATGATTATGGAGTGTTATATAATGGTAATATAATATAATAATAATTTATATAATATTTTTTAAAAATTCTAGAAAAAGTTTTATTAATATTTTATATATTTATTAATATACCACCTTTCGATCCTTAAAAATGTTGAAACAAGTTCATCCCAATTTCATTTTTCATGAATAATGTCCATGTATTTCACCTAATGAAATGTGAATTGAGGAATAATTGAGAAAAAATGATTATTATATCTTTAATAATTTGTGAATTATTAACTTTGAACCAATAATTTAGAATTTACCTCATCACCGTGAAACATGTACGAAACAAACAATAGAAAAATCCTAACATCTAATAATGAAAATAAACTATAATCTGGTATCATATTTATGATTCATGGTTATAAATGATGTCTATAAAAGTTAATATATTTTAATAAGGCTCTAAAATTATTTATTAAGATATTTATTTTCATTATAAAGGAGGTTAAATCACATTCGACTAAGCAGGATTTAAGGTAGGGGTTCTTTGTCTCGAATTTAATTTCTTGAAACATGTTTCAGATTATGCATCATGATATTTTAATTTGGTGTAATTAATGAATAATGAATTTATTTTACAATATTAATTTAATTCATGGGGTTTAAAGATCCATATTATATTCTTTCTTTAAATAGATTTCTATTCAAATGATATCAAGGTTATAAGGGTTATCTGCCTCTATTTTCAATTCCATGAGTCATGTTTGATATTTCACATCATAATTTATTTTATATGGTGAATCCACTTCCCTATTTCCTTAAAGTATAATTAATATCATTAATTTCATGATATTTTAATGACTATTTCATGTTAACCCTCTTATATCCTTTTGATTCTTACATTACCATTACCGTAAGGATTTCTTCCTCAATCTCAATTTCAAATCGATATTGTTTTTTAAAGATAATCCATCTGGGGAATTTTTATACTCTTAATTATTAAACCCCCGCCATAATTTTCTCATTATATGATTATTTTTGGGTTTTTATATGTATTCTCACTATTTCATTTTCCCCCTTGTCTCATTATTTACCCATTGTAAGGAAAATGACCCTACCTCATCTTTTTTGTTGGGAATCCTTCTCTTCCATAACCATATTTATTGGATGATTTTATAAATGTCCTTATTAATTCCTTAAAGATTTATTAAGGTTATGTTATATTACTTTTATACACTTTAAAATTCTTAAAAATAATTTTGTGCATATTTTTCATTTTTGTCAAAGTGTAAAAAAAAAATCTTTTTAACAATTTCCATGTGAAATTGCCTTTCCAATATTTTTTTATTTTTCAATAAAACTTCCTATATATGTTTTCATTTTTTTCAATAAGAAATTATTATTCTATTGGTTTTATAAAACATTTATATTTAAATAAATGTTTTCAAAATGATCGATATTGTTTTTTATTTCCAAAGCGATTTTTCTAATACTCCAAAAAAAGTTTTTTATTTAAGTCAAATACCTTTTTAATATTTTATTCTTGATCAAGGATATTATTTATATGATACCATCCCCCTTATTTATCAGGATGCCTTATGAAATTTTCTTTTCTATTAAGTAATGTTTCATCATTTCTTTTGTCTTTCCCAACCATCCACTTTGTATAAATATGATTTTTCTTTCAATGTATTTACACTATGAACACTCTATATTTATTTCCATTGATTTAAGGGTGTTCACCTATATTTCATACATAGATTGATTTGGAAAAATTTTGACTAAATTATATACCTTTTATCTATATGGTGTAAATACCATATACCTCATCACCTTAATTGATGGGTATTTACCTAGAAAGTTGCTTAATATCTTTGCATACCCATTTATTTTCATGGGTTTATCATGTCATGATTATTGATGGAATTATAAATGATTTCTTTATGTGATTATATTTGAAAATAATATGAAAATAATTTTATTCCCATGGATTTTTATGATATGTTTAATGATTGATATATTATAGAACTAATGTGTATAGATGATGACCGGTGGGGTCTTATATCACCCTCCAATGCATTGGTTATGGTTTTATATCTCATAAGATAATAATTCATGGACAAACTTGGATTTATTCACAACATAAAGCATGGAAATAC
This sequence comes from Viscum album, assembly GCA_963277665.1. Lineage (NCBI taxonomy): Eukaryota > Viridiplantae > Streptophyta > Magnoliopsida > Santalales > Viscaceae > Viscum > Viscum album. The sequence goes on from OY728166.1 coordinate 704,619,711, forward strand.
TTGGATTTGTTCACAACTTAAAGGGTTGACATGCTTGGATTTTTTTTTTGAAACATAAAATGTGGAAATAATTGGATTTGTTCACAATATAAGGTGTGGACATTGTTGTATTTGTTCATGGATTAAAGGGTAGACATTCTTGTATTTTTTCACAATATAAAGGTGTAGATACTTGGATTTTTTTCACAGCATAAAGAAAGGACATGCTTGTATTTGTGCACAACTTAAAGGATGGAAATGATTTTATTTTTTTCAACTTAAAGGGTGTATATATATGGATGTGTTCATAATATGATGTTTTTAATACTTATGTTTATACAATAATTCCTTGTTATTCTATGATTCAATGACATGACACATTTCTATGTCATATGGATATGTTTATTCTCTATGGATCATGTTTATTATCTCAAGCTCTTATGCCATGGAAAATGTTTGTTCATTTGAGATTACATGTCATTCCATCATGACTTATAGAGAACTATTATTGTTCCATGTTATTTTTAATATGATATTTCTACCCTATTCATTTTTTCTCATATTCTTATGATATAAACTTTGATGAAATTTTGATGTGTTTTTTCCTTTACTAAGAATTTGATCTCACCACTTCCATATGTTTTCATTCTTGTGATTATAAAGATGGTCATATCATATGAGAAGTCTATAAGGTAATCTCATGTGGAGCATTATAATAAAATGTTCACTTGTATCATAGAATAATTTTCTTATGTAGTTGATCCTCAAAGACACTAAACCTTCTATTAATGGGAATATGTGATTATTTATGAGATGTGACATTTAAATTATGGAAATTATGTAAAATAAAAAAATGTTTATCTCACTTTTTATTAAATCCAATGTTTAAAGAAATTATTTTTAGCACTGGGCCCAAGAGTGTGGGTCTGGGGCACCTCATTAGTAGTAAGTTATCATTCAAGAATATATGGTCATGTAAAAAGTGTATGATACATTTTATAATTATAGAAATATAATTATTAAGTAACGGTACTCTAGTCGATAAATCTATAATATCTTATGCCATTACCAGAATATGATTCATTTTCATCTACTGATGATGTAGGGTATTCCCAATATAATGTATGATCCCATATGTTATAATATGATATTAGGGATCCTAAAAATATAAATAACAGAATATGGGAAACTATAGAGGAGGGGTTGGAGGAGTGGAATATGTAGGAAAAGGTGGAGGAGTAGGTTATGTATCCTGAAACTATCAATGCATGTATGAAAACATCAAAGGTGTCGATGATCTAATCATCTCCTCTATCATCTTGCCTATATCTTGAACTTTAGCTTCTAAAGTGACAAATTTTCATTTATATACATCCTCCCTCAAAGAAGTTCTAGAATGAATGAATAGTTTTTTAATAGATACACTTACCAATTATCCTTGTACATGAATCGGGTGGTCAAAATTTCCTAATGAAAAAGCCAAAACATCCTTCCTACGATCGTGTATAAAGGTCCCCTATGTGCTCTTCGCCTCAAGGGATTCCTGTATGGAATATTTGAAAAAATTATTAGTGAATTATAAAATATAATGTGTTTAAAAATAAATTAAATAACTTCTTATAATCATTTCATATATAACCTTAGAATCTTATATAAGATATTTTTTATTTATCATCATCTGAGCTCTTTTCTATTTTTCATGCCTAGTTGGATGGAAGGAGGGGAGGTCTCTATGAATCCTGAAGACTCGGCTCTCAATTTTTCAAAATTTTCAGCCATAATTTGTTCTTCCAATAACGGATATCCATCATGAGATAAAGTATGAGGGTAAAAAAATTGATCATATCACTTGATGATATCTCCTCAAGTTTTATTAATTAAGGGGGAAAACATTAATATGATCATTTTTAGTGATTATATAAAAAACACTTCAAACATATGACATTTCACTTACCAAAAATGATTCCCTCTATCCACTTTAAAAAAGTATTTAATGTATCTTCATCTATAATACCATATATATATCATGGATTTTTATTTTTTCTTACACCAAAAATTAAATATGAAGTTAGTTTTGATTTAAAATCCCTACATATCCTTATAGAAAAAGATAAAAATATCCTTCTGATTTCTTTAGTGTCAGTAAAATAATATTTCATCTAATGATAATGAAAAAATAAATTATATTAGTAAAAACATGTCATGATAAATAAAATAATAATAAATGGTCTTACCAAAATGGTCTCCCATATCTGAGCTAGTGTCATCTATTTGACACTTATCTAATCTAAAATCAAAATGGTCATTTTTTATAGAGTTTTCATAGCCATAAAACTCCTAAATTGTTTCAAATTTGAACCCATATGATTACCATTACTATCAATCTCAATAAATTTCCTTTTTTCATTAATTAGAGAAAGTGATAATTTAAGTAAATGTGTACTACCACATTTACCAACTCTGGAAGTCTTTTATTCCCTCATAGAAGTAGAAGTCTTATGTGTAGGGGAACGAGGAGGATCCTTGATGTAAGTATGTGGAGGTTCCTCCTTAAAATATCAAGGTGACTTGACTATTTGTTTTGACATTATCCAACAAATAAAATTAACAAAAAATTAATAAAATATTATAAAAATCCTTGTTTAAAATATAAAATTAAATAAAAATTGAAAAATGATATAACCAAAACTAAACTAAATTAAACACACCTTTTATCATATTCATTAGATTATTTAACTAAAATGATAAAAAAGATACTAACAACATTTATGATATATGAAATGATATAGATAAGAGAAAACAAAACTTTTGTAAAATATTATACAAATCTAATTGTTTCATATATAATTGAATAATTATAAAATAATACAAACAAAATTAAACTAAACTAAACACGCTTTTTTATCATATTTTTTAGAGTAATTATCTAAAGTGATAAAAATTGCTCATAATATTTAAAAGATAAGAAATGATATAGGAAGAAGAAAACAAAACTTAAGTAACATTTAAAATGATAAAAATATCATAAAAATTTAACATTTATATGTAATGAATTTTAAATTTCTAAAAAAATTATCATATTTGTTAAAATATGTGACCTAAATAAAAAATAAAATTAGAAATAATATATCTCGTAATTTTTAAAATTTGAAAAGTTAAACAGGAAATAAATATATAGTGCTTATAATATTAGGAGATTAATACAAGATTATTTTCTCATATTCCTTATTCATGATCATTCTATATGTAATAAAATATGTCTACTTTATAGTTATCAATATACTCTAATAATCTTTCCATGTAAGTAGGGATCTCACATAATTCATCATCATTGTCAACTTTTTCATCACCAACATACTATCTTTTTCCTTTCAAAATGATAAAATACTACACATATGATAGATCAAGAATATAAAAAAAATTATTTCACATGTGTTTCCATGATAAAATGGTCATATGTGCATTCCTATATATTCAAATCTACTAGTATTATGTCGAATTCATCATGTTTAACACTACTATTACTAGAAATAGATTTAGAGTTGAACATAAGAACTTGAAATTTGTATAATCAATATCCCATGTTTCTTAAATAATATAATAATATACAGTTAATGTATAGATTGGGTTTCTATCTTTTTCACTTGAAAAATGTATTGCTTTAGTGAACACCATTACACTATTATTTTGAACTATACTTATATTGTTGTATTCTTTATTATAAAAATTGTAGCCACTAATTTCATACCCATACCATGTTATTACCTTTATACTTGGACCACCCACTAACCATTTAAGTGTTTATAAAACATTAGATTTACCACACATAGTCTCTTTAAACCATGAGAAAATAATTTTTTATGCCTATTTAGTTACCACATATCTTTCTTCTTCATATAACATTATTTAAACATAATAATATGTGATGTTATATATGGATGAGTGTTATCTATATTATTCAATATGTATAAATGTTTCTTAATTATTTATTCAACTTTAAATGACATTATTTTCAATCTACAAATCCCCTTTCCCCCAAAAATGACTAATTCGTAGTGAGATATAGGCAAATTGATGTAATCCACTATAGAAAAGTAGTTTGTACAAAACTTTTCACATCCTCATAAATATAATTTTCAATGATGGATAATTCCGGTTGATATGGATTCTTAACATACCGCTTTAAAATCTCCATATATCATTCATAAGGATACATCCAACATAAATATACAAGGCCAAAAATATTTATTTCATGCACCAAATAAACCATTAAATGTACCATAATATAAAAAAATATGGTGGAAAGTATATTTCAAGTTAATAAAGTATATCAATTTCATCATTATCAAATTTTTAAATGAACTCAAATCTATAACTTTGTTATAAATGGAATTAAAAAAATAAAACACCTTGATGATAGTCAATATGACATGGATGGGTGGTTGTAATGCCCATACCTGAATCACTAGTTCTGGGACAGAGTTTCCCATGGACTCATGCATGAATCTATGTAATCAAGAGGATATTGACTAGAAAATATCCCCTAAATATAAACATGGGGAGACTATGCCCTCAGTACAGATATCCAACCAACGTATATACATGAGGAAGTTATAATAAAATAAAAGGAATCATAAAACATAAGTAAATTACATAAACCGCAATGTATCAATATTCCATACAAAATAACCAAACTATAATCCAATTATAAGTCAAGTACTAAAGAAAAAAAATGTAAGATAACAAGAGATACTATAATAAGAAGTGTGAATCCCATTGTAACTCCACTCGTCTATCTTGCTCCTCCAACTTAGCTTCCCAACATAGGGCCATTTCCCTTTAATAGATCCCTAACCATAAATTATGCATGGGCATCATTATTCCCATATATATTGTGAGTATAAACTTAGAAATAAACCATAAATGCATCCTTAATATAAGCACACCATTTTTATAAAATTGTATACAGTGACATGAAGTAAATTCATAAGTAAATAATAACATGTTGGGTCATCATGCACTAACCAAGCTGCCAAAAACCTTGACCCTACCTGTTTTGGATCCATGTCATAGGAGGGGTTATTTTTGGTTGTCATAAATCTTATAATAAGCTATAAGACTAAAATAAGTCTTGAAATAGCCATAAGTTCATCATGCCTCGGGTTAGGACACAAGGTCTTCATACCTCAACAATTATCTCAAGTCAGGCCACAAGGGAATCATGACCCACTATCATTATCTGGTCAAGCTTCAAGGCCATCATGACTGATCATATATCATTAAATACCCCACCATAATCATCACACATGTTAATCCATATAAGGGATTAAATAATCCAAGATGGTTCTACCTATCACTTTGATACCAAATATAAGAGGTCAATAGGATATACACATATATATATATGCACAAGTCATATCAAGGAAAGTATGGAGCTATACACATGCATAAGCATGCCAAATCAAGAGAGGTCTCACAGGCTATACATGCATACACAAGCATGTCTAATCAAGAGAGGTATCATGGGCTACGTATACACACACACAATCATGTCATATCAAGAAAGGTCACATGGGCCACACATGTACACACAAAAAATTCATATCATATAGTTTATAATTTTTTTGTAACATGGTAAGGAACTTCCTGCCTTAAGAATATTGAATCCCAACATCAAGGTTCACAACCTAAATCAAGATCCCACACCAATGATCCCTAGAACCGAACACAAATCACCACATGAGGATTAAAGATCAAAGATACAATAAAAAAAACATGTTATGGGGTAGGATCAATTTAGAATTACTAAACAAGACCCAACATAATGAGCATATCTAGATGAATCTGAGAACAATCAAGACAAAATTGTATTTCTACCTTCCTTTTCTTCAAATCTAGAAGGAATTGCATTAGATCATGTCGATGTTCCAAGATATGGTCATGAAAGTCCAAACCTAGTGTCTTAACCAAAGATAAGAGAGAGGATCTAGTAAGAACAAAAATAATATAGGAAAAAAATCACTTACCTTCAAATACCTAGTACTTTCATCTCTATATCCAATAGATTTTATCTTCAAAGTAAAGGAATTTGATAAAAAGAACCAAAGGAGTCCCTAGGTTTGAGATCCCTAGGTGTAGAAGGTAGAATGGGGGGTTTCATGGAGTTTATGGGTCAAAATAATGATTTTAGAATTTTTTTTAATTCTATTTACATGGTTTGGTCACATGGTTTAACAAACTATGCACCAACCACGCGAGGCTCACTACCTCTTCAAAGAACCCACATGGTTTGGATGCATGGTTTGGTAAACTGTATTCCAATTTTTATTTTGCTTATGGTCTGAGTTACAATATTACCTAATGAATTTTTCACTATTATCTCTAACCATGCATCAACCATGTGACACCCTATGCTCCTCTCTAATAGGTCATAGGACTACCTAGGGAAAATTGCATGGTTTCCCCTAACCAGGATCAAACCATGATCCCCCTTAAAGGATTATAAAACCCAATAAAATAATCCAAAAGCTACCCAAGACTTAACCCAAACAAGTAATGACTCAAAACACATTAAATTATGGTTGAAAAAATTCATACACACCTATAAAGTTTGATGTTGTTATAATCACCCACTCTAAGGACTTCTTATCCTTAAGAATTGTCTCTAGAGGTCCTGCTCAAACAAATTGAACCACTAATCCCACACATCTGATTAATACTCCTAAGTTTCTTCTCAAACACATTTTTCTACCATAAAACTTGAATGAGAGGCACTATCTTCCCTCACAATAAATTTTTTCTTTGATCAACAATCCACACCAGACATTCCTCAAATGAAGCATCTTTATCCAACTCAATGTCCTCACTATCAATCACATGTGAAGGATATGGATCGTGCTTTATAACATGAGATACATGGAACACATAATTCATACCTTGACGAAATAGTGTAATATCTAATTGGTAATCCACCATTCCAACCTGTTTCACTATCTTGAACAGTCTTATAAACCATGGTTCTAATTTCCCCTTCCTCAATAATAATTGATGTTATAATTGAGATAATACACATAAGAAAACTCAATCGCCCATAGAAAAATCCAACGGTCTTCATCATCAGTCTGCATAAGAACATTTCTTGATCTGAGTGATGAACAAATAATTCCTGATTAACTGCACCCGTTCATAAGTTTTCTACACTAAACTAGCCCAATAACTATTGACTCACCGACTTCATGCCAATATAACAATGAATGATAGGTTTGAACATAAATAAAATCAAAAGGATCCATATGAATTAAATAATGAAAAATATTATTATATAAAAACTTTTCCAAAGCTATATAGTCATCCCATGCTCCACCAAAGTCTAGAACACATGCCCTAACCATATCCTATAAAATCTAGACTATCCTCTTAGATAGTCCATTAGTCTAAGGGTGATATGTCATACTCATATTTAGTCATGACCCTATAATCTTATGAAGTATTTACTAAAACCAAGATATAAAGTAGGCATATTGATCTGACATGATACACATAGGTACTCCATATAGTCGCACTATCTCCTAAACATATAGCCCACCCAACTCATCAGCATATTGAGTTTCTCAAATGGGAAAGAAATGTGCAACATTTTTAAGTAGATCAATGACTACCCACACTGTATACTAACATCTTGAGGTCATGGAAATCCTATGAAAAATTATATCACCACCTTATCTCACTTCGACATGGGTACAAGAATAGGATTAAGTAAACTTTCAGGTAGTTGATATTCTAATTTGATCCTTTGGGAAGTGAGTCATTTAGTGATGAACCCTTCTATATAATTTTTTAATCCTAACCACCATAAATAATGTTAGATATTATGATATATCTTAGTTGATCCTAGATGAACCAACCATTTTGAGTTGTGTGAATCCCTCATCAATTCATCTCTCATAGAAGTAGGAACTACCACTATACCATGGATATGAAGCACATCACTCGCATTTAAGTACCATACTAGAATAATTATGTCTATTGTAAAACTCTCTAGTGTCACTAGAAGATCTTGATTAGTCTTATTACTAGCCTTTAATAAATCAAATAAGGTGAAAGTGATGACCAAGGGTACACAAGATACCATTTGTTTCTCTATATATACACTTATCTACCAATTTGTGAGTAGACTCATAAATTTATACTCTTATTTCAAAGATTAAAATTACAACTATATCATCTTCATTATAAGAGAATATTTATCAACAATACCTTTTCTAATGGTATGCACCATCTTAAAATCAAACTTCTGCTGATACTTGGCCAAATGTCTCTACCGCTGATCCAGGTCTCACTAGAAGGAAATATATCATAAGACCTTATGGTCTGTATAGACAAAAAATATCTCAATGAAGATATAATGATGCCAAAATTTCAAATCATGAACCACATAAGCTAACTCTAATTCATGAGTAGGGTAGTTTAACTCATGGGGTCATAGCTTATGGGACTTATAAGAAGCTATCTAGACATTTTGTATCAAGACATCCTCCAAACCAACTTCATAGGCACTGCAATACACTGGATAAATAATCCTAATATCTGGTAGAATCAGAATCAGAGTAGATTCCAACCTTCTCTTTATCTCTATGAAGGCCTCCTCACATAGGTTAGACCACTTGGACTTTACCCCCTTCTTAGTAGGTCTGATCATAGGTATTTCCAAATGTGAGAAGTCTTGGATGAACTACCTATAGTCCTTGGTTAATACAAGGAAACTCTAAATCTTGAACATGTTCCTAGGATATTCTCATGATGTTAGAACCTCAACATTCTTTTATTCAACATAAATTCATGTCTTAGAAATAAAATATTCAGGAAAGAATAACTCTTGAATCCAAAAGTGACACTTTGAAAGCTTGGAATAAAGTCAATGCACTTGAAGCATACTCAACAAGATCTCCAAATGTCTTACATGAAATTTTGAGTTCTATGAATATACCAAGATGTCATCAACAAATGCCATGATGAAGGAATCCAAGTATGGGTGAAAAATTCTATTCATGAGGTCCATGAACACTAGTGGATCATTTATCAACCCAAATGGAATCACAAGGTACTCATATAACCCATATCTACCCTTTAACACCACCTTTAGTATATCCTATTCTTTGACCTGAAGTTATTGATAGCCCAATAATATATAAATTTTAGAGAACCATCGGAATCCCCTCAACTCATCAAACAAATCATCAAACCTAGTTAATGGATATTGGCTCTTTACTATGACCTGATTCAATTTTTGGTAATACAGACATAGCTTTAGGATACCCTATTCTTTATTGGAAAAAATAATTAGAGCACCCCAAATGGAAGTACTTTCCTGAATAAACCCCTTCACCTCAAGATCTTCAAGTTGAACTTTTAATTCCTTAATCTCAGCTGGTGTCATATAATTTTAAGGGATCGATACAAGTTGATAACCTAACATGAGTTCAATCTCAAACTCAACTCCTATTTAGGGATGGAGTCTTGAGAAATTGTTCAGAAGATGTCTGGGTAAAATCCCACCATAGGAGTAAAAGTGGTTGAATACATTACATGCTCTACTAGAAGAATAATACTTGTCAAGTAATGCATAATGGTTTAAATATGATTAAGGTATGGTCTCGTACTACCTATCCTTTGATACCATTCTATGGTTAGTACATGATTCTATCCTTTTAGTTATGTAAAGGTCACCTATCTCTGATAATAATCGTTATGATCTCTATTACGATTCAACTAGACCATACTAATGATCACATCAAAACTAGTCATCTCAAAAACCAAGAAATCCTACTAATGACTATATCCTACAATCACTACATGACATTTTAGACTTATCTAAGTATGTTTTATCCTCTTTCCGAGAGGAGTATTAAGAGACAATAATTTAAGTGAAATCTTTATAGGAAAACCTAACCCAAAAACTACTTAAGAATATATAAAATAATGGGAATCTCTTATATTGAATAAGGAAATAGATAGCATATGTGTAATTAAAACCATACATAGAACTATTAAATTCCTCTATCTATCATCAACTATAATTTGGTCCACTACATAGACTCTAACCACATAAAATCTATGAACATATTCCCATAATCTCTAGTTCACCTGATTCATCAAACCCTACAGAGTTTGTAACAACTATTGATACCCCCTTGCCTGGTCCATGGCTCAACCCTCATATGGTTTCATGTATCCCTATATGAGATTCTCTTGTCCATGATCTTATAGAATATGTTTACTTGGTACTCCTATGTGAACCCAACTATGATGATCTCAAATAGAAATGATAGAGATATCCCATTTTACCAAACTGATAACACATCCTATGAGTATTTAGGTAGAATTTGCAGTAGAGCCCAATCTACCCAAAGTTAAAGCACTAGGGAACAACTCCTCCCATAGAGGGAGCTGAAGAAACCTTACTCTTCTCTAGCTACCTATCACTACCCTAGAACATCTCCTCAACCTTCCTCTTTTTTTCATATGAGGCACCCATAGTTCCACTCCAGAACCCACTTACTGGTATACTAAGGATAGGAATAAGACCTACTAATTTATCCTCTTCTAAACCCTGTGAAGCAATTTTGAGTATATGGTAATGTAAAATTTCCTCACATAGTGTCTCAACTCAGGTCGTAAGAAAATATTGAAATTATAGGCTTTTACACCTTAATCTTGGCCAAAAGAGGGTAAAAATGAAATAACTATATAAAAAGAGTATAATAATGTGTCACTATCATCATTCCTTACTGGAGTTATAGGAACTTCTAGGCTCGATCCAACTTCAGTGTGTTTGGGAATAACTTCTAAAAAAAGTGATTCTTGAAGGTCTCCTAAGTGGCACCCTCATTCCTCCTAGTATAGTTCATCATGCTCCACCATCTCCTAAAATGTACTTGAAGTATATATACATCCAATTTCACTTGTAGTTCTCTAGGATTTTCTACCATATCAAAAATCCCCTTGATGATCTCAATTTATTCCTCAGTATCCTAGGGTCCCCCAGTGCCCTATAATGTTGGGGGATGTTGTAACTGGAAATATTTGGAAAATCAACCATAGTCAACCCACACCTCTAGGATCCTCCTCTATGAATATTTACTAGCCTAAATACTCCATCCTAAAGCAGTCTAACTGCTTGGACTGCTAGAGAAACTATAGAATCATGATCATCTATATTCTCTTGCACATCCAGAAGTGTTATAGGAATATTTCCCATGATGGGATCATCTTGACCAACTTCCCTAGGTGGTCCCCTAAGAAGTAGTCAAGGTGGAATTATCTAAAATACCTTATTAAACACATAGAAATGTATTTAATAGCTTAATAATAAATACTACCTAAGCATTTAAAAGGCACACATATAAGAACCACTTCATAAATACTCATCCTAAGAGGCTACCTATTACTATAATGCATAACCCCTTGTATTACCCAAGTCCTAATCCCAAGTATTTGGTACCCACATGTTAGTCATAGCCATGTACAAATAATAATATATATAATGCTTGGTATCAAATAATTAAATACCAACAATAATATATCTAAGAGGCACAAAACATATATTATAACTAGAACTTAATTAATTATACCTCTATAAATGACAAGCAAATTGGTGTATGACATGTGAACCTACATGCCTACTCATGATACATGAACTCACACAAATCCTATAAACTATAAATGCATAAAAATACTCAAGATCAGCATGAAAATGTAATGATACAATCAATAATAGAAATATCACTTTACCTGGTAACTTGGAGGTCCATTACACATGTGTCATCCAGGAACATGCGTAACCCCCCTACCCGATTCCCAACTGTTCTATCTTCTTTCTACCAAACTCCAAAATCATATTCAAGGAAAAAATAAAGGCTCTGATACCATTTTTTAATTCCCTAACCCAAATATCCAAATTTGAGTCAGATTGTCACATGACCACATGCGCACCTCCCCATATGCAAGTGATTATCAACTTGTGGCAAGGGCTTAAATATGAACATGAAGAGACTATACCCTCAATAAAAATATCCAACCAACATATATATATGAGGAATCAATAATAAAATAAGAGGAATCATGCAATGAAAGTAAATGTCATGGACCATGTTGTATCAATATGTCATACATGATAACCAAACGAACATCAAACTGTAATTCAAGTACCAAAGAAAACAAATATTGAAGATAACAAGAGATTTTATAACAAGAAACCCAAGGTCAACCATAACTCCACTTGTCTGTCCTGATCCTCCAACTTAGATTCCTGAAATGGGGCCATTTCCATTTATTGGATCCCAGACCATAAATTATGCATGTTCAATGAAATACTCATGCAAGGTATAATTATAAACCCATTAGGACACCACCAATTCATCCTTAACATAAGTAAAACATTTATATAAAAGTATATGAAATTTCAATAAGTTAATTAACAAGTAAAAAATCACATATCGGGTCATTGTTTTCTAACTAGGCTACCACGAACCATGACCCTACTTGCTTCAACTCCATTCCAGAGGAGGAGTTATGTCTAGTTTCCATGAATCTCATAATAACACATAAGACCAATATAAGTCTTTGAATGACCAAAAATCCATCATGCCTCAAGTTAATTCATAAGGTTGTCATACCCCCCCCCCCACCCCACCCTCACCCACCACCAATTTTCTTAGGTCATTCCATAAGTCCATCATGCCCCCCTAACAATAAGAGGTCTAGAATCAAGGTCATCATACCCTTCCATCTATCATTAAAGACCCCACTGTAATCATCACGCATCACGTCACACATGTTAACTCCTCTGAGGGATTAACCAAGCCATGAAGGCCCCCCTATCACTTTCATACCAGATAGCACAAGTCTATAAGGTCACACACAAACACATGTATATATATATACACAATCCATATAAAGGAAAGTCTTGAGCTATAAACATTCAAAAAACATGTCAAATCAAGATAGGTCTCACGATCTGTACACGCAATCACAAGCAAGAAAAAATAAAAGAGGTCTCATGGACTATGCACACATGCATAAGGATATTATTTCAAGAAACGTCTCAAGGGAAACTCACACACACACAAGAATTTCATATTATACAGTTTATACATTTTTCATAACATGGTAAGTAACTTCCTATCTTAAGTGTATTGATGCCCAACATCAAGGTCCACCACTTGAATCAAGCTCCCATATCAAAGATCTCTAGAACCAAACCCAAATCACCACATGAGGATTCATGAGTGAAGATCCAATAAGAATAACATGTCAAGGGCTAATATCATTTTAGACTTACCTAATGAGATCCAACATAATTATTAGATCTAGATAAATATGAGAATGATAGAAAGTACTTGATTTCCACCTTCATTTTCTTTGAATCTAGAAGGAATAACATTAGATCATGTCGGGGTTCCTATATTCAACCATTATAGTCCGGATCAAGGGTCTTCTCCAGGGGGAAGAGAGAAGATATAGCAAGAACAAGAGGAATAAAGGACAAAATATTACTTACCTTAAAATATATAGGGCTTAATCCTCTAGATCTAACATATTTTCTCTCCGAAGGGAAGGAATTTTCCAAAAACAATTTAAGGAGTCCCTAGGTTTGAGATCCCTAAATGTGAGAGGGAGAATGAGAAGTTTTGGGGAGTTTGTAGGTCAAAATGAGAATTTTTTTATTATTTATTTCTGCGCACATGGTTTGATAGTGCATTTTACCAAATTGTGCATCAACCAAGCAAGGTTCACTACCTCTTTAGGGAACCTTCATGGTTTGGCTACATAGTTTAGTAAACCATGTACCAACTGTTTTTTTATTCTATTCTGAGTTACGTGGTTTCCTAGGGTGTGTCACGTGATTATCTCTGACCATGCACCAATTGTGTGCCACCCTCTTCTCCTCTAAAATAGGTTTCACGATTACCTGGGGGAAACTGTATGGTTTACTCCAACCATTCTCCCCATTAAAGGATCTTTAAACCCTCTAAAACAACCCAGAAGTTACCTCATAATTCATCCATACATGGCATAACTCAAAACAAAAGTAAAATATGAAACAAGTCATAACACTATTGTAAATTATGAGGTCATTATAGTAGTATTCCATGTAATGAAAATAGAAGGAGTTATTACATTATAACATAAAAATCATGAGATTTTATGCTTATTAACTACAAATCTTTTAGTGACACAATTTTTTTTCATTTGAATAAAACCCCTAAGGCACTTTGATAGCATGGAGGTATTGAAAAATAATAATTTTCTCCCTCTTGGATAATGTTTAAAAATTTGTAGGAAAGTATGTTTTTTTTTAATTTAGGTGTGGGAGATATCTCCAAAAGTATTCCCATTTAAAGTAAGTTTAATATTTCATTCAAACTAACCTTAGTATTGCCTTTAATATCTAACAATGTTTCAATCAAACTATCATGTATATTCTTCTCAACATGAATCACATCAATGTTATGTTTAGCTTCATGAAATCTCTAATATATAAGCTAAAAAAATATTAATCATTTAATCTATATATTTCTATCATTAATAAAAATCTGTGTCTTTCCAAATATGACATCAGTGTTTTTCTCCCTCTCAAAATATTGATTGGCTGTCAAAGGATTTTAAGTAATATTAAATTCTTGTGAATTGTTGAATTTCTTTTTTAATCCTTGATAAGAGTGATCCATAAAAAACCTTCAATTACCCATGTACATTGTTTTTCACTCATGTTTTAACCAATAACATGAATTCCCTTCTTCGCAAATTGGATAAGATTCATTCCCCTTAACACTATATCTAGAAAAAATTACATATGTTGGGAAGTCATTTATAGTGAACATAATCATTACATGCAATTAAAAATATTTATTTTTATAATAATCATACACTCTAATATCTTCCTATCATTAGAGTTTTAAACCATCAATTAATGTTGATAAGTGAAGATAAATATCATTTCTATTATATTTTGGCTCATGAATCATTAAACTAAAAGTGATATATATCCACTTTATACAAAATTTAGGATATAAGTTGTAAATTACCAATAAAACAGTCTATGAAATATGTTTTCTACTAAGGCTCTGATATGGATTAATTCCATGTGTTCATAGACCAAGTATTATACTTCTAAATTCATTTCCAAATGTAGGAAATTATTGATGAATTTTATTTCATTTTATACAATCAAATGGATGGTGTAATTTTACATTAGATATCCATTCATCTGAATTTCATATTCACATTTTTAAATTAATTTTTATTTTCAAATAAACATTTCAGATGAGGAATTATATAAAGATACCAAATTACCTTAGTAAGAATCTTGATACTTGTCATAAATGATAAATCAACCTGTGATTTTTCTTTCAACTTATACTATGATGTATAACATTTAAGACACTCTGAAAAATCATCATATTCCTTCCTATATAGAACATGATTATTGGGTAAGGCATATATCTTCTTGTACCCCAATACCATTGAGTATATATATATATATTGCATTATAAATTTAATTTGGTAGATTAATATCTTTAGGAAGTATATCTTTAAACATTTATAACAACTCTGTAAAAATATTATCACTCCATTCATTCTCGATTTTCAAGATAACCAATCTTAGCATGGTAAATAAAACCATAAATTTTGTACAACCATAATATAGTTGTTTTACATCATCATCGTATAATCACTCAATCATCAGTGTTTTCTCAATTTATTCCACTCCAATATCAAGAATCATTTCTTCAATTTGATTGGAGTTATCATTTTTAAAATCACCATTATCATTAGATCTGATTTTATTCCCAATTTCACCATATCAAATCCAAGGACTGTAACTTGGATTAAAACCATTACAAATTAAATGATAATTTATTTCTATACTTCTCAACTTTATCATATTTAAAAAATTTATGCATAGATAGAAAAACAATTCATTGTTTGGAATATTTCATTTGACACATTCCAAAAAAGCATCAAACCCTTCCTTTTATTCACCACATGTTCATCGTGTTGTGATCCAACTATGATTCATTATCACCTAGGAAAAAATTTAAATATTTAATATCAGTTACTATATTTTAAAATTTAAATTTATATTTACTTTTATAAATAACGATACACAATGATAATTTTTAAAAAAATAAATAATTATAATCTTAAAAACAATTACATAAACTAATATAAGTAATAAATATATTATATTTTTAAACATGTTTCCTTTATTAAACAATATTCATTTAAAAAAAATATATAACATTTAATAGTAAAATGTTTTATTATTAAAAACTAATCTTTTTATAGTACAACAAACAAACATAAATTAATATATAAATAATTTTCACATATTTCAAAACAAATAAAGGTAAAATGTAACCTTAGTAAATTACAATCATAATCAAAGCATACAAAATGCATAATAGATAGCCAATGACATAAGTAAAATAATTCTAAAAATATAGAAATTACTTGAAGGATAAAATGTAAAAATAGAAGAAACCCTAAAATAATAAATTAAATCAAACCCATGAAACTAAGATAAAGAGAATAGATCATAGAAAAAACCCAGGTAACCAAAAAAATTTCTACGGGAACTCATGAAAAATCATCCAAGTAGAAAAATCAAAACAATATAAAATAAATAACCAAAGATGTATTAGGCAATAGAAGAGAGTGGTAGAAGAAGACCAAGAATTATGGAGAGAATCTTATGATGGTGATATGTGATAGTAGAAGAATATTTGAGGCTAAGAGGATCATCAGTAAATAGGTTAGGGTATAGTTTGGGAGAAAAATTTGATAAATATTTGAGTGACTGAAATGAAATAAAATTCCATCCCTGAAATTTTATGATTTCTTAAAGATTTTCAGCATCGTTTGTTTAATAAAAAACATTGAAAATAGAGTTTTTGATGTCACTTTTTAAATAACCATGATAAAAAAATAGGTTTTTTACATCGATTATTTAACAATCATCCTAAAAAAGACTCCATCGGTGATTTTTTACATCGATTATTAAATATTTGATGTAAAAAATCATTTATAATGTTGGTTATAAATAACTAACATTATAACTACGTTATTTTAGATAGTTTTTTTTACTAGTGGTTTTTTGTGATCCACACTTCCTAAGGATGGATTTAAAGGTGAGAAGTCATTGTTTATCACTAAGTGATCTTCCTCATCTGTGTAAAAGGAGGTTTCACTTCATAAAAATGGTGTGTTATTTATTGTTTCATATTATTATTCAAAACTTCTCATGGTAGATCTCATAACATGATTTTTGAAAAAATTCCCACTATGTTTTGAGCATAGAGATGTTTAGTAAAACCCTTAAACTATAAATACATACCATTTAAAAGGTTTAAGAGTATTTTTTTTAAATAAATGTAAACAGATAAATATTTACCTTAGGTATCAAATTATTTATCAATATAAATTATGATATTCCTTTTAATTTTTGGACATTTAAGATTGAAATCCATTTGAATAAAATAAATATTTAAAATAATAGTCTTTTTAGATAATATTTTCAAGGTTTGGTGTCATTTGATAAATGGAAAATGATTGTGTTGATAATATACTGTGTCATATATGAAAATAATTAAATGAATGTACCATGATATATAATTCACTACTATAAATATGAAAAAATTTACTAAAGATAGAAATTCAAAAGCTTCAAACTTAAAATTTTGATGGTTTTTTATTATTATGTATCATTATATACATGGAAACCATTCAAAATTAAATTTCCTATCCAATAGTAGAGTATCATTTGAGATAATTCATTCAAAGTAAAAAAAACACTACAAAATACTATATTTTTTATATAAAAATATCAATAAATCCAATTTTTAAAATTATATATCGGGAGATCCAAATGTTTTTTTAACTATAAGCTGAATAAGTTGTAATAGTGGTTTCCCTAGAGACAACTTAAATATTACTTTTTAATTATCATATCATGTATACAGTGAGTTATTCATGGTGTATTATTACCATAATAGTGTTGATATTTTTGTGTCCACTATTTATATGGTAATGTCCTTAGATTACATGTTGTATCAAAAGGTTATAGTAGTTCCTGTGCTATAATGAGAACCTCAAGATACTATGACATTAATCTTAAACTTATTTTCTATAGTCTCGATAAATCATATTGACTGGACACAAATGATGTTTGAATATCAGGTGTTGGGGTCTCATAAGCATTGAGACTTCTCATGAAGTTCACACTTGGTGACCTCGAGTAGATTAGATCATGAGGACTAACCTGCTAATAGGAACACCACATGTTTCGGGTTTCATTAGTAGTTCCTATCTATGATCACATGTAATGGTCTCCTAACTTGATATTATTATCAATATGTACCATTTTATTGTGTACTTTGATTCAAGATGAAAACTATGGCATTTAAGTCATAGTGAGGTAGCTTGTGTTGGGTGCATCATTGGTGGTATGACATTGATTGAATAATCAAGAAATAATTTTTCAATTTCAATAGAAAGTGATATCTGAAGCATAGTTGAGCATGATAGTGGTACCTTCACTAAATTCATGGTCATGGTAGAAGAAGTTAATTCTATATAGTAGTTCAATGAATAATAAAGAAATAAAGGATAATGACACAAAGTGTGCATCCTGTTTTATGAGATATCACGAGACAAAGAGATTATATTACATGATGTGTGTTCGTGGTAAAGGTTGTTGTTGCTATAACTTTTACTTATCTCTTTAGGGGAATTGATGAGATATTAGAATTAACTTTTGGTCTGTAAATAGAATTTACTACTATTGAGATAAGGTCATAGAGGGTCGCACACTAAGCGTATTCAAAAGTATGGCCTATTCTGATGAATATGAGTTTAGGACATGGTGGTCCCCACCAAAGGGTCTGATGTTTGTCTAAGAATATATGATCATCAAGAAATAAATAAATTCATATTATTTGAATTTATAATAATTAGTTTTGAATTTATTTATTAAGTTTATTTACAAGTATTCAAATAAATACATTGAAAAATATTATACCAATGAATATTATTTTAATATTCAAGGTTTATTTAATATTTATAGGAATATCGAGTTGAGTTAATGGCTCAGTTTTATCATGTAATATATTTTTTATATTATAAGTAAGTGATAAAATATAAATTGTATTTATGAATCAATAAGTTGGTCATAAAAATATTTTTTAAAACTTATTTAGTGGGTAATAAATGTTCAAGGGTTGGGGAGCCTATTCTGAGTTTTTTTATAACTGTGCTATAAAAGGGAGGAGTGGCTCTCATTCCATGAACTATTCATCATGTGTTTGTTCAGATCCTCTCTCTCCTATACCCGTTTTATAGAGAGTGAATCTCTCAATCCAAGCAACCGAATTGAGATCTTCTTCACACATTGAAGAAAAGTCGATGTAGTGATCATCAGGACATCAAAGGCATCATTGGATAATCACACTAGCACCCAAAATTTGACGATCAATGATTCTAGAGACTTTTGAAGCATGTGTAGATGATTTAAAGAGGTTTGAGCTCGTATCCTTCAAGAAACAATCATTGGTGAGGATAAAAAGTTGAACATGCCTTCAATCTGAAATACATAATCATTCATCTAATTTTTGTTCTTAAATAAATTGACATAAGATCCTCAAACTTTTAGCGGGGCTTGGATCACTAGAGACGATGAAGTTACATTTCTACAGCAATGAAAATTTTTAAATCCTCATCCCACCAACTTCCACTACATTCCCCAATACCAATAATTGGTATTAGAGAGATCGTGTGAATTTTATAAGCTAAGAAAAAAATAATTTTATTTAAATTAAGTAGTAGGATTTGTTTCGATCCCAAGGAATTTGACCGCGTATTGATCCTATCTCTGATGGATAAGTTACATCCATCTAAAAAAGTTAATTCGGGTCAAAAATGGTTTGGTCGGATATTAAAATTTGAATAATATATATTTTATATATGTTATTTTTACCCCGACACAGTGCCCAGAGGTGAATTCTGGTGACCCGCCCATTTTTCTGCCAGTTCTGGCTAGAGCAGTACCAGCTAGTGGGCATTGCTTCCACACATTTATGGAGTTTTCAGAGAGAAAAAAATATCAAGCCTATATTTATTAGGCTTTGAAAATAGGTAACACAAAAAAAATGTTGTCAAGGGGGAAAGTTAGAGCTTGCTGGCAAGTCAACTAAAAAAATAACAACTGGGAGGGCTAATAAAGAAACAAAAAAAACTATTTTGGTAGGCTTTCTTAGGAATCCAGTGGTTTTAAAAAAATTTAAAAAACCAAACTGACAAGCTTCAAGTGGAATCTAACCATGGACGCCACCCCTACTTCACCCTCCTACTATTGTCGTGTCCCGCTAGGCCAGCACGTCAGCACCGCCTCCTCGCTCGACCGATCTAGCAACTGTTGTTGTATGTTGTGATTGACCCTACGGTGCCACTTCCTCCTAGTCATACCTTGTACCCAAACTACACTCGCCATCACCCATGATACGTCAATGTCGGTTGCTGATGTGTGCTCTCATCGAACACCATCGTCAACCTCGGTCACCCCTAGAATCAACCACCCCATCCTTGGCCCCCTGTGTCAATGACCCATCATGTGTTGCCCCCTGTGTCGGTGAACCCCTATTGTGAGCCTTCTTCACTTGACCCAACTCACCCTACAATGGGCCTAGGTGGGTTCTTCTCAACCTGCAATATCCCTAAGCGGGTTCTACTCAACCCGGAATGGGCCTACATGGGTTATGCCTAACCCATAATGGCCCTAGGCGTATTATGGGGCTCATGGAACTTTTTAAATATATTCAAAATTTTAATTTTAATTTTTGGATTAAAAAATAATAATAATTTTATTATTCAAAAAAACTAATTTAATTTTGGGATAAAAAATAAATTAAGTACGGGACTGAACAAATTAAATTTTTTGAATTAAAATAATTCATTTAATTTATTTAATTGCCCTCAAACTTGAATTTATTTCATTTTCATTTTTATTTTCCATTTTAATTTTTGTTGTACATTTTATTTATTTGTTGACTGGTCTTGATCATAGACAGACCATTGTTTTTCTTGTTTTAATTTATTTAATTAATTATTAAAACTACGTGTGATGTTTGTAATAATTATTTAATTTTCGACAGTCTGAACATCGTATTTCTTTATTTAATATGTATAAGGATATACACATCTATCAGTATTATTTTATATATATTATGCACTTCTCAAGACCCCCTCTTATATGTGTGAGTATTTATCTATTATGACAATGACGCTATATGGCATAGACCATGCCAATACGAGGCGGTGTCCCATACAGGATGTGGAATCACTTGATTGGGGTGTGAGCTGCGATACGAGTCAAGACCCGACTTAGGTATTATACCCATAGATTCATAATTAATCTATTAAGTTTGAATGGATAAACCAATACCTAATTCTAAAGATCAATTGGGTAGCTTATTTAATTTATCATTGTTTATTATTTTATTAAATCTATAAGTTTACTTAAAGACATAAAATAATAAACTAAAATGAACAGATTCAATCAATTTAATTTGAGACAAATGTTTTTCTATTTATTGCATTGTTATTTGTGAGTATGATCACATAGTACATCCATATTAGATAGAAAATTATTTCATTAATCAATAAATAATAAAAACCCTCAAAGAAATATTAAGTCGTAACGTCTTCCTTCGTTTAAGTTTGAACAAAACTGGTCGTACAAGGTGCTGATCAACCCTAGTTGAGGGTGTCTCCTAATACTGGGGAGTTCTTATGAGATCGATGGGTTGACTTAACTAAATATGACAGCAAATAATTACTCATACCTAGATTTTTTCATCTTTAGAGTAAAATCATTGATTAAATCAAGGTTTTGATTTGTAGAATTTGGGGCTTCGCCCAACAGTTCAAAGAGAGGTGAGTTAATACAATTGGTTAGTCAAATTCCTACCTTGAAACTCTCCAAGTGGTGGCATAGGCATGGCTTGGAATATAAGGATAGGTTTTGGGGATCATTTCCAATATAATACTCTAGAGATTGATTATTCTAAATATAGTAGTGATGGTTGCTATGATTCAATAAAATAGTGTGAGACATCTAATGTTTTAATTGGTAATGTATAATTGGTAATCAATATAAAATTACTAATCTGATATATTTTTTTTATAAAAAATGTCATTCAATACCACAAACACACTATGATTAATTCAGGACAAAGTACATGTCCTCACCAACATGAATTTCTAAAAGTAGTACATGTGCTTGTGAAAAGTACTATGATATAGGAAATTCTATGTGTTAGAGTCCCCACTACCTATTGAGCCACCTTAGGAAGTGAGAGTGTGAAAGGTTCTTACAGGAGACTCATGTATTGCACATTTTATGGTCACATCATAATGATATCATCAACGTATAATGTGATTTGTGGATACAACATTAGGTCATGGATGATTGCACATGTTGTCTCATCTCTGAGAAGCATGTAAGGATAAAGTGAAGTAAGATATGAATAAGGTGATTTTTACACTAGATACATGTAAATTGAAAGATGGGTCACAATATTTCAATACATCCCTTTCTTATATCATTTTAACCCAATTAATTGAGTTTCTTTTAAGATTAAAAAATGAACAGTATGGAGAAAAATGTTTCATTTACTTTGGGTGAGGTTTTCCAAGAAAATAAGAACTTAAAGAAAGTTTAATATTTGGTTCTTATGGTGAACAAGGTGAAAGACAAGGTGAAAAGGCTAATGGAAAGTGTGACACTAAAGGAACCTTTACAACATCTATTTTTGATGCTTTCTCACTAGTTCCATATTTCATATTGTTTCTTTCCCCATATTCCCTCTTTCCAAAGGTGAGAGGCCTCCGCCACCTTAGTTGGTGATGTTGCCTCCTTGATCGAAACAGTATTATGGGATATCGGTTCTCCCTTCCATGGATTTCTACTTGGAATTCATTTTATGGTCCAGGTATCCCTTATATATTTGATTCATGTTCATGAAACTCATTCTCAGAGAAATCTCGAGGTGGACATCGGTTAATTATGATGCTTCTGTCTTAACAGGGCAGCAACTTGCGGTCAGATTAGATAGCAATGTTGGGCATATCTAAGTATTTCTAGATGTTAGGTATGTTTGTCCCTTGTAAATTCTTCCCCTTTGTAGGGAATATTATGTGTGAGGAATCTTAGGTGTATAACATAGAGCATCTCATGTCGACCATGGGGTAGTTGACACCAGGGGTGTAAGTCATCTAAAGCTTTTTACTCCAGTCATCCCATGTTTATTGTATAGGGTATATATTTTGGGTAGGCCACAGATTTAACATCATGTGAGGATAGGTAGGTGAATTTTAGTGTATTTCCATAGGTAATATGTTCACACTATGGATAGGTAGGTGGATTTTAGTGTGTTCTCGTGGGGAATATATTCACACTATGGAAAGTTGGGTGGGTGAGATAATGTGTGTGTACCCCCATGGGGAGAGATAATCACACTATGGATAGGTAGGTGGATTTTATTGTGTTACCATGGGGAATATTTTCACACTATGTAGAGGTAGGTGGGTGAGAGCGAGATTGTGTATTCCCCCATGGGGGAGATGATCACACCTTGGTTTTCAGTGTGTTCTCATGGGGAAGATGACAGCACTTTGGGATTTTGGTTAAGTGTGTCCCCAAGGGGGGTGATCACGATTGAGAGTTTTTATCTCCCATGGGGAGGATATACGGATTTGGTGGTGTTTGGGTGTCATGATTGAATCTCTATGAGGTATACTAGGTTTTTTAAGATGTTGAGATTGGACCACATAAGGGCGTCCTATGTACCCTATTGAGAGACAGGGATTAAAACTCATGTAGTTCAACACAGTATTTTAAGACCATATTACAGGACTAGTCCATATAGTTTAACATTATGTGTTAAGGACATCTGTGTCACAGAAGGAGCATCAACAAGGGATGGTGTGGGTATCATGCATAAAAGTTTCCCAGAGGAGGAGGATCATCCCATGATTGGGAAGGATGGTGTGGGGATTATGCATGTGATTTTCCTGAAGGAGGATGGCCATCCCATGGTGGGGAAGGAAGTTTCATCCCATGATGACCGTACATGGATAATCCTGCACTTATCACACAAGGTAAGACTACATTTTAACGTCATGCGTTGAGGATTTTGTGGTGCAGTTTAATGTCGTATAACTAGGATGTTGGGCTAGGTAGTTTTACACCATGCAACTCAGATGTTGGGTATAAGTGGGATCATGTGACTAGATTTCTTGAGTGCTACTAGGAACAATGATGATGTGGTTGGGGCTTATGTGTGGAAGCTACTTGGGTGTTTCTATAGAGAAGTGATTGTATGAATGGGGATTACACGACTGGGTTGCCCGAGTGGTGCTAGGAGAAGTGATGGTATGAATTGGGTTTATGTGGTTGGGATGCTCGAGTTCTGCTAGGAGAAATGATGGTATTAATGGGTCTTATACATATGGGATTCCGGAGTTCTAGTAAGAGCAGTGATGGTATGAATGGAGCTTACGCAATTGGGCTGCCTGGGTGCTACTAGGAGTAGTGATGGTATGAATGGGGCTTATGCAGCTGGGTTGCCCGGGTACTACTAGGAGTAGTGATAGTGGTATCGTCTCACGCTTATCACATAAGGCATCTCATGTTCGTTACAGGAGGCATCCTATGCTTATCACACTAGGCATCCCATATTTACTGTATAGGGTAAGTCCATAGATTAATTCCATTTTCAAGGATGTTGTGTGTGTGGATTATACATAGTAATGAAAAACGGGCCCACGACCCATGAGCTTCATGGATATGGGGTGGATGTGGAGCGAGGGGGGCTAAAAATTTTGATCTGTTAAGAGATCGGTCCAATGTGGGTTGAACCTATGTGAGTTCAGAATTACCTGCGGGACTTATTTTGAAAAATAAATTTTTAAAATGTATGCTTCTTTAACATTTTATTTTTTTAATAAAAATCACGATTAAACCATGACATATAATTTCTCATCATAATGGTCATACTAATTCACTATTCATTCACATGTGAATTTTAAAAAGGTCTATAATTATTTTTTTAATATGATATTATAATATTTATATAGTAATTATTAACCATATCCACATGGTGTGTCATCCCACCTCTCAAAAAATGGAACTCGTCTCCCATGCACAAGGTTTCAATTCTAAAATTTTTATTATAACCAAAGTATTTTTTGGGTCAATTTATTAAATTTATTATTTTATTTTATTTTTTTATTAAAAAAAATAGGGAAGGAACTCTTAGGAACCCTAATTGCCTCCTCTAAAACTGGTAGTTACCTATAGAGTCGTCATTCATTAATAGGTTCATCTATTCGCATCACCACACAACCAACATCATTATTAATATCCTCTCATAGATCACTCACCTAATTTGTATAGAAATATTTTACCACCACATTGGCATCACTGCATGACACCAATAAACCATTGAAAAATGATACATCACATCCCTTAAAACTTCAGTTATGGTCGATCCATACTTCTCCCTAGAATTTCCATTAAGAATGAGAAAAAAATACAATATTTAAATTATTATAAATAATATATTTTTTAAATAAATGTGGTAAATCCCATGGGCTACCCATAGTCTTATGTGATGTGGGACGGGCTTGAAATTTTTTGTTCGCATTATATATGGGCTTTTGATGAAAATCTCATGCAGGCTCAAACCCACGTGGTCTTGGTCTGCCCCGACCTGACCCGCCCATTTTTCATTACTAATTATTCATTGAGCCTCCCATTTTGTCTTCCTTATGTTGGGTCATGAGGGTGTCTCAGCCACTGATGGGTTGAGTAATATGATTGGGGCTTAAACCTAAAGAGGAGGACTATGGGGACTGTTTGGGGTTCATCTCATGATCATTACATGAGGCATCTTACACTTGACGCATAATGCATCTCATGTTTGTCACAGGAGGCATCCTATTCTTGTCATATAGGGTATACTACAATTTAACATTGTTTAGTGAGGATGATGGATGTTGCCTCATGATCATGGAATGAGGCATCTTATGCCAGATACGTAAGGCATCTCATGCTTTCCACATGAGGCATCTTATACTTTACACATAGGGCATACTACAGTTTAACATCATGTAGTGAGGATTACTCAATGGAAGATGCCTATAAATGGTTGGTGTGGGGAATATGCAAGTGTGGCCCTTTCTAGTTTAACCTGGTATAGGAGTCGGGTGATGGGGATTAAGGAATTTCTTGAGGAGTATTTAGACAAAAGGTTCCCAAGAAAACCAAGGGGATAATCTCAACTCATGGCATGGGAAGGGACCGAGAGGAGTAGTTGATTCAAGGTATTTTTGGGGATCCATGATGAGTATATCAACTCATGTTAATACTAGTGATGGGAGGTTGGGTTATATATGTTGCAACCCAAAATGTCCTTAACTTAACTCAAAAACCTCACGATTTGACTCCATTTCTCATAGGGGTATGTGGTAGTAGCCAAGGGATCAGACTGAAGTTCCATGACCACAACCCAACACTAATCCCAAGCAGAGGTGTGGGGATGTATCCCTCATGGTATGGACCATTGGGTGCATGTCTAAACACTATTTCATACAACTATGCACTATTTTGTATAATTGGGCACTGTGTAATGAAACTTTTGGTGTTGCGCAAAATTTTGGACTTTGTTTGAAATTGGATTCTCCATGGAGAAAATTACATGAAAATCTCTCAAGCATAAACCCATGCATTGAGGGACTTCGCAAGGTAATTTCACTCAAGTTTGTGATTTTGGGGTTGCATTAAACGTGCAACCTTGAGTTGTGTGAATGGGAACTTAGGAACACTAATCGTAGAGTTACTCCTCCAAAATGAGGGGTTTATGCCATATTTATAAGCATTTTGGTTGTGTTTCACAACTTATCTTGTGTGGCATAATTTTATGGAGTTGTGAGAAAATGGCTTTATCTTTGGAGGTCGGCTCACATATGCATGGAGCTTCTAGGTTTGACATCACCTTTCACACAAAAATTAGTTGCGTGACCATGAATGGATTGAATAAACTTTTGGAAAGTTTTTTTCAATTTCATAATTTTCTCCAAAATCACCTCGGCTGGCCATTTTCAGAAGTCTAACTTCGAACATCCATAACTTTTAATCTGCAAGTCTGTTTGGGTTCCATGACCAGTAAAATATAAGTGTACAAAATGAAATACACTCCTAGATCAAGTTATTAAACATTTGTTCCATTATTTGAAACATTTTTTTAGTTCCAACAATTTCCTTCAAATAACTGAGGTAGATCATTAAACATGAGTTATTTTATTTTCATATAATGAAATAAGTCTGTGGAAGATAAATTTAATGAATTGAATTGAAGAATAAAGTAGTCGCTTATTTTTCAAGTGTATTCAACATTATATATAATTTTTTGGTTGTACTACTTGGGTATTAAATAAAATGCACCTATGTTTATTGAAATACAATAACCAAGTAAGAAAAGAAACATTACAAGAAGTAAGGTGTGTTCTCTAAGCGGTTGAGAAAGGGTGATTCCTAATTCAGTGGTGAGAATCACACAACTTATAATTTCCAAGTAAATGGTTATAGTTGAACTTTTATTGATTATAACCAAAACATTTATCTCATGTGTCTATTTTAAACAAGGAGACATTATTCCAGTTTTGGAATGAATGTTGTTTATAGTGTATTATTATCAACTAAAGGTTTATTAATGCTTGAATCATTGGTAATAATTGATTAGTATAAAATGTAAGACTCGGTTATACCTAGTTGCGGAAATATAATTATTTATCAATAAAAATAAGTAGTTTTCATGGATATACCCAGCATGGTTTTAGGTACTTTAGAGTTAAAGACCTTAGGTATTATCAGCATGTAGTTTTGGACAAATAAACCTTTAGAAATAAAGGTATGCCACAAAGATTTTAGAATTAGTTCAGTTGGAGAGAGTGAACTATTCCAAGGTTAATACAATGGTAAATATACTTAAAAATATTATTTTAAGTGTTTATTAAGGATTGTGAAAGTGAATTATGGTATATGAGTGGTCAGAATATATGAGATGCTTCAGTCCTGCATGCTGAAGAATATATTGACCAAGAATTCATCAATCATTATAATATAGTGTGGAGTAATTCCTAAACACTCATTACCTTATCCACATCAAATATATGATGTAAATAAGGAGGATCAGTGATGAGTTTTATATATTAGCATTGATCAATATAATGTAGCATGGATTAATTCTTAAACACACATTACCTTATCCACATCAAAGTTATGGTGCTAATAAGGAGGATCAATGATGAGTCTTACATGTTAACATTGATCAATAAAATGTAGCATGGAATAATTTCCAAACACAAAATTCATAATGCACGTCATATTCATGGTGTGAGTAAGAGTAGAATAAATGTTTAGACTAATATGAATTACACAAACTTTCATTATCTTCGAGACATGATTTGAAGATAGTGACATTATTCCATAACCACATGCCAAATATAATGAAAAATGGATGTCATATGAGTTATAGTATGATATGAATTCATCATGTCATAAGAACATGTGTTTATATATAGTGTTTTTTAGGTATATAAACAAACTTTCATCAAGAAAAACACAATGTGCATCTGTATCAATATCCTAAAGTTCATATAGGATATTAATAAATCCCTAAGATAGAAAAGTTATAGTCAATTAATAGACTACAATTATATAAAAGGGTGCAAAACTCTATTTGGGATGGTGGAAAAATATTGACTTGAATTTAGTCAATTCCAAAGATACACAACTAGTTGGCATAAGAACAAGTTCCACAAGATCTTAGAGAAAAAGAATGTTCCAGAGACACAAACTACATAGGAAGGATAAAACCATAGTAATGGTTTTACTTTCATTATGGCTGATGATACATTATTTATTGAGAATAATGAATCCCACAAGTAAATAGTAAATGGAAATAATCTAATATTGACAAGATCAATTAAAATTAAATAATGGATTTCATGTATCAAAGTATATGTGCTTGTTAATTCGAATACTATGATGGGTATTCAAGTGAGACTATACATTGGTGGTACAAGTGTGGTACCAATAATGCTTGATTGGTAATACCAAGTTAATATTTCTAAATCCATTAGAATTATACTTTTCATAACTACTTTATATGATCATTAAATTGGGTATTGGATGTCAAGACTTCTAATTTTGGAAGATGTATATACGGCGCAACCAAAAAGGGTTGGTGACACCATATAATTCTAATAAGGGGTTCAAGTTATTGAAATTCAATTTTGGGTTGAAGTAAACAAAAGGGTCATAGAATATTCATTTGGAATGAATTTTTCCCATGTTTCTATAATTTATTAGTGGGAGAACCACTATTTTCCAAAGAAACAAATGTTTGATAACATTTGGAAAATAGCTATTAGTCTTACAGTTAGTTAAGACTGGAATGAAAGTAGCACTCTAGAGATTAACTTAAAGTAGAAACATGTGTTCTAGGGAACAATATCTACTAAGGTATATTTTATGGGTTGCTTAGACCAAGTCAAAAGTACATATACTAATGAGGTTTTGAAAAATAAAAGTTGGAACAATTCAAGAGAGAATTGTTACCAATGTCGCAAGACACAAATCTCTCCAAGAAGACATGTATGGGACATAGGAGGATATTAATGTGGTGAGTAGCATATCATATGATTCTCTGATGGATCAATCACATATGTAATGCTATGTACTAGATGTAATATTTATAGTATATAATTTATGGTAGGAAAATATTAGTATAATCTCAAAGAACTGCATGGGAAGCAATCAGAACTATCCAATTGTGCTTGAGAAATTACAAGGGATGTATACCTGAAACTTGGATAGGAAGGGACACTAGTTTAAGTGGATAAAAATCGGTCTTCCTTTATATCAACATGATCTAATAGCATATTTGGGATAAGGTAATGAGCAATAGAATCTCATTCAAGCTAGTGGTAACCATATCTGCAAATATTGAGTGTGTTGCGGCTTCTGATGCAGCTGAAGTGGTAGTGTAAATACACAATGATTTGTTCCAGTTCTTCGAATCACGCCTAGTAAGTAAATTTTTATCATAATATAAATTATGATAATCCTACTACTAATACTATCCAATGTGATATGTTTTGATAGTGTATGAAAGGTAAATACTCGTGAATATAATCTCTTTAGGAGTCTTACTCAAGGAGGTGAAGTCATAGATAGCAGAGTTGTCATTTATTGGAGACGTGGTAGGCCCAATGAATAAATCCATAACTCAACAGAAGTATGATCTTATCATGTGAGATCTAACAATGATATTTGAAAATTTGGCTCTAGTGTAAGTGGGAGTGTTGTTATAGTGGGTGTCTTGTACCCAACTTAAATAGTACTTTACAATTACCACATCATGCATATAGTGAATTATGCATGGTGTATTCTTACCATAATAGTATTGATATTTATGCATCCACTATTTATATGGTAATGTCCTTAGATTACATGTTGTATCAAAAGTTTATAATAGTTCTCAGATTATATTGAGAACCTTGATATACTATGACATTAAACTTAAACTTATGTTTTATGATCTAGATACATCATACTAACTGGACAAATATTATGTCTAACTATCAGGTTTTGGGGGATCATACGCATTTAGACTTCTTCTCATAAAGTTTGTACTTGGTGATCTCGAGTAGATGAGGTTGTGAGAACTGAACCGCCAATAGGAACACTACATGTTTTGGGTGTCATTGGTAGTTCCTATTTGTGATCACATGTAATGGTCACCTGACTTGATATTATTATTGATGTGTGAAATTTTATTGTGTATGTTGGTACAAGTCAAAAACTATGTAATTGAATTCGTGGTGAGATATCTTGCATTGGGTGTGTCATTGGTGATATGACATTGATTGAATAACCAAGAAATAATTTCTCACTTATGAAAAGAAGTGATATCTCAAGCCTAATTAATTGGGATGGTAGTACCTTCACTAAATCCATGATCATGGTAGAATAAGGTAAGTTTATCCAGTTCATTCAATAAATAATAAAGCAAGAAAGGATGATGACACAAAGTGTGTGTCCTGTTTTACATGATATCGCGAGACAAAGATATTGTATTACACGGCATGAGTTTATAGGAAAGGTTATAATTGCTATGACTTTTATTTATCTATTTAGGGGCCTTGATGGGATTCTAAACTCCACTTATGATCTATAAATATTATTCACTACTATAGAGATAAGTTCTTAGAGGGTCACACACTATGTGTATTCAAAATTTTGACATATTCTTGTCATGACCTGACCCAACGGGGCTCGAACCACAACTACCCCAAGACAACCTCTATAGTCCAGGGGCTAGTGACAAGAACTGAAAGGCATAACTAGTATGGGATTAATTTTACTAATGTACCTATATACATACACCTCACCATCTCAATGTAGAAGTAAAGAGGAATAATAAAAAAAGATGTAACAGCTAGAATATAAACCATGCATGAAAAACCTCTAGGGTGTACAAGAGTACGACAGTGTAAATTGAAAAGTAAAGGGGAAAAATACACACCTGGACAAAAATATATCCCAACCTGACAAAACTAGAAAATTAAATGCTGAGAGCACCCAACTCTGAATCTCTAAGATCTGACCACCATACGCGGTTAAGTACACCAGGTATCCCTATGCTTCTTTATAATCATCATCAACCTGTCAGTCATCTATATAATACATGACACATGCAGGAAAATCCCATTCATGGGTGAGTATATACATACCTATTAGGATACCCTGAAAGCTGAAGGAAGAGCATTAAGATACGTGATAGGAATAGATAGACAGCTCAACCCAAAGCAAGAGAGTAAACAAATCCAATGACATGGATAAAAATATATATATTCTCAAACCAAATAAAATCAAACAAGTGATAAGTGGGTCTCTATATCACAACCTATCCCTGAAAAAGAGTTCCAAAAAATTCAAATATTCATCATCGATGCTCAACATCTCACATGTTTGTCCAAAGAAGAAATTGTGTGGAGGGTCCACACCTCGCCGCTATGTCGCACAGTTGAGGGGGAAATATCCAAGTAGAGTACCTGCACCCTAGTCCATAAATGGGGTGATACTCAATGTAAGGAGGACTAGTTCTATATCCAATAGTGGGGTAAAAATCAGTGGTTATAGGACCCACACCCTAGTGTTCCAGGGGGTGTCACTCGGCGGATAGAGGACCTACACCCTAATGCCATATGGGGTACCACTCAGTAGATAGAGGAACTACGCCCTGTCCGTCAGGGGTGTACCACTCAATAAATTGAGGACTCACACCCTAATTTTATATGGGTTACCACTCAATAGATTAAAGACCCACACCCTAATTCCATAGGGGGCACTCTGACGATCTTTCCTGATCATTGTTGTCATTGAGTGTCACCTAAAGAAACATAATTCTTGGAACATATCACATCATATCCCAAAATCCACTACAAGTGCCTCCATTTCATTCTACATGGAAACATTCAGGATAGGATACTCTCAGTCCAAAATACAAGTCCAAATAAAGGAGATATGAGAGGTTGAAGTTTCCTCAAAAGGAAATTAAGGGCACACGACGGGTAAGGGACCCACACAGTGTGTGGTCCTTCTCTACTACCTGGTCGTGTCCCTATTGTTACATGGATCACTGATTGTATATAACTACATGATGTGTGGGAGGACTACAGAATATGCCTCAGCCACCTAGGGTCATGCTCGTGTTGTTAGCAGTGTCCGTGTAAGTTTGCATGTGTCTGTGTACTTCGGTACATATTGTGTTCTCCCACACGGGGTCCTACCTGTGTGCTTCTATCACACATATTGTCTACCTGAGGAGAAATACATGGAGTGTGGCCCATCCACACATCATGTAATCCTTAACTTTCTCAAAACCCTAGAACCACAGCCAAAGGGACATTACACGGTATGTGTTCTTCTAACTACACGGCATGTAGTCCAGTTTTTCATAGAATCTCTAATATTCTTATGACATTCTATATCTAGACTCTGATGCTTTAGATATCACCTATAGGCCTCTCAAAATTGAAGGATAAGCCCTCAAATTTCATTTCCATCCATCCTTTGGCTGGAAATAGATTTTTGCTTAGTTCATCATTTCCTGCACGCACCGCGTGCATATCTCATCGCCCGTCTTCATTGTCTCAAATCCCATATACATGAAACTATCACCTATTATCCCATGATTCATCTCTTCTCATCCTTGATTCACCAAACCATTCCCCACACGTGTATCCACCATGATTCCATGGGTCCAATCGAACTCAGGCCCACCCAGAAAAGTCGAATCAAGACCCTGTAAGCCAATCGACAAAGAACAAGAAGAAATTTTGGGATAAATGAACAAGATCAAAGGTAAAATAATTTTTGGAAAAGTTTTATTTCCCAATAAATTCAATTTGGTATATCTAGGGTGAGAAACAATTTAATAATCAATTAAAACTGGTACACGAGTGCATGCAAAGGTTTGCAATTGACGTAGATCAAGAAATAGGATCGATCATGCCCAAACAGTTTAATAAATTAAGGAATAATCCACAAATTTAATATTAATTCCTATTTTTGGATCATGATTAAATGAATAACACTCTCTCTAATGAAGAAAAGGAGTTATTGTGTTCACAGCATCTCGATCCTCCTCGACTTAGAGTTTCATCGTCGTCTAATTTTGATTCACCAAGGAGAGGTACAAGGAAATACTCTAAATTCTCTTAGGGTGTATACGGCTAAACCTGGAGAATAATTATAATGGTATATTTATACATGAAATCGGTTTTAGGTCATTTTATTAAATAAATTAATAAATTAATTATTTTAACTAAACACAATTTGTCAATGGTCATTATATCTAAATTTCTCACACCAACCAATTTTAGGTCTTTCCTAGGGTAAAACTTATGCTCCGAACTCAACCATGGTCTCATATTTATGATCTGATATTTTATTTGAGAGTTATCCCATTTTTTAAAAAAAATGTGTGAACGTAATATAAAATATTTGTATAAAATCAATTTCGGGTACACTGGCTCTCGGAATCGCATGTCGTCTCAATTCTTGGATTTGAAAATATATATAGAAATATTTCAAAGTATTACATGAAAAAAATAGGGTATTTACATCATTCCCTCCTTCAATATTTTCATCCATGAAAATAAAAAGTAAATAAAAATCTCATAATACTGAGCCCGCATCTGGATCTCCCACTCCCAGGAGCTCTCCTACACCCTTTCTACCATAGAACATGAACCAAGGGGATGGTTCATCCATACAGGGTCCTCTTCTGTCAATCCTCGATCATCACTGGGTGCTTCACAAAAGTGGATCCATCCTTAATGTCTATCTCACCCCAATCAATAACGTGTATGGGGTCATGCACATTATCTTCTCAACTGCGACATGTGGAAGATGTCATGCACCCACTCCAACTATGGGGGTAGGTCGAGGCAGTAATAAATATCATCAACCCTTTGCAAGATATCGAATATCCTGATAAACCTTGGGGATAGCTTTACACCTTGACTGAATCTCCACAGTCCTCATCATGGGGATGCTCTTAAGAAAATGTGTCCTCTCTACTCAAACTCCAAGGGCCTATGACATCAATCTGCATAATATTTTTGTCCACTCTATGTTGTCCTCATCCGCTCACAGATAACCTAAACCTTCTCTGTTATCATCTGCACCATCTCTGTACCAACAAGAGATGTCTCGCTGATCTCTATCCAATATAAGGGTAACTTGCAAGGTCACCCATACAGGGCCTCAAAAGGTTTCATGCTGATAGTAGAGTGGTAGATATTATTGTATACAAACTATATTGATGGCAGGTGATCCTTCCAGCTTTGGAAAAAGTCTAACACACAAGCCCTCAACATATCCTCCAACACTTGGATAGTGCACTCAGTCTTCCCATATTTCTACGGGTGAAGGGTTGTATCATCCTCATCTAGGTACCAAATTCCTCCTACTAGACTCTCTACAACCATGATGTGAACCAAACATCACAACTAGAGAAAATAATCGAGGTCACCCCATGAAGGTGAACAACATCCCATACGTACAACTACTTCAAAATCTCCACCAAACTCTGCTCCCTGATAGTAAGGAAGTGTGTTGACTTCATGAGTTGGTTAGATATCACCCAAATAGAATCATATCCTCTCACTGTCTGTGGAATACATATCACAAATTCCATGGATATGTCGTTCTATTTCCACTTTGTGACCTCTAGGGACTACAAAAAAAGTATCGAAACCTAGTTCTTAGCCTTCACTTGCTGACAGGTGAGGCTCCGAGAGACAAACTCAACCATGATATATCTCATGTTAGCCCACCAAAACTACTGTTAAATGTATATATGCATCTTTCCCACACCGATATGTATAGCCAAAGGAGAAGTGTGGAAATATCTCATTACCTCCTCTCACATCATGATTAGGACAACCATCCGTCCCTAAAAAAGGAATACATGATTCCATCCTTTAGAATATCCATATGGTCATGAAAGACATCACAATCGATGTCTCCCAACTGAGACTCTCTCACACGCTGGAAGAACAAAGGATTCAACACCATTGACTAAAGAAAAGTTTCACCCTCCTGCCCAACCAAGATCATCTGTAAGGAAACCAACTACTCAAAAGCCTCCTACACCAAACCATCCTAGGAATTTATGTTAAGGGAATCAACTACTACATTTCCCTCACCTGGAGTATAGACTATATCAAAGTCATAGTCATGCAATAAATCCAACCATAACCTCTACCTCAGGTTCAAGTCTCTCTATATGAAGACGTACTTGAGACTCTGATGGTATGAGTAAACAAAAAAGTGCTCTCCCAAAAGATAGTGTCTCCACATACTCAAAGTGAAAACTATCACTGCTAGCTCTAGGTTGTGAGTCATGTAGTTCTTCTCATGAGGTCTCAACTACCTCAACCCATACGAGATAAATGTCAGTTGGTGCATCAATATGTAGTTGAGCCCAACTCCTGAGGAATCACAATAACTAAGTACTCCATTCCCTCCAACAGTATTCTCAAAATAGGTGCACTCGTTAGCCTCATACTCAACTCCTCAAAGGATCTTTAGCACTATTCAGTCTAGGTAAAAGGATATCTTTTCTACATCATGGTAATCAAAGGGGATGTAATCCTAGAGAAGTCTACCACAAACCTCTTGTAGTACCCTGCCAAAATAAGAAAACTCCACACCTATGACACACTCTTGGGTGGATCCCAAGCAAGCACTACATCAATATTTTATGGTTCCACAGCTAATCCATGCTCAAAAATGATGTGACCCAAGAAGTGAACCTCGTGAATCCATAAATGACACTTCAAGAGATTACCATAAAGTTGGTGCTCCTAAAGTGAATCTAGGAACATCCTCAAGTGTTCTGCAAGCTCCTTCTTTGTCGCAGAGTATACAAGTATGTCGCCAATGAAGACAACCATAAACGAGTCCAAGTACGGCTAAAAAATATAGTTCATCAAATCTATAAACACGGTGGGGGAATTAGTCACACTAAAATACATCACCATTAACTCAAAGTGTTTATAGCAACATTAGAATGTAAACTTTAGAATATAAAACTCATGAAGTCTTAATTGGTGGTAGCCGGACCTGAGATTGATCTTTAACAACTATCTCACACATTACAACTGATCAAATAGGTTGTCAATCCTCAGTAAGGAGTACTTGTTCTTTATCATCAGTTGGTTCAGGCGATGATAATTCACACAAAACCACAAGCTCCCATCCACCCTTTTTATAAACAATATTGGAGAATCCCAGGGGGCACACTGGGTTTGATAAAAACCCTTCTCTCAAAGGTCCTCCAACTATGAATGCATCTCCTAGAGCTTGGTAGGGGCTATGTGATATGCCGTAAAAGATATAGGAGTGGTCCTAGTATGAAATTATATACATAAATTTTTATCCTGCCTTGAAGGTAGTCTTGAAATGTCCTTGGGGGAGACATCCATAAAATCTTCCATGACTGAAGGAATCCATATTCCTAAATAGATTGTTGTACCAAGGGCTATACTCACCAACTGATGGGTAATGGGTTGTAGCCTCCTGCTCAAAAAACCCACTCACCCTACCATG
Source organism: Viscum album (assembly GCA_963277665.1). NCBI lineage: Eukaryota > Viridiplantae > Streptophyta > Magnoliopsida > Santalales > Viscaceae > Viscum > Viscum album. The sequence goes on from OY728166.1 coordinate 704,656,996, forward strand.
AGATCTCTCTCACTCATAAAGGAGAATCTCATCCCATCAATGTGAAGGCATCTGACTCATCTGTGATGACAGTCAATCTAGGATCGGGCCATGGACAACCAATCCATACCCAAGATGACATCATAGGTTTCCATCATGGTGACCAAAATGTCCCATGAGAACCTCTCTCCACTAAGCGATAGCTTTCACTGCCGATAGATAAAATATATAGAAAAAACATTCCTTATATGAACCTCAAGAAAAATATGTTTGGATAAAGCCTTAATTGGGAGCTCCATCTCTCACACCAGGAGTAAAGAGATGAAGGAATGACTTGCACCTATGTCTACTAATAGTGATGCAATAGTATAATAAATATAGATCATACATTTGATCATATCATGTTTCATTGGGTCATATGCCTCTATAGCTTGTAGTACACTACCTCGATCGTCAGATCCCTAAGCTTGATGTGGGATGCCTAGTAGTGGTGGTGAAAAGATCTCATAGCATCTTCCATCACACATAGCTCCTCCTCCTAGAGCTCCACCTTCTCCTCTTCCAGCTCCACCTCCATGGGGGCCACACTACCCTTTATTGGGAGATCCCTGATCACAGAGTTGTCTCTTCCATGTTGGTACATATTCTATCAGTCTTCCCTCCTCAGCACATCTAGTCAGTCAATCATGTGCCATGTGACTTCATCCATCACATGTATAGCACCGCCCCTCTCTAGGATGCTCTGGTCTTCTGTGTAGTCCCTATACCTCATGACCATGTGTCTGAGTCTAATCATGGGGAGGTATCCTGCACCAAGATCCTTTTTATTGGAATCTACTAGATACTGCAGACAACTCAGACCTAAAACACCCACTACTAGCTCCAACTTTTTGGAATCCCTCTGAAAAGAAACTCGTTGTCACCAATGCCCGCTCCAATACCCCGACATAGGTGGGAATGAAAAAGGGCACTACACTAGCATGAATATCTTTGTAGATACCCTATTTAAACTTCCATGCTCGGAATTATTCATCCCATATCATATCAAGGGAGTATTGCATAAGGTTTTTGAACATCGTGGCATACTCATTCAATGTCATCCGTCCCTACTGTAACTCCAAAAGCTCCTGAATCTGAACCAAGCACGAGAAGGGGGTGGTACTCCTCATGGAACAGATACTGGAAGTCAGGCTATGAATCATCATGTATTTGTGTAACTAGACTCCACCAGTGCCCAAATGAGCCATGGAAAAGGCTATCTATCAGTGAAACCACCTGATCATTCAGTTTCCAAATAAGCCTGAAAACACAGATCACTAACTCTAGTCAATTCTGCACTACCTGGGGATCTGGCTCACCATGGAACCTCAGTGGCCTCTGGTGCTGGAACTCATAGAGTGTGCTAAGCTTGTGTATATACTCTACCTGTTCTACTGGTATGATATGCTGCTCAATAGGTTGAGGTGTTGTTACCTGTCCACCTAGAGGAATAATTTCACAGGATGAACCTTGAACTGATGTCTCATCACTCATCGGATCATCATCACAATCCAAAACTGGTAACCTGGTTGGTTGTCATTGTGAATCCATCCTAAGAATTTAATAAAGATATACCATAGTTAAATGAGCATATATATACAATGGAGATCTGACTCAGAAAGGACAGTCAAATACTCAAACCTATATGATGTATGTACCATTGATCCCTACAACCAATGTATCAGTATGTGGAGTTAACAAGTAGGTAGTCAGAGTCCTGGGGAATAAATACATTGACCGCCCACACCATCACCGAGTTCCCTAGCCTGAAAGCCACACTTAAGACACTTTGAAATTGTTTCCATAAATTCCAACCAAATCCTCATAAGGGGACTACTCCAAACATCGTCCCAAGGAATGAATTGCTTTGATACCAATCTGTTACGACCCGACCCAATGGAGATCAAGCCATAACTACCCCAATCCTGCCTCTATAGGCCAGGGGTTGGCAACAAGCATCAAAAGGCATAACTAGTATGGGAGGTTTTTTCCTAATGTACCTATACACACACACCTGACCATCTCAATGTAAAAGTGTAGAGGAATAATAAAAGAAAAATATGCAATAGCTAGAATATAAACCATGCATGAAAAACCTCTAGGGTGTACAAGATTACAATAATCTAAACTAAAAAGTAAAGAGGAAAAATATATGCCCAACCAGAAAGATGTCCCAACCTGATAAAATTGGAAAAGTAAATGTTGAGAGATCCCAGCTTCAAATATCCAAGATATGACCACAATACATGGTCAACTGCACCAGGTATCCCTATGCTCCTTTGTAATTGTCATCAACCTATCCTTCTTCTATATAATAAATGACACATGTGGGAAAATCCTATGAAAGGGTGGGTATATACATACTTAGTAGGGCGTCTTAGAAGCTGAAGGGATGGTAGTAAGAGACATGATGGGAATAGACAGACAACTCAACCCAAAGCAAAAGATTAAAAAAATCCAAAGACATGGATAAAGATATATATATATATATATATATATATATATATATGCTAAAACCAAATAAATACAAATGAGAGAGAAGGGGATCTACATCTCACAACTCAACCTAGGAAAAAAGTGCCAACAATTCCAAGGATCCATCATTGATGTTCAACATCTCGTGTGTTTGTCCAAAGAAGAAACCATGTGGAGGGATCATGCCTTGCCACTATACCGCATAGTCGATGGGTAAAAATCTCCAAGCAAAGGATCCACACCCTAATATGTCAGGGGGGTCTACTCTGTGTAAGGAGGACCAATGCCCTATCTGATAGGGGGTACAACTCAGTGGGTAGAGGACCCGCACCCTAGTGCGTCAGGGGGGGTGTCACTTAGTTGATAGAGGACTCGTACCCTAATTCCATAGGAGGTACCACTAAGTAAATAGAGGACCCATGCCCTATCCTTCAGGGGTACCACTCATTAGATTGAGGACTCGCACCTTAATGTCATAGGGGGTACTACTCAGTAGATTGAGGACCCAAACCCTAATTCCATAGGGGGTACCATTCAATAGATTGAGAACCCACACCCTAATTTCATAGGGGGTACCACTCAGTAGATTAAGGAATCACACCCTAATTCCATAGGGGGTACCACTCTAATGACCTTGCCTGATAACTGTCATCATCAAGCATCGCCTAAAGAAGCATCATTCCCAGAACATCACATATCATATCTCAAAATCCACAATGGGGGAAACCATTGTGTTCTACTTGGAAACATGCTCAGTATAAACTACTCACATGCTAAAATTTGAGTCCAAATGAAGGATATATGATAGGTTGAAGTTTACTCAAAAGGAAAGTAGGGGTACACTGCATGTAAGGGACCCACGTGACATGTGGTCCCACTTCGATGTCAGATCTCATCCCTATTGGTACATATTTCACTAATTTTGTAGCACTATACAGTGTGTAGGTGGACTAAATGGTGTGTCTTAGCCACTCAGGGTCCCACTTGTGCTCCTAGTTGTGTTCGTGTAAGTTTTCCTATGTCCGTGTACTTCGGTACACAACGTGTTCTCCCACACAGGGTCTGGCCCATGTGCTCCCGCCACAAGACTTGTCTACCTAGGGAGTGATATATGGCATGTGTCATAGCCACACGGTGTGATATACTCAAATTTCTCAAAACCTTAGCACCACAACCAAAGGGCCGCTACACGACGTGTGTTCTTCAAACTCCACGTTGTGTAGTCAGGTTTTTTTCATAATTTCATATCTACTTCCAACATTCCAGATCTAGCCTCTAATACTTTGGATCTCACCTCTAGGCCTCCCAAAATTAAAGGAGAAGTCTTCAATTGTCATTTCCAGCCGTTTGTTGGCCGGAAACAGATTTCCGTTTGGTTTGTCGTTTCCCGCACGCACCACGCACGTATCTCGTCGTCCGCCATTGTTGTGTCGGATCCCATATCCACAAAAATGTCACCCATTATCCCATGATTAATCCCTTATCTTCCTTGATTCATTAAAACCATTCCTCTCATGTGTATTCACAGCGATTCTGGGGTCCAATCGAACTCGGTCCCGCCCGATAAAGTCGAATCGAGACCCCATGATCCAATCTACGAAGAAAGTAAAGAAATTTTAGGAGAAATACACAAGATCAAAGGTGCAGCAATTGATAGCCAAGAATTATTGGTCAAAGAATTCAATTTGGAATATACTGGGTGAGAAACAATTGAATAGTCAATTAAAAATGATACACAGGCTCATGAAAATGTTTTTAATTGATGCAGATCAAGAAATATGATCAATAATTCTAAAACAGTTTAATCAATTAGGATAGAATCCAAAAATTGACGAGTCTTACCTAGTTTTGGATATTTTTTCGATGAATAACACACTCATTAATAAATAAAAGGAGTTGTTGTATTTGCAGCATCTTGATTTGTCTCGATTCGGAGTTTCGTCGTCATGTGATTCTGATTCGTCAAAAAAGGTGGAAGGAAATCCTCTCAATTCTCTTAGGTTTTATGCGGCTAGACCAGGAGAATCATCATAACGGTATATTTATAGATGAAATATATTTTAGGTCGTTTAATTAAATAAATAAATAAATGATTTATTTTAACTAAATGCAACTTGCCAACGGTCGTGATTTCTGAACACCCTACGCCAACCAATTTTAGGTCCCTCCAAGGGTAAACCTCGCATTCCGAACTCAATTGTTGTCTCTGATTTTTTATCTAAGATTCCATTTGAGATTTATCCTATTTTTCTTTAAGAATATGTACATGTGTAATATAAAATATATTTAATAATTTTATAAAATTAATTTTGAGCACAACAGACCTCATAATCGCACACCGTCTCAACGTCTGACTTCAAAAATATATATAGAAATATTTCAAAGTATTACAAGACAAAAACAAAGGTCTAAAATTCTAATAAATAAGATTTTAGGACATGGTGGGCCCATAATGGGATCTGAGATTTATTAGAGAATATATGATCACCAAAAAATACATAAATTCATATTATTCGAGTTTAGAATAATTAATATTAAATTTATTTATTAATTGTATTTACAAGTACTAAAGTAAATACATGGGAAAATGTTATATGAACAAATATTATTTTAATATTTGAGGTTCATTTGATATTTGTGGGAATATTGAGCTGATTTAATGTAAGGACTAGTTTGGGATATGCCTAACACTAAGAGGGGGGTGAATCAGTGTTAGGGACCTTTTTAAACCAATTCCATCTTTTTATCCCTATACCCTCTTGACCTATTAGGATCTTGATTCTCTTGTTCTCTTTTCCCTGTCGCATGCAATCATATGAAACATGATGTTTTTACAAGGTTCACTACTCAACAAGAGTAGCTATATCCTTGGTATGGTAAAAAATAATCCTAACTACACAACCACTAAAAAATAATCCTTTTGTGTGGTTACAATGAGTAGGATATTCCCTTACACTCATGAAGCATTTTGAAAACAATCCAATAGTGCGAGTTTTACTGCTCTTGGATGGATCTTTATACTGCCTCCCAAGATAGTCTTCTACATATTAAAGGTTTGTAACACCAATAGAGTCTTGCACCTATTGAGACCTGTTGGATGTCATAGTTATGCTTTGTTTTTCCACAATTTTCTTCTTAATTGTGTTACTTGCACAACAGCATGCAAGCAACTCCTCTTTCTTATTCCCAACAGCAAACTAGATAGTTGCACTATCTTCTTCTATCGGTCACAATAATATGAGTGTAGTTGACTGATGAGTTGAATTCTCTTTGACTCAAATTATAATAAAATGATATCAATTTGGTCAACAAATCTTCTTCTCTTCTTCTCACTTTCTCCTTCAATGCAAAACCAACTGCACTAAGAAATCTTCTTCTTATTCCTGTTAGAACCACAACATTCCTTTGTGATTATTAAATTAATGATTGTAACGACCCGAAATTTTGAATAAATATTGTTTCCTAATTTTGTGTGTTATTTTATACTCAACAAAACTGTTTCATTTGATAACATGAGTGTAATCAAAATGAGGTTGTTGGGTTTTGAATGTTATATGATCGTTGGTCAATATGACCACTGGAAACTAAACGTTTCGATTATTGTCTCTAAATACAAGTGATCTTGGTTAATTAATATGAAAAGAAGATTTGATGGCCTCATCCAGTAGTCTTGGGCCAATCGAAGCCCATCTAACGAAACTTGGGAAGGAGGTAGCACCACCGGGCTTTGCTCTGGACCAAACCCAAGCCGAACTTCATCATGTGAAGCTAGAATGGAATCGCCTTCGCGAGAAGTTCAAACTGATAGAAATTACTACTCGTGCAATGTTGGCCGAGCCACCCCAAGATTCTATCACCCTAGCACACCTTACTCTTAGGTTCTATGTTGGTGTTATAAGGGGCTATGTAATGAGACCATAATAGCCTTATGTAATCCTTTGATTTAAATAAAAATTGTGATTTCTTCTTGTGATGAAGTTTGTGAATTTTCAAATGTCCGGATAAATATAGTATGCATATTTTTGATGAATTCTAGAAAAAATAATATTTGAAAATATTTATGTAAACCTTAGATAACTAATTATGTGTAATGATTTTCAAAAAATGGTATTCTACAATTATATTCAGTACGAAATTTAGAGTCTAATAAGATCAACTTAATTTTTGATGAATAGTAAATTATGAATAGTGATTTTATGCTTAGGATTAGTAATGTGACCAAATGGATTAGTAATCTCACTTAAAGAAATTATTAATATAATCTAGGCACCTTGATTAAGTAATGTGATTCAATAAAATAGGTAAATAACTGTTTCATTAATTATTAGTCAAGTATTAGTTTTTCAGGTGAATAGTGTTTTTAATTAAAAATTAAATTAAAAATATTTAGAAAATTATTTTTATAAAACGGATTTCATTTTTGAACTTAGAGCATCGATATTATGTTAAGATAATTTTTGGGGATTTTTTCTGAAAAAAATGAATTTTCAGTGAATAGTGTATTTATTTAAAAATTAAATTAAAAATATTTAGAAAATTATTTTTATAAAATGGAGTTCATTTTTGAAATCAGAGCATTGATATTTGGTTAAGGTAAAATTTTGGGATTTTTCTGAGAAAGTTGAATTTTCAGTGAATAATAGAAATACAGTTTTAGGGTTTCGGTATGTTTAATGACATCATAACTGTGTCATGATGATTTCATGAGATATTTTAAGGGTTGTCCGGACAAAGGTGATGAATTATTGTATGGGGGTCCATGTGGCCTAACTCCATGGGAAATACCATGGGAGATCCCATGGTTTTGAGAAAACCACTTGTGAGGTGTCCCTTGGCCATTAATGCCTTGTCCCCTCACATTCCCTATAAATACCCACCCTTTCCTCCTTTATTTTTACTCACAACTCTCCCCCAACAAAGCTATGGTCTCATTACCTCCCAAGGAGTCCTCTCAAGGTGCCCCCAATCCCTCAAGGTCCCAACCTTTGATTTTTAAGAGATACGTTTTAAGGTAAGGGATCCTACCTCTCTCTTTCTTTCAAGTAATCTCTTTTATGTCATTTCTTTTATGCTCCATGATCTTATGTTGGAGGATGTTCTTTTATATTCCTCTTAATTCCCTTTTCATGTTCATATGATTAGAGACCCCCTCTTGCTCTCATCAATTCGTTTTAATAAAGTTTAAGTGGCGCCGTTAGGCTGCCGAATTTTTAAAGGATTCTTTCACCTTTCTCTTTTTTCAAAGTTCTACTTTCATGTAAAGTCTTTCAATTTCCTTTTTATTTTGTTGGGGTATGATCTCTATATATATCATACTGATATTTTATGTTCATATTATTAGAGACCCTATTTGATCTCGTCAATTCATTTTTGTTTAAGTTTAAGTGGCGTCGTTAGGCTGCCGAATTTTTAAGGGATTTTTTCACCTTTCTCATTTTTCAAAGTTCTACTTTCATATCAAGTCTTTAAAGTTCCTTTTTATTATTTTGGGGTATGATCTCTATATCTATCATACTGATATTTTATGTTCATATGATTAGAGACCCTATTTGATCTCGTCAATTCATTTTTGTTGAAGTTTAAGTGACGTCGTTAGGATGCCGAATTTTCATAAGAGAAATATTATTTTTGTCTTCCTTTCATGTTCTTCATTTTATATGGTATATCTTTAAAATTTCATTACCATGTTCTTAAATCCTTTATATTCTGGCCCCCTACTATTTTATGGATCATTTATGAGTGGTTGAACCATGTCCCCTCTCTTTTCAATGTTTTTTAAACCCCCGAAACATAGTCGTTATATTGCAGAATTCCCGTCTCAAAATGTCTCTCTCTTGTTCTCAAATTCATTTATTTTATTAAGTGAATACTCAATGTTCTTTATTCTAAAGGGGTATTCACATATATACCAAAATGTTCTATTTTAAATTCTGGGATTTACATACATGAGACCCGCTTTCCCTTTCCGTGGGTTTAAAGTGACATATAAGGTCATGTCTTTAAAGCAGTTTTTAAAACGTTATGATTATGAAATGAAACTCATTTCTTTTATGCTATATGGGTTGTTTATGAAATTATTGATGATTATATATGTGGCTCACATGATAATAAAGGCAAATTTAAGGGTTCACCCTGATAGCGCTCCAATGCATTGGGTAAAGACTTAATCTCTAGAGATGACCATTTTTAACGACGCCTTGGTGAATAACCTTGGTAATTTTTAATGACACCTTGGGGATGGACCTTGGTGAAATGGAAATTATTGTCAATATTAAATGTTTTAGCCACATCTTCAAGTTATGAAACACGTTATTTTTATTATGATATGCCTCATGATCTCTTTCTCATGCCTTAAAGTTATTTTTCATGACTTTTGATGTATCTCAAGTTCTCATGTAAAATGTTTCCCTTGTTTCCCTTATTGGGCATTTTACTCACCCTTTCCTTTGATGTATTCTCACAGGTTATGAGACACTGTAATGAACTTAGGATGAATAAATGAAGAATCCTTTCAAGTGTTTAAGAAGAATGTTTTTTTTCTCATGTAATAAGTTCCTGGTTTCCAAGACACTAAACCTTAAAGATCCTCGGTTTTGTATAATGTAATGAAAGTTTATGTGATAAAAAGGTGGGATTCTATAGTTGGTATCAAAGGATGGTTTAGTTATTTGTGTAAATTAGGATATGAAAACTTTAGGAAGAAGCCTATAGAAAAGTTTAAATATAGGAAATCTTCCTGGTATTTTGGTAAGTATTGAGTAAGGGGTTGCCAAGCAAATACATCCCTGTCTGGATACGAGTAGGTAGAGGTGGCTCTGGCACAGATATACATAGGGGTAAAACTCGAAAACACCGCTTTGAGCTAGACTCGAACAGGAACTGGTACACGACAACGGGCCTTGCTGCACTCTTAGTTACAACACTCCTGGGGGATATGCTTTGATAAATTCATAAGCTTAGTATGAACCATTATTAAAGGAACAAAGATAAAATAAAATAAAGATTCACATAATAATATATGATCATGGATAACCTATTTTGGAGCCTAGGGGATCACAAGTTAGGGTATACTTTTCTTCTACAAGTTATCCTTCTATGATTTAAGTTCCTTTTCATGATTATTGGCTAAGTATTTAAGCCCCTAATTATACTTTCTTTTCTTAGTTAATGGCGGGAAATGGAAGAACATGTCCCAACAACCAATGTGATAGTAAATGTGATGATTTCCATATTAATATGACAGAGATGATTAGGGGATTAAAATATGATTATTATTTTGGAAGACGTTCACTATTTTGGGAACCCTATTTGATCGAGGTAAATAGATTACTATGGTATTTTCTTTGAGGAGTAAAGGTTGACTTATATTTTGAAGAATCGATGAATTTAAGGTGGACTTATAGTAATTTAGGTTACTTATGGAAATGATTAACCTATCTTGGGGAAAATATGTTTAGGTTAGATACTTTTTTTATAAGATGTTAGGAGTGATTGATGTTGTTTTGGAGATGAACGATGAAGTTTATTTTGGAAGACTATGTTGTCAAATCCTTCTTGTATTTGGGTTTCAATCTTAGTTTGGTTTATTTTGAGGAATTTTAAGGACATTTATTTATGGAATGGTATATGATGAACTTTGGGTAGTACCGTGGAATTTTGAATATTTAAAGAAGTTTCCCTTCCTATGGGATTCTTTCTTTTTGAAGAGTTTTTTTATCTTACCCTTTCTATTTTTGGGATAATATAAGAAATAGATAGTTAATCTTTGGTGGATTATGTGATTCTCTAGAAGATGATTCTTGTTCTTTGATGAGACCAAGTAGTTTTGAATGCTCATCATTTGGAGAAAAGATTAGTTTTGGTAGAGACTTATTAAAGTATGAAACTCTACTTGAAGGTAGGTATATTTCCCTGTGTTTTATTCTATGTAGTAAATGAATTCCTCAAAACTATGAAAAGGAACATAAAACAAAAATGTTGTCTGTTAATGTTTCCTACTGGGAAATCAAATATCTTTTAACCCATCATAAGTTTGTGATTTTCTTGTTGTTAACTTTCTCCTAATCATGTTTTCTATCACTCTCCCTCAGAACGTGACCCTTTGTTTTCTCCTCCATGTCTATGTTTTCCTGCATGGAATCATAGTATGGGTTAACTCGGGTGACCTTTTTTACTTCCCTTTCTTTCTTTTAAAGTAATAGTGTTACTGACTCTTTTTCTGATGTGGGACTTTCAATGAAATTTTCAATCCCGTTTTTAAAAATTGCGAGGATGCAATTTTTTAAGGGGGGAGATTGTAACGACCCAAAATTTTGAATAAATATTGTTTCCTAATTTTGTGTGTTATTTTATACTCAACAAAACTGTTTCATTTGATAACATGAGTGTAATTAAAATGAGGCTTTTGGGTTTTGAATGTTATATGATTGTGGGTCAATATGACCGCTGGAAACTAAACGTTTCGATTACTGTCTCTAAATACAAGTGATCTTGGTTAATTAATATAGAAAGAAGATTTGATGGCCTCATCCAGTAGTCTCAGGCCAATCGAAGCTCATCTAACGGAACTTGGGAAGGAGGTAGCACCACTGGGCTTTGCTCTAGACCAAAACCAAGCCGAACTTCATCGTGTGAAGCTAGAACGGAATCGCCTTCACGAGAAGTTCAAACTGATAAAAATTACTACTCGTGCAATGTTGGTCGAGCCACCCCAAGATTATATCACCCTAGCACACCTTACTCTTAGGTCCTATGCTGGTGTTATAAGGGGCTATGTAACGAGGCCATAACAGCCTTGTGTAATTCTTTGATTTAAATAAAAATTGTGATTTCTTCTTGTGATGAAGTTTGTGAATTTTCAAATGTCCGGATAGATATAGTATGCATATTTTTGATGAATTCTAGAAAAAAGAATATTTGAAAATATTTATCTAAACCTTAGATAACTAATTATGTGTAATGATTTTCAAAAAATGGTCTTCTACAATTATGTTCAGAACAAAATTTAGAGTCTAATAAGATCAACTTAATTTTTGATGAATAGTAAATTATGAATAGTGATTTTATGCTTCGGATTAGTAATGTGACCAAATAGATTAGTAATCTCACTTAAAGAAAGTATTAATATAATCTAGGCACCTTGATTAAGTAATGTGATTCAATAAAATATGTAAATAACTGTTTCATTAATTATTAGTCAAGTATTAGTTTTTCGGGTGAATAGTATTTTTTAATGAAAAATATTTAGAAAATTATTTTTATAAAATAGATTTCATTTTTGAACTCAGAGCATCGATATTATGTTAAGGTAATTTTTGGGGATTTTTTCTGAAAAAAATGAATTTTCGGTGAATAGTGTATTTATTTAAAAATTAAATTAAAAATATTTAGAAAATTATTTTTATAAAATGGAGTTCATTTTTGAAATCAGAGCATTGATATTTGGTTAAGGTAAAATTTTGGGATTTTTCTGAGAAAGTTGAATTTTCAGTGAATAGTAGAAATACAGTTTTAGGGTTTCAGTATGTTTAATGACATCATAACTGTGTCATGATGATTTCATGAGATATTTTAAGAGTTGTCCGACCAAAGGTGATGAATTATTGTATGGGGGCCCATGTGGCCTAACTCCATGGGAAATACCATGGAAGAGCCCATGGTTTTGAGAAAATCACTTGTAAGGTGTCCCTTGGCCATCAATGCTTTGTCCCCTCACATTCCCTATAAATACCCACCCTTTCCTCCTTTAGTTTTCACTCCCAACTCTCCCCCAATGAAGCTATGGTCTCATTACCTCCCAAGGAGTCCTCTCAAGGTGCCCCCAAGTCCTCAAGGTCCCAACCTTTGAGTTTTAAGAGATACGTTTCAAAGTAAGGGATCTTACCTCTCTCTTTCTTTCAAGTAATCTCTTTTATATCATTTCTTTTATGCTCCATGATCTTATGTTGGAGGATTTTCTTTTATATTCCTCTTACTGCCCTTTTCATGTTCATATGATGAGATACCCCCTCTTGCTCTCATTAATTTGTTTTAATAAAGTTTAAGTGGTGACGTTAGGCTGCCGAATTTTTAAGGGATTCTTTCACCTTTCTCTTTTTTCAAAGTTCTACTTTCATGTAAAGTCTTTCAAGTTACTTTTTATTATGTTGGGGTATGATCTCTATATCTATCATACTTATCTTTTATGTTCATATTATTAGAGACCCTATTTGATCTCGTCAATTCATTTTTGTTGAAGTTTAAGTGGCGCCGTTAGGCTGCCGAATTTTTAAGGGATTCTTTCACCTTTCTCATTTTTCAAAGTTCTACTTTCATGTCAAGTCTTTAAAGTTCATTTTTATTATGTTGGGGTATGATATCTATATCTATCATAAGGATCTTTTATGTTCATCTAATGAGAGACCCTATTTGATCTCATCAATTCATTTTTGTTGAAGTTTAAGTGACGTCGTTAGGCTGCCGAATTTTCATTAGAGAAATCTTATTTTTGTCTTCATTTCATGTTCTTCATTTTATATGGTATATCTTTCAAATTTCATTACCATGTTCTTAAATCCTTTATATTCTGTCCCCCTACTATTTTATGGATCATTTATGAGTGGGTGAACCATGTCCCCTCTCTTTTCAATGTTTTCTAAAACCCCGAAACATAGCCGTTATGCTGCAGAATTTTCGTCTCAAAATGTCTCTCTCTTGTTCTCAAATTCATTTATTTTATTAAGTGAATAATCAAGGATCTTTCTTCTAAATGGGTATTCACATATATACCAAAATTTTCTATTTTAAATTCTGATATTTACATACATGAGACCCGTTTTCCCTTTCCGTGGGTTTAAAGTGACATAAAGGTCGTGTCTTTAAAGCAGTTTTTAAAACGTTATGATTATGAAATGAAACCCATTTCTTTTATGCTATATGGGTTGTTTATGAAATTATTGATGATGATATATGTGGATCACATGATAATAAAGGAAAATTTAAGGGTGTGCCCTGATAGCGCTTCAATGCATTGGGTAAATACTTAATCTCTAGAGATGACCATTTTTAACGACGCCTTGGTGATAACCTTGGTAATTTTTAATGACACCTTGGGGATGAACCTTGGTGAAACGGAAATGATTTTCAATATTAAATGTTGTAGTCACATCTTCAAGTTATGAAACATGTTATTTTTATTATGATATGCCTCATTATCTCTTTCTCATGCCTTAAAGTTATTTTTCATGACTTTTTATGTATCTCAAGTTCTCATGTAAAATGTTTCCCTTGTTTCCCTTACTGGGCCTTTTGCTCACCATTTCCTTTGATGTATGATCCCAGGTTATGAGATGTTGTAATAAACTTAGGATGAACAAATGAAGAAGCCTTTCAAGTGTTTAAGAAGAATGTTTTTTTTTCATGTAATAAGTTCCTGGTTTCCAAGACACTAAACCTTAAATATCCTCGGTTTTGTATAATGTAATGAAAATTTATGTGATAAAAAGGCGGGATGTTATAATGATGGTCATCTCAACTTAGCATCATCACAACTGATCTTCCCTGAATAATAATCAGTCTTTAAGTGGTCACACTCTATTCTTCTTGGGCACACAATAATATTGAATAGTGTTGTAGTGACTTCCCAAGCACTGGTTCACCTAAACCAGACATTCAGAACTGTTGTTCGCGGAGCACCCTCATGAAGCTCATAGCCTTCGTGAAGAAAACAGCCTTCGTAGACCAAACTGCCTTCACGAAGCTAACTGCCTTTGCAGACCAAATAACCTTCGCGAAGCTAACTGCCTTCGCAGAGCTCACTGTCTTCGCGAAACTAACTGCTTTTGCAGAGCAACCTTTCTTCACGAAGCTCATTGAGTCATCACATAACATCTCATCATCACGAAGCACCCATTACTTATAGGCATTGGCATCAGTCAAGACTTTAGAGGACTTTTTGCAATGCTCAATCTCGCATAGAAAACCTGCTTCACGGAGCTCCCTGACCTTTGTGAAATCAGAGCGATTTCACTTTCTCCAATTATTTTCATAAAAAATGAAGTGGGGGTCACCTATTATTTATAGGCTTGCCCGTTCATGATGCTCCACCGCCTCCAGCACATTTTTCGAATCACTAGAAAATATCTTCACGGTGCTCCTCTGTTCGCGATGCTCCTTTGATATTTGACGTTGTCGCGGAGCTCCCCATCAAACCATCGTGTGCTCGTGATGCTCCATTTCTCGTAATCGCGGATATCACCATCAAAATCTTCATGCATTCGTAAAACTCACTTCATGAATCCATATTCACAAAACTCATGCCCTTTCCATATTTTAGTGAGATCTTTAAGAAAAACCATGTTTCGCAATGCTAGTCATCCTCCAAATTTGGACCCCAAAAAATTGGCAAAAACTGGGAAACTACGCCACCTTAAAATATTCTTCGGCAAAACCAACCATGTTGATTCACAATCATCCAACGACATCTTTTATTCTAATCAAATCAGAAAATGATTGGAAGCACCTTTTCTTCCCTTTCCTTCATAATTCTTGCATCACAAGTTCTCTAAATAACTTATGTTATTTGTGAAATACAAACCAGCAAAGCATCGTCAGATTTACCAAGGAAAGTATTGTAACTTCCATGTCTTCCAGTAATATCTTTCCTTACAAACCTTAATACAATTCGCAGAACAACTTCTCTTTCAAACCGATGCTCAATACAATTGTCACCACCAACTCTCTCCCCATTCCTTCAAACCTTCATTTCGCTTTCATATTTGTATCTGGTCCATGATGAATTCAATTCTTATTCTTGTTACAATCAGAATCTTATTCTGAACCCAAGGTGAGTTTGATGAACCTATGTGAAGGACTTTCTTAAGCACAGTGAGTCCGATTTCAAGAAAAACTTCTTCAAACTTCCAATCGCCTTCTCTAGCCATCATCATGAAACTCAATGTCTTTAAATCATTCACATGATTCTTAGAAGTTCAAGACTTGAGGACTTCATCTAAGCTCTATAAACTTTGGAGCATCTTCATCATGTTGGCAATAATGTAATCTTTTTATTGCATTGGTCATCATTATTTACCAATGACAATCATTTGACAACAAATACAATCCATACACAAAGTGAGATCAACAGTTAATGACTCAGTCTTATCACGTAATATATTTATTATATTACAAGTTAGTGATAAAAATATAAATGATATTTATAACTCTATAAGTCAATCATAAAAATGTTGTTTATACCTTACTTAGTGGGTAATAAATGTTTGAGGGTCGTGGAGCATATTCTAGGTATTTTTATAACCACATTGTATAAGCGAGAAGTGACTCTCATTCCATGAACTATTCATCACACGTTTGTTGAGAGCCTCCCTCTCATATCCTCATTTCATAGAGAAAGAATTTGTCGATCCAAGCAATCAGATCGAGCTCTTCTTCGCGTATCGAAGGAATGTTGATATAGTGATCATTGAAGGAATCACCGGATCACCGTGCTAGCACCCAAAATTCAACAATCGATGCTCCTGTAGACTTTTGAACCACATGTGGACGATCTAGATGTGTTCGAGTTCAGATCCTTCAAGCAACAGTCGCCAGTGAGGAGCGGCAGTCGAACACGTTTTCGATCCAAACGAGGTAATCCTTCGTCTTTTTTTTGTATTTAAATAAAATCATGTGAGATACTCAAACCTTTATCGTCACTACTACAAAATAGGATTTTATCAGCGCTAAAAAAATGCTGATAATCGAGGCGCTTTTAAAAGGGGGCCATTTTTATCAGCGCTGAAAAAAGTAAAAAAAAAAATATGTAAATCGCAGGATCCCCTTTTAACAACACTTGACTCCCCCTTTCAACAACGCTAGGAAGCCTCGCCCCCACACGCGGTTGCCACCCCTTTAACAGCACTAGGTGCACCCCCCCCCCACACCCTTTAACAATGCTAGCCCCCCCTGTACCCGCCCGCGCACCCCTGCCTCCGCTTGAATTCGAACATGAGACCACTCCATTGCGCGCCTGCACATTTACCACTCACTCAGCTTGTTTTGTTCTCCATTTAATGATCTATATATATATATAGTTATATGTATTTGTATATTAATATATATATATATATATATTTATATATATATATATATCTAGTTATATATATTTTTATCCGTATATTTATTCGTATATTAATATATATTTATAAGATTAGTTTTAAATACATTTATAAAATATGTTTTTTGCGTGTTTATAAATAAATAAATACATCTATATAACATATATACACATGCATATATATTATATATATGTGTATCTGTAAGTATAATTATACATATTTATATATATTTACATATATTATATATTAATATGTATATTTATATGTTAGAATATATAGATAATATATATCGGTTTGTTAATACACACACACATTATATAGGTATATAAATATTCATATATTTGTATTTTAAATGTCACTTCAGTGGTGGCGTGGTGGTGAAGGAGAGTGGTACAACAACGCCGTTCTTAAGGAGGTTCAGGGTTCGAATCCTGGGAGTCCGCTTTCGGGGCGAGCCTCTCCCCCGAGATCCACCCGTCTTGCCGGGTCGCTCGGTCTCAACTGGGCGAGCAAAATGAGGTGCGACCCAATGTGTTGACGGATTGCTTTGACAAACCATCGCCAATCGGGCTGTCACCCTCCGGGACGCTCTGCCATCTCGGCTGGCAACGACTCCTTCCCCGGCTGGGGCTCTACCTCAGGGCAGTGACCTCTTCGTGGGGGAGGGGGGTTACCATGTGTGGAGGGTTCGAAAAGGTCACACATGAGAATTTCCTTTTAACAATATATATATATATATATATATATATATATATATATATATATATATATATATATTTGTATTTTAAATAAAATGGATATTGTATTTTATTTAGATAAAGCTTATATATTAAGAATTATATTTCATATATAAATATGCTTAATTATTTATTTATAAAATTAAATTGTTATGTGTGAATATATAAAAAATATGTATATATTGTTATATATTTGATTATAAATAAAGCACATTGTGAAAACGGTAAAATTTCAAAGTCATTATATTAATATGAATGTAAGACCTGATAATAAATTCAGTTCCTACTTAAAAAGGGTAAAAAGACCTCCTTAAACGAGGTTGGAAATCCATCGAATGTCAAAAAATTGTGGTACCCCGATTAAAAACTAAGTTTTGGAGGTCTTTTGGGCCTTTTTTGGCCTCGAAAAATGTGACATAGGTTTCCACGTGTCACTAAGGACGTAGAGCTCATTGCATACTTCAATTTGATATGTGGTAGAGCTCAAACGGACATCCAGATCAAAAGTTATAACCGTTTGAAATTTGAGTTACGTTTTCAACTTATTTTAGATCTTTTATTAATTTTTTGTTTTTTTGTGTCTTCAAATTGTTATTAAATTGTTATTACTCGATAATAATTAGCAAATTATTAATTAATAATATTTTTTAAAATATTTTATAAGTCATTTTCACTAAATATGTTATATATTAAGTGTAAATGTTTATTTATACTTATCTAAAACATATTTAAAAAATATATATTATATTTATATCAATATCAATATATTTATATATTTATACTTTAATATATTATTTTTGATGATTTTTTTTGAAATATACCCTTTATCAACGCTAGCAAAAAAAGCGTTGATAATCTGATGCGCGCCCCGGTACTAACATAATAATCTTGTAAATAACTCTATAAATTTGTTTTTTTTTTGATAAGTCTTATTATATTTTTTCATCAATGTGCATTGATTTTAAAACTTGGCACTAAGGGTCAACATATAAATCGGAGGGTCGTTGGAATTGAAGCTACTGATTTTCTGATAGAGTCGGCGCTTTTACAGGCATCAAATTGCACATGAAACGGCGTCGTTTAATTTAATAAAACCCCCAGCAGATAAGCCTGTACTGGAATAAAGGAGGGGATAATATGCCCCTCACCCAGTCTGTTCATCGTGGGCGTAAATCGACGTTTCCCTGTTCATCGTCACCCATAATTGCAAAGCTCTACTATTTGTTTTTTTCGTTCTTGCAATTGTATGTGATCACATATCCGGGGAGGGAGATAGGGAAAAAATGGCCACTCTTATGCGAGGGATTTCCACTAGGCGCACTTTTTGTGACGGGGGTTCGGTTTCTGTTTTGGGTGCTTCGTGTCTTCCACTCCTGCAACCCAGGGAATGGGCCACGGAAGCTCTCGGCAAAGGTTAGCTGGAAAAGATTTCTGTAGCTGAGTGAGAAATACGATTTACAGTGTGAGTGGGCGATTGATTATTCTTCTGGGTACGTATGCCTTAAGTCAATCGCAAGTGTGATATTGCATGCTGATTTCTTTTTTCAGAAATATGATCTCAAATTAGGTTAAAGGACGCTCTAAATAAATATTCCTCTGCTTCTTTTGGTAAAAATGTGGCATGGAAACAACCAAAATTGTGCAAGTTGTAAGCTGGAACGCTGACTAGGTTGGAAAGATGTTTTAATGGAGCTGAAGGCTGTTTGGGTTTTATTCTTTTTTTATTGCAATTCCTTATTAATAATTTCTTTCGGAGGTGTTGTGAATTAAATCAAGATTTAGCTCCATGCAAGTGATTATTACATCCTCTCTGATTCCATCACTTAGTTTTGTTTTTTTGCTTTTCAAAGGAAGGATTGTTGCTCAAAGCTCATTTAAGAAGCATCAGATTCCCTGTTTTTCCCTAAAAGGATTCAGTGACAACCTATCAAAAAAAGCGTTCTGTACTGTTACCAGATGCAGCAATTCTCCCAAGTCCAACGACAGTCTTGATGATTCCCCTGAACTGAGCAAGGCATGTATTGACTACCATTCATGAATGACCTATTACTTCTGCATGTACATTCATATGAAGTCTTTTACTAGCTTTTTTTTTCATAAGAAGGCATGCAAGGAGACTTTTTTGGTGCAAATGATCCGTGTTGTTCAGAATGGATGCAATACATGCACCATAACATGATTCATATTTCACGTTTGTTACAAAATCGTTCTCTCCGGTCTGTGAACGCTGATGACTAGCTCTCCATTTGGTTTGTATAAATGCTGGCCATCTAGTTCACAAACTAAAATATCGATCACTCACAATTGTTTTATTGACAATGAGATCTCCATTTTGTTTGTTTCTAGTTTTTTTTTTCTTTTTTACCCTGTTGTTCCATATAGTTTGCTTAATCATATCTATTATTTCTTAAAAGACTCTTTTCTCAACTAGAAGGTTTTTTAGAAGCTTATTCAGTTGAAGGCCATTGTTGGAAACATGTGTATTTGAGAATATTCATTAGCCAATGTTCCAAAAATTTTGTTCCTGAATCAGGGATCCCAAATTGTATTGAATATTTTTTTCTCAATTACGAATAGTTGTATGTTTGTATTTCAGGTGGGGTTTGGATACTCGAGGAAAGATGTTTTATTGATTGGTGTTGGAGTGATGGCTGTCGGTGTAGGATTGAAATATGGATTGGAGGTATGGTTTCTTTGTTGGTTGCTATTAGATCATCGCACACAGATTCCCACAACTTTGCTGTGTTTCTTGTGTTAATAATCTGGCGCTGCCAATGGTTTTATTGGGTTTGTATGAATTCCTAATACTGTCTACTCACACACTTGTTCACACACACACACATATATATGTTATCATGTACCAGATAAAAAAGAAACTACTTAGAAAAGTGGACAAACAAGGAAACACAGGGATTTGCATCATTTGGTTCGTGTGACCCATGTTTATACACGTTACAAAATGCAATCGCAAAACTGATTTTAAATACTAGTATATCCCAAAACCCTAAATAACATATGGACGTAGGCTCTTTAACTTATATTTGGTTGATATGGAGGAACACTCGCTCGGGAGAGGGAATGGGTGAGAGGACAGTTAGAAGCCATGTATGGTATGTGAGATATAGGAGGCTATTGAGAGAACATCAAAGGGGGAAATCATTTCTCTCAATCAGGTTGGAATGTTTTTTTCATAAAAAATAAATTTTGCAAACACAATTGTTTCTAATTTTATGTATTATTGATAATAACACTTAGGGTTAGGGTAGTGGTTAAACGGGTATTTATAGGGTTAGGGTAGCAAATTCAAAACCCGATTAATAAATGAGCAAGGTCAGGGTAGCACTCTTAGCCATAAACCCGAACCCGATTATGAAAATTATTATTAATGAATCAATAATAAATTTGTAAATGACATTACAGTTATAAAAAATATTTATTTCTTTTGAGTTTTGTTCATATTATATTTATATGTAAATTTTAAATTTTAATTTGTTGACGATATTTTATTAAATAAAGTACAATTACAAAATATGTTTACTTGATTTTTTGATATGCTTATTCTAGATTTATGAATAAAATTTAAATATTTGAATTTTTAATTGGGTAATTAAAAGAGTTAGGGTGGTTAAATGTGTAATTAAAAATATAATAGGGTAGGGTTCGGTAGTAAATTTAAAAAATAAACGGGTTAGGGTTAGAGTTTTATAAAAATAAACGGGTTAGGGTTTGGGTACACCAAATTTCACGGGTACCCGACCCGTTGCCATCCCTAATAACACTATAGAATACACCTTAAACAATGAAGAAAATTATATTATATTTTTATTATTTAATATATTTCATCGCACTTCTTTCCATGCGTGTCAAACTATTGAACTTTTTATAAATCGCGCCACATTCAATTGGGGTGTGGATTACCTTAATTCAATTTGGGTGTGGATTACCTTAAAAACAGCATTCTCCAATGAACTTCCTGATCTTAACATATGGTGCAGCTGTTTGGTGTGGATCCTTTGCATGCCGGGAATGTCGTTCAACTAGTCATCGTTCTAGGGCTTGTGGTGGGATGGATCTTGACGTACCTCTTCAGGGTGTCGAATAAGGAAATGACGTATGCCCAGCAATTGCGTGACTATGAGAACAAAGTCATGCAGGTGGTTCTTCTTCTTCTTTATAGTCATATTTGCCCTCAAAAGATGAAACCCTCTCCCTCTCATGCCTTTTCATAGTACAAAGTTGTGACCATAAGGGGGTGTTTGGTAATGGCATTTTAATCACAGTAGTGTAATTTAATAGGCTGCAATCACTTTAAATTATCATTTTAGATTGTAATCACATTGCAATGTACCGGGTGCCCCCCAAATGTAATTCCTTTTGTGGGTTTGGCAGAAGCGGCTGGAGGGGTTGACTGAAGGAGAGCTGGAAGCATTGCTTGAACAGGTTGAAGAAGAGAAGAGGCGTGTGGCTGCTGCTAGGGGCAAACAGGTTAGTTGATTGATGCCCCTGGACCCCTCTCTCAAGATTTGCATATATATTTTAGATTTAGGTATACAAATATACCGACATGGGGCTGATCTCTTTTTTTCTGATTTCATGTCATCTATTATGAATCTCTTGGAGGTATTTTGAAATATTAGAGATGGGTGGTGACTCAAAGTAAGATCTTGGTCATTATGGATTTGGGTTCACTGATTGTATTTTGAGGCCTCACTTGGTAAAAAGATGGAGTGAAAAGCAAATTAACTGAGAGCTTATGATCACTTGGTAGTATGAAATGGAAAATAGAATAAAAAGGAAAAATTGATCAGAGAGAGAACCCCCCCCCTCAAGAAATTGTTCTTGTTAGGATAAAATCTCACTGTCACAAAAACAGTCACAAAAGTTCATAAAAAATAATGTGGATGGATCACAAACTTTTAGTCAGCGAAACATGTAATTTTTTTTATAGCATCAAAATTACTCGTATTTGTTATGGCCCGAGACAAACCTGGTGATTGGAAGGTGAGAGAGTGAATGGGGGAATCTTTTCTGCTACTATCTCGACCGAACAGCTTGGGCGGGAGAGCAGCGGCTCCCTTGAGGTTTCTCGTTCCTTCGTCTTTTTTCCCCTTCGTCTTTTTCCCCCTCCCAATTCCATCTCTTAAGCCCGATTTCTTACAGATTAATACATACCTTTTTGTTTCAGCATTGAGTCTAACATTTGGTCCAACCTGTTGGATTACTCGACAGTCATGGTGACTTGACACCAATCTAGGTTCGACGACATGGAGCAACATTTGGGTTGTTTTGAGTCCACTGTTATTGAGTTGGTGACTTCCATCTCTAACCTTACGCAACGCCAACAGAGAGCGGAACAAGACCGACAATGATCCAAACAGGATAAAAAA
Organism: Viscum album; assembly: GCA_963277665.1. Lineage (NCBI taxonomy): Eukaryota > Viridiplantae > Streptophyta > Magnoliopsida > Santalales > Viscaceae > Viscum > Viscum album. Next base: position 704,679,706 of record OY728166.1, read on the forward strand.
CGATGGGAAAAGGAGATCAACGATCAAGTTGAGTTCTTCCGCTACATGGTATGCCATTTGGAGAAGCAACCGTTATGCGAGGAAACACAACCAACGGTGGAGCCAGAGGTGTCAGGAATGCGTTTTGGTGCGAGCGCTGTCGGGGAGTAGTTGGAAGGTTTGGTGTGTTGGACGTTGGAGGTTCCTTTACCAGTACAGGATGCAATGACATTTGGAAGACGAGCTAAGCTTCCTGTTTTTGTTGGAGTGGATCCAAGGGCATCACTCGAGATGAGTTGTATTTCCAAATTCATTAGACTCCTGAGGCCTTAAAATTTTCCCTCACTCAGATTTGCATGAAAGGCATTCCTATCCATTGGTTTATGGTGCTTGAAGAAGTGCATCCGAACGTTTCTTGGGCCTTGTTTAAGGAGGAGCTCATGAAAAGATTTAGTGGACTTGAAATTCAAAATCCTTATGAGGAATTGACAACCTTAGACCGAAAAATAACAGTATCGGAATACATCGAGCAGTTCAAGTATTTAGTTTTTTTGGTTCCTCAGCAACCAGAGCAACATATGTTGGATATTTTTTGCATGGATTATGGGAGGATATACAGAGTTACGTGCGCATACATAATCCGGACACTCGACTGCAAGCAATGAGGTTGACAAAACATGTTGAACTTTCTGCCACGAGGGGCGTGGGCATTCAGTATCGTGGGGGAGTTCCTCGAGCTATCAGTAATTTACGTGATGGGAACCCTTGGCAGCCTCCCAATTGGCGGGGTCCACCTCCTCAGGGTGGGACAATGGCGCCACCTGTAGGACAATGATACCACCCGTACATCAAGAAGATAACATAGTGGGAGGTGTGAGACTGGACTTGCTTAAACATCCGAACTCAGGAGGATGAGGAATTCGTTATCTAACGACTCAGGAATTGGAGGATCGGAGAAAATGAGGCTTATGTTTTAGGTTTGGACTTAATTACAACCCATTGCATAAGTGAAATGATTAAAAAATAAGGCTCTTACTTTTAGGGGGGATGATCTTGAGCCGAAGGATAGTGAAACATACTGCACAAATGAGGTACTATAGGAGGCACCGATCAAGCAAGACAGTGCAAAATGTACAATGGTGGAGTACCAGGACTTGGTGGCTTTTTATTTAGCTCGCAACGTTGACAATGGTGAAGTTGCGTCCATGAAGGCGGAGGAATGACTTTGGGAGGCACCGATCAAGCAAGACAATGCGAAATGTACAATGGTGGAGTACCAGGACTTGGTGCCTTTTTATTTAGCTCGCAACGTCGACAATGGTGAAGTTGCGTCCATGAAGGTGGAGGAATGACTTTGGGAAATTCCCATATTGGTTTTGTTGGATAGTGGGGCTACCCATAAATTGGGTGATGGGCACCAGATAAAAACTCAAGGGATGTGCCACCAGTTACCGTTTGTTATAAGATATTTTTTTTCGTAAAATCGATGTTCATGTTCTTGAGCTGGGAGGTCTAGACCTCATTTTGGGGATTGCCTCGGGAAGGTGACGATCAATTTGGGCGAAATGATGATGCGTTTTAGCATTTGGGGCCATAATTATTTCCTCCAGAGAGTTGGTTGTTCCTACTGTAAGAGTTGGTGTCCTAAAACCAATTGGTTGTATTTTGATTACATGAACATTTAATGTATTTAAATATTAAACATCTTATTACATATTGTTCATTGTTCTGCATGACTATGATGTAATAATGTCTTAGAGTATTTGTTGCATTGATAAGGTCACGACAGTTCCCCGCTATGATGAGAACCTTGAAATGCTATAACAATATTTTTAAATATAGTTCTACGACTATGATGAAACACATAGCATGCAGACCGTCAGATGTGAGTACTCGTAAGCAGATGAGACTTCCTCTCATGAAGTTCGCACTTGGTAATCTCCAAGACAGAAGATTATAAGAACAAACCCGCCAGTAGGAATTCCACATGTTTGGGTGTCATAAGATATTTCTATTTACGAGCGTGTGTAATGATTCTTAGACTTTAAGATTATCATTAATATGTGTCACGACTTGCGCACTTTGATTTACTGACGAAAGCCGTCACACAAGCAGTTGACGAGAAGTAGGGTACGTTGGGTGCGTCACGAGTGACATGTTATTAATGGATAAGTCGAGGAAGGATTTGTCCCTTCCATTTATGGAAATTAATATCTCAGCCCTTTGATTGAAATAGAACCGTCGCGCGAAATTTCATAGCCATGGTGTAACGATGAGTTTATTTCAGGTAGTCAAAGAACGACGTATCAAACATAAAAGTTGATGACACTATCATGAAACCTGCTTGATGAAATATTGCAACAAAAAGATTATATTACACAGTGAATGTTCGTATGTGGATGCCGTTGTTGCAACTTTAAGTTCTTTCTTTTGGGTGTCTTGACCCGTTGCTAGACAATACTCTTGGATTTTAGGCAAACCTGCCTAATGCCAACGAGAAAGAATCCTAGAGGGTCACACACTAAGTGTTTCTGGTGGTCTCGGTTAAATTCTATTTGAATTTAATTAATAAATATTATTCTCAAGACAATGGAATAATTTTATTCAAGTTAAAATAATTCTATAAATTAAATAAATATTTATTCACTAGATTGTGGATAAAATATATTTATTTATTTTATTGAACATTTAATAAATATTTATTTACTAGTTTGTAAATAAAATATTTATTTAAGAGAATAAATTATTTATTTATTTATTCGGGTGTTCAATAAATGGAAGTGAAGTTCGAGAGGACCAATGCCGGTCCGGTAGTAAAATAATTATTTGCAAGACGATAAATAATTATTTCACTAGTTGACACAAATTAATATAACACTGCTATTATTTTGTGACGTGAAATTTTATTTATAGTTCTGTTTTGCGCAAGTTGGCGCACCATAAATAATGACGCGATATTATTATTAATAACATGAGTTTTCTCTAAGGTTATGAATGTATTTAATTGATGTTACGCAATTAAATATTGTAACTGAAGCCCCATGTCAATAAATACACATACGTCTATTGTGCCATGTACCGAACCGCACACCCGGTGAATTGAGAATTGTTGAGCTAAACAATTTCTCTCTCGAATCCTCTTCCCACCCCTCTCAAGAACGAGAGGCGTTCTTCAAGGCTGAATAATTAAGACTCAGATCAGGAATCTGAGTGCTAGAACCACCCCAAGAAGACGTTTTTGGATGTGGAATGAGGTTCGATTGACAGTTCAAGTGCTCGGGTGAGCAGCGAGGCAAAGCTGGCGTGGCCCTGCAGCTAAAATTTTAGCTACGGGCAAGGGCCACGATGCAGCCCTTGGGGGGGGGGCACGTTGCAGCCCATAGGCTGCGCCATGGAGGGCTCCCGTGGGTGGAGGCCTTGTGATGTTGCCTTGAGGGGCCACGACACAAAGGAGGAAGGGGCTGCGAGGTCGACCCTTGTCTTTTGGGGGCCAACTGAATCACGACCGAGGAGGTCACATCGCAGCGTGCCCTGACTAGGAGACCATGACGCAACCCTGAGGGGCCACACCATGACAGGCTGCTTGGGAGGCAGGATCAGGGTGCCCCCCCCCCACCCGGAGGTGGGCTGCGTCGTGGAGCCTTACTCCGTGCTGCAATCGAAAGCCGGGCATGACATTCAGTCAGCTCCTCCCTACTTCCTTCCTTGGATCACCCATGTCGGGGGGGGGGGATGTTTTTTGTGGCGTTTCTGTAGCAAATTCGAGGTACGATCATTGTTCCTTCCTCTGTTCTTCTTCCTCTTTGTAGCCCGTTGATTTTGGTGGGTTTTAGGCTAGAGTTTCAGTGACGATTTCACCAGAGCATGGTGAAATCGTCCTGAATTAATAGGGCTTTTATGTGGCTTGGCGGGAGGGTGTCCCAGGAAGATGATCACACATAGTTTCTAAGCGTTTCATTAGAGGTACGTCACTTGATGAATTTATATAGGGGTTTTGCCTAAATTGGGAGAAATTGGCAATTGATTGGATGCCGATGGTTGTTGAGGTGTGATCTTCATTTCATTGGAAGTTGGAAATGTAAGATTACCAGAATGAGAACATCCGATAACCTTATTTCCGACGATCACATGGAGATGGGGCGACAACAACGGAGTGTAAGTGGACCGGGAGGATGCAAACTGGTGCACAAGAATCATGCCATTATAAGTCCAGTCATTGGAAGATATGCAAGATTTCATATCTACGATATCTTTGGAAAGAGATCAGTCAACCGACTGGGCAAAGTTGAGGCGGTTGATGGTTTTGACCAGACGAAGGGCTCCTCTATTGATCTCAGAGGAGATGGACTTCTGCCTGCATAGATCGGATGACGTTGGCAACTAGAATCATCAGAAGGACTCTGCTATATAAGGCGAGGTGAGTCACTTAGGAAAAACCGATTGATTATGCGATTGTGAGATCAAGATTATTGTAATTTTCCTTTTGATTCTTTGATCAAAGTGAAACATCATTTCCCTGTGGACTAGGGCGTAAGCCTGAACCACATAATCACTTTGTGTTTTTCTTTACCTTTCATGTTTTCTTCTGATTGTTGCTTCTGATAGTTTTGTGCACGTTCTTTCGGTGGGTTTACTTCATAGTGCAGTGACTTGTGTGCATTCATCTTGTAAGTTTCGGGCATCGTATGCGGGGTTCATTCCGGAGCTGTTGCTTTCGCGTGTGCAGTTTTGATGGAGTTGCTTCCGGTGGTCTAATCGAAAGTTGGTCGTGAGCTTAACAAGTGGTATCAAAGCTTGTGATTGGAGTGATTCCAGAGGATCAAGCCCTAGTGAGGGTGTTTCAAAGCTCGATTCAGTAGTATGATTCCACCCTTTGCCTTGTAGGAGATTATTGGTAAGCATTTCCTTACCTCTTGTTTTACGTTGAATGGGAGTAGTGAGGGTTCAATATTTTTGGTGGGATGGCGCTAGACAAGAGCAAGACCCGACTGGAGAAGTTCGACCAAACAAATTTTGGGTTTTGGAAAATACAGATAGAGGATTTTCTTTTGCAGACATACCTTGATCTTTCGTTGACCGGAGCTAAGTTGAAAGTGATGAAAAATGAGAAATGTGAAAGGATGGATAAGAAAGCAGTGGATATGATGTGTATGTCACTTTCCTGGAATGCGATGTTCAACATTCGGGAAATGAAGACCGCATTAGAACTCATCAAGACCTTGACTGACATGTATGAGAAGTCCGACAATAATGAACAAGCTGTTCCTGCCGAGGATACTATTTGACATGCGGATGTCGGAAGGAAGATCTGTGGCTGATCATTTGAATGACTTAATGCAATTTGAAGTCAGATGAAATCAGTAAAGGTAGACTTCCGAGACCCTGTTTTGGCGATGTTGTTACCTTCTTCCCTTCCAGAGTTATGTGACGCAATGGTGGCGAATGTGAGTAATTCCAGCGAAAAGATGGATTTGAAGTTCACGAATGTACGCGACCTGATCTTGAATGAAAAAATTCATCGAGAGGAGATTTATGTATCTTCTGGTAACGCTTACAACACAGAAGGAAGAGGGTGCATTGTTGGACGAAAAAGTCACCGAAAAGGGAAAGGTTGAAGGAGCCGAAATAGGAGTAGCTCGACAGAAGGTGCTCCCCCTATGCTGACATTGTGGAAACAAAGACAACCTTAACAAGGACTATAGTGATCAGTGGGAGAACTCCGAAAGATATACTTTCAGAAGTGGGTCTGCAGACCTTGTGTCAGAGGAAAGGAGTGGTTTGCTTCTAAGTGTTGTCATCTCACTTGAGTCTTGGGCGATAGACTCTGGAGCTTCATTTCATTCAACATCCGAGAGTGAGTATGAAAAGTTACATCTCCGGAATATTCGACAGAGTTCATCTGGCAGATGAGAAAACTCTTGAGATTGTTGGCATGAGAGATGTCTATGCCCGGACAAGGAACAAAAGCATGTTGAACTTGCAAGGTGTGTGACACATTCCCAGATTAAGAACTTAATTTCTGTGTGACAACCTGACGATTCAAGTTTATGTATAATGTTCGTAGATGAAGCATGAAAGATTTCACGTGGCTCTATAGTTGTAGCAAAAGGAGTGAAGGACGAGACCCTGTATCTTACAGGTTCATCGGAAGGAGCGATGCATACCAGAGAAGTTACTTTGGCATGACCATCTAGGCCACCTTAGTGAGAAAGGAATGAAGATTCTAGCTACCAAGAGATTGTTGAAGGCCAAAAGCATGAAGTATGGAATGTGCGAGGATTACGTCCGAACGAAAGAGAAAACGCCAAAGCACTAGAAGTTAGAGTTGGTTCACACAAATGAGTGGGGGTTAGCTTTGGTGCGTTCTCACAGAGCTTCACTCTACTATGTGGCTTTCATCGACGATTCCACATGGAAAGTATGTGTGTACTTTATCAAGCACAAACCTGAGGTGTTTGAAGCTTTCATCTGATTGAGGGCCATGATGGAGAAGGAGGTCAAAAGTATGTTGAAATGCTTACAATCAGATAATGACGGTGAGTATGAAAGCAGGGGATTTTAGAGGTTTTGCTGGCGGAAGGGGATTTGTTTTGAGAAGACCGTGCTAAGGACTCTAGAGCAGAATGGAGTTGCAGAGAGGATGAATAAGACTTTAGTGGAAAAGGTTAGGAGCATGGGGATTCATGCAGGGTTCCCCAATTTTTTTTGGGTGGTGGCAGTGAACTGGGTTGTACACTTAGTGAATCTGAGTCCATCCTCACCCATCACCAAAAACTTTTGGAGAGTTGTTGGTCCAAAAGAAAGGTTGATTTGAACCACCTTAAAGTCTTCGGCGCACTCGCCTATGCCCACATTAATGCCAAGGAACAGGACAAGCTAGATGTTAAATCTTGAGCCTGTTACTTTGTTGCCTATGACAACGAAGAATTTGGATTTCGACTATGGGATAATGATTTTCGGAAAGTCATCAGAAGTTGAGTGTGATCTTCAACGAAGAGATCCCGTGGAAGGATCAGAACCTGGTGATAAATCTAGATGAAAGCAAAGTATCATCGGAAGCTGATGGACGATTAGAAGACGCACATCTTCCGACAAATTCAGGAAGCACGATAGTTCTGGAAACACTAGATTATCCGGTGGAGTTACTAGAAGAAAGGGGCCAAGTTTTGATGGTGTTGCTTAGGCCTGAAGTACCAAAGAGTTCAAGGACTGTTGAAGCTCGAACATTGAAAGTTCACACTCCAAAAGTTGCAGTACCAGAAGGAGTTTGGTTGCAGGGACAAATTCAGCGATCTACCAGAATACTTTGGAGTGCAAAGGTATGAGAATACTTTGCATTTTATACTTCTAATAGATGATGAAGAGCTTGAATGTTCGGAGGAGGCGAGGAGTTTAAAGGATTCAAAATAGTGGGAGTTAGACATGTGAGATGAACTTGAGTCCCTCCATGTGTTCGAAACATGAAAACTGATAGAGAGATCTACTAGGAAGAAGATTCTTTAGAACAAATGGGTTTATTGAATGAAAGAAGAGAAAGATGGTAGGCAGAAGTACAAGGCCATACTAGTTACTAAAGGCTTTCAACAGAAGGAGTCACTACTACAAAACTGGGTTTATCCAACACTAGGGTTTTAACAACGCTAGCTAAAAGTGATGTTAAAATCCCTTTTTGTTGGCGCTATAAAAAGCGCTGTTAAAGGGGGTTTTAAATGTTTTTTTAGCATTGTTAAGGGGAGCCTTTATCAACGCTTGTAAAAAATCGCTGATAAAGGGTATATTTAAAAAAAATTACATTTCATTAAAAATAATATATTAATATATTAATATATTAATATATTAATATATTAATATATTTATATTGATATAAATATAATATATATATATTTTAAATATGTTTTAGATAAGGCTAAATAGACATTTACACATAATATATAAGATATTTAGTGAAAATGACTTGTAAAATAATTATAAAATATTTTTAATTAATAATTTTCTAATTATTATCAAGCAATATTAATTTAATAACAATATGAAGATAATAAAAACCAAAAAATTAATTAAAGATCTAAAATAAGTTGAAAACATAACTCGAACTTCAAACAACCATAATTTTTGACCCGAATGTCCGTTCGGGCTCTATCATATATCAAATCGAAGCTCGTGACGAGCTCTACATCGTGTTGACCAGGGGGCTCAATCACTATTTTTTCGAGGCTAAAAGAGGTCTCGAATGCCTCCAAAACTGAGTTTTTAGTCGGGGTATCTCAATTTTTTAACATTTATAGAATTTCAGCCTCATTTAAGGGGGGTTTTCGCCCCTTTTCAGTGGAGACTGAATTTATTCATGAGACTTACCTTCATATTGATATTCTGCTTTTGAAATTTTATCATTCTTTATATTGTACTGTTATTTATAATTAAATATATAACAATATATACATATTTTTTTATATATTCATAAATTAAAATTTAATTTTATAAATAAATATTTAAACATTTTTTTAAAAAGATGATGCCTTGGTCAAGGGACTAAGACATAAAATATATAAATAATACAAAAACAAATTACAGAAGTCTGAAAGAGAGGAATTTATTACAATCTTTTTCATGCAAAGGGGTGAGCTCAGGTGGAAGGCACTCTATCCACGTGTCTTCTTTGTCCACTCCTTTGTTGGCAAGGCCATCCACGACTCTGTTCGCCCCTCGATAGGCATGGGTGATTATATGATTGATCTTTGACATATGCTGGAGGCAACCAATCCATCTAGCCGTGAGTGTCCATGAAAGATGAAATACTCAATGTCGAAGGGCCTGCACAATAGTAGTTGAATCGCTTTCGATCCAAACCTTGCTCCATCTTTTTTGAACAATGAGCTCCACGACAATAACGACGCTGTATTGACAAACAGATATGTATTTATCTATATATTCTAATATATGTATATAAATATTAATATATAATACATGTAAATAAATATAAATGTATAATTATATTTATAGATGCACACATATATATATAAATATATATATATGTATGTTTGTATGTATTTATAAACACATACACACATAAAATATATTTTATTTATGTATTTATATATATATATAAACATATATATAAACATATATTTAAACATATATATAAACATATATATAAACATATATATATATATATAAACATATATATATATATATAAACATATATATATAAATATATAGATATATCATAAAATGTAAAACAAAACAATATAGGGGGGTGGAAAATGTGTTGGTGTATAAGCTAGAGGTCTCAGGTTCGAAACTCGTTGGAGGTAGGGGCGCACACGAGGGGGGGGGGAGTGCTGATGAAAAGGTGGAGCATGAACAAAAAAATTTATCCCCTTTATCAGTAGAGACTTTATCGACGCTTTTTACGAGTGCTGTTAAAGCTAACTTTTTAACATCACTCACATTATTAGCGCTTTTATATCACTGATAAAGCCCTTTTACTAGCGTTGTTAAAAGCCCGATTTGTAGTAGTGAATGAGTGAATTTCTCTTAAATCTTTTCTCTGATAGTTAAGCATACACCTATCCGAACAATGTTAAGTATGATTGCATCAGAAGACCTTTATCTGGAGTAGATGGACATGAAGACATCATTCATTCACAGAGATTTAGATGAAGAGATCTATATGGAGCAACCGACTGATTTTCAGGATCAATGGAATCGGGAACTTGCGTGTAAGCTCAAACGTAGCCTTTACAGTTTGAAGCAAGCACCAAGGTGTTAGAATCAAAAGTTCAACGATTTCATGATGGAACATAAGATCGTTCAGAACAATGCTGATCATTGCTGTTATCAGATTGTGTTTGATGATGAGAGTTTCATCATCATTCTTCTTTATGTGGATGACATGTTGATAGTGGGTCCAATGAAAGAAAGGACCGATGAGTTAAATGTTATAAAAGTGGGGGGGGGGGGGGGGCTTAGACCCAACTTGAAAAGTATATTTCGATTACCGAATCATGTATACAGAGTGTTTGCATGATGAATTCTTACCATAATAGTGTCGACATTTATGCGTCGACTATTTACATGGGAATGCCCTTAGATTATTTGTCGTATCAATAAGTTATAACATTTCTCAGCTATAATGAGAACCTCGAGATACTATGACATTAATCTTTAACATATATCATATGGTTTAGATACATCATTCTTCTTTATGTGGATGCCATGTTGATAGTGGGTCCGATGAAAGAAAGGACCGATGAGTTAAATGTTATAAAAGTGGGGGGCCTTAGACCCAACTTGAAAAGTATATTTCGATTACCGAATCATGTATACAGAGTGTTTGCATGATGAATTCTTACTATAATAGTGTCGACATTTATGCGTCGACTATTTACATGGGAATGCCCTTGGATTATTTGTCGTATCAATAAGTTATAACATTTCTCAGCTATAATGAGAACCTCGAGATACTATGACATTAATTTTTAACATATATCATATGGTTTAGATACATCATATTGACCGGATACAAATGATGTCTGACTATCGGGTGCTGGGGGCTCATAAGTATTGAAACTTCTTCTCATGAAGTTCACACTTAATGATCTCAAATAGTGGAGATCATGATGACTGATCCGCTAATAGGAACACCACATGCTTTGGGTGTCATTGATAGTTCCTATTCGCTAACACAACTACTAGTCTCTCGATTTGATATCATTATTAGTGTGTCATTAGATTACGTGCTTTGATGCAAGACAAAAACCATGCATTTGTGTTGCGGTGAGGTAGTTTGTGTTGAGTGCGTCATTAGTGGTATGCCATTGATTCAATGATCAAAATAGTTTTTGCCACTTTCGAAAGGATGAGATGTCTCGGGCCCAGTTGATCAGGATGATAATACCTTTATTAAATCCATGACCATGGTGATTACAGGTAAGTTCCACTACAGATTTGGGTTTATTCAGCACTAGCAAAAAGCACCGATAAATGTTTCTTTTATCAGCGCTAAAAAAAATGCCGATAAAGGATACTTTTTATCAGCGTTAAAAAAAACGTTATAAAATAACACTATTATCAACGATTTTTTTAGCAATAATAAGGGGCTTCCTTTATCAACACTAATAAAGGGTCCCTTTATCAATATTTTTTTGTAGTGCTGATAAAGGATATCCTTTATCAGCGTATTTTCTAGTACAAATAAATGTTTTCTTTATCATCGTTAGTTAAAGTGCTGATAAAACTAGTGTGTGAGTTCCACATCGAACTTGCAGACGATTGACCACTTCTTTTTATATCATTTCACGACACTAGAACACCAGAAGCCTACTGTGGGGATGAGCTCCCACATACATTTATATCAATCTATTTATTTATAATTATATACATTTAAATATTTTAATTATATTAATTATACAAGTCTTTATCATTATTTTTTAGCGTTGATAAAGATATATGTTTATTAGCGCTAAAAAAACGTTGATAAAGAAATTTTTTATCAATGCTTATTATTTTAGCGCTGATAAAGCCATCTTTATCAGCGTTTTTTGGAAGTGTTGATAAAACCCTTCTCGGTTTTTTAAATATGTAGAAGTATAAGAGAGGTGAGACCCAACACCCAAGATGCCTCTCTAAGGGAGGTCTCATACAGGCGGGTCGGTCGACGAGGCGCTGAGAAAGCCGCACAGGTGGGGTCAAATGATGAGGCCCCAGGAAAGCGGCGCTGGCGGGGCGGGTCGACGGAGTGCCGAGAAAGACAAACGAGGTCGGTCGATTGGATGCCAGGAAAGCCGTGTTGGACCGACACAGTACTACTGGGTGGAGGGCCAACAATGAGGCAAGGGGTTCTGCCTCGCAGGAGAGCCGATAATGGGGACAACAGAAGCCGAGTGAGGGGGTTTGAGGAGACCATCAAGCGGAAGAGGCCGACGAAAGGGTGACAACAGATTCCGTAGGAGGTGCCGACGGATGAGCATCACAGGAGGATGATCGAGGGCGGTGAGACGCGATGGCAAACCCCAAAGGAACTGTTGCATTTCCGGCCATAGATGCAAACATTAGTGAAAGCGCGACCGATTGTCGCCTATCGATCGTTCAAGGTTCTGGTGCTCTGCTAATGTGTATAGCATCACTCGGGTCGAATCCTCAACGATGATACTTTTTAATAGTCGGTTGTTTTTAGTTGATTGTATTTTGATTGGAGAGATTTGTTTGCAGAGCTTAATTGAAATGATTGATTGATTAAGATTGATTTAACAATTTGATAAATATTGGGGTGACTTCATCAATAGGTAGTTAAGCTTGTGATATCCTTGAGCTTTGCTTTATATTGCATTAAATTAACACCCATGTCATAAGTTGACGTTGATTGGAATTACTAAGTGTTAAGGCTTTAATCCAAGCCTTAACTTAACTAGGATTCTAATCTCAATCAGTACTTGATTGTGGTAGTGTATTTATGGTTCCAATAATCCATGAAATCCATACGTTAAACAAAATATGTCATTAATCCATGACATGTTAAGTCCAACATACACAATGTTAAATTAAAGAATACTCATCGAACAAATACTCTCAATCACTTAATATCCCTAAATTTTAACTCACCTCAATGGTAGATTTATTCAGCCATTAAGATGATTATAAATCTGGTTTATTATGTTTATTATGATGATGAGTTAATAAGAGAAGAAAAAGAATGGGATAAGAAGAGTTGTGCGCCGAACACACACACACAAACGATGATGAGAATTAAAAATAACATTTCGATTGAATGAGGAAGCAAAAGAAGGGAATGATTCTTAACATGATTTAAGAAATTTAAAGAACATTAATATTTCAAAACAGAGGGTAGATGATAATAAGAGTTAATGAGAAATGTACTTGCATAAACATAATTACAAAACAAAGACTTACAAGATTACAACAAAGAAGAACGCAAAAGTAAATGAAAACAAAGAGAGGAGGAAAGGTCTCTCAAGTGAAAACTTGCGTATGACGGGTCCTCCCAAGCATTTGGCAAGGCTTTGGTCGTGCCAATATATACCCATTTCTTCTGAAATGCCAATCACATGCAAGGAGAAGAGGGGGTTGTATTTATAGCCAAAGGAGGTGGATAGTTTGCATTTCAAATCTGCCCCTCCAATTGCATCGCCAATTTGGCCATCCAGACAGCTGAATCTGGAGATGATCTCTTCTTCCAAGTTGTAGATATTGATGTGTACTATCATCCCTCAAAATTTGGCGGCCGTTGGACTTTTGTAGCCAAAGTTATGGCAGTTGGAGTAAATAATTGTAATCTGTCCATTTCAATCCATACTTTTCAGAAGGTCAAAATGTGAATGCGTTTTTGAACAGGAAGATGCCCTCAAATAAAAATAGGTTCTTCTATCAAGTTGGCTGCACATATATTAGCTTTCACACTGCAAAATCCCAGCTTGATTTGATGATTAGATCATGAGTAATGTCATGAATAATGTTCGAATTTTAATTCCCGGCCATAATGGTGGGCTGGACTTCAAAGAATCAGTTGGGCCCCTTGTTCTTATAGTTGGACCTTCAAAATTTTATCCATGAATCCTTTGGATAATAAAAAACATATGGTGGAGTTTCATAAAATTTGGGTTTCAGGATTTAGACTAGGGCTGGTCTAGTTTCTTCACAGATTCTTTGGGTCTTATTGTGTGGACCATATGACCCTCCAAATCGACGGTTTGGCTAAAAGTTTCTTCTAATTAAATGTTGTAATTTGAGCAAGGAACACTGCAAAACAAGAATCATGCAATTTGGATAAGTAGGGTGAAAGTTATTATTAAAACATTAAACAGACTTGAATCTGGATGAATTCAAATAGTGTTCTAAAATTATATTTAATATTTCACACAAATTATGCACATTTCATATAATATCAGTAAAGGGAGTATATAATAAATTATGAAAATATCAATAACATCAACTCCCCCACACTTAGTCTTGTGCATGTCCTCATGTGCAATAAATATAAAAACATAACAAAATCATTTTTACTCACCAACAAATATTAAAATTTTGTTTTCTCCAATCAGAGGAGGTTTATACAATTTCACCCATTCATATTGAATTCCACCACAAGTTACAAAAACAATGTTTCAAAAACAATTCATTTTTTCATGCTCAAATTTAGAAATGAAAAATGGTGGCACACAAAACTTACTCCTCTCAAGATGATAAAATTAATTTATGGAGTTTCACTCATTCACCAACCAAAACTGAAAATCTTAGAGTTTGTAAGAGCTCTCAGCTTCCACTCTCTATCCTAAAGTGCTCAAAAATCAAGAGGTCTTTTTAGGAGTTTTTCTGTGGCTATGAGACGGTAGGAAGATGATATCCAAAAGATAGGAAAAGGGGGTAAAACACCAACATGGAAAAAGCAATGCACATTTTTTTTTGAAATGAGACATGAAAGGAAATGGAAACACATATTTATGAGGGAATGAAAATGTGAAATAAGACATAAAAGAGGAAGGAAATTTGAAGTGGATGAGAAGATGAAATATTTACAAACCACGAAACTTCTCCTAATGACATAAGTGTTCTTTTTTTTTTTTGCATTTTTCGAAAGTTGAACTTGAAATAGATTCACACTCATCTCCCAACCCATGATTGATCTCATCACGATACTAATTATAATAGTTATAACAATATCAAAGGTTGAGGAAGAGTGAGTTTTGACTCACCCAAGACACAACCCATTCTTATTTTCATTTTTTTGTTTTTTTGTTTTTTTGAACACTTCAATATCATTTGTACAAGATAAACATATATACATTCTCAAACCCCACTGAAGGACAACCTCTCCCCCATACTTAAATTGATGCTTGCCCTCAAGTATATGATAACATGGTGAAAATCAATAAAAGGGTACCCAAAATGAAATCCATTCCCCACACACTTAAATTTCAAAAAAATTATGCAATGAAAATCCATGTTGATATTGGGTGAGATAAGGTATTTGGCTTGTAATGTGGCTATCAAAGTAAAAGTTTTCATAGACTTGAAGGAGCTTTCAAAAGGAGGATTAATATATGGGTAATGAGAAGATATTTGGCTATTGTGATTCTCATGAGGTTCAAAAAATGCCTATATCATATTAATGCACACCAAAGTTGGAAATTCAGCTTTAAGGTCCACGAACTCAAGATTCACAAATGAGGGTGAAAAACACACATTTTGAAAAGATGGTCATAGGTGATTTTGACGTGAAAGCAAATGTTGTTGCTCATGGGTGAAGAAAATCATTTTCCAAATAAAAAATTAAGCATTCAAAATTTGTGGGTTTTGACACTATTTTTTATCCAAATTTATGAAGAAACTACAAAATTTTTGAGATGAAACTATGTTCTTTGACTCTCTAAAATGGTTGGGCAAAATTTAAAAATTGGAAGGTGAGTAATTATGACTCTTGATTTTTCATTTTTTAAATGTTTTTTTTTTGTTTTTTTGTTTTTTAGGTTTTTTTTAGTTTTTTATAGACACCCACACAAAAGAGAAAAAGTAAATAAAAAAGTGTGATGAGGAAAGTGGTAAAAAACAAAATGAGAATGATGGAGGAAGAATAAGAGAGAGAGAGATATAGGGGGCGAGGGAGGGAGGGGGAGGGAGGGGGGGGGGGGAGTTAAAGGGAAAGAGGTGCCCCTGGTTTAGATTTGGTGGGTTGCCATCTCTATCCAGTGGTGGGTCAACTGCAGAAGTTGGGGATCCGATGGAAGTCGATGTGGTTCTAGGATTGTGTGTCCTCTCATAGTGATGCTTTAACCGATGTCCACTAACTGTGAATGTCCTTTTTGAAGAGGGGTTTTGGACTTACACTGCACCAAATGAGTAAACATTAGTAATTACAAAAGGACCTTCCTAACGAGAATTAAGCTTACCTGGGTGAAGCTGAAATCGAGAGTTGAAGAGCAATACCTTTTCACGTTTATGGAATACCTTTCGCAGGATGTGTTTGTAATGAAGTACCTTAGATTTTTCTTTGTACAGATTGGAATTATCATAGGAATCAAGTCAAAGATCCTCCAGTTCAACCAATTGCAACAATCTTTCTTCACCAGATTTTTCACAATCAAAATTACAGATTTTTACAGCCCAAAAAGACTTATGTTGAATTTCAACTGGTAAATGACATGCTTTACAAAAAACTAGCCTAAAAGGAGACATCCCAACAGGTGTTTTATAGGCAGTTCCATAAGCCCAAAGTGTTTCACCAAGTCTTTCAGGCCAGTCTTTTTTGGTGGGTTTTACAATTCTCTCAAGCACTCTTTTCATTTATATATTAGAAAGTTCAGCCATGCCATTTTTTGGGGTGATATGCAGTTGAAGTTTTATATACAACACCATTCTTTTTCAAGAGATTCCATTGTTTTATTACAAAAATGGGTTCCTAAGTCACTTATCAAAGCATATGTTGTGCCACATCGGTGGAAGATGTGTCTTTAGAAACTTACTAATAGTATGTGAATCATCCTTTCTAGTGGGTTTGATCTCGACCCACCTAGAAACATAATCAACTGCAAGAAGATGTATGAGAATCCGTTGGAAGGGGAAAATGATCTCATGAAATCGATGCCCCAAACATCGAAGATCTCACAGAAAATTAAAGGCTTTGGGGCATTTCATTTCTCTTTGAAATTGTGCCAAACTTTTGGCAAGTGGGACATGATTGACATAACTCATTTGAGTCTTTGAAGAGTGATGGCCAGAAGAATTCAAAGTCTAGGACCTTTCGGGAGGACCTTTGTGGTCCAAAGTGGCAACCTCCGGGAAGTGAGTGACAAAATTCTAAGATGGAAGAATGTTCATTTTCATCAACACATCTTCTAATTACCATGTCATCCCCAGTTTTCCAAAGTTTATTATCTTCCCAAAAATAATATTTTGAATCATTTTTCAACTTCATTTTTTGTTCTTTTGAAAAAATTTCAGAAAAAATACCAGCAACCAAGTAGTTTACAATTGGGGCATACCATGGTAACTATGGAGTGAGAGATGGAAGATGCTCAGTGGGGAATTTAGGATCAATGATTTCTGAATGAGAAGAATTAGAAATTCTACTCAAGTGATCAGCCACATGGTTTTCTTTTCTTGGTCTATCTTTGATTTCAAGCTCAAACTCTGGGAGCATTAGGATCCATCTTATTAGCCTCAGTTTGAAATCACTTTTCTTGAGTAAGAACTTTATAGCAGAATGGTCTGTGAAGATGATTATTTTGGCACCTAAGAGATAGAGCTGAAATTTATCTAAGGCAAAAACCACTGCTAAAAGTTCATTTTCAGTGACAATGTAGTGAGATTGAGTTTCATCCAAAGTTTTTGAGGCATAATAGATGGCATGAAGAATTTTTTCTCTTCTTTAACCAAGAACAACCCAAGCGACTCTATCAGAAGCATCACACATCAATTCAAAGGGTAAGGATCAATCTGGGGGTTGGATTATTGGGGCAGATGTAAGAGCAGTTTTGAGTTCAATGAAGACTCTCTTGCAAACCTCATCGAAATGGAAAGTGACATCATTTTGGAGCAACCGAGTGAGTGGGAGGGAAATCCTATTGAAGTTATGGATGAATTGTCGATAGAAACCGACATGGCCGAGGAATGAACGAATGTCTCGAATAGTGGTGGGTTCAGGAAGTGATTGGATCACTTCAATTTTGGCAGGATCAACATCAATACCATCTTTTGAAACTATGTGCCCTAGAACAATCCCATTTGCAACCACGAAGTGACATTTTTCAAAATTTAACACAGGTTGCACTTGACACACTTTTGAAGGACAAGAAAGAGTGAATGCAAGCACGATTCAAATGATTCACCATAAATGGTAAAGTCATCCATGAAGATTTCCATGCAGTGTTCAATGAATTCAGAAAAGATACTCATCATACACTTCTGGAATGTTGCAGGAGCATTGTAAAGGCCAAAAAGCATTCTCCTATATGCATATGTTCCAAAGAGGCAAGTGAATGTAGTCTTTTCTTGGTCCTGAGGTGCGATTGAGATTTGGAAGTAGCCGGTGTATCCCTCAAGAAAGCAATAGTGTGACTTTTCGGCTAATCGTTCTAGCATTTGATCAAGGAATGGAAGAGGGTAGCGATCTTTTTGTGTTTCAACATTCAATTTTCGGTAATCAATGCACATACGCCATTTGTTCTTCACTCGAGTTGTGACTACCTCCCCATGTTCATTTGCGACAACAGTTATCCCACCCTTCTTAGGTATAACTTGAATTGGACTAACCCATTCACTATCAAAAATTGGGTAAATAATACCAGCTCGAAGAAGTTTGGTGATCTCTTCCCTAACTACCTCAAGGATGAGTGGATTGAGTCTTTTTTGTGGTTGTCTAATTAGTTTAGATGATTCCTCAAGATGGATGCGATGCATGCAAAAGGCATGATTGATTCCTGGTATGTCATCTAGGGTCTAACCTAAGGCCTTTTTGTTTTGCTCTAACACCTGAACAAGTTTGGACTCCTCAGTTTCAATAATTGAAGCGGAGATAATGACATGATGAGAGTGATCATGAAAAAGGAATGCATATTTCAGGTGTTCAGAAAGAGGTTTTAGATCAGTATCATCTCTCATTTTTGGGTTAGACAGCTCAGGAATGGAGGAAGGGCTTTCAGTTGCTTCATATTCATTTTCCTTAATATTGTCCAAGGTGGAGCAGTAGAGATTAGAGTTGATGTGAGATTCAAGAGATTTTTCAAGATCCTCTAGATTGATGGAGTCTATGAATGAAAGGTCAACACCAACTTCACCATTTATAACTTTGTTAATCATGGTGCAGATTTTACAAGATCCTTTGTCATTAGAACATGAAGAAAATGATGGATTGAGGTTCAATTGACTCTTAGAAGTGTCCTCGAAAGTATGAATTGAGAATGCAGAGTGATCATCAGATGGGTATCACATGACTTTGAAAATGTTGAACTTGACCAGTTGGTCACCAAATTCCATGGATAAGATGCCTGAATGGACATCAATCTTGGTTCTCGCTGTCATTAGGAATGGTCTTCCTATAATTAGGGGAGATCGAGAAGAGTTCGTCTCATATTCCATGTTGAGGACATAGAAATCAGCAGGGAAGATAAGATCATTCACACGAACAAGGACATCATCGATTATACCCTCAGGACTAGCAGTGCTTCATTGGCCAATTGAATGACAATACCCGTTGGATGTAAGGGACTAATGCCATGGTTGGAGAAGATGGATTTTGGCATGACATTAATTGAGGCTCCTAGGTCTATGAGTGCATCATCAAAGTTGGAACTTCCAATTTGGTATGGAACCGTAAAGGTTCCTGGATCTTTGTACTTTATGGGAATAGACTGTTGGGTGGAAACATTTTTGAAGGTCATAAGTTGCCTCTTGTGGGTGCACAATTCCTTAAGAAACTTGGCATACTTAGGGATTTGTTTTATGACATTTAAGAGGGGAATGTTGATTTCAACATGTCTAAACATGTCGAGCATTTCAGGATCGGGTTCAAAGGACTTCTTTGGCTTAGAAACGGCTTGAGGAAAAGGAATTAGGTTCCTAAGTGGAATGGAAAGAGACGAAAGAATGGATTCAGATTCCTTTTCGAGTTTCTTTTTCTTTTCATTTTCTAGGTCAACATTTAAAGGGGGGTTGGAGGACTTATCTTGAGGCATATCAATTTGCTCCCCCGATCTAAGTGCAATTGCACTTACATTACCCTTAGGGTTGGGTAATGGTTGAGTTGAGAGTTCAGAAGAATTTGATTGTTGTTGCTGGCTCAAGTGAGATGCAAGTTGATCAATTTGAGTTTCAATGTTTTTGAGGCTGGAACGGGTGAAGGAGGCAAGATCTTCCACTGCACTTTCCCATGGTTGCTTAAAAGAAGAGGCTTGTCCTGAATTGGGATCATATTGATTTTGGTTCTTGGGAAAGCGATTGTATTGGTTTGAGAATTGAGAATGCTCACTAGGATAGTGGAATCCAGGAGGAGGATTGTTCCTTTGAGGTTGAGGAACAAAAGGATAAGGTTGTTGACTATATTAGAATTGGTTTGAGTTTTTGAGGATGGAATTGATGGGGATGAGAAATGGATTACCATACCTCAAGCCTTGGTTGAAGGTAGAAGAGAAGGGCTCGGGGTGGGGTTGATTGAAGTTTCTAATGAACTGACCTGGTTGTTGAGGGTTGGTGTTCCTCTAAGCATATGCAGCATTGAGCTTCATTGGTCCGGATGAATCAGAGGGATCATCTTGAAGTTGTGGACATGTGTCAGTTGGATGAGATGAGGAGCTACAAATTCCACAGTTCTTGATAGGTCCAAGGAACAAAGATTGTGGAGAAGATGAGGTTGGGTCTTTGGAAGCCACAACTAGTTGTTGCACATGACTTGTAAGTTCACTCATCCACTCTGTCATCTTGTTCGACTCTATAGATTGATTATCTTGAGCTTATTTGACTTGAGCATGTGCTCGAGTATGGAATTGTTGTGTGTTTGCAACCATGTTACTTATGAGATCTCTTGCAGCTGCATGAGTTTTATCAACAAGAGCATCGCCACTTGCGGCATCAATGAGAGTTCTCTCCATAGCCAATAACCCCTCATAGAAGTATTTGATCAAGAGTTGGTCAAAGATTTGGTGATGTGGGCAGGTTGCAACAAGATTTTTGAACCTCTTCCAATATTCATGAAGTGATTCATTTGAGAATTGACGAATACCACTTATTTCCTATCGGACAAAAGCAGTACGGGAAGCAGAAAAGAATTTCTCTAAAAAGAGTCGCTTCATGTCATTCCATGTGGTTATGGAACCGGGAGGGAGGTAGTAAAGCAATGACTTAGCAGTGTCAGCTAAGGAGAAAGAGAATGCTCAGAGTTTGATTTGTTGCTCAGAAACCCCTTGATGCTTCATGGTAGAGCACACCACTTGTAACTCTTTAAGATGGAGATATGGATCCTCATCGGTTAGCCCGTGGAAATGAGGGAGAAAATGGATCAAACCCAATTTGAGTTCGAAGTCAGCCTCTATGTTTGGATATTGAATACCAAGAGGTTGATAATTCATATCAGGGGCAACAAGTTCTTTAAGTGTTTGTTCCCTAGGATTGACCATATCTAATTCAATTGGTTAAACAAGGACATGTTTTTGAATAAGTTGATTATCTCTTATGTTCCTCCTAAGTTGGCGAAGTGTTCGCTCAATTTCAGGGTCAAACAAATCCGGGGGATTGTTTGGGAGGCTACGAGGCATTCAGAGAGATTTTGGAAGAAAGAGGAAGACAAATTTTTTGTGTGTGTTTTTTTCCGTTTATGATTTTTCTTTGTGTT
The DNA here is from genome assembly GCA_963277665.1 of Viscum album. Taxonomy (NCBI): domain Eukaryota; kingdom Viridiplantae; phylum Streptophyta; class Magnoliopsida; order Santalales; family Viscaceae; genus Viscum; species Viscum album. The sequence goes on from OY728166.1 coordinate 704,701,022, forward strand.
TTTTTTCAATTAATTTTTTAAAATTTTGTTTTTTTTTGTTTTTTTACAAAAATCAGAAACTAACGACTACTTAATTGCATCACCCCCGACAACGACGCCATTTGAAAGTATGGCCGATTGTCGCCTATCAACACTCTGGTCGAATTCTCAGCGATGATATTTTAATAGTTGATTGTTTTTAGTTGATTGTATTTTGATTGGATGGATTTGTTTGCAGAGCTTAGTTGAAATGATTGATTGATTAAGATTGATTTCACAATTTGATAAATATTGGGGTGAGTTCATCAATAGGTAGTTAAGCTTGTGATATCCTTGAGCCTTACTTTATATTGCATTAAATTAACACCCATGTCACAAGTTGACGTTGATTGAAATTCCTAAGTGTTATGACTTTAATCCAAGCCTTAACTAGGATTCTAATCTCAATCAGTACTTGATTGTGGTAGTGTATTTATGGTTCCAATAATCCATGTAATCCATACATTAAACAAAATACGTCATTAATCCATGACTTGTTAAGTGCAACATACACAATGTTAAATTAAAGAATACTCATCGAGCAAATACTCTCAATCACTTAACATCCCTAAATTTTAACTCACCCCAATGGTAGATTTACTCATCCATTAAGATGATTATAAATATGGTTTATTATGTTTATGATGATGAGTTAATAAGAGAAGAAAAAGAATGAGATAAGAAAAGAGTTGTGCGTTGAACACACACACACCAAAGTAAATGAAAACAAAGAGAGGAGAAAAGGTCTCTCAAGTGAAAACTTGAGTATGGAAGGTCCTCCCAAGCCTTTGTCAAAGCTTTGACCGTGCCAATATATGCTCCTCTCTTTCGAAATGCCAACCACATGCAAGGAGAAGATGAGGTTGTATTTATAGCCCAAGGAGGTGGACAGTTTGCATTCCAAATCTTCCCCTCCACTTGCATCGCCAATTTGGCCATCCAGACAGCTGAATCTCGAGATGATCTCTTATTCCAAGTTGTAGATATTGATGTGTGCTATCATCCCTCAAAATTTGGCGGCTATTGGACTTCTGTAGCCAAATTTATAGCGGTTGGAGTAAACAATTGTAATATGTTCATTTCAATCCATACTTTTCAGAAGGTTGAAATGTGAATGAGTTTTTGAACAGGAAGATGCCCTCAAATAAAAATAGTTTCTTCTATCAAGTTGGCCGCACATATATTTGCTTTTACACTGCAAAATTTGATGACCAGATCATGAGCAATATCATGAATAGTGTCTGGATTTTAATTCCCAGCCAGAATGGTGGTCTGGACTTCAAAAAATCAGTTGGGCCCCTTGTTCTTGTAGTTGGACCTTCAAATTTGTATCCACGATTCCTTTGGACAATCATGAACATATGACAGAGTTTCATAAAATTTGGGCTTTTAGACCAGTAACTCAATCATCATGGCTGATCCAGTTTCTTCACAGATTCTTTGAGTCTTCTTGTGTGAACCATATGACCCTCCAAATAGACAATTTAGCCAAAGGTTCATTCTAATGAAATGTTGTAATTTGAGTAAGGAACCCTACAAAACAAGAATCATGCAATTTGGATAAGTAGGGTGTGATTTATTATTAAAACAATAAACAGACTTGAATCTGGATGAATTCAAATAGTGTTCTAAAATTGTATTTAATATTTAAACATTAATATTTCACACAAATTATGGACATTTCATATAAAATTAGTAAAGAGAGTATATAATAAATAATGAAAATATTAATAACATCAAGTAGCATGACTCCTGACAAACACAAGGAGGAGATCCAGACGCGGCAGACAAGATCTGGCCGAAAAGGTGGGAGCAGCGACCACCAGTGATTTCGGCGAGGGCGTCGTGCAACGAAGGGTGAAAGAGATCGGGATCCCAGTTGGTCGCGCTGTGGTGCACAGATCTGACTGGAACAGGAAGGGGGGGGGAGACACGACTGGGAGGGGGCTGTTGACGGGACGAGGCGCCGTAGTGCAGGGAGAAGCCGACAAGTGATGCACAGGGAAAGGAAAGCTGGGGATCGTCGCACGCACAGGGAGGGTTCCACCAGGAGGAAGCCGCCGCACACACAGGAAGGGTTTCGCCAGGGGGTCGTCGAGCAGTGGACGGGAGAGGCCGGCGTGGAGGTGGGGCTTCTGCAAGAAGGCGTCGATGGGTGGAGGACTGGCGGGGCTCGAGCTGCTGGGAGGGAGGAAAGTCGGTGGGGCTTCTGCAAGAAGGCGTCGATGGGTGGAGGACTGGCGGGGCTCGAGCTGCTGGGAGGGAGGAAAGTCGGTGGGGGGGGGGTGACCGACTAATTCTGCTGGACCTACCGCCCTCCGACGGGGGACAAACGTTGGGAAAGCCTAAGGCGAGATAAAAATGGGAGGAAGAGATCGAGTTAGAGAAACCGTTCTGATATCATGTAAAAGTATAAGAGAGGAGTGTAATTTTGGCCTGGCCCTGCCATGCAAAGAGTCGGGCCGCTGACCACTATTCGGGTCGGGCTGGGCCGGCCCGAACAACCCCATGAGGCGGCCCGAGCCCGGCCTCGGGCCGGCCCAAACCATCGGGTCTGGCTAGGCTTTTTCGGGTCATGCCGGGCTTTTTCGAGTCAAGCCATGGTGGACTTATTATTTTCAAAATAATTGTTTTTTTAATTTTTTTTTATTTAAACATTTTTTAACATTTATTTAAAACGTTTCTTTACATTTATTTTTAAATGCATGTTTTTTGTAAAAACGTTTATTTTATTTTTTATTAACATTTTATAGTGGGTGGATATGTTTTTTTGTCTAAATAGATTTATATATTGTGAATATATATATATATATATATATATATATATATTATTTGCAAATTGTAAAAAAAATAACGAGGGGTGCGCAACTGTCGTGAGTGAGTTTAAAGTCTTATTATTTAAAAGTTTTTCTAACATTTATTTAAAACATTTTTTACATTTATTTTTTTAACTTATTTATAATTTTTTAAGCGTTTGTTAATATTTTTTATTTAAACATTTTTATTTAAACCGTTTTTTAACATCTGTTTAAAACGTTTTTTACATTTATTTTTAAATGATTAATTTAAAACATTTTTGATTTTTTTAAACACATGTTTTTTACAAGTATTTTTTTTAAAACATTTAACTTTTTTTCATATTTTAATGTAAAAAGTATTTTTTAAGTGTCTTTAAAAAAAATTAATTTAAATGTTTGTTTTAAAAAAATTTTAAAGCATTTTTATTTAAACCTTTATTTAAACCATTTTTAACACTTGTTTAAAACGTTTTTTTACATTTATTTTTAGACGTTTAATTTAAAAAGTTTTTTTGAACGCATATTTTTTACATGTATTTTTTTGAACATTTAACACGTTTTATGTAAAAACATTTTACAGTGGGTGGATATGTTATTTTTTCTAAATAGATTTATACATGTTTGTGAATTTATATATATTATGTACAAATTTAAAAAAATTAATGAGTTATTGGGGGGTGCACAGCAGTGGGTGGTGAGTTTAAAGTGTTGTTATTTAAACATTTTTTTATCATTTATTTAAAACATTTTTTACATTTATTTTTTTAACTTATTTATGAAAAGTATTTTTAAGTGTTTGTTTAATTTAAAACATTTTTTTAAACGTTTTTTAATTTTTTTGCAGGGCAAGCCCAACCCGGCCTTGTCTGAACTGAAATTACACCCTTAGCGGGTGCACAGTAGTGGGTGAGTTAATTTTTTTCTGGATAGATTTATATATGTATATATAGTATATATAATATATGCAAGTTTTATCATATTTTAAAAAAATTAATGAGGTTGGGGGACGTGCAAAGACATCATTAGATGAGTGTTATTTTTTTGTTAATATAAAATAAGTTATATAATATTAAATCATTGACACACACACACACATATTATTAATGAATTTTTAAAAGCCACACTTAATTGATATATATTTTTAATAGGTTTATATATAATATTAATGTCTTTGTTTATATATATATATATTATCATATCATTGATATATATATATATATATATATATATTATTAGTAGATTTGTTTTTATATATACATATATATAATATGCAAGTTTCATCATATTTAAAAAAAAATTAGTGAGGTTGGGGGTGTGCACCAACATCATTAGGTGAGTGTGATTTTTTTTATTAATATATAACAAGTTATTATATATATATATAATGTTAAATGATTGATATATATATATATATATATATATATATATATATATATATATAATATGAGAAAATTATAAAAATAATAATTAGGGGTTGGGGGGTGCGTTGTAGTGGGCGAGTTAATTTTTTTTTCTAAATAGATTTATATATGTATATTATATATAATATATGCATGTTGCAACATACTTAAAAAAAATTAATGAAGTTGAGAGACTTGCACGAACATCATTAGGTGAGTGTGTTATTTTTTATTAATATACAAAAGTTATTATTATTATATATATATATATATATAATATTAAATCATTGATATATATATATATATATTAATAGCTTTGTTTATATATATTATATTAAATCATATACATATACACACACGCATATATATATATATATATATATATTATTAATGGATTTTTAAAAGCCACACTTAATTGATATATATTATTAATAGCTTTATATATAATATTAATGGCTTTGTTTATATATATATTATCATATCATTGATATATATATATATATAGATATATATATATATATATATACTATTAGTAGATTTGTTTTTATATATACATATATATAATATGCAAGTTTCATCATTGGCTGAGTGTGTTATTTTTTTATTAATATATAATAAGTTATTATATATATATATAATGTTAAATGATTGATATATATATATATAATATGATAAAATTATAAAAATAATAATTAGGGGTTGGGGGTGCGTCGTAGTGGGTGAGTTAATTTTTTTTCTAAATAAATCTATATATGTATAGTATATATAATATATGCATGTTGCAACATACTTAAAAAAATTAATGAAGTTGAGGGACTTGCACGAATATCATTAGGTGAATGTGTTATTTTTTTATTAATATACAACAAGTTATTATATATATATATAATATTAAATCATTGATATATATATATATATATATATATATTAATAGCTTTGTTTATATATATATATTATATTAAATCATACACACACACACACACACACACACACACACACACATATTATTAATGGATTTTTAAAAACCACACTTAATTGATATATAATATTAATGGCTTTGTTTATATATATACACAATTATATATATAATTATATATTGTTGTATATATATATTTATACACATTATAATTATATATAATAATAATTATATGTATATATATAATATTATTTTTTGTTAATATATAATGATATATGCACATATATATAGAAATACACACACACACACACATATATAGATACATATGTAGATAAATGTATATAATATTATTTTTTGTTAATATATAATGATATATGCACATATATATAGAAATACACACACACACACACACATATATAGATACATATGTAGATAAATATATATGTATACATATACATGTATATATATATGTATGTATATATGTATATATACAGATATATATATATATATATATATCTATATATATATATATAGGTTGGTAATTATTTTACAGGCGCAGCGTTTGGACCAGTTGGTCTAGGCGCAGCCTTGGGAGGTTGTGGTAGGGGGATCGAATCCCTCTACCCGCAATTTCCCCGTTAAAATTTTACAGCAGGCGGGCTTCGCGCGGGCCGGGTTTTTTCGGGTCGGCCCGGCCTGGCCCGCGGGCCTTCTTGGAAAGGCCCAGGCCCGATCCACTGAACCTACAGCCTGAGCCCGTCCTGGCCCGATGCGAGCTTTGCCGGGCCGGCCCGCTCGGACTTTTGGGCCGGGCCTATCGGGCTTTCAGGCCACTGAGCCAAAATTACACCCTTAAAGAGAGGTGAGACCCAACACCCAAGATGCCTCTCTAAGGGAGGTCTTGAAGTTATTTTATAATGAATAATAAAGACCACATAAGACCACAAGTTCGATGTGGGACACAAACTCCAACAAAATAGAACCCTAATCGAACCGATTTCCCTCACGCCGTTCAAGCCCTCATAGAAGTTTAGCTCTGCCGCCGCTCCCCCTCGACCTTCTCTCAGACGAATCAACTCTCAAATTTAAGGCATGTTTTTATTTCTCATCCTATCACGTTTATCAGTGGTGTTGATCACCTCTCCCGCACATACCTGGTCCAAACCACATTATTATTTCTCCTTCATTTCTTGCTTTCTATCGCCTCGCCTCCCCGCTATCGCTGTCTGCAGCCCGGGCCGACCACCCACTATCGTGAAGTAGCCCTCCGGTGACCACCCTTTCCCCATTTTCCACTCTCTCGGTTGACCGATGCAATAATCCCCCTCTCCCTTCCTAACCGCCTCATCGCCATCAGTGTCTCAACTTTTTGTTGAATGGGTTGTTTTGTACGCTAGGTGTGGGAGATTGGCTTGAAGATTTTACCATTTCACATTAGGTATTAGGTTCAAGATTTTACCATTTAACATATAATTTTCTCCAAATTATTATTATACGGTTTAAGGTTTTTTATAAGGGCGATGTCCTGTGATGATTATGATAGAAAAAGTATAAGTAAATCGATTTATAGATGTGATATGAAGTGTGTATTCGTTACTCTTCTTAATAATTTGAGATAAATGTGTGATAAATAGAAATCATATTGATTTAATTGCTATTTTATTTAAACTTATTTCAATTATTTAGATATTAGAGACTCATGAATTAAATTGAAATTGTCTAATTATAATCTATTTATCAAAGTGTTTTAGAGTGTTCTATATCTTTTTGTATTAGAATAAGACTCCTAGGATTGAAGGTGTTGCGAGTTTTTCTTTGTTAATATACAAGTTGAGACAATGATTTTTCAGATTCATTTTTTTATTTAGTTACCTTAAATATGAGGGGTGGACAAGGAAAAATTTAGTAATGGTTTGAGGTGTGTGGGTATGTATAAGTTTCATCTTCTTATTTATAACATTATTTATTTTGATTAAGCCATGTACATATTATTATTATTATTTTAATCTATTGTGTATCATTAGGAATGGTTTGAGTGCCATCCATAAAAAGTTCTAATTTAAAACACATTTATCTCGGACACATACATGATTAAAAGACAGTAGAAGAATTTTATAAACTTTATTATAATCTCCCCTATCCATACATGTGGTATGGATTTTATTAAGAATTAGTATACTCTTTTGGATATATTTGTGAAGGTTTTGACTACTAGATGTGAGAGATAGCTTATAGTGATCTGTGTCATTGTTAGAGGTGGAATCAAAATGTTTTAGATCTCAATGATGTGAAATCCATGCTAAGTGATTTTTTTGGAATGTTTATTAATGGAAAGTATTTGTGGTGTTTTTAAGGAAATTGAATAGAGGTTTTGGATATTGTAGGATATGTTAAATATACCTAAGATTGATAACTCTACTATTTTTGAACTATGAGTTCATTAGTGGGTTATAGTACAGATATATTTGTTGGTATTCCTATAATATATGGTCTAAAATAATCTACAGAAAAAGATAGTAACATGGAATCCAACTTCACTTATGTTGTCAATAACAGTTTCATCCATTCGTTTCATGAAATTACAAGCTCCTTGACCCCGTGTCAAAATTCGATGATTACATGTCCTTGTATGTTCTGAGGAAAGATATTTTTACATAAATTTAAAAAGCCAGGTTACAATTAAATGACAAGCAAGAACAAGAATTTCTAAGGGAAGTCTGCCATCCAAGGAAAAAGAGAGTAACATGGAATCTAACTTCACTTATGTTGTCAACAACAGTTTCATCCATTTGTTTCATGAAATTCCAAGCTCCTTGACCCTGTGTCAAAATCCGGTGATTACATGACCTTGTATGTTCTGATGAAAGATATTTTTACACAAATTTAGAAATCTAGGTTACAATTAAATGGCAAGCAAGAACAAGAATTTCCAAGGAAGTCTTCCATCCAATAATAAATAAATTTTGTTTTCCAACATATTTATTATCATCTTTTTGTCCCACACAACATCAAATCGAGAATCTGGACCAACGACCACATGTTTACCCTAGGTTGTTTCTTTTCATGTCACCTTGTGTAAAATGATAACTTGTCAGGAATCATAATCGATAACATTAAAATGTTGGGTCCTCCTGCTTAAAATTATCTATAACTTTCTCCTTTGAGTATAAATATCTTATGTATATTTATTTATTTTTTATAAAAAATAAATATTTTATGAATCTAATAGGATGAATATGAATTGAAAATGGATGCACTCTAATCGTATGAAAAAAGAGTATGAAGACAGAGTTAAAGAGTTCATCAAGTTTGCAATAGAGCATGCATACGTCCCTTATCAAATCATTTGTCTGTGTTTACGTTGTTGTTATTCTAGACAAATTAATCTGGAAGAGTTGGAATAACATTTGATTTGTCACGGAATAGATCAGAGCTATAAATGTTGGTCTAAACACGAGGAAAAATTGAACGCGCACACCGATTGACATGATACTACGGTTTATGGATCATTTGATATGGATACCAATGTAAATGATGATGAAGATCGTATGAAAGAAATGACAATGATAATTGAAGATGACCTTCGTGATTGTCCAAAGTTATTTGGGAAGTTAAATAGTTGTGCTAAGAGACCATTTTATACCAGTTGTACTAAATACACCACATTATCCGTTGTATTGAAGTTATATAATTTGAAAGCTGACAACGGATAAAGCGACAACAACTTTACAAAACTACTTGGTCTCCTGAATGATATGCTACCAGAAGAAAATAAACTTCTTTGTCGAACATATGTTTTGGAGTTGGTGCCCTAGAATTAATTTTTGTATACTTTATGATAGCATGTATTCATTATTTTGAATATTAATAAACCCATTATCACATTATTATTGTTCTTCTGTGTAACATAGTATGTGATAATGTCTTAAGAGCAGCTGTCGCACTGAAAGGTCATAGCAGTTCTCCGCTATGATGAGAACCCAAAAGTGTCATGACAATTACTTAAATATATGTTCTATAGCCAGATGAAATCATTTGAGGGGCACAAATGATACAGGCTACCAGGGGTGGAGACTCATAGGACTTTGGAGCACATTCTCATAGTGTAGGCCCTTGGTAATATCCAATGTAATATATTTTGAGAACGAGACCCACTAGTAGGAAATCCACATTTATACGTGTCATCGAATGTTCCTATTTACAGACGTGTGTATTGATCTTTAGACTTTAAGATTATTATTAATAAGTATTACAAGTCATGTATTTTGATGCATTGAAAAAAATCATGTCGACATATGTTCGCGGCGAAGTAGGATACGTTGGGTACATCACAAGTAATATTTCATTAATGAATAATGTGAGAAGGGATTTGTCCATTCTGTTCTTTAACAGAAGTTGATATCTCAGACCTTTTGGAAATGATATAGCCTAAATAAATCCATGACCATAGTGTTCTATAGGCAAGTTTGATTTCTGAAAAGTCAAAGAAAGAGACATCGAGCACATAAGTTGATGACACCGTCTTGCAACCTTCTTGATTAGAAATATATTGATAAATGGATTATATTACACAGTAAACATCTGTATGAGGTATTATGCTATTGCAACATTAACTTCTTTATCTATGAGTGTCTTGGTATGTTGCTAGATTTTAACATTGGACTTTAGGCTGCTTCGCCTAATATCACTGAGAAAGAGGTCTAGAAGGTCACACACTAAGTGTATCCAGAATCTCAGTTAAATAATAATATTATTTAACAAGTTGAATAAATATTATTTCTGCATGTGGTTTAGTAATTATTCATGTTTTTTTAATCGTATATATTATCACCAGTTATTTGAGAGAATATTATATGATCAGAATATTTAATAAATATTTACGTGTTATTTAGTGAATATAATATTTATTTATTTATTGGTGAATACTGCAGTCATCTTTATTTATTAAATAAATAGTCATTATTCAAGCCTTGATAAAATTATGGTGGAATGATGGACCAAGTGTAATGGTCTGGTGAGAAATATTATATATTGAATATTATCTGAATAAATAATATTTAATTAAATTAGCGAGTTATAGCGCATGTCAAAAAATAATAACAATAATAATATTATTATAGACATGGGGTTTCGCAGGTGTAACACTCCAAGATTTTAAAAGAAGAAAATTATATTTGATAGCGCAATGGACACACAATACTGAGTTTATCTTGCATTATACGTCACACTCAGTTTAGCTTGTGGTGCACGCAATCCTGAGATTTTTATGATCGATAGCGTATTCAATACGCAACACTAAACTTAAACGAACCATGATATATATTACCACTATAACTATGACATCCCACCTTTTTATAACATAAACTTTCATTACATTACACAAAACTGAGGATCTTTAGGGTTTAGTGTCTCGAAAACCAAGAACATAATACATGAAAACAACATAAAACATTCTTCTTAAACACTTGAAAGGCTTCTCCTTAAGTTCATCCTAGGTTCATTACTGCATCTCATAACCTGAGGACATACATCAAAAGAAAGGGTGAGCAGAAGGCCCAGTAAGGGAAACAAGAGAAACATTTTTCATGTGAACTTGAGATACTTCAATAAGATCATGAAAATAACTTTAAGACATGAGAAAGAAATCATGAGGCATATCATAATAAAAATAACATTTTTCATAACTTGAAGATGTGACTACAACATTTAACATAGACAATCATTTCCGTTTCACCAAGGTCCATCCCCAAGGTGTCATTAAAATCACCAAGGTTATTCACCAAGGCGTCGTTAAAAATGGTCATCTCTAAAATATTAAGTCTTTACCCAATGCATTGGAGCGCTATCAGAGTGCACCCTTAAATTTTTATTTATCATCATGTGAGCCACATATATCATCATCAATCATTTCATAAACAACCCATATAGCATAAAAGAAATGAGTTTAATTTCATAATCATAACGTTTTAAAAACTGCTTTAAAGACATGATCTTTATGTCACTTTAAACCCACGAAAAGGGAAAGCGGGTCTCATGTATGTAAATCCCAGAATTTAAAATAGAAAAACTTGGTATATATGTGAATACCCCTATAGAAGAGAGATCTTTGAGTATTCACTTAATAAAATAAAAGAACTTTAGAAAAAGAGAGAGACATTTTGAGACGGAAATTCTGCAGCATAACAACTATGTTTCGGGGTTTTAGAAAACATTGAAAAGAGAGGAGACATAGGTCAAACATTCATAAATGACCCATAAAATAGTAGATGGGCCGAATATGAAGGATATATGAACATGGTAATGAAATTTGAAGGACATACCATTTGAAATGAAAAACATGGAAGAAAAACAAAAATTAGATTTCTCTTATGAAAATTCGGCAGCCTAACGACGTCACTTAAACTTCAACAAAAATGAATTGACGAGATCAAATAAGGTCTCTCATCATATGAACATAAAATTTCAGTATGATAGATACAGAGATCATACCCCAACATAATAAAAATGAACTTGAAAGACTTGACATGAAAGTAGAACTTTGAAAAATGAGAAGGGTGAAAGAATCCCTTAAAAATTCGGCAGCCTAACGGCGCCACTTAAACATTCTTAAAACGAATTGATGAGAGCAAGAGGGGGTATCTCATCATATGAACATGAATAGGACAATAAGATGAATATAAAAGAACATCCTACAACATAAGAACATGGAGCATAAAAGAAATGACATAAAAGAGAACTTGAAAAGAAAGAGAGAGGTCAGATCCCTTACCTTAAATGTAACTCTTAAAACTCAAAAGGTTGAGACCTTGAGAGTCTTGAGAGCACCTTGGGAGGACTCCTTGGGAGGTAAGGAGACCATAACTTCGTTGAGAATGATTTTGAAGTCGAAAGGATGAGAGAATGACTTGGTATTTATAGGGAAAGTGAGGTGATACTTTAATAATTTCAAGGGACACCTCACAAGTGGTTTTCTTAAAACCATGGGCTCTCCCATGGTATTTCTCATGGAGTTAGGCCACATGGGGCCCCCAATACAATAATTCATCACCTTTGGTCAGCCAAACCTTAAAATATCTCATGACATCCTCATGACACAGTTATGATGTCATTAAACATACCGAAACCCTAAAACTGCATTTTTACTATTCACTGAAAATTCATCTTTCTCAGAAAAAACCCAAAATTTCACCTTAACCAAATATCGATGCTTTGATTACAAATATGAACTCCATTTTATAAAAATAATTTTCTAAATATTTATAATTTAATTTTTAAATAAAAACACTATTCACCAAAAATTCATTTTTTCAGAAAAATCCCCAAAAATTACCATAACATAATATCGATGCTCTGAGTTCAAAAATAAAGTCCATTTTATAAAAATACTTTTCTAAATATTTTTAATTTAATTTTTAATTAAAAAACACTATTCACCCGAAAAAACTAATACTTGACTAATAATTTATGAAACCGTTATTTACCCATTTTATTGAATCACATTACTTAATCTAGGTGTCTAAATTATATTAAAACTTTTTTTAAGTGAGATTACTAATCCATTTGGTCACATTACTAATCCTAAGCCTAAAATCACTATTCATAATTTACTATTCATCAAAAATTAAGTTGATCTTATTAGACTCCAAATTCCTTACTGAACACTTTTGCAGAAGACCATTTTTTGAAAATCATTACACATCATTAATTATTTAAGGTTTACATAAATATTTTAAAATATCATTTTTTTCAAAATTCATCAATAAAATACATCCTAAAATTAACCGAACATTTGAAATTTCACAAACTCCACTAAAGGAAGAAATCTCAATTTATTCATTTCAAAGGATTACATAAGGAAGCTACGGTCTCGTCACATAACCCCTTATAACACCAACATATGACCTAAGTGTAAGGTGTGCTATGGTGAGAGAATCTGAGGGAGGCTCATATAACATTGCCCTAGTAGTAATCTCTACTAACTTGAACTTTTCCCGCAGGCGTTTCCGTTCAAGCTTGACACGCTGGAGTTTGGCTTGGGCTTGGTCCAAAGCGAAGCCCAAAGATGCCACCTCCTTCCCAAGCTCTGATAATTGGGCTTCGTAAGGTTCGAGTCTACTGGATGAAGCCATCAACTCCTCTTTCTGCATTAACCATTAACATCTCTATTAAATCGTTAAGAGTAAGTTAATATACTATTCAAAAAGTTTGGGTCGTTACATTCTTCCCCCCTTAAGAAATTTCGTCCCCGAAATTTTATACTTGAGGCTTAGTCGAAAAGGTGAGGGTAATTTTTATAAGGCCCCAGCCTTAAACCTTACTTAATCTTGAGTTATTACAAGATTACACATTGAGCATCTTTTCGGGTTTAGAGTTTTAGAGAATTAGATCATAAAAATTGCATTACGTTCCACATATAAACAAAGTGGTTACATAAAGATAGTATTCTTCTTTCCCATCAATGGAAACATATTTAAAATAAAACATGGATTCTTTCTTGACACTTCCTTGACACTATCATCATATCATGTACCTTTCCCTTGACCTGTGAAAAACATTTCAAAAAAACTTGGGATGAGCATAAAAAGCTCAGTAAGGGATATAAAAATACGGAAAGGAAACATGGGTACATATATACATAAGAATGAAACCATACTTTACCCATAAAACATAAGTACTTTAACATACCTCATCAAATCATGAATAAATCATAGAAATCATAAGACATAAAGGTAACTTGAGGCATTCATAACATTCGTACGTAGGGAGTAACCCTCTTGGTTACGTTTGGAATACCCATCACAGTATATTCCCTAAATCTCTTCGGAGAAACCTTAACGTTTCACTCCTTCGCGTTACCCAATGCATTGGAGAGCTATATCGGGCTCACCCGCCCTTAGTCTATCACGGAACCACCCGTCTTCATAATAATGCCCAAGAAGCTCAACATAATCGTATCACATAAAATATGCATAAAGGAAACATAACATTTCCACCTTTCAATCACAAGATATCAATACAACACATTGATATAAAAACATTATGAAAACAATTTTCAATACCAAAATAAAAGAAAAGTAAAACATGGTATTTATTTTTCTTTTTTTAAAAAAGGTATGGCTTGTAGAGGAAGCTGAAACTCAAATAATGGTCACGGCGGCGGAGAAGTCGTTGTCGCCACATACGTACGACAAAAACATTCCCTTTTGTCGTTTAGTAAACACTTTGTATAAAAAAGATTCCCTTTGAATAAACGTAAAAGTCAAAGGGGTTTATACACCGTATAAAAGAAGGTTGTGTATAAAACAAAATATGCCTCAATGGAAGGAGATTGAGACGAAGTCCCATACCTCGAGTCCGACTTGACTCGGTCGTTCTTTAATCTCCTGAATAATAAACTCGAGTTAATTTCTACTTGATTAAGAACCTTTTTCAAGTTCATTATTCATTTTATATCACTTATTGCCATGTCATGAACACTATGTAATTATTTAAGTTAATAACGGTCGTTTTAACGATCATTGGTACTTGGGTAAAAAATAAGCCCTTTATAATTACAAGTTGTTCATGTATCCATTATATCTAGAATGGTATTCATGATGTAGATATCATATATGTCATATATATTCAGTACATGCATGCATTTATAATATTACATAATCATTTGGAGGTAAGAAATGAAATGCACCGTTCATGGAGACGGTAAGCCGTACGTACGCATGAACGCTAATTTCATTTCTATTTCGTATTTTATAGAATGGAATCATAATGATATAAAGGTATATTATAATTCCAGTGTAATATCATATATAATATCATAACTCCATCCTTTATACGTCCCACATATGGTATTTAACGAATCAAATCACTTTGAGGGGGCGGTAGTCCGCACTTCCTTAAATGAAGATATCGCGTTTACCCATAATGGAAAACCATAAAGGTATGCCCAAAATGAAAAATACAGAAGCTTAAGGAAAACATAAACATATTATATATCATATATAAATATAGTGACATCTTAATGGCCACCTTTGAAGGTGTTAAAAGAATGTTGAACAATCATCGTTTCGGGAGGCATAAATTCACCATCCACGGAAACAGTATGTCCTTTAACCATTAGATGTAGGTGTGTGTAAGTGTAGCTCGAATCCTTCTTATAACAACATCCTAGTATATTTAAGATACTGGAGTTGTTACAAAATAAATGAATAAAAAGAGTTTAGGGGGTTGGAGAAGCAAAATAAAATAAAAGGACTCAAGTGAAGACATTACCTTAAAATTGGGTAACTCTCTTAGATTTGAGCTCAAAGGCTTCCTTGGGAAGACTTCTGCCCAAAGTAAGGCTTCAAGGAGTAAGAGAGGGAAGTGGAGAGACAAAATGGGCAGGGGTTGGCCGAGCCAAAGGCTTTGGGAGTGTGGGTAAGGAGGTAGAGGTGTGAGCCTTTTATAAGAGCAGAGGAGAGGCACTCTTGGAAAGTAAAGAAAAGTCACTTTATTTTAAAATGGTATTCGGATTTAAGAGGTCCCACATTGATATAATTCGAGAATAAGGTGATAAGGGTTTGAAATACACTCATCCAATAGGTTTTGGACATGTGTAGGTCTTAGATATTACATTATCTTTCCATTTTATTTAAATCGTTAAATAATGAGGTCATCGCTGCATCATCATGATTTCATAAATAATTTAATTTATTTAATGTCTAAAAATTATAAAAAAATACTATGATGTAGGAAATCTTTTTATCTTTCTAATGAATATTTATAGTCAAAAATATGACTTGTATAACCCCATGTAAAAATTGTTTTAGTAAAACATTTAATGTTTGTGTCATTTTTACTTTAACATTAAATAAAAAGTTATTTATGTCATTTCCCAACCAAAGTGGCTCCATGGGATCCCCAAGTTGACCCATGGCTTGTCTTGGTCGGCCATGACACATCCAATAAGGGTATGACATGTGTCAAGCTCATCTCATATTATTAAAACATTATTTTTACCTTAAACAACACTAATTACCTCTAATTGCGATTAAGAACTTAAAAGTTACTATTCACCAAAAAATTATTTTAATCTCATTGAAACACATTTTACTTCTTAATGACAACCATGTATGTCGGATTTTTGAAAATCAAATCACAGAAGTGGCAAAGTTTCATTTAAATGAAAAATCTGTTTTTTTAACTACCACTTAGTGGTTTCACTATTCATCAAAAATTGAAGTTTTTCAGAAAAATACCAAAACTTCACCCTAATCTATATTTGATATTCTGAATTCAAAAATGATGTCTATTTTACAAAATTAAAATCATATAAGTCACATTAATTAATTTAATAATTAATTCCTGTTGTCATGACAGATAACGTGTTTTTATGAAACAATAAGTATCAAAAGATTGACACTAGTTTAAGTCCAATTTCAAAGTGAAATTGATTCCAATGACCACCATTGGATAAAATGGTAAAAATATATTCTAATTTCACTTCAAAACCAATTCAAAAGATAATCTAATCATATA
The DNA here is from genome assembly GCA_963277665.1 of Viscum album. Taxonomy (NCBI): domain Eukaryota; kingdom Viridiplantae; phylum Streptophyta; class Magnoliopsida; order Santalales; family Viscaceae; genus Viscum; species Viscum album. The sequence goes on from OY728166.1 coordinate 704,717,671, forward strand.
AATAAATTAGATTAAAAAGAGGTTTTGAATTAAAATACAACATTTTTCACTATTCATTAAAAAATGAACTTTATCGGAAAAATACCAAAAAATCACACAAAGTAAATTTCAATGTCCCAATCATAATAAATATGTTTATTTTGACAAATATAGATTATAAAATTGTCAAAAGTTTGATTTAAAAAGGGCTTGCCATCAAAAGGCAGTAAAACAATCTTTTAAGAATATTAGTGTATTCCATGCTTAAGATTGTATTTAATCTCATTTTAAGCCTCTAAAAAACTATCTTAATCATTAATATACATAGATAAAAATATTTATTATTCATTACTTATTTGGGATGTTACATCCTTCCCCCCTTTAGAAAATTGCATCCCCGCAATTTATTTACTTATCAAATAAATGAGGGTACTTATCCCTCATTGCATTTTCAGATTCCCATGTTGCCTCTTCCATCATGTTGTTTTTCCACAAAACCTTTACCTGATTAATCACCTTATTCCGTAACACTTGCTCCCTGTGGTCAAGAATCTGGATCGGTTGTTTCTCATAATATAGGTTCTCTTCCAGCTGAACTACCTCTGGACTCAAAACATGAGATGAATCTGGCATATACTTTCTCAACATCGATACGTGAAAAACATTGTGTATCTGAGATAAACTCGGAGGTAAAGCCACTCGGTATGCAACTGATCCAACTCTCTCCAGAATTTCATATGGTCCAATGAACCTTGGACTCAGCTTTCCTTTCTTACCAAATATCATCACACTTTTCCATGGTGATACTTTGAGAAAAACATGATCACCTACCTCAAAAGGGAGATCCTTCCTCCTGTTGTCCGCATAACTCTTCTGCCTGCTCTGAGCTGTTCTCATGTGTTTCTGAATCAGCTGAACTTTTTCTGCCATCTCTTCTACCAATTCTGGTCCCATCAACTTCCTTTCACCCACTTCATCCCAGAAAGCTGGAGTTCGACACCGCTTCCCATATAATGCCTGAAATGGTGCCATCTGTATACTAGAATGAAAACTGTTATTATATGAAAATTCAACCAAAGAAAGATGTTAGTCTCAACTTTCCTGATAATCCATCGAACAAGCTCGTAGCATATCCTCCAAGGTCTGAATTGTTCGTTCTGATTGCCCATCTGATTGAGGATGAAAAACTGTACTAAAATTTAATTCAGTACCCAACGACTTCTGAAGGCCTTTCCAAAAGTTAGAAGTGAACCTGAGATCACGATCAGATACAATGGAGAGGGGAACTCCATGTAACCTGACTATCTCTTTAAGATACAAACGGGAAAGTTAATCTAGGGAAAAAGTATCTCGTATAGCAAGGAAATGAGCAGATTTAGTCAAGCGATCAACAATAACCCAGATTGCATTATTACCTCGAGATGTCTTCGGTAATCCCACAAAAAAGTCCATGGATATATTTTCTCATTTCCACTCTGGAAATGGTAAAGGCTGAAGCATCCCTTTCGGTAACTGCCACCCTGCTTTAACCTGTTGACATGTCAAACACTTCACAGTAAAATCAGCAATATCTCTTTTCATTCCATCCCACCAGTAATACTCCCGCAGATCTCTGTACATCTTAGTACTGCCAGGATGAACTGAAAATGGAGAAATATGAGCTTCACATAACAACTCTCTCTTCAACTGTGAATCACAAGGCACACACAATCTCTTCTCAAATCTCAAAACACAATCACTATCAATGTTGAATTCAGGCAACTTACCTTTCTGAACCAACTCTACCTTTTTCTGAAACTCACTGTCTTGCTTCTGTGCTTGCTTGATTCTGTCTGATAGAGAAGATTTCACTGATACCTGAAACAAAATAGAAGAACATCCTGCGCCAAAAACTTCTATGCCAAAGTTCATCAAATCCTTAACCAAAGGATCACGTTCCAAACGCAACATTGTTAATGAAGCATTACTTTTTCAACTCAAAGCATCAACCAATTTATTTGCTTTTCCCGGATGGTAATGAATTGTACAATCATAATCCTTGATTAATTCCAGCCATCTCCTCTGTCTCATGTTTAACTCTTTCTGAGTGAATATATACTTTAAACTTTTGTGATCATTATATATTTCACACTTTACTCCATACAAATGATGTCTCCAAATTTTTAAAGCGAAAACAACAACAGCTAATTCCAAATCATGTGTAGGGTAATTTACCTCATGAATTTTCAACTGTCGTGAAGCATAAGAAATTACCTGATCATTCTGCATTAGGACGTAACCAAGTCCTTTCAATGAAGTATCACTGTAGATAACAAACTCACCATTCCTGGAAGGTAGTTTCAAAACTGGAGCTTTCACCAATCTTCTTTTCAATTCCTGAAAACAATCATCACATTCTTTTGTCCAGATAAAATTAACACCCTTCCGAGTTAGCTTAGTCATTGGACTAGATAACCGTGAAAAATTTCTAACAAACCTTCGGTAATAGCCTGCCAAACCAAGGAAGCTACGAATCTCAGTTACATTTGTGGGTCTTGGCCAGTCTTCCACAACTTTTGTTTTTACAGGATCAACATTTATCCCATCTTTAGAAACAATGTGACCAAGGAAAGAAATTTGTTGCAACCAAAACTCACACTTGCTGAATTTTCCATACAGTTTCTTTTCTTTTAAGGTTTGCAAGATAACCCTTAAATGTCTTTCATGCTCCTCTTTACTTTTAGAAAACACCAAAATATCATCAATGAAAACCACTACAAACTTATCCAAGAACTCATGGAAAATTCTATTCATTAAGTCCATGAATACAGTAGGTGCATTGGTTAGCCCAAAAGACATTACTACAAATTCATAATGGCCATATCTTGTACGAAACACGGTCTTCGAAACATCTGCTTCCTTTACCTTCAGCTGATGGTACCCCGATCTCAAGTCAATCTTGGAAAAATACTGAGCTCCCTGGAGCTGATCAAACAAATCATCGATATGAGGCAAATGATATTTGTTCTTAACAGTGATGTTATTCAAGGCTCTATAATCAATGCAAAGTCTCATTGAACCATCTTTCTTTTTAACAAATAAAACAGGAGCACCCCATGGTGATGTGCTAGGTCGAATGAAACCTTTCTCTAATAAATCTTGCAATTGCTCCTTCAACTCTAAAAGTTCAATTTGAGCCATTCGATAAGGGGGTTTTGAAATTGGCTTAGCATCAGGAACTAAGTCAACGGTAAACTCAACTTCCCGATCTGGTATTATTCCAGGCAACTCATCAGGAAAAACATCAGGATACTCATTTACCACTGACACATCATTAATATGAACAGTTCCTTTATTTTCAACGATGTGTGCAAGGTAACATTCATTTCCATCTTTTACAAGTTTCTTGGCCTCTTGATAAGTTATCAACAGTAAGGGTTCATTCTTGTACACAAACTGAAAGTATTTCTGAAAAGAAACTTCTTTAGCTCTACAGTCAATCTTAGCATGGTAAATAGAGAGCCAATCCATACCCAGGATAACATCAAACTCTACTAGAGGTAGAACAATAAGGTTTGCAAGTAGGTTTTTCCACATATAAGGATAGGAAGATTCTTATAAATTCTTTTTGCCTCAACATTTCCCCCAGGTGTTTTTACCAAAAGTTCAGGAGTCATTTCTTGAGATGGTATTCCCATTTTACTAGAAAAGGTTTCAGAGATGAAAGAATGTGTGGACCCTGAATCAAATAACATACTGGCATAATCTAAAAAAACAAACAAAGTACCTGATACAACTTCATTTGATGGCTCGACATCTGCTGAAGTAGTTGCAAAGGATTTCACCACCCCTTTCTGCTTGTAGTCTAACTGCTTCCCATCACTCAAGCTCTTTGTCGGACACTCGTTTGCATAGTGACCCATCTCATTGCACTTAAAACATTTCACTAGCTGTAAATCAAATTTGGTCTTACCTTCACCTTGATCTTTTTCAGTGCAATCACGAGCCTTATGTCCCATCTTACCACATCGGTAGCACTTTCCAGAATTCAGAAGACATTCCCCAGCATGCCTTTTTCCACATTTATCACAAACTAGAAACTTAGATTTCTTACCATCAGACTTTTTTGAAGAATTCTTCCCTTTCTCCTGCCACCTTGGTCTCTTCTTCTGCTGGTTGTTATAGAACACTTGATCATCGACAAACTCCATTTCCACCTTCTCAGCACATCGAAAAAGCTTTTCATAACTTTTAAACTCACGAGAAGCTAATGCCCTTCGATATTTTGGATTTAATCCTGAGTAAAAACGATTGATTTTACTATCAAGGTCTCGGATAAAATTTGGAGCATACCTTGCCAATCGAGTGAACCTTTCTTTATAGGTAGCCACTGAGTCTTCCTCTTACCTCAATTCCAAGAATTGCTTTTCCATCCTAAGTCGAACAGCCTTAGGAAAATACTTATCAAGAAACATACCTTTGAATTCATCCCAGTCAAGAGCATCAATCTCATCGGCATCCCTGATATTTTTAACCATAGACCACCACTGATCTGCCTCACCATCCAAACGGTAAATAGCAAGACTAACCTTTTGATTGTCTGAACACCCCATGGCATCGAAAATCTTCTCCAGTGCTTTAATCCACCCTTCAGATAGCACAGGGTCAGATGATCCTCTGAATGATGGGGGATGTTGCCTCATGAAATGTTCCACCACTGACATGTTCCTCTGCGGTTGATCTGGCTGATCTCGTGCATGGATACCACCACCATTTATCACTTGAGTCAACTGCGCCATTACTGCAACAAACTGTTCAGTTCCAATTCCGACCATCTCAGGATGCTGATTCGGAAGGTTATTTCCTTCTGCATGCCTTCCTAGCACTGCTTCCCTGTTTCCTCTGCGGAAAACCATTCTGAACAAACATGTCTTAGATGAAGCAACATGGTAATCTTCAAATACTATATCACTTCAATTTGACCATAAAAAAATATTTTTGGATAATCATTTAATAGAATTTTAACTCCTAAAGTTATCTAAACCGACCTCTGATACCAACTATAAGACCCCAGCCTTAAACCTTACTTAATCTTGAGTTATTACAAGATTACACATTGAGGATCTTTTCGGGTTTAAAGTTTTAGAGAATTAGATCATAAAACTTGCATTACATTCCACATATAAAAAAAGTGGTTACATAAAGATAGTATTATTCTTTCCCATCAATGGAAACATATTTAAAATAAAACATGGATTCTTTCTTGACACTTCCTTGACACTATCATCATATCATGTACCTTTCCCTTGACCTGTTAAAAACATTTCAAAAAAACTTGGGATGAGCATAAAAAGCTCAGTAAGGGATATAAAAATACGGAAAGGAAACATGAGTACATATATACATAAGAATGAAACCATACTTTACCCATAAAACATAAGCACTTTAACATACCTCATCAAATCATGAATAAATCATAGAAATCATAAGACATAAAGGTAACTTGAGGCATTCATAACATTCTTACGTAGGGAGTAACCCTCTTGGTTATGTTTGGAATACCCATCACAGTATATTCCCTAAATCTCTTCGGAGAAACCTTAATGTTTCACTCCTTCGCATTACCCAATGCATTGGAGAGCTATATCGGGCTCACCCGCCCTTAGTCTATCACAGAACCACCCGTCTTCATAATAATGCCCAAGAACCTCAACATAATCGTATCACATAAAACATGCATAAAGGAAACATAACATTTCCACCTTTCAATCACAAGATATCAATACAACACATTGATATAAAAACATTATGAAAACAATTTTCAATACCAAAATAAAAGAAAAGTAAAACATGGTATTTATTTTTCTTTAAAAAAAAGGTATGTCTTGTAGAGGAAGCCGAAACTCAAATAATGGTCACGGCAGCGGAGAAGTCGTTGTCGCCACATACGTACGACAAAAACATTCCCTTTTGTCGTTTAGTAAACGCTTTGTATAAAAAAGATTCCCTTTGAATAAACGTAAAAGTCAAAGGGGTTTATACATCGTATAAAATATGGTTGTATATAAAACAAAATATGCCTCAATGAAAGGAGATTGAGACGAAGTCCCATACCTCGGGTCCGACTTGACTCGGTCATTCTTTAATCTCCTGAATAATAAACTTGAGTTAATTTCTACTTGATTAAGAACCTTTTTCAAGTTTATTATTCCTTTTATATCACTTATTGCCATGTCATGAACACTATGTAATTATTTAAGTTAATAACGGTCGTTTTAACGATCATTGGTACTTGGGTAAAAAATAATCCCTTTATAATTACAAGTTGTTCATGTATCCATTATATCTAGAATGGTATTCATGATGTAGATATCATATATGTCATATATATCCAGTACATGCATGCATTTATAATATTACATAATCATTTAGAGGTAAGAAATGAAATGCACCGTTCATGGAGACGGTAAGCCGTACGTACGCATGAACGCTACTTTCATTTCTATTTCGTATTTTATAGAATGGAATCATAATGATATAAAGGTATATTATAATTACAGTGTAATATCATATATAATATCATAAATCCATCCTTTATATGTCCCACATATGGTATTTAACGAATCAAATCACTTTGAGGGGGCGGTAGTCCGCACTTCCTTAAATGAAGATATCGCGTTTACCCATAATGGAAACCATAAAGGTATGCCCAAAATGAAAAATACAGAAGCTTAAGGAAAACATAAACATATTATATATCATATATAAATATAGTGACATATTAATGGCCACCTTTGAAGGTGTTAAAATAATGTTGAACAATCATCATTTCGGGAGGCATAAATTCACCATTCACGGAAACAGTATGTCCTTTAACCATTAGATGTAGGTGTGTGTAAGTGTAGCTCGAATCTTTCTTATAACAACATCCTAGTATATTGAAGATACTGGAGTTGTTACAAAAGAAATGAATAAAAAGAGTTTAGGGGGTTGGAGAAGCAAAATAAAATAAAAGGACTCAAGTGAAGACATTACCTTAAAATCGGGTAACTCTCTTAGATTTGAGCTCAAAGGCTTCCTTGGGAAGACTTCTGCCCAAAGTGAGGCTTCAAGGAGTAAGAGAGGGAAGTGGAGAGACAAAATGGGCAGGGGTTGGCCGAGCCAAAGGCTTTGGGAGTGTGGGTAAGGAGGTAGAGGTGAGGGCCTTTTATAAGAGGAGAGGAGAGACATTCTTGGAAAGTAAAGAAAAGTCACTTTATTTTAAAATGGTATTCGGATTTAAGAGGTCACACATTGATATAATTTGAGGATAAGGTGATAAGGGTTCGAAATCCCCTCATCCAATAGGTTTTGGACATGTGTAGGTATTAGATATTACATTATCTTTCCATTTTATTTAAATCCTTAAATAATGAGGTCATCGCTGCATCATCATGATGTCATAAATAATTTAATTTATTTAATGTCTAAAAATTATAAAAAAAATACTATGATGTAGGAAATATTTTTAGCTTTCCAATGACTATTTATAGTAAAAAATATGACTTGTATAACCCCATGTAAAAATTGTTTTAATAAAACATTTCATGTTTGTGTCATTTTTACTTTAACATTAAATAAAAAGTTATTTATGTCATTTCCCAACCAAAGTGGCTCCATGGGGTCCCCAAGTTGACCCATGACTTGTCTTGGTCGGCCATGACACATCCAATAAGGGTATGACATGTGTCAAGCTCATCTCATATTATTAAAACATTATTTTTACCTTAAACTACACTAATTACCTCTAATCGCGATTAAGAACTTAAAAGTTACTATTCACCAAAAAATTATTTTAACCTCATTGAACCAAATTTTACTTCTTAATGACAACCATGTATGTCGGATTTTTGAAAATCAAATCACAAAAGTGGCAAATGTTCATTTAAACGAAAAATCAGTTTCTTTAACTACCACTTAGTGATTTCACTATTCATTAAAAATTGAAGTTTTTCAGAAAAATACCAAAACTTCACCCTAAGCTATATTTGAAATTCCAAATTCAAAAATGATGTCTATTTTACAAAATTCAAATCATATAAGTCACATTAATTAATTTAATAATTAATTCCCGCTGTCATGACAGATAGCGTGTTTTTATGAAACAATAAGTATCAAAAGATTGACACTAGTTTAAGTCTAATTTCAAAGTGAAATTGATTCCAATGACCACCATTTGATAAAATGGTAAAAATATATTCTAATTTCACTTCAAAACCAATTCAAAAGATAATCTAATCATATAAATAAATTAGATTAAAAAGAGGTTTTGAATTAAAATACGACATTTTTCACTATTCATTAAAAAATGAACTTTATCGGAAAAATACCAAAAATTCACACAAAGTAAATTTCAATGTCCCAATCATAATAAATATGTTTATTTTGACAAATATAGATTATAAAATTGTCAAAAGTTTGACTTAAAAAGGGTTTGCCATCAAAAGACAGTAAAACAATCTTTTAAGAATATTAGTGTATTCCATGCTTAAGATTGTATTTATTTTCATTTTAAGCCTCTAAAACACTATCTTAATCATTAATAGACATAGATAAAAATATCTATTATTCATTATTTACTTGGGATGTTACACTTTTGCTTCATTGTTTCCTCAGGCTCCCAAGTCGCTTCTTCATACTTATGATTCCTCCACAACACTTTCACAAGGTGAGTAGTCTTGTTCCGTAGTACCTTGTCTCTACGGTCTAAGATCTCCACTGGCTGCTCCTTATAAGAGAGGTCATGTTCTAGTTGTACCACCTCTGGGTTCAGTACATGCGAAGGTTCGGGTATGTACTTCCTCAAGAGAGATAAATGGAAGACATTGTGAACTTGATCTAGGTTCGGTGGAAGTGCTAGTCGATGAGCCACTGCTTCTATGTGATCAAAGATTTCATAGGGGCCAATGTACCTAGGGCTGATCTTTCCTTTCTTCCCAAACTGCATGACTCTCTTCCATGGAGAAATTCGAAGGAAGACTTTGTCGCCAACAACCAAACTCCAAGTCCCTTCGACGGTTGTCAGCATAGCTCTTCTGCCGACTCTGAGCAGCCTTTATGTGTTGTTGGATGACATGAACTTGTTCTGTCATCTCTTGCACAAGATCAGGCCCAAGAAGCTTTCTCTCACCAGTTTCATCCCTACAAGTAGGAGTTTTACATCGCTTTCCATACAGAGCTTCATAGGGTGCCGTCTGAATACTCGAATGGAAGCTGTTGTTATATGAGAACTCAACTAGTGGGAGGTATTGATCCCATCCACCTTTAAATTCCATTGAGCATAATCTTAGCATGTCTTTGAGTGTCTGAATAGTCCTTTCAGATTGGCCATCAGTTTGAGGATGATAGACCGTACTAAAATTCAATTCAGTATTCAGAGCATGTTGAAGACTTCTCCAGAATTTTGATGTGAATCTTGGATCACGATCAAACACGATGGATAGTGGCACCCCATGTAGCCTTACCACTTCCTTTACGTACATCTTGGCAAGTTGATCCAGAGAGAAATCTTCTCGAATAGAGATAAAATGGGTAGTCTTGGTGAGACGGTCCACAATAACCCATATCACATTGTTTCCTTTGGATGTTTTCAGGAGACCAGTTACAAAGTCCATCGTGATATTATCCCACTTCCATACTGGTATGGGTAGCGGTTGTAATACCCCCTTAGGAAGTTGTCGTTCTGCCTTTACTTGTTGATACACCAGGCACCTTGTAGTGTAATCAGAAATCTCCCTCTTCATGTTATCCCACCAATAATGATCACGAAGGTCTCTATACATTTTAGTGCTTCCCGGATGTATAGAGAAAGTAGAGCTATGAGCTTCATCCATCAGTTCTTTCTTTATCTCCAGAATAGATGGAACACATAGTCTTGTACGAAATTTCAATACACATTCTTAATCAATATTGAAATTAGGGAACTTTCCATCCTTTATAGCCCCAAACTTCTCCTACGGCAAAGGATCTTTTTTTTGAGCCTTCTTGATCTTCTCTAGTAATGAAGGTTGAGAAATCATTTGGGATAAGGTTGATGATGTCCCTTCCCTTACAATTCTCATGTCCAGTTTTACTAGATCTTTAATCAAAGGATCTCCTAGGATCCTCATTGTTGCCAGAACAACAGGGTATTTCCTGCTTAACGTATCCGCGACTTTGTTTGCTCTTCCAAGGTGATAATGAATTGAACAATCATAGTCTTTAATAAGCTCCAACCATCTCCTTTGTCTCATGTTCAATTCTTTCTGCGTGAAAATATACTTTAAACTTTGTTGGTCAGTGTATATATCGTATTTCTCCCCATAAAGATAGTGCCTCTATATCTTTAGAGCAAAAACAACTGCCGCTAGCTCTAGATCATGCGCAGGATAATTCTGCTCATGAATCTTCAACTGTCGAGATGCATAAGCAATTACCTTGTCATTTTGCATGAGGACGCACCCAAGCCCTTTCAGAGATGCATCGCTAAAAATAACGAATCCTTCTCCAATAGAGGGTAGTGTTAACACAGGTGCAGTAACCAATCTCTTCTTCAGCTCTTGGAAACTTTCCTCGCATTCCTTTGTCCAGATGAACTTAACACCTTTTCGAGTCAACTTGGTTAGTGGATTAGAAAGCCGTGAAAAGTTTTTCACAAACCTCCTATAATATCCCGCTAAACCAAGGAAACTATGAATCTCAGTTACAGTTGTGGGTTGAGGCCACTCCTCCACAACCATTGTCTTTGCAGGGTCAACCGAGATTCCTTCATTGGTTAAGATGTGCCCCAAGAAAGCCACTTGTTGTAACCAAAACTCACACTTGCTGAACTTTCCAAAGATCCTCTCCTTCCGTAGAGTTTTCAAAATAACCCTCAGATGATCTTCATGCTCCTCACGACTTTTTGAATATATCAAAATATCATCAATAAAAACTACCAAAAAGTTATCAAGGTAGTCCTTAAAGACTCTATTCATCAAATCCATGAAAATAGTAGGAGCATTAGTCAAGCCGAAGGGCATAACAGTAAACTCATAATGCCCATATCTGGATCGAAAGGCAGTCTTTGGGATATCTTCCTTTTTCACCCTCAGTTGATGATAACCAGATCAAAGGTCAATCTTAGAGAAGAATTGAGTCCCATGAAGTTGGTCAAATAAATCATCAATTCTTGGAAGAGGGTATCTGTTCTTCACTGTGATCCCGTTCAGTTCTCTATAATCAATGCATAGCCGCATTGATCCATCCTTCTTCTTCACAAAGAGAACTGGTACTCCCCAAGGAGACACACTCGGTCGGATAAACCCCTTCTCCAATAAGTTTTGCAGTTGTTTCTTTAACTCTTCTAGCTCCACATTTGCCATTCTATACGGGGTCTTTGATATCGGTTGAGATCCAGCTACGAGTTCAATGGAGAACTCTACCTCTCTTTCTGGGGGAGGTCCAGGTAACTCCTCAGGAAATACATCCATGTATTCCTGAACAATCAGAACATCTTCTATTTGTATACTCCCTTTTCTTTCTTCATCATCACCAATTAACTCCATAAAGAAAGCTATAGGAGGTGATTCTAGATAGGGATCAGTTCGGGATATCTCTCCTTGGAAGATAATTGTAGGTCGTTCATTGAAGACTACTGAGATTTCCTTACTTCTGCATTTGATCTTAGCATTATACTTTGAGATCCAGTCCATCCCTAGTATAACGTTGAATTCCAACATGGGAATGACTAATAGATTTGTGATAAGATTGTGATCACTAAAGTAAACACTAGAGTCTCTAAACACTGTTGATGCATAGATAATCCCACTTGGAGTCTTGACTGAAAACTCTACCTCAAGCAGTTCGGGGATTGATTCTATATTCTTTGAAAACTTGGAGGAAATAAAGGAATGCGTAAAACCAGAATCAAACAAAGTAGTTGTTAGTTTTGAGAGGACAACAAGAGTACCTTCTACCACGTCATTCGAAGCTTCAACTTCAGTTGTTGTGATAGCAAAAGCATGACCTTGCTCCCCTGGCTTTTGCTGAGGTTGATGGTGATTCCCCTCCACTGACCTTGGATTTGGACAGTGATTAGCAAAGTGCCCAAGCTGTCCACACTTGAAGCAATGGACTTCGGGTAGAGACAGAACCATCTTTACTCTGTTGTTAGTGTTGGGGAGTTGAGGCTTCACCTCTCTACGACAATTCCGAGCAATATGACCTCCTCTTCCACACTTGTAACACTTTCCACTTCCGATCAAGCAGTGCCCAGGATGCTTCTTCCCACATTTATTGCACGTGGTAAGTTGCATTTTCTTTCCACCTCTTCCCTGATCAAAAGTCTTCCCTAAAATGGGCTCCAACGATCTCTTCTTGTAATTTGATTTATGAGACCACTGTGTCTCACCAAACTCTAGCTCGACTTTCATTGCACTCCGCACGATCTCCTCGTAGCTATCGTAGTCCCGGTTGGCTAGATTCTTCCGCAGATGAGGTCTCAGTCCACCGAAAAATCTACCAACCTTCCCACTTGGATCCATGACAAAGCTTGAGGTATATCGTGAAAGTCGGGTGAAGTTCATCTCATAGCTTCCGACAGATTTGTTCTCCTTCTACTTTACCTCGAGAAACTCTTTCTCCATTCTCGTTCTCATGGAATGAGGGAAATAATTATTAAAGAATATTCCCCAAAACTCTTCCCACTCCATAGCTTCCATCTCTCCTCTAGGCTTCGTGTTTTTGACCAGTGACCACCACTGATCAGCTTCTCCCTCTAGGCGGTAAACTGCAAGGGTGACTTTTTCTTGTTCTGAACAAAGGAGTACATAAAAGATCTTTTCAATGGAGCTTATCCATTGTTCCACAACCAATGGGTCAGTATATCCACTGAATGTTGGTGGCCATTGACGCATAAAGGACTCAACAGAGTGTTGTTCCCTTCGTGGTGAGATCGACCTCTCAACTTGATTCAAGTTATTACTCATAACTTGAGTCAATTGGTTCATCATTCGCATGAATGTTTCCATTCCAGCTTCCATCAGAGGGCCGTTAGCACATGGTGCATTGCGGTCACCATCTGCATGGTTCCTCCTATTGCCCGCCATTTTCTAAAAGGATAAAACCTTAGTGAGAAACTTATTTCATTTATGAATCTTTTAACTAAGACTTCATGCTTAGACAATTACATTTCTCTATAATTCCTTCATAATGATTCATAAAAAGCTTGTGATTAACCAAACATATCCCCCAGGAGTGTCGTAACCAAGTGTGCGACAAGACCCGTTATCGTGCACCAGTTCCCATTTGAGTCTAGCTCAAAGCGGTGTTTTCGGGTTTTACCCCTATGTACATCTGTGCCAGAGCTGCCTCTACCTGCTCGTATCCAGACAGGGATGTATTTGTTTGATAAACCACTTACTCAATACTTACCAAAATACCAGGAAGTTTTCCTATATTTAAACTTTTCTATAGGGTTCTTCCTAAAGTTTTTATATCCTAATTTCCACAAATCACTAAACCATCCTTTGATACCAACTGTGGCATCCTGCCTTTTTATAACATAAACTTTCATTACATTACACAAAACTGAGGATCTTTAAGGTTTAGTGTCTTGGAAACCAGAAACATAATACATGAAAACAACATAAAATATTCTTCTTAAACACTTGAAAGGATTCTCCTTAAGTTCATACTAGGTTCATTACTGCATCTCATAACCTGGGGACATACATCAAAAGAAAGGGTGAGCAGAAGGCCCAGTAAGGGAAACAAGAGAAACATTTTACATGTGAACTTGAGATACTTCAATAAGGTCATGAAAAAAACATTAAGGCATGAGAAAGAAATCATGAGACATATCATAATAAAAATAACGTTTTTCATAACTTGAAGATGTGGTTACAACATTTAACATAGACAATCATTTCCGTTTCACCAAGGTCCATCCCCAAGGTGTCATTAAAATTACCAAGGTTATTCACCAAGGCGTCGTTAAAAATGTTCATCTCTAGAGATTAAGTCTTTACCCAATGCATTTGAGCGCTATCAGGGCGCACCCTTAAATTTGTCTTTATAATCATGTGAGCCACATATATCATCATAAATCATTTCATAAACAACCCATATAGCATAAAAGAAATGGGTTTCATTTCATAATCATAACGTTTTAAAAACTGCTTTAAAGACATGATCTTTATGTCACTTTAAACCCACAGAAAGGGAAAGCGGGTCTCATGTATGTAAATCCCAGAATTTAAAATAGAACAAATAGGTATATATGTGAATACCCCTATAGAAGAGAGAGTTTTGAGTATTCACTTAATAAAATAAAAGAACTTTAGAAAAAGAGAGAGACATTTTGAGACGGAAATTCTGCAGCATAACGGCTATGTTTCGGGGTTTTAGAAAACATGGAAAAGAGAGGATACATGGGTCAAACATTCATAAATGACCCATAAAACAGTAGAGGGACCAAATATGAAAGATATATGAACATGATAATGAAATTTTAAGGACATACCATTTGAAATGAAAAACATGGAAGGAAGACAAAAATTAGATTTCTCTTATGAAAATTCGACAGCCTAACGACGTCACTTAAACTTCAACAAAAATGAATTGATGAGATCAAATAGGGTCTCTCATCATATGAACATAAAAGTTCAGTATGATAGATATAGAGATCATACCCCAACATAATAAAAATAAACTTGAAAAACTTGACATGAAAGTAGAACTTTGAAAAATGAGAAGGGTGAAAGAATCCCTTAAAAATTCGGCAGCCTAACGACGCCACTTAAACATTCTTAAAACAAATTGATGAGATCAAGAGGGGTTATATCATCATATTAACATGAAAAGGGAAGTAAGATGAATATAAAAGAACATCATCCAACATAAGAACATGAAGCATGAAAGAAATGACATAAAAGAGATTACTTGAAAAGAAAGGGAGAGGTCGGATCCCTTACCTTAAATGTAACTCTTAAAACTCAAAAGGTTGGGACCTTGAGAGGCTTGAGGGCACCTTGGGAGGACTCATTGGGAGGTAAGGAGACCATAACTTCATTGAGAATGATTTTGGAGTCGAAAGGATGAGAGAATGACTTGGTATTTATAGGGAAAGTGATGTGATACTTTAATAATTTCAAGGGACACCTCACAAGTAGTTTTCTCAAAACCATGGGCTCTCCCATGGTATTTCCCATGGATTTAGGCCACATGGGCCCCCCAATACAATAATTCACCACTTTTGGTCAGAAAACCATTAAAATATCTCATGACATCCTCATGACACAGTTATGATGTCATTAAACATACCAAAACTCTAAAACTACATTTTTACTATTCACTGAAAATTCATCTTTCTCATAAAAAACCCAAAATTTCACCTTAACCAAATATCGATGCTCTGATTACAAATATGAACTCCATTTTATAAAAATAATTTTCTAAATATTTTTAATTTAATTTTTGAATAAAAACACTATTCACTGAAAATTCATTTTTTCAGAAAAATCCCCAAAAATTACTATAACATAATATCGATGCTCTGAGTTCAAAAATAAAGTCCATTTTATAAAAATACTTTTCTAAATATTTTTAATTTAATTTTTAATTAAAAAACACTATTCACCCGAAAAAACTAATACTTGACTAATAATTTATGAAACCGTTATTTACCCGTTTTATTGAATCACATTACTTAATCTAGGTGTCTAAATTATATTAAAACTTTCTTTAAGTGAGATTACTAATCCATTTGGTCACATTACTAATCCTAAGCGTAAAATCACTATTCATAATTTACTATTCATAAAAAATTAAGTTGATCTTATTAGACTCCAAATTCCTTACTGAACACTTTTGCAGAAGACCATTTTTTGAAAATCATTACACATCATTAATTATTTAAGGTTTACATAAATATTTTAAAATATCCTTTTTTTCAAAATTCATCAATAAAATACATCCTAAAATTAACTGGACATTTGAAATTTCACAAACTTCAGTAAAGAAATTTCAATTTATTCATCCCAAAGGATTACACAAGGAAGCTACGGTCTCGTCACATAGCCTCTTATAACACCAGCATATGACCTAAGTGTAAGGTGTTCTATGGTGAGAGAATCTGAGTGAGCCTTAGATAACATTGCCCTAGTAGTAATCTCTACTAACTTGAACTTCTCCCGTAGACGTTTCCATTCAAGCTTGACACATTGGAGTTTGGCTTGAGCTTGGTTCAAAGCGAAGCCCAAAGATGCCACCTCCTTCCCAAGCTCTGATAAGTGGGCTTCATAAGGTTCGAGTCTACTGGATGAAGCCATCGACTCCTCTTTCTGCATTAACCATTAACATCTCTATTAAATCGTTAAGAGTAAGTTAATATACTATTCAAAAAGTTTGGGTCGTTACAATAACCTGGCTGTTAGAATGACAGGTATGAACAAGATTAATTGAATTATGAAAATATGGTTTACACATGTATATATAATGAATTCTGTAACGCCCCGACCCCAGCTACCCAGAGCCGGTGCGTTACTTCGTAACATTGGCATGATCACAAAAGATCAAGTCTCGAAAGACCGATTAGTTTAGTAGCCTTGGAAACACTAGATACATTCATAAATGTTACATTACATCACAAAGTGAAAAACTATAATAACATAGTCTCCATAGTCCACACTTCTATCCTCTTCGGACTATCCCTGCAGGTCATTCATAAAATACTTCCTCACATCCTGGAAAATATTAAAACATTGAAAGGGGTGAGCTTAGATGCTCAGTAAGGATAACAATATGGCGGAAGCTTTCATAAATAAACATTAACATTTAAGGCAATGTATAACTAAAACAAAAGCCTTTTAAACATGAACTTCAACATAATATGGCAAAAGTAAAATGAGATAATGCCATTTACTTATTCACATGGATATTCTACTGGTCGAATAATCACATGCAATATCAATAACCACTTTCATAATGAGGGAATGTATAATTCCAGACATTCTGAAACATTTTTTCAAGGCCTCAGCCAAGACGTCTAAAATGATTAAGGCCTCGGCCAAAACCATAAATCAAATTGGGAAAGGGCCTCGGCCAATTCCACGTCTAGTTGTCTCATGAGACCTACCGATGCATCGAGGAGCTATAGCGGGCTCCACCCGTCACTTTTTATGTCCAATACATTCCTCATATGAATAGGTTTAAACATATCATAAACCATAACATAATCGTATCACATAAAACATGCATAAAGGAAACATAACATTTCCACATTTCAATCACAAGATATCAATACAACATATTGATATAAAAAAAAGCTTTCAAAACCATTTTCAATACCAAAATAAAATAAAGTTAAAACTTTGTATTTATTTTTCATTAAAAAAAAATGATGGCTTGTAGAGGAAGCCGAAACTCAAATAATGGTCATGGCGGCGGAGAAGTCGTTGTCTCCACATAAGTACGGAAAGAAAAACATTCCCTTTTTGTCGTTTAGTAAAACGCTTCATATAAAAAAAGATTCCTTTTGAATAAACGTAAAAGTCAAAGGGGTTTATACACCGTATAAAAGAAAGTTGTGTATAAAACCAAATATGACTCAATGAAAGGAGATTGAGACGAAGTCCTTAAAAAGATCATTTTTAAAATAAAATAGATCTATTATGTGTATTCACTATAGGTACACATAAGGAAAGTAAAAATAATACATAATAATATCATGACATAATTGGAAATTAGGAGATTAACCCAAAGAATGGAAGTTGGGTTAAGAAGTTCCCTTACCTCGTGTCTGACTTGACTCAACCGTTCTTTAACCTCCTGAATAATAAACTAGAGTTAATATATACCTTATTAAGAACCATTTTTAATTTCATTATCCTTTTTAAATCACTTATTACAATGTTATGAACATTCTGTAATTATTTAAGTTAATAACGGTCGTTTTGTCGATCTTTGGTACTTGAGTCAACAATAAACTTCTTATAATTACAAGTTGTTTATGTGGTAGAATATCCATTATCTCCAGAATTATATTCATGATTTAGATGTCATATATATCTTATATATCCAGTATATACATTCATTTATAATATTACGTAACATTTAGAGGTAAGAAATGAAATGCACTGTTCATGGAGACGGTAAGCCGTACGTACGCATGAACGCTACTTTCATTTAAATTTCATATTTAATGGAACGAAATCATAATGATATAAATTTATAATATAATTCCAGTATAATATAGTGTATAATACCATTTAATCCATCCTTTATATATCCCATATATGGCATTAACGATTCAAATCACTTTGAGGGGGCGGTAGTCCGCACTTTCTAAAATGAAATTATCGCGTTTTACCCATAATGGAAATCATAAAGTATGCCATAAATGAGAAATACAGAAGCATAAGTAAAACATAAACATATTATATATCATATATAAAAATAGTGACATCTTAATGGCCACCTTTGAAGGTATTATATGAGTGTTGAACAATCATCGTTTCGTGAGGCAGAAATTCGCCATCCACAGAAACCGTATGTTCTTTAACCATTAGATGTAGGTGTGTGTAAGTGTAGCTCGAATACTTCTTATAACAACATCCTAGTATATTGAGGATACTGGTGTTGTTACAAACTAAATGAATAAAAAGAGTTTAGGGGGTTGGAGAAGAAAAATAAAACAAAACAACATTAGGGAAGACATTACCTCAAAACCGGGTAACTCTTTTTGATTTGAGCCAAAGGCTTCCTTGGGAAGAATTCTGCCCAAATTGAGGCTTCTAGGAGTAAGGGAGGGAAGTGGAGAGAGTATTTTGGCAGAGGTTGGCCGAGCCAAATGGCTTGAAAGTGTAAAAGAGGTGGGAGAGGTGGGGGCCTTTTATAAGTGGAGAGGAGGGGCTCTTTTGGAAAGTAATGAAATGTTATTCTATTATACAATGATTTTCGGATTCTAAAGGTCCCATACTTGTATAATTCGAGGCTAAGGTGATAAGGGTTCGAAATATCCTCATCCAATAGGCTTTGGACAAGTGTAAGCCCTGGATTTTACATTATCTTCTCATTTTATTTAAATCGTTAAATAATGAGGTCATCACTGCATCATAATGATGTCATAAATAATTTAATTTATTTAATGTCTAAAAATTATAAAAAAAATACTATGATGTAGGAAATCTTTTTAGCTTTCTAATGAATATTTATAGTCAAAATTTGGACTTGTGTAACCCCACTTAAAAACTTTTTTAGTAAAACAACTCTTGTTTGTGTCAATTTAATTTTAACATTAAATAAATATATATTAATGTCATTTTCCAACTAAAGTGACTCCATGGGGTCCCCAAGTTGACCCATGGGTTGTCTTGGTCGGCCATGACTCATCCAATAGGAGTAGGACAAGTGTCAAGCTCATATCATATTATTAAAACATTGTTTTTACCTTAAACTACACTAATTACCTCTAATCGCGACTAAGAACTTAAAAGTTACTATTCACCAAAAAATTATTTTAATCTCATTGAACCACATTTTACTTCTTAATGACAACCATGTATGTCGGATTTTTGAAAATCAAATCACAGAAGTGGTAATATTTTATTTAAACGAAAAATCAGTTATTTAACTACCACTTAGTGGTTTAACTATTCATCAAAAATTGAAGTTTTTCAGAACAAGGCCAAAATTTCACCCTAAGCTATAATTGATATTCCGAATTCAAAAATGATGTCTATTTTACAAAATTTCAAACATATAAGTTTCATTAATTAATTTTATAATTAATTCCCGCTGTTACAACAAATAGCGTGTTTTTAAGAAACAAATTATATAAAAAGATTGACAATTGTTTATGTCCAATTTCAATGTTAAATTAATTCTAATGACCACCATTGGATAAAATGGTAAAAATATATTCTAATTATACTCTAAAACCACTCAATAGTATAATTTATCACTATAAATTATTTTGATTAAAAAAGTTGTTTTAAGTATTTTTCACTATTCATAAAAATTTTGAAGTTCTCAGAAAATTACAAAAAATTCAACATAGGCTAATTTCAATATTAGGAATACAAAAATGAAGTCCATTTTGAAATATAAAATTTCTATAATTTTAAAAAGTGGTTATTACTATTCATAATGGCTACTTTGATTTGTCGCGGTGTTTTAGAACTCGAAGTTGCGTACAATGCAAGCTATTGCATTATTGAATGGGAGGCGTATCGTGGAAGCTCGGGGTGTTACATTTTCCCCTCCTTCAATAAATTGCGTCCTCGCAATTTGAAATTTTTCTTTGAAATTAAAAGGTTGAAAAGAGAAAATACCTTTGAGGAAAACCCACATCGGAAATAAGGTTAATAAATATATAACATTAAAAGAAAGCAAGATAAGTACAAAGGTCACCCGATATAGCCCATTCTAGGATTCTATGAAAATATGGATATGGAGGAGAAACAAACCATCAAGGTCTGATGGAGAGTTATAGAAAACAAGATTAGGAGAAAGTTTAACCACAAGAAAATCACAAACTTGTGATTGGTTAAACGGTCATTGAATCCCTGACAACATTTTTGTTTTAAGTTACCTGTTATAATGTTGAGGAATTTATTTAGGAGATTTACTAAGAACGTAAGGGAATATACATACTTGTTATGTATACTTTCATTCGTTAATAAATTTTTACCACAATCCCAACTTTTACTCCAAATGGTAATGGAACTCAAAAATATTCTATTTATCCTAATTTTATAAGGTTCCAAATGTTAACACATACCATTTAGATTAGTAAAACTATTTTGTAATAACCAGGGACTTCCTGTAGGCTAGTGGTAGGAAATAAAGGCTTGTCGCACTATGGTTGTGGGTTCGATTCCTGCAGCTTTGTCCGACGCGATGGGTTATTCCCCACCCTGCAGGTTGTCCTTTTCCTAAAACTATAGTATCATAATATTCCAAAAATAATCTTCATAAATTTTTTAACCTTAAACAATACTATCCGAAGATCATCTTAATCCACTCCAACCATTATAGTTATCCAAAATACCTCTGCCCAGACTTTCTCTAAAAGGTCTCTTAATTCCAAAATCAATTTATCAGATTCCCCAAACAAAGTAAAGTTTCTCTTATTGTCACATACTAAAAATATAATTACCTTCATCATATTAAAACCTTACTGAAATCAACAAGTACTGCAGTACAATCCTTATATATATATATCACATTATTCTAATAACCAAAATATAATCCATGAGTCCAAAAGCACCAATACATTAGTTATTCTTCTTCAACTGTAGTAACAGCATAAGATTGTCCTTGATCCCTTGGCCTTTTCTGAGGTAAGTTTCCCTGACGCTTAGGACATTCATTTTCATAATGACCCATTTCTCTACAATTATAGCATTCAACTTTGATAGCCTCTTTCTTTCCCTTGAAATCACGCGCCTGGTGACCTTTTTCTCCACATTTATAACAAACTCCCATTCCTTTTAGACAAGTACCAGGGTGATTCTTCCCACAATTATCACATAATGGAAAATCCTTCTTTCCCTTTTTCCCTTTATCTGTTTCTTGTTCCACCTTTCTCTTCTTCTCTTGCTTTACTTTGTTGTCATAAGACTTAGAGAATTCCTTTTCTGTCTTGATAGCACACGAGACAATATCTTCGTATGATGAGAAGGATTGTGATACTAAAGATCGACGGAGAAATGGTTTTAACCCATCAAAGAAACGATCAATCTTACTCCTTGGGTTATGTATATAATCGGCAGCATGCCTCGCTAACCTTGTAAAGTTAGCCTCATACTTTGCGACATTCTCATCCTCCTTCTGCCTCAAACTCAGAAATTGCCTTTCCATATCTGCTCGATGGTCACGAGGAAAGTATTTTTCTAAGAAAAGCTCTTTGAACTCCCTCCATTCCATATTCGATACGTCATCATCTTCCTTTCTGTTTTGAATCAGCGACCACCACTGATCGACATCTCCAGTGAGGCGGTAAACTGCCATGACAACCTTCTCCCTTTCACTACTCCCCAAGGCATGGAATATTTTCTCTAAGGAATTTATCCATTGCTCAGCTACTATAGGATTTGTACTCCCATTGAAGGTTGGTGGTTGTTGCCTCATGAAACGGTCTAGCATTGATCCTCCACGTTGCGGATCAGGGTGCTCCATACGAGTAAGGTTATTATTCATAACCTAAGTGATTTGTCCCAGTATGGTAATAAGTTGATCAGCACCAGTTGTGTCTCCAGATCCACAATAATTATCTTGAGCAGGAGGGCAATCCCTACACGGAGTTCGTGCATTGATACGGTTTCCATTCCTTCCACTAGGCGCCATTTCTAAACAATGGCATAAACTAGATTAGTTTATGAATCAAAATACATAATTCCATACTTGTAAAACACTTTACATAAATTGAACTGTTTATGGATATAATCCATAATCATAAAAAGAAATGTTTTCTTTGAGGAAGTATATACTCATAACCCTTCATAGTGGTTTGTAAATAAAATGAGAATTATCCTAAGCATATCCCCCGGGAGTGTCGTAACCAAGAGTGCAGCAAGGCCCGTTGTCGTGCACCAGTTCCCGTTCGAGTCTAGCTCAAAGCGGTGTTTTCGGGTTTTACCCCTAGGTACATCTGTGCCAGAGCCGCCTCTACCTGCTCGTATCCAGACAGAGATGTATTGCTCGGAAAACTCATAACATCTCTATAATACCGAAATTCTAGGAAGTTCTTCTATACTAATCCTCAAAGTTCATCTTAGGTCTACGTGCTCTAATCAGAGTTTATCTAAATCTAGCTTCCAAGGTTTGTACTAAACTGCCTCTGATACCAACTGTAACGCCCCGACCCCAGCTACCCAGAGCTGGTGCGTTACTTCGTAACATTGGCATGATTACAAAATATCAAGTCTCGAAAGACCGATTAGTTTAGTAGCCTTGGAAACACTAGATACATTCATAAATGTTACATTACATCACAAAGTGAAAAACTATAATAACATAGTCTCCATAGTCCACACTTCTATCCTCTTCGTACTATCCCTGCAGGTCATTCATAAAATACTTCCTCACATCCTGGAAAATATTAAAACATTGAAAGGGGTGAGCTCAGATGCTCAGTAAGGATAACAATATTGCGGAAGCTTT
Source organism: Viscum album (assembly GCA_963277665.1). Classification (NCBI taxonomy): domain Eukaryota; kingdom Viridiplantae; phylum Streptophyta; class Magnoliopsida; order Santalales; family Viscaceae; genus Viscum; species Viscum album. The sequence continues at coordinate 704,740,792 of OY728166.1, forward strand.
CATAAATAAATATTAACATTTAAGGCAATGTATAACTAAAACAAAAGCCTTTTAAACATGAACTTCAACATAATATGGCAAAAGTAAAATGAGATAATGCCATTTACTTATTCACATGGATATTCTACTGGTCGAATAATCACATGCAATATCAATAACCACTTTCATAATGAGGGAATGTATAATTCCAGACATTCTGAAACATTTTTTCAAGGCCTCAGCCAAGACGTCTAAAATGATTAAGGCCTCGGCCAAAACCATAAATCAAATTGGGAAAGGGCCTCAGCCAATTCCACGTCTAGTTGTCTCATGAGACCTACCGATGCATCGAGGAGCTATAGCGGGCTCCACCCGTCACTTTTTATGTCCAATACATTCCTCATATGAATAGGTTTAAACATATCATAAACCATAACATAATCGTATCACATAAAACATGCATAAAGGAAACATAACATTTCCACATTTCAATCACAAGATATCAATACAACATATTGATATAATAAAAACGCTTTCAAAACCATTTTCAATACCAAAATAAAAGAAAGTTAAAACTTTGTATTTATTTTTCATTAAAAAAAATGATGGCTTGTAGAGGAAGCCGAAACTCAAATAATGGTCACGGCGGCGGAGAAGTCGTTGTCGCCACATAAGTACGGAAAGAAAAACATTCCCTTTTTGTCGTTTAGTAAAACGCTTCGTATAAAAAAAGATTCCTTTTGAATAAACGTAAAAGTCAAAGGGGTTTATACACCGTATAAAAGAAAGTTGTGTATAAAACCAAATATGACTCAATGAAAGGAGATTGAGACGAAGTCCTTACAAAGATCATTTTTAAAATAAAATAGATCTATTATGTGTATTCACTATAGGTACACATAAGGAAAGTAAAAATAATACATAATAATATCATGACATAATTGGAAATTAGGAGATTAACCCAAAGAATGGAAGTTGGGTTAAGAAGTTCCCTTACCTCGTGTCTGACTTGACTCAACCGTTCTTTAACCTCCTGAATAATAAACTAGAGTTAATATATACCTTATTAAGAACCATTTTTAATTTCATTATCCTTTTTAAATCACTTATTACAATGTTATGAACAATATGTAATTATTTAAGTTAATAACGGTCGTTTTGTCGATCTTTGGTACTTGAGTCAACAATAAACTTCTTATAATTACAAGTTGTTTATGTGGTAGAATATCCATTATCTCCAGAATTATATTCATGATTTAGATGTCATATATATCTTATATATTCAGTATATACATTCATTTATAATATTACGTAACATTTAGAGGTAAGAAATGAAATGCACCGTTCATGGAGACGGTAAGCCGTACGTACGCATGAACGCTGCTTTCATTTAAATTTCATATTTAATGGAACGAAATCATAATGATATAAATTTATAATATAATTCCAGTATAATATAGTGTATAATACCATTTAATCCATCCTTTATATATCCCACATATGACATTAACGATTCAAATCACTTTGAGGGGGCGGTAGTCCGCACTTCCTAAAATGAAATTATCGCGTTTTACCCATAATGGAAATCATAAAGTATGCCATAAATGAGAAATACAGAAGCATAAGTAAAACATAAATATATTATATATCATATATAAAAATAGTGACATCTTAATGGCCACCTTTGAAGGTGTTATATGAGTGTTGAACAATCATCGTTTCGTGAGGCAGAAATTCGCCATCCACAGAAACCGTATGTTCTTTAACCATTAGATGTAGGTGTGTGTAAGTGTAGCTCGAATACTTCTTATAACAACATCCTAGTATATTGAGGATACTGGTGTTGTTACAAACTAAATGAATAAAAAGAGTTTAGGGGGTTGGAGAAGAAAAATAAAACAAAACAATATTAGAGAAGACATTACCTCAAAACCGGGTAACTCTTTTTGATTTGAGCCAAAGGCTTCCTTGAGAAGAATTCTGCCCAATGTGAGGCTTCTAGGAGTAAGGGAGGGAAGTGGAGAGAGTATTTTGGCAGAGGTTGTCCGAGCCAAATGGCTTGAAAGTGTAAAAGAGGTGGGAGAGGTGGGGGCCTTTTATAAGTGGAGAGGAGGGGCTCTTTTGGAAAGTAATGAAATGTTATTCTATTATACAATGCTTTTCGGATTCTAAAGGTCCCACACTTGTATAATTCGAGGCTAAGGTGATAAGGGTTTGAAATCTTCTCATCCAATAGGCTTTGGACAAGTGTAAGCCTTGGATTTTACATTATCTTCTCATTTTATTTAAATCGTTAAATAATGAGGTCATCGCTGCATCATAATGATGTCATAAATAATTTAATTTATTTAATGTCTAAAAATTATAAAAAAAATACTATGATGTAAGAAATATTTTTAGCTTTCTAATGAATATTTATAGTCAAAATTTGGACTTGTGTAACCCCACTTAAAAACTGTTTTAGTAAAACAACTCTTGTTTGTGTCAATTTAATTTTAACATTAAATAAATATATATTAATGTCATTTTCCAACTAAAGTGGATCCATGGGGTCCCCAAGTTGACCCATGGGTTGTCTTGGTCGGCCATGACTCATCCAATAGGAGTAGGACAAGTGTCAAGCTCATATCATATTATTAAAACATTGTTTTTACCTTAAACTACACTAATTACCTCTAATCGCGATTAAGAACTTAAAAGTTACTATTCACCAAAAAATTATTTTAATCTCATTGAACCACATTTTACTTCTTAATGATAACCATGTATGTCGGATTTTTTAAAATCAAATCACAGAAGTGGTAATATTTTATTTAAACGAAAAATCAGTTATTTAACTACCACTTAGTGGTTTAACTATTCATCAAAAATTGAAGTTTTTCAGAACAAGGCCAAAATTTCACCCTAAGCTATAATTGATATTCCGAATTCAAAAATGATGTCTATTTTACAAAATTCCAAACATATAAGTTGCATTAATTAATTTTATAATTAATTCCCGCTGTTACAACAAATAGCGTGTTTTTAAGAAACAAATTATATCAAAAGATTGACAATTGTTTATGTCCAATTTCAATGTTAAATTAATTCTAATGACCACCATTGGATAAAATGGTAAAAATATATTCTAATTATACTCTAAAACCACTCAATAGTATAATTTATCACTATAAATTATTTTGATTAAAAAAGTTGTTTTAAGTATTTTTCACTATTCATAAAAATTTTGAAGTTCTCAGAAAATTACAAAAAATTCAACATAGGCTAATTTCAATATTAGGAATACAAAAATGAAGTCCATTTTGAAATATAAAATTTCTATAATTTTAAAAAGTGGTTATTACTATTCATAACGGCTACTTTGATTTGTCGCGGTGTTTTAGAACTCGAAGTTGCGTACAATGCAAGCTATTGAATTATTGAATGAGAGGCGTATCGTGGAAGCTCGGGGTGTTACAAATTCTTTAGCGATCAATTATTTATAAATGAAAACAAAACCCTTCTGAAGATAAAAGGAAATATATTTTTTGAAAACTATTTAAATGCGCACAAGTTTGTTTCATACAAATAAAATAAACAAATCTGTTGTCCCAGATAATGACTAGATGAACAACTCAAGAGGGGGGGGGGGTGAATTGAGTTCCTAAATTTTTGTTTGTTAATAGACCATCCTCTTCATGGTATGTGAGATCAAATCTTTACTTATGAAAACATGCAATGAAAATATGAAATCACAAGGGAAAGAGTTTGAACACATAGATTTATAGTGGTTCGGGGATCAGAAATCCCCTCGTCCACTCCAACAACACTCAACTCCATGAGTTTGGTGATTTTCACTAGAACAACCCTTTTACCGGGGGCTCCCAGCTGAGTGCAAACAACTACCACTTATTACAAAGGTACAAGATCTTTCAACCAAGATCTCCCTTCACAAGGCTTATCCACAACCTTAACACACTCGCTTACATCGAGTATCAATGAAAAAGATATAATAGAGTCTTTGAAGATACTTTGGAATACACAGTTGCAAGAAGTAATTGATAGTAGATTATGATGCATCCCAAGAAGATGATAGTCTTCAAGATACAGTTTTGGGCAATCTTCAAGTGCGAAAGATAAACTTGTGATCACGAATCTCAAGAAATAATCTATAGTTGTCTATATACAGAGTAGGTGAGTAAGCACACAAGTCTGTATTTTTCTCATTGTTGCTCTCTCTTATCCATGAGGCTGCTAACTCTTCAATTTATATCTCTTGTTTTGATTTTGAATAAGAGCATACAAAATAATCACAACGGTCTCCCATTGAGAGAGAGAGAGAGAGACAGAGAGAGTTGATAAGATAGGCTTTTAATGATATGCACTCGTTCGTTACAAATATGGAATATGCATATGCAACATCAATGTCAGAGTCCTTTGGATCTTTGCATTTATGGTAACATGACATTTTATACAAATTATTTTTTCCTTAAATAGACAATCCTTTTTTGATAGACTGAAAGGAAACAAACAACTTATCACAATAAATATGATATGTAATCATGATGATCTTTATAACAGCTGTTTCTGCATAAGATATGTGTCGGGTAGTACTGTTCTCGTAAGATAAATTTCTAGAGAGACTTCGTAAGATAAGGTATTTCTTCAATTTTCAATGCGTAAGAGAAACTGGGTTTCATGTTATGTAGATTAATTTTCTGCGTAAGATAAAAGGTGTTGACTAAAGAACTTCTTCTGATACTTCGTAAGATAATATTTTATGAATGTCCTTAAAGTCTTCTCATTACTTCAATATGTTTTTGGCAACTCTTTCTTCATAAGATAATCTCTTATGTCGTAAGATAAACTTTCATCACAGACCTTTCAGATTTTGAGTTGGCAAAAGACAATCTTTGCTTTCAGTAAGATGAAATAATTTTATCATAAAAAAATGCTTCACACGTCGTAAGATAAATACTTAGAGAATCAATCGTAAGATAATTTCTTTTGATAAATATAATATGAGTCACTTAAGACAAACTTGTTAGAACAAAAATAGGGATTTTTTGAATCATCAAAACACATAATCTGAGACATGTTGAAACAACAAGTCAGTCCAACAATCTCCCCCCTTTTGATGATTACAAAACCCATTGAATAAAAAACACAAAAAAGAGTTTTAAAGTGATATGTATTTAGTATTGAATTTATTTTTTTGTACTATTTCTCCCCCTTTTTGTGATATAAAAAGGAAGCAGAGTAGAGTAAAGAAATACGATCAATGTGGCACATGAACAATTGTAAATAGTGAATAATACTAAAATAAATTGAATTTCGCATAAAGTTGTGATAATAAAAGGCAGTAAAGAAAGTAAATTGCAAGTAAAGACTTGAAAATCACAAAAAAACAATCAGTAAGATATGGAAATCATTCAAATGTTTGAAAAAAAGAGAGGTGCATGCAAAAACAGCATGCAATGATTCAAATGTTTATGAAAAGAGAACCATATGTTCTCGCAAGCTAAGAGAAATGTATCAATCTTCCATTGTGAAACGATTTTTTTGAAGTGATTTCTTGAAAGATAATGGTTGTCCAGAGGGTAACAAGGATAAAGGTAGTGGAGCATCAACTGTTTTTCTAATAACATCACCCAGTGTCAGTAAGGATGCTCCAAATCCTACACGATCATTTTGAGTGACCCTTATCGAGGTAGATTGGATGTCAAGAGCATATTATTGTGCCCTCGCCAGATCAAACTTATCTGCACGGGTAAATGATGTTTTAGAGGATGGTTCAGGTAAAGGGAAAGATACTTCTTCAGCAAACCTGAGGTTTTCCCTTTGATAGAATTCAGTGTGATAAAAAATTTCCTTTAAACACCGACTGGTGGACGGATGACGATCAACAATTTGAGATCCCGAAAAACATATTCCACAAATCTTAAATAGGGAATCAACACACGCATCGATCCTTTTCACCGAGTCATTTTTGTAGTAGTCCAAAAGGGCTGTGAATCCATTCCATAGTCGCTGGGAGAAATTTCCAATAAAATTCCACATGTCTCCCTTCTTAGTGCAACTAGATATTAGATTCTTCAACACTTCAAACTAGTTTTCTATCATACCAATGACTGAAAAAACACATTTTCCTCTTGTAGACACTTGTCTTCCCAAAGATTCTACAAATGCATCAACTTCTACCTATTCTTCATCTTCAGAGGAATCTGACTTCAAACTGTTAACCACTACTTCATGTAGGTCTTCAAATTTCTTTTCTAGAACTTCAAAATTATTTGATAATGAGCTATCCATCTTTTTTAGACCAGTGATGATAAATCTTACATCTTTCTTCACTTGGATTGTGTTCTTGAACTTCTGGCATTTTTTGATTCAACATAGAACTGATTTCTTTTATTGACTGATCAACCGATTCAACCACTTCTTTAGGAAGGACTGGTAACCTTCTAAATTCATCTATCATGATTTTCTGAAATTATTGAAACATCTCTCTTGAGATGATCTCACACTATAAGGAATCGAGAGCTGTAGTAATGGTATCCATAGCTTGGGATAATTCCATCATCTTTGACTATATATCAGAACTGTTTACAATTCCTGTCGTGGATTCTCTTGATAACTTTTCAATCATTGATTGAACCAATGATTTTACTTCTTGAACATTAGCCTTCATCAACATTTTATCACGAATATTCCTTACTTCATTACTGGACTTAGTCATTTGGGATTTTATTAATTCCATTTCAAAAAATAATTTCTAGTAGCTCTCTTGAGTTATCTCAGCATTAACCTTGTCAGAAAAATGAGATTCTGAACATCTATGCTCTATATAGATAGGAGAGGGTCTATCTTGTTGAATTTTTATGATTTGAGCATCATCGACTTGTAGATTTTCTTCAACACATATTTATTCTTTAGAATATTAAAATTATTCCGATTGCAATCTGTTCCCTCTCATGATGAGCAACTGATCTGATCGTTCGTATGGAGACACTGGAACATCCGATGTAACACTTGGGGCTATTGAAATTGTTTTTCCTTGATCAACAGTTACTAACCAAGTAATTGCAGAGGTTAACTCTTCTCTAACCTACGAGATTGGGATTAAAACAGAAGGATGAATTTCTGTAGGATTAGCCTGTGCTTTGGGTTGAACAATGATTCTGACTCTTCTTTGTATGTCGGCAAGAGTCTCATCGTCTAAGACATCCATTTGATCAACTGGTCTTTCTGATGAAATTCCAACATCACTGGATAATCCCATTTGAGATGTCTCCCCCCAGAGAGGTAAGATCTACTTCGATGCCTTCTTCAGAACTTACTAAAATCAATTTGTTTAGAGAAAAACTCTAACACAAACCACTTTTCCTTAAAATAGTTGCACTTAATGTTGTCAATCCATGACAACAAGTTGTTGTTTTGTCATCGAGGCAAAATCTAATATTATGAAAAACCAAAGTTAATATCCTTCCATAAGGATAGAAACCGACTGATCTATTATGAACATGATGCATATATCTCATGATATATCTTAGTATATTTATAGGCTTTTCAGTCATGGAAAAAATATAATAAAGTAATTTCTCGAAACAAAACTTTCTCAAACTCACAATTACGTTGAGTAATAGTAGACTGGATGAACTTTACAAGGACTTTTCTTTCTGTTTCTAGTTCCTTGGTGGGTTTCTTTTCAACAGTCCCAGATCCAAACAAAGACTTCATGATTTCATGTGGACTGACTTCATCTATTGCAAGCAGTGAAGTACTGAAGTTTGTATGACCTTCATGAGGGAATTTGAGCGCCTCATCCATTTGTGATTAAGTTATCGAAAGGTGTTTCTGGATAACAGTTGTACTAACAATATCTTCCTTATCACCAAAATGAAAAACTCTGGTTTCATAAAGCTCACATGCTTCTTTCTCAAAAATGAACTTAGTTCGTCTCTCATCAAACACATACGCCCATCCTTGTTGATTTATAACCTTCTTGAGTAACATATCTGTTTAGTCTAGCCAGAAGAAATCTATTGCTCGTCCATTCAGAAATTTCCTTGTTGTTCTTTGACGCTTCACCTTGCTTGTGGAAGCTCTATCGGTTTGCTTGGTTTTCACCATTCTCAACATAGTCCAAAGGATTGAGGGTTTAGGGTAACAAGGGTTCAGAGTGTAGAAGAATGAGGGTTCAAGGGTTTGAAAAAAAGTTTCATGCGTATAGTTGATACATTTCTCTCTTTTTGTTTTGTTTTGCGGTAATTGAGGGGTCACATGGCGATGTCCAGAGTGATCATCACAAATTATAAGTGACGTGTCTTATTGAAATAACTGGTCATTTAATATGATATTGATATATATCAAATAAAATATCATGATTAAAAATATTTAGGTAATTATGGAAACATTCTATTCCGTAAAAGAAAAGAAAGAATGTAACATTTAAGTAAAATGAAATAAACCTAATTCAGATTTAATAAAATCAAATCTGTCAGCAGATAATGGTTTAGTAAAAATACCAGCTAATTAATTTTCTCTGCAAAAAAATTCTAAAGAGATATCATTCTTTTGTACATGATCTCTTAAGAAATGTTGTTTTAAATGAATGTGATTTGTTCTTGAATGGTTTATTGAATTATTTGAAATATTGATCACACTATTGTTATCAAATTTGATTGGAACACAATTAAAATTAAATCTAAAATCTATTAGGGTGTGTTTCATCCACAACATTTGTGCATAATAACTTTTTGCTACAATATATTCATCTTCGGTAGTTGATAATACTACAAACTGTTGTTTCTTACTCGACCAAGATACTAGAGATTTACCAAGAAAATGAAAGGTTCTTGAGGTGCTCTTTCTATCTAGTCTACATCCAGCAAAACCAAAATTCGAATATGAAGTTAAATTAAAGTCATAAGTTTTTTGAAAAAAGAAAATACACAGTTCCTTTTAAATATCTTTAAATCCTTTTGGATGCATTTAAATGAGATTCTTTTGGATTGGATTAAAATCTTACATAAAGATATACTGAAAACATAATGTCTGATCTACTTGTATTAAGATATAACAAACTTCCAATGATTCCTCTGGAACATTTGTTGTCAATTGGTTTTTCAGTTTCATCCATATCAAAATTAATATTGGAGCTCATGGGAGTTGAGTAAGTCTTATCTTACGAAGTATCTTTAGAAATTTATCTTATGAGAATAGTACCACCCAACACATATCTTATGCAAAAAAAACTGTTATAAAGATCATCATGATTACCTATCATATTTATTGCGATAAGCTGTTTCCTGCCTTTTAGTCTATCAGAAAAGGTTTGTCTATTTAAGGATTAGTCAATTTGTATAAAATGCCGTGTTACTATAAATGCACAGATCTAAAGAAGAAGGTCTCTGGCATTGCTGTTGCGGATGCATATTTCATATTTGGAAAGAACAAACACATATCATTAAAAACCTATCTTATCAACTCTCCCTCTCTCTCAATGGATTATCAAGATGACCATTGTGATTATCTTGTATGATCTTGTTCAAAATCAAAACAAGAGAGTTAGCAGCTGAATGGATAAGAGAGAACAAAAACAAGAAAAATACAGACTTGTGTGCTTACTCACCTACTTTGTATATAGAAAACTATAGACTATTGCTTGGGAGCCGTGATCACAAGTTTATCTTTCACACTTGAAGATCACCTAGAACTGTATCTTGAAGACTATCAACTTCTCATGACACATCTTTATCTACTATCAGTTTCTACTTGCAACTGTGTATTCCAAAGTATCTTCAAAGACTGTTATATCTTTTTCATTGGTACTCGATGTAAGTGAGTGTGTTAAGGTTGTGGATAAGACTTGTGAAGGGAGAGATTGATTGAAAGCTTTCATACCATTATAATAAGTGATAACTACTTGTACCTAGCTAGGAGCCCCCAGTAAAAGGGCTGTTCTTGTGAAAATCACCAAACCCATGGATTTGAGTGTTGGTGGAGTGGATTAGGTGATTTTTGTTCCTCGAACTACTATAAATCTCTGTGTTCAAACTCTTTCCCTTATGTTTTCATATTTAGTTTTATAAAAAAAATAACTCTTGTTGGATTATATTAATGAAATATATATATAATATATTCAATCTCATGTTTAACATTCACCCTATATGTTTTCTAGACATGATATAAAAGTAAATCCAATTTTACGTATAAGAAGCTATATTTTTCTAAAGGTAGTCTTGTCGCCTTTTGATGACGCACTTGTTTTAAAACTAAATTATGACGCTTTTAAAACTTTTTTTGAAAAAATAAACTTCTTATTTGAAATAAAAATTTCAAAATTATCTTATGGTGAATTTTTGGTATTTCTCTGAGAAGTTTCATTTTTTGATGAATAGTGAAAAATACTGAATTTTAATTGAAAATTGACTTCTCATATAAATAATTTATAATGTAAAATTATATTTTAAATTGGTTTTAAAGTAACATTAGATCAATTATACATCTATGAATCCAATTTAGGTCATTGGAATCATTTTTATATTGAATTTAGATATAAAATCTTAGTAAACTTTTGAACATTTTCACTTTAAAAACCCGTTTCCTCACCCTATCTATAAGATTAATTTTAAATTAATTTTATCCACTTCTATGTTTTGATTTTTTAAAAATGGATTGCATATTTGGAATAATAAGGTCTAAATTAATTAAATAAGTCCCTTTTATTTTTGGCCAATATGAATAGTAACTTTAGTAATTTTTGTTACCATGGTAAATGGTAAATCAGGTAATTAACAGTAAAAATAATTATGATAAGGACTAGAAAATTACCCTCACACTTATCCTAATTTTATTGGATGAATTATTGTTGACCAAAATCATCCTTGACCCAAATTTATGACCTCTTGGAGCCACTTGGATGACTTTAAGCCCCTTATAGTATTTTATTTTAAGATATGTCAAACTTGTCACACTAATGTTTTTAATAAGTATTATATTTTTAATATGTGGTCATCCAGAAGATATCTTCGACCATAAATAGTCTTTGGAAATATAAAATATTTATCTTCATCATGGTAATTTATTTTTAATTTTTTGGGAAGAAATAATTACCTTAAAAGCCTGCACAACGATGATTCAATAATTATTAAATTAATGGAAAATCTAATAAATGATATTAAAAATAATATAATAAATATAATTTTATCTTTTCAAGGAAATCTATGAATTTTTTAGATAACTATGACATGTATAAGATATAATAAAATAATTGGTTAGAATATGGCTCTTTGTTTTGATGTTTTTAAAGTCATAATAACGAATACTATTGAATTTGACAATAATGTTATTTCATGGATATAATATTTTATTAAATTATTTAAAAATCATAAAAATCCTAAATAAGGAAAAAGGGAATAATATATGGTTGACAATGTAACCCCCTATGCATTTATAGGCCATTTTGAAGTCTTTGGCTCTAGAATAGTTTTATTATATTTTAATATTTTGAGAAATTCCTAAAATGCCTCTTACTTCTCTTATAAAAGGGAACCACTTCTTCTCAATATTTCACACTTCAAAACCATTTTGGTTTGGTCAAGATCTAGAAAAATCCTTTCCTAGAATCCTTCCCCTCATTCTAGAGGACTTAGTTTAGGCAGAATATTATCCTTAGTAGTCTTAAGGTATTAAGAAAAGGGGGATTTTCAAAGAAGAGTTATAGTTTTTATTCGCATGTTTAGTTTTGTTTCTTATTCCTAATCCCTCAAACATTCTTTTATTGAGTCTTAGAAGGAAGAATTGGTGTGAAAACTCCAGAAAAGATTATATGGCTTGAAGCAGACACTCATACAGTGGAACAAAAATTTTGATGCATTCATGACTAAAAATGCATACAGACGATGTGGCATGGATCAATGTTGCTACATCAAATCTTTTGGTGATGAATATATTATACTGCTTTAATATGTGGATGACATGATTATTATAGGATCATGTATGTAGAGTATTAATGAGCTGAAAGGGTTGTTGGATAAGGAGTTTGAGATGAAAGATCTTGGAGAAGCTGATAAGATTTTGGGGATAAAAATCAAGAGAGACCACATAGTAGAAACCTTATTGTTTGCACAGGCTGAATATGTTGGAAATATTTTGAGAAGATTCAGTATGCTGGAAGTAAAAATAGTTTCTATTCCCCAGGCATACCATTTCAAATTATCAAAAGCGAAACCACTGAAGACGACAGAAGATGTTGAGTACATGATAAAGGTTCTATACGCATTAGCTGTTGGAAGCCTAATGTATGCCATGGTCTGTACTCGACCTGACATTGCTCATGCAATGGGAGTTGTGAGCAGGTACATGGATAACCCTAGAAAGAAACATTGAGAAGCTTTGAAGTGGATACTGAGGTACCTGAAGGGTAGTAAGGAAGTATCTATGTGCTTTGAGAAAGGAAATTCATTGTAGGGGTATGTGGATGCTGACCTTGGAGGTGACGTTAAAAACAAGAGTACCATAAGTTATGTATTTACTTGTGGAGGAACTGCAGTAAGCTGGATATCACAATTGCAAAAGGTGGTGGATTTATCCACCACAGAGGAAGAATACATTGTTGTAATAGAAGTTGGAAAGGAGGTGGTTTGGCTGAAGAACTTCTTGGATGAGCTGGGAAGAAAGTGAGAGGAAAATGTATTGCTCTATGATAGTAATAGTGCTATACATCTTACAAAGAACCCAGTGTTTCATTCCCGAACGAAACACATTCAGTTGAAGTACCGTTTTATGAGAGCCTTGATACAGGATGGGTTGATCACATTATAAAATATTTGTGTAACAAACAATCCAGCAGATATTTTTATGAAGCCGATGGTAATACAAAAGTTGTGGCACTGTTGTGCCTCTCTTGCTCTCCATTGATGAATGGAGGATGAGAGATAGAATATGAGAGGACACCATGAGAGCACAAAAGGGAAAACTGAAGGACCCCATAACACCCTGAGGGGGGGGGGGGGGGGTGAATCAGGGCGTCAAGTTTTTCTCACAAAATGATGGATCTTTTTCCCACATTGGTTGGAACTTGTTAAACCTATATGATGGATATGTGCAGTAATTAAAATATTCATGTGCACAACCTTCTCCTTTCATGTGAAAACATCATGTGGATGCACTGAGAGTTGCATGCAAATCTTAATCACAAACACCCGAGCTCCACGACGTTGCCTTGAAACTTCGTTTGCTTCAGCCACATTTGAACTTCACTATTTCATTGTATGCATGAAAATGCAATTGCATGCATGATCTCATGGATTCCCTACGACCATAATCCAGTGGTTTCAATCATCAACGATGGTCGGATGATCGATCAGTGAGGTGTGGTTGCATCTCTGGCAAACTGTGGCATCGGGAGCCCTTTGAGGGTTCAGAGGTTGAAGACGATGGCGTGGGATATCTTCAATCATTGGATCAGCTCAGATCAAACATGGACGATAGTGATTAGATCGCGGGACGTGAGATGAGGCGTGCGACCAAGATATTACACGGGATTAGATGGATGAATGAGATTAGTTCGGCCATTAAACACTTTCATCCCACATTGAAACGTAGACGCGAGAACGCCACAGTTTAAGTATCAACTCACTCCATCCTCGACTCAGAATTCTCCTCCTCCCTCAACAGTACCGTCCTGTACTATGTTCTCTGCGGGCACGCTCTGCGCCCACCCTTTGTGCGGGCTTCGGCCCGTGCACTCCTCCAGGCCTACACATGGCCCTGCGGCCTGCGGGCTGGCCTTCCTGGGGTGTGATTGACCCCTTTGGTCCCGCATGTGCCTCGGGTTGAGGCTGGCTGGTCGGCTAGTGGGCTGAGCCATTTTTTAAGAAAGGACATAAAAATACTTGGCTAAAAAACCAAGTGTGAAATTCAATATAAGTGCATGGACACTTCAAAAAACAAATCCCATCCTCGACTTCTTCATCTTTTCTTTTATTATTGTCAACAATGTATCCCTTTTGATACATGTTCTTTGGACTTAATATCAGTGCAATCAATCATTTGATTTAGCCATTATCCATTAACTTTGACTTAGGAGAGCTCCTTATTCATCTTGATCATCATTGAAAACCTCACTAACATCCATTGACAATAAATACAACTCGTACACAAAAGTGGTCCAAATAATCTCCCCCTTTGTATTTGTTGGCAATACCCAAAGTTCTATTTTAAATGAATGTGTCAATGCCAATGTGAATCTTCTTTCTCATTCATTTTCCTTCGCTCCCCTTTTTACTTCTCAAACTTTCATTTCACTTCTCTTCCCTTTATTGACAATAAATACAAAGTTCATGAGAAAAGGGTATCAATCCATACTTAAGAAATGAACCATTCACCATTTCACTCTAAGTCTACTTGATCCATGATCGGCGTAGAAAACATGAGGATTTGATTTAGACAACAAAGTTGTCCATCACCCACTGATATAATACCTTATGAGATGAGAACTCATGTACTTATCTTCAAGAGTTTTCCACTTTCATACCAGGATGAAGATAAATGTGAGATGAATCTTTCTAGGAACAACCAACCTGAAACTCCTGTATTCACTTCAAGAGATAGATAAAAAACATTGAAGTGAAATAGACAAGATAAGTGACCTTGGGGTACTTCCATTCTTCTCATGTCACTGATTGATTCAATTACTCCCAAATTATAATATGATATTTATTTTGAGTAACCAAGGATGAGAGATTAATAAATGACATACCTTTTCCAATGACAAGATCATTAAGTAATTTCTAGAATAATTGAATTTGATGCTCATTGAGACAATAATTTTGGAAGATTCTTCATATGTCTCCCCCTCAAGGGAAACACTCCCCATCACTTTTTCTTAGGTTATCCCCTTGAGAATTTGTTTCAACTTCAATTACGTGTATTATAAGCACAAATACACTAAAAAAAAATTTAAGGGAATAAGGTGGATCCTCCTTGCTTTATCAATGTGAACAGAAAGTTTGAGATGGTTTTCTCAACCAAGTTTCTCCACCTCCTCCAGTCTCAATGCTTATATATCTGAAATTCTGTTCTAATTTATGTTGAGGTAGCATGGATCTCTTCACATTCTCTTCTATTTTGTGTGGAGAAATTTTCTTCTAAACAAACTTTATGGATGATACACCATTCCTCCTCTTTAGGGTTTCTTCTTGCTCTGGTAGTAGGGTTAGGAAACCTTTATCAATGTGACCACATTTCTTGCTTTTCTCACATATAACTTCTTTAACACATGAGTTTCCTTTTTTTAGAAACCTTTCATTAACTTTGCCTTCATCATGTGGAATCTTATTTTTGTCTTTTGTAATATCCTTGGCTTGTGCAACTTCAATTTTCCTCATTCTTTCCAAGTCTTCTGGCCAGATAACCAATATGTCATTAGGAACTAAGACATCAATATTGGATCTTCCACATCGATTATTCTGAGTGTCATACCTCTTATTAGTTCTTTTGGATGTACTGCCCTTCACCTTCTTGGTTTTAGAATCCAATGAATTCTCACATTTCCTTCTTGGAGTCTTCTTGGAAGAATTCAGTCTTACAACATTATTCTGATTACATTCCAAGGAAACTTCTTCATCCTTGGCCAACTTTTGTGGTCTTCCCTTCTTATCATCTTTAGATGTATGTTGATATGGACATTCACTAACCACGTGACCACTTCCATTGTATACATCACATATATTATCAAGAATTCCAAAATCTATTTGCAGTATACAGATGCTTTTGGATATGTGGGTGTTGCTTCTTCCTTTCTAGCTTTCCCCCCCTTGAGATGAGCTTCCTTTGTGCCTTTTCATTTTAAGGATTGTACCAACAATTTAATGCACAATGCCCAAATCTATTACAACACCAACATTGACCCACAAATCTTGATTTCTTGACATCCTTTGTATTTGATTGTTGGACCTTCTTCTTTATTTGTTGTGCTCTTTGTGGAGATCCACCTTTTACATTATTCTTCCTTTCCACCTTGGACATGGTGATGGATATCTCATCACCTTTCCTTATCCATACTTGTTTTGAATCTCTTCCAACCTGCACTACCTGTGGAAACATATTTAGAAACATGAGTATAGGATGGTTTGGATGGTACCTTATTTCTCTCAGTTGCTTGAAATAGATCATCTACATATGTCATGATATTCTTATCACATGTTGGAGGTCTTTCAGTCTTAAAATCCTTTAGTGAGCATTGAGTAGCAACAAAAACAGTTTCCTTCTTTTGTGAAGTCTCAATATATTTATTCTCAATATTGGAAAACAGAGCTTCCAATTTAAGACATTTTATATTAGAGATGACATTCTGATCTTCAATCATAATAATCTTCTCTTCGCAATCCTTTTTCATTCTAACAACTTCTCATTTATGTTGCTGAACTTTATTCTGAATCAAAGAGTCAGGTTCCTTGATCTTCATGGATATTTCTTCCAAATGTAAACCCTTGACCTCAGTGCTATTTTTTAATTTCTCTTCAATCACATGGACCTTTTCCTCAAGATCCTTCTTGACTTCCCCTTTTTCTTCAACTTCATTAAGGTGTTTCATGGAAATCATTTCATGTTCCCTCTTGGTTTCTTCAAAGGCTTCAATCTGTCTAGTGAGCTTTAAACATTCAAGAACTTTTCCTTCTAAGACAATTTCCATACTATCTGGTTCTCTTTCCAATCATGTGATCTCAACCTATATACATTGAATTATTATACAAACAACAACAACTCTTTCTTCAGGAATATCATGAAAATAATTTCTTAATTTATCAATTACAAGTTCATGTGAAGTTATAGATTGATCAACATCACCACTTGTGCTGAAATCCTTATTCTGAGGAAAACTTTCAAAAGTGCTAACACATACCCCCTAATCACTTGATTTATATGAGGTAGAAGGGTTGTCCTTATCTTTGGTGAGAACCTGAGCCACTTGCTCTTTACTTTCCAAGCCTGATATTTCTTCATTATTAGAAAGGCATGGAGAACCAGATACTGCATATTCTTTAGCTTTCTAATGAATATTTATAGTTGAATTTATCTTATGTGTAACCCTATATTAAAAATTATTTAGTTATTAAACTTTGAATTTAACATTTTTAACTCTTCTTTAAATAAAATAATAATAAATGTCCTAATCTAATCCAAATGGACCTAAAGGATCATATTTTATTCCTAAGGTTGGTTTTGGTCGAAATACACTTATCCAATAGAATTAGGACACGTGTTAGGGTAATAATAATATCATTTTTACCATTAATTACCCTATTTACTTTTAACCGTGGTAAATAAAAGTTAAAATTTACTATTCACTAAAAAATATTTTCATCTTATTGAATCACATTTTACTTACTAATATCAACCGTGTGTCTCAGATTTTCGAAATACAACTCATAGAAGTAGTAAAATTAAGTTTTATGTAAATTTGCAAATGCTCCTAGAAGGTGGGTAAAAGACGGTAAAAAGTTTCGATAAAATTATATATATATAATATTATTATAAGATGACTCCAATTAATTAAATTGAACATATATAGGTATTATGTATATATTTTTACCTAAAATAAATTTAAATAAAACAATTAATTATTTAAATAAAAAGTCGGTTTTAAACAATAACACAATGTTTTTCACAATTCATCAAAAATTGAAAATTTTCAGAAAAATACCAAAAATTCATCCTAAGATAATTTCAATATTTCAAATTCAAAAATGAAGTCCATTTTGAAAAATAAAATTTATAAAATTTCAAAAAGTGGGTATTACTATTCATAACGGCTAGTCTAATTGGTCGTGGTGTGTTAAAACTTCAAGTTGCATACAATGCAAGATACTTCATTATTCAAAGGGAAACGTACCGTAGAATGTTGGGGTGTTACATGCATGATGTATATGTGTAGTAATTAAAACATTCATGCACAAGACCTTCTCCTTTCACATGAAAACATGACGTGCATGCACTGAGAGTCACATGAAAATCTTAATCATGAACACCCGAGCTCCATGACGTGGTCTCACAACTTCGTTTGCTTTAGCCACATTCAAACATCACTATTTCATTGCATGCTTGCAAATTTAATTGCATGTATGATCTCGTGGCTTCCCTATGACCATAATAAAATGGTTTCAATCAGTGGTCTGATGGTCGATCAGGGAGGTGCGGCTGCGTCTCCATAAAACTTTGGTATCAGGAGCCCTTCGAGGGTTTGGAGGTTGAAGAGGATGGAATGGGCTCTCCTTGGTTGTTGGATCAGCTCAGATTGAACATGGATGATGGTGATTAGATCGCGAGATGTGAGATGAGGCGTGCAACCAAGATCTTGCGTGAGATCATATGGATGACTGAGATTAGTTCGATCATTAATTTTTTTCCCACATTAAAACTTAGATGCGGGAACGCTGCGGTTTAAGTATCAACTCGCTCCATCCTCGACTTAGAATTCTCCTCCTCCCTCCATGGTACTGTCCCGTACCATGTTCTCTGTGGGTGTGCTCTGCGCCCACCCTCTGGTGGGCTTCGGCCTGTGTGCTCCTCCAAGCCTACACAAGGCCCTGCCGCCTGCGGGCTAGCCTCCCTAGGGCGCGGTTGGCCCTTTTGGTCTCGCATGTGCCTTGGATTGAGGCTGGCTGGTCTGTTAGTGGGCTGGGCTATTTTTTAAGTACATAAAAATACTTGGCTCAAAAAACAAGTGTTCAATTAAATATAAGTACATGGACACCGTAGAACACAAAGCCAATCCTCAACTTCTTCATATTTTCTTTTATTATTATAAACAATGTATCCCTTTTGATACATACTCTTTGGACTTAAGATTAGTGCAATAAATCATCTAATTTATCCATTCTTCATTAACTTTGACTTAGGAGAGATCCTTCTTCATCTTGATCATCATTGACAACCTCATTGACATCCATTGACAACAAATAAAACTTGTACACATAAGTGGTCCCAAAAATATCTCCCTTTGTATTTATTGTCAATACCCAAAGTTCTTTTTCAAATGAATGTGTCAATGTCAATGTTAATCTTCTTTCTCATTCACTTTTCTTTCTCTCCCCTTTTTACTTCTCAAACGTTCGTTTCACTTCTCTCCCCTTTATTGATAATAAATAAAAAGTTCATGAGAAAAAGGTATCAATTCATACTTAACAAATGCACCATTCATCATTTCATTCTAAGTCTACTTGATCCATGCTTAGCGTAAAAAACAAGAGGATTTAATTTAGACAACAAAGTTGTCCATTACCCACTAATATGATACCTTATGAGATGAGAACTCATGTACTTGTCTTCAAGAGTTTTCCACTTTCATTCCAGGCTGAATATAAATGTGAGATGGATATTTCTAGGAACAATCAACCTAAAACTCCTGCACTCACTTCAAGAGATAGATAAAAAACATTGAAGTGAAATAGACAAGATAAGTGACCTTGGGGCACTTCCATTCTTCTCATGTTACCGATTGATTCAGTTACCCCCCCTTTGTAATATGATCTTTATTTTGAGTAACCAAGGATGAGATATTAATAAATGACATACCTTTTCCAATGAAATGATCCTTAATCAATTTCTAGAATAATTGAATTTGATGCTCATTGAGATAATAATTTTGGAAGATTCTTTATATGTCTCCCCCTCAAGGGAAACACTCTCCATCACTGTTTCTCAGGTTATCCTTTTGAGAATTTTCTTCAACTTTAAATTTATGTATTATAAACACAAATACACTACACAAATATTTAAGGGAATAAGGTGGATCCTCTTTGCTTCATCAATGTGAATAGGAAGGTTGAGATGGTTTTCCCAACCAAGTTTCTCCACCTCCTCCAGTCTCCATGCTTATATATCTGAAATTCTGTTTTGATTTATGTTGAGGCAGTATGTATCTCTTCACATTCTCTTCTATTTTATGTGGATAAATTTTCTTCTTAACAAACTTTATGGATGATACACCATTCCTCCTCTTTAGGGATTCTTCTTGCTCTAGTAGTAGGGTTAAGAAACCTTTAGCAATGTGACCATATTTATTACATTTCTCACACATAACTTCTTTAACACACGAGTTTCCTTTTTCTATAAACCTTTCATTCACTCTGCCTTCATCAGATGGAATCTTCTTTTTGCCTTTTGTAATATCCTTGGCTTTTGCATCTTTAATTTTCCTCATTCTTTCTAAGTCTTCTGGCCAGATAACCAATCTGTCATTAGGAACTAAGCCATCAAGATTGGATCTTCCACACGACTTCTTCTGAGTGTCATCTCTCTTAGTAGTTCTTGTGTATGTACTAGCCTTCACCTTCTTGGTTTTATAATCCAATGAATTCTCACCTTTCCTTCTTGGAGTCTTCTTGGAAGAATTTGGTCTTATAACATTCTTCTGATTACTTCCCAAGGAAACTTCTATATTCTTGGACAACTTTTGTGGTCTTCTCTTCTTATCAACTTTAGATGTATGTTGAGATGGACATTCACTAAACTTGTGACTACTTCCATTGCATACATCACAGATGTTATCAAGCATTCCAAATCTGTTTGCAGTATACAAATGCTTTTGGATCTGTGGGTGTTGCTTCTTCCTTTCTGGCTTGCTCCCTCTTGAGATGAGCTTCCTTTGTGCTTTTTCATTTTAAGGATTGTACCAAAAATTTAATTCACAATGTCCAAATCTATTATAACGCCAACATTGACCCACAAATCTTTATTTCTTGATATCCTTTATATTAGATTGCTGGTCCTTCTTCTTGATTTGTTGTGCTCTTTGTGAAGAGACACCTTCCACATTCTTCTTCCTTTCCACCTTGGACGCAGTGATA
This sequence comes from Viscum album, assembly GCA_963277665.1. NCBI lineage: Eukaryota > Viridiplantae > Streptophyta > Magnoliopsida > Santalales > Viscaceae > Viscum > Viscum album. The sequence continues at coordinate 704,761,608 of OY728166.1, forward strand.
TTCATCACCTTTCCTCATCCATACTTTTTTTGAATTTCTCTTCCAACCTACTCTACTTGTGGAAACATATTTTGAAACATGAGTACATTATGGTTTCGATGATACCTTATTTCTCCCAGCATCTTGAAATAGATCATCTACAGATGTCATGATCTTCTTATCACATATTGGATGTCTTTCAGTCTTAGAATCCTCCAGTGAGTGTTGATTAGCAACAACAGTAGTTTCTTTCTTTTGTGAAGTCTCAATACATGTCTTCTCAATATGGGACAACTGAGCTTCTAATTCAAGACATTTCATATTAGATATAATCTTCTGATCTTTAATTATAATCATCTTCTCTTCGCAATCCTTTTTCATTCTAACAACTTCTCCTTCATGCTGTTGAACTTTATTCTGCATCAAAGAGTCAAGTTCCTTTATCTTCATGGATATTTCTTCCAAATGTAAACCCTTGACCTCAGTGTAGTTTTCAATTTCTCTGCAAGCACATGGACCTTTTCCTTAAGATCCTTCTTGACTTCCCCTTTTTCTTCAACTTATTTAAGGTGTTTCATGGAACTAATTTCATGTTTCCTCTTGGTTTCTTCAAAGGCTTCAATCTGTCTGGTGATATTTAAACATTAAATAACTTTTCCTTCTAAGAAACTTTCCATATTATCAGCTTCTCTTTCCAATCGGGTGATCTCAACCTACATACATTGAAATATTCTACAAACAACAACTCTTTCTTCAAAAATATCATGCATATGATTTCTTAATTTCTCAATTACAAGTTCATGTGAGGTTATATATTGATCAACATCACCTCTTGTGTTGAAATCCTTATTCCGAGGACAAATTTCAAAAGTGATAACACATACCTCCTGATCACTTGATTTACATGAGGTAGAAGGGTTTTCCTTATCTTTGGTGGGAACCTGAGCCACCTGCTCTTTAATTTACAAGCATGATATTTCTTCATTATTAAAAAGGCATGGAGAACTAGTTACCGCATCTTCTTTATACATGAGGGACTTCTTCAACTATCTCTTCTCTTTATTTTTCATGTTCATCATGGTCTTTCTAGATATAGACTTCTGCTCAGTGACAAGTGAATCTTTATCAAAACTAAACTTCATTATTGACTTAGGAATGGAACTCAAGTCTTTAATAGAGAATATCTTTATTGTGGAGTATCCAACATATGTGAACCTTGACCTCTAATACCACTTGAAGGGCCCCAAAACACCCTGAGAAGGGGGGGGGGGTGAATCAGGGTATCAACTTTTTCTCAAAAAATGATGGCTCTTGTTCCCAAATTGGTTGGAACTTATTAAACATGTATGATGGATATGTGTAGTAATTAAAACATTAATGCGCATGACCTTATCCTTTCACATGAAAACATGACGTGTATGAACTGAGAGTCGCATGTAAATCTTAATCACGAACACCCGAGCTCCATGACATGGCCTCAAAACTTCGTTTGCTTCATCCACATTCGAACTTCACTATTTAATTGCATGGATTAAAATGAAATTGCATGTATGATATCGTGGTTTCCTTATGAACATAATGTAGTGGTTTCAATCATCAACGGTGGACGGATGGTCAATCAAGGAGGTGCGGTTGCATCTCTCGTGAACTTTGGCATCAGGATCCCTTCAAGGGTTTAGAGGTTGAAGACGATGGCATGGGATCTCCTTGGTCATTGGATCATCTCAAATCGAACATGGACGATTAGGATTAGATCGAGGGACGCAAGATAAAGCATGTGGCCAGGATCTTGTGAGAGATCAGATGGATGGTTGAGATTAGTTTGGTCATTAAAAACTTTCACCCCACATCGAAATGTAGATATAGAAATGCCATTTTTTAAGTATCAACTTGCTCCATCCTCAGATCAGAATTCTCCTTCTCCCTCCATGGTACCACCCCGTACTGTGTTCTCTATGGCCACACTCTACGCCCACCCTATGCAGGGGCTTCAGCCTGTGCGCTCCTCCGGGCCTACACATGGCCCTACTACCTATAAACTGGACTCCCTGGGGTGCGGTTGACCCCTTTGGTCCCAAATGTGCCTCAGGTTGAGGCTGGCTGGTTGACTAGTGGGTTGGTCCATTTTTTAAGTAAGACCATAACAATACTTGGTTCCAAAACCAAGTGTGAAATTAAATATAAGTGCATGGAAACCTTAGAGCACAAATCCCATCCTCAACTTCTTCATCTTTTCTTTTATTATTGTCAATAATGTATCCCTTTTGATAAATGTTCTTTGGACTTAAGATCAGTGCAATCAATCATATGATTTGTCCATTATCCATTAAATTTGACTTAGGAGAGCTCCTTCTTCATCTTGATCATCATTGAAAACCTCATTGACATCCATTGACAACAAATACAACTCATACACAAAAGTGGTCCCAAAAAAAACAACTGGTATTTCATAAACCTTTAGCATGAAGTTGAAGGTGTGAATGGAAGCACACACTGATAAGTGAATAAGAGAAGCTCAGATTAAGTAAGTTGTATAAGTCAGTGGCATCAAATTAGGTCAATGTATTAGACCTGGCTCCAAGTGGGAGATTGTTGGATTGGTGTAGTCTGATCCATTTTAGATGATGTTGAGTCGAGTGCTTGCGACCCATACTGCGCACCAGGCCACAACTCCATGGGTCGAGATCCGTGGTGAGCTCGTTGGGGGTTGTACGGGGCAATGCACCCCTTCTCCGGGGGTCTGGGGGATGAACATCCTCGACCCAAATTTTGGGATACTGTAACAACTCTGACCGAATGTAGTAGAGTTGACCAAGAAAAATTGACAGAGCACTGTATTAGTGCAGACTTTGACACGACTACTGTAGCAGCTCGGAATTTGGAGATAATGGTACTGTAGCTCCACAGACTTATTTCCATTGGCCATTGTAGAACCTTGGACTTGGGTGGCCTCAAAACTGCAGAAGTGTGGACTTCCAACGACCTTTCACTTTAGCACAATGAATTTTCTATGCAGTTGGTAGAACAATGCTTCATCCTCCTTATTAGCTCATTTCAGGCTATAGTTTCTCTATGTTTGAGAAACTTTGAGATATCATTATAATTGTGCTCCTAGATTTCATAGTGAAGTGATTATACCTCTCTGTGGACATAGGGATTTTTCCCGAACCACATAAATCATTGTTTCTATGTTCATCATCATCTTCTTCTTTTGTTTCCGTCTTTTCTTCATTTGCAAACCTCTGTCGTGTGACTCCCGACGTTTCCGAAACATCTTCAACCAAGATAAAATAATAACTCCAGTATCCTCCATACACCGAGATGTTATTGTGTTAATGACATGACCTATCTATCTATACTTCCATCAAATTGGAAAATAATTAATCGTTCATGTGTACGGCGGACTACCGCCTCACGAACCGATGTAATTAATTTTCCATCACCGTCACTCAATACTAGTTATAATGATATAATTAACATTTATAAATGATATTCATGAGATATTTATCACTATTGAAGGATAATATATCATTTAAATTCTTACCTTTCCATGCACAGGAAAATGATAACGCCATTCGTTCGTACGTGCGAACTATCACCTCCACGAAACGATGTGATTCTTTTTTCATCACTATATCACATGGATGATATATATATGTATATTTAAAGAAATAATATGATATATATGATAATATTTTTATTAAAAAAAGATAAAATGATAATATCCTTCTTTCCATAATGATCATTGAAAAATGAAAACATTACTCATGTGTACATATGGCCTACCGTCTTCATGATCGTAACATTGATTCATTTTTCATAACCATATTTCATTATTGGTTTTAAAAGAATAATTGATGTATACATATGATTATTATGTCATGATTATTATTCTATATATATTTAAATAATCACCCATTTGACCATAGTCGACTTACCAAAGTCATTTTTGACATATAAACCAAATATGGTCAAAACATCCGATGTAAACTTAATTTGTTAAGTAATTATATATAACCTGTTTATAAGTGAAATAAATGTAATAATAATATTAGAAAAAGGTTTTCAATTAATGAAATAATTAACATAAGTTTATTATTCATGAAGATAAAAAACAAATGTGACAAATCAGACTCAAGGTAAGAGTTTTTCTCGTCTCACTTTTATTTTTGTGAGATACATGCCATATTCACCACTTATTTTTGTTGTGTGGTGTATATACTGTCCATGAATGTATTATATGATTATTATATGTAAATTTATGGGTATTTATATATCCATTTGAGTATATCTCTTTTTTGGGGTTTATGGTTTCAAAGTTACCAAAGCAGTAATTGATTTTTTTCAAAATTTTCTTTTCAGACTTATGTCATGTTTTGCACCTATCTTATTTTATGAGATTTATATACTACACCATTTACATGTTATATCACGAATCTCCTTATTTTTAATATATTATAAGTTTCTCTTAAAAAAATTCTTTTATGGGGATTATGATTCAAGTTACAAAATTGGTAAAAGTCTTTTGTTACAATCTCATCATTTATCAGGATTGAGTATGATTACATCTTCGATATTGAATTCCTAAAATTATCATGAATTATATTTTCCTTTGGTTATTCAGGATACTTCTAATTAACTGTACCATTTTCTCCAGTCTTTAGTACTTAAAATGCATGTGAAAGTGTTTTTAAGAAAATTCAACTTCATTTCTCTCTTCGGTTGGAAATATATGTTCTTTTAAAACCATGTTTTCTAAATTTTTTTTTAAAATGATATTTTTAAAATGGAAAGGATATTTTCCTCAAGAAATGTTTTAAAGGATTTTTAAAAATCTTCCTTAATAAGATTTCAAGGTTATTTTTAAAAGGATTTTCTAAATGTTTTATATTTTAAAAAGAGTTTTTCAAAATAAAAGGATATTTTCTGCAGGAATATTTTTAATGATCTTTTAGTGTTATTTCCATTCGTCAACATCAACAAACCTTGTTGTTACTTTTCCTTTACTGAGGATATTTAGTATTGATTCCATCCTCATTCTCTTTCTAGATGGATAATGATTGTTTCAACAAGATTGTTATAGAACTCATTTCTTTTCAATGAGTTAATCAAGTTATAAAAGAGACAGTGGTTGTTCCTATGAGTTTATGATGAAATAAAAGCTTTTATGTGTTATGATTATATAATAGTACTTGGATATTTGATGGGTGGTTACATTTTAAACCAATGGTGGGTGGTTCTGTGATAAACCAAGTACAGATGAGTCCGTGATAGCCCTCCAATGCATTGGGTATGGAAGTTGACCGTATGATTATTCCATTTGTAAGAGTGATTGTAAGAGTGAAGTGAAAATGATGTCCCAAGTTACGTACATGTTTTCTTTATGCTTGCTATGAGATTATAATGCTTCTCATGATCGAGATCGATATCACATGCCTCATGATTATTGATTTTGATGACTATTTCTTTTGCCATGTTTTCATATTTAATGATCCAGGTATTGATGGGTATGAGTTCCTTCACGATTCGCTCATGCATTTTGATTATTCCATCATACCCTTATGCACTCTTATACTCATTGATGAAATTTAATTGTTAATGCTTATGTTTACCCTTACTGAGCATTTGAGCTCTCCCTTCTTATGTTTCATTTTCCCTAGGTTATAAAGAATTAGGTTGAATGATTTATGTTTATAAATGATTTCACAAGGACGATGCTGATGACCTAATGTGAAATAAGAAAAGCTGGGTTAAGTAGGAGAAATACTCATTTAAAGTCTAGTGAATTATTTATGTAGGAGTTTTTCCTAATTTTCTAAAACTATAAACCTAAATGGTCCTCAAGAATGTAAGTGATCCAAGTTTTCCTTTTGATGTTGTAAGGTTTTGATGGAAATATTTGGGTCACAATTATCGGCATTAAAGTTGGAAATGTAAAGTTCATGATTTCAACCCAGGATCCTAAAGTGTGGGTTTTGGGCTATTATAGTTGGTATTAAAGGAGAGTTTAGAAAAATTTGGAGATTAGGATGTTTTCTTATGAGGATATACAAAGAGTTGGGTATAACATCACATGTTTATAATTTTAAGGTTGATCATAAGACCAATATCTGAGGAACCCCTTTTTAGGCTTTAAGTTATGGAATTTTAAGGTGACTGTTGATATTTTGGAGATATTTATTTTTGAGGAAATTATGGTTTATTACATTTTGGGATGAAAAATGAAATGTATGAGATAAATTTTGAGGTTAAAAAATATTGAGATTATTTTTGAGGATGTTTATCATGTTTCTAGAATTCTATAAGGATTATATTAAAAAAGAAAACCTACAGGATGTGTGACAACCCATCATATCCGGCAAGACCATGAGGTTTAAACCCACAACCGAAGGATGACAAGGGTGCATCGCCTATATGATATCTTGGTTAGTATAAAATTATTTTCCTTTATTTAAACTATTTGATGGATAAAGGTTAAGTTCATTTTGGGAAAATATGTTTTATAGATAACCATGGGATTGGAAATGATTTTATGATTAAGTGATTAATGTTATTTCAGAATACGTTCACTATTTTGGGAACCCTATATGATTATGGTAAACATAATACTATTAGACTTTATTTGAGTAATATAGGTTGAATTATATTTCGGAAGAATATATGATTTTATTGTGGATTTATGATGATTCAGGAGATTTATGAAAATCATAAATGTATCTTGAAGATTATATGATTAGTGAAATTACATTTGGATTTATAATTTATGAGTGATTGATGCTATTTAGAGATCAAGATTAAAATTTATCTTGGAAGACTATTTGATCAAATCCTTCTGATTTTTGGGTTTCAATCTTAGTCTATTTTTATGAATTTTAAGAATAGTTATTTGTCTATGTTGAACTTTGGGTGTCACTATTGAATTTTGGAGATTGAAGTAGTTTTTCATCATATAAAGGTTTATTCATTTTGGGGAATTATTTTATCTTTTGTTAACCATTTTGGTTTGGTTAATGCCTAAAGACAGGAGGAATAAGTTGTTATCTTTTTTTTTGGATTATGTGATTCTCTAGAAGTTGATTCTAATGCTCAGGAAAGAAAAGTTCATCTTTAACACTCATTGTTTTGAGAAAAAATATGATATTATGGTGTAAATAAATTAAAGGATGAAATTATACTTATCAAGTTAGTATATTTCCTTATGTTCTTAGAAAAGGTGGTAAAAGAATTCATTAACTCTAGGAAATGGATCTTAAAACAAGAAATGTTATCATAGTAACTTAATTTATAATGAAACTATGTTCTTTTTTATCATCATAGATTTATGGTTTTGTGACCATTAACTTTCCATTGACCGTTCAATTGTTTGTGATCAATGACTCAATCAATCTCTATAATTATTTACGTTTTCTATCCATTCCCAACTATGTTCTCCTATTAGAAAACCTAGATATGAGTTATTCCATATGAACTTTGTACTTACCTTTCTCTATTATTAAGAGGATGTTTTATTAACACTTTTTATGATGTGGGTTTATGACAAAATTATTTACAAATGTCCATCCCTTGGTTATTGAGATACAGTTCAAATTGTGAGGACACAATTTATTAAAAGGGGGATGATGTAACACCCTGAGATTTTAAAATAAGAAAATTATATTTAATAGTGTAAGGGAAATGAAATACTAAGTTTATCTTTCATTATACACAACACTCAGTTTATCATGCAGTGCATGCAACCCTGAGATTTTTATGTTTGATAGCATATTCATCACGCAAAACCAAACTTAAACGACCCATGACATATATTACCGTTATAACCTAGCTGTTAGAATAGTGTCTATGAACAAGATTTAATTAATTATGAAATTATTTTTTACACATGTATATATAATTAATTCTTTGGTGACCAGTTATTTACAAATGAAAATAAAACCCTTCTGAAAATAAAGGGAAATATTTTTCTGAAAAATTATTTAAATGCGTACAAGTGTGTTTTATACAAATAAAATAAAAAATCATTCTTGTTGGATTATATTAATTAAATATATATATAATATATTCAATCTAATATTTAATATTCATCCATTATGTTTTCTAAACATGATATAAAAGTAAATCTAATTTTATGAATCAAAAGCTATATTTTTCAAAAGGTAGTTTTGCTTCCTTTTGATGATGAACTTATTTTAAATCTAAATTTTGACACTTTAATAAATTTTAGTTGACAAAATAAGCTTCTTATTTGAAATTGGAAATTAAAAATTAGGTTAGGATGAATTTTTGATATTTCTCTGAGAAGTTTCATTTTTTGATGAATAGTGAAAAGTACAGAATTTTAATTGAAAACTGACTTTTCATATAAATAATTTATAATATTAAATTAGTTTTAAAGTAAAATTAGATCAATTATACATCTATTAATCCAATTTAGGTCATTATAATCATTTTTATATTGAATTTAGATATAAAAACTTAGTAAACTTTTGAACATTTTCACTTTAAAAACCCACTTTCTCACCCCGACTATGAGATTAATTTTAAATTAATTTTAGGAACTTATATATTTTAAGTTTTAAAAAATGGATTCCATATTTATAATTTTATGGTCCAAATTATGTAAATAGACCTCTTTTATTTTTGGCCAATATGAATAGTAACTTCAGTAATTTTTGTTACCACAGTAAATGGTAAATCATGTAATTAAAGGTAAAAATAAATATGATAAGGATTAGAATATTACTCTAACACTTGTATTAATTTTATTGGATGAGTTAGTGTCAACCAAAATCATTCTTGGGAAAAATTTATGACCTCTTGGAGCCACTCAAATGACTTTAAGCCCCTTATAGTATTTTATTTTAAGAAAAGTCAAACTTGTCATACTAATGTCTTTAATAAGTATAACATTTTTAATATGTGGTGATCTATGAGATATCTTCAAATAGTATTTGTAAAGATAAAATATTTATCTTTATTATGGAAATTTATTTTTAATTTTAAGGGAATAAATGATTGCGTTAATGACTTGCACAATGATGATGCAATAATTATTAAATTAATAGAAAAATCAAATAAATGATATTAAAAATATTAAAATAAATATAATTAGATCTTTTTAATATGATCCCTGAATTATATATATAAATATGACATGTATAATCTATAATAAAATAGTTGATTTGAATATGAGTTTTGATGTTTTTCAAGTCATAATAATGAATAATATTGAATTTGATAATGATGTTATTTCATGAACATAATATTTTATTAAATTATTTAAAAAACATAAAAATATTAAATAAGTCCAAAGGGGATAATAAATGACTGAAAATGTCACCCCATATTCATTAATAGGATATTTTGAAGTCTTTGTCTCTAGAATAGTCATATTATATTTTAATATTTTGAGAAATTCCTAAATTTCCCCTCACCCATCTTATAAAAGGCACCACTTCTTCTCAATATCTCATAATTAAAAACCATTTTGGTTTGACCAATCTATGATAAAATATCTTCCATGAATCCCTCTTCTCATTCTATAGGTCTTAATTTAGACAGAATACCATCCTTAGTAGTCTTAAGGTGTTAAGAAAAGGGAGATTTCTAAAGAAGGCGTGTAGTTTTTATTTGCATGTTTAGTTTTGTTTCTTCTTCCCAATCCTTCAAATTTTATTTAACCATGATAAAATAATAACTCAATAATCATCCATATAATGATATGTTATTATGTCTGTGGCATGACGTATATCCATCTCCACTTCTGTCAAATGGAAAAAGAATTAATCATTCGTGTGTACGACAGACTACCACATTGTGAACTGATTTAATTCATTTTCCATCAAAATCACTCAAGACTAGTTATAATGATGGAATTAATATTTATAAATAATATTAATGATATATTTATCTTTCTATAAGGATAATACATCATTTATATTTTTACCTTTCTATGCACAGAAAAATGACAATGTTGTTCGTGCGTATGTGAGAACTATCACCTCCACGAAGCGATGAGATTCTTTTTTCATCACCATGTCACATGGATGATATATATAAGAATATTTAAATACATAATATGATATATATGATATTATTATCATTCTTTAAATATAAAATTATACTAACCTTCTTTCCATAATGATTATTGAAAAATGAAAATGTTACTCATGCGTACGTACAATCTACCATCTCTATGATCATAATGTTGGTTCATTTTTATAATCATATTCCATGATTGATTTTAAAAGAATTATTGATTTATAATTATGATTATTATGACATGATTATTATTTTGGATTTTTTTAAATAATTACCCCTTTTACCATAATCGACTTACCAAATTCATTTTTGACACATAAACTGAATATGGTCAAAACACCCGATGTAAACATAATTGATTAAGTAATTATATATAACTTGTTTATAAGTGAAATAAAATTAATAATAAAATTTTAAAAGATTCTAAATCAATTAAATAATCAACATAAGTTTATTATTTATGAATATAAAGAACAAGCGTGATGAATCAAACTCAAGGTAAGGGTTTTTCTCGTCTCACTTTTATTTCTGTGAGATACATGCCATATTCACCACTTATATTTATTGTGTGGTGTATATATTTCCCATTTATATATTGTATTATTCTTATAATTAAATTTATAGTTATTTACATATCCATTTGAGTATCTCTCTTTCTTGGGGTTTATGGTTTCAAAGTTAACAAAGCAATAATGGATTTTTGTCACAATTTTCCTTCTTTGAGATTTATGTCATGTTATGCGCCTCTCTTCTTTTATGAGGTGTATATGCTATCCTATTGACATGTTTTATCATGTATATACTTATTTTCAAGTTATTATAAGTTTATCTTAATTTTATATTCTTTTATGAGGATTATGATTTAAGTTACCAAAGTGGTAAGAGTCTTTTGTTACAATATCATCGTTTATCGGGATTTTGTATGATTAAGTATCTGATGTTGAATTCCTATAATTCTCATGAATAATATTTTCCTTTGGTTATTCATGATACTTACAATTAATTATACCATTTTTTCCACTCTTCGGTACTTAAAATGTGATATAAAGTGATTTAAAAAAACATGACTTCATTTCTCTCTTCGGTCATAAATTTGTGTTCTTTCAAACCATGTTTTCTATAAATGTTTTCAAAAATATTTTAAAAATATTTTTTAAAAACCAAAAGTATATTTTCCTCAGGAAATGTTTTAAATTATTTTTAAAAATATTCTTTAACAATCTTTGAATTTTATTTTCAAAGAAATTTTTTTTCAAAATATTTTATGTTTTAAAAAGAGTTTTTTAAAATAAAAAGGATATTTTCCTCAGGAATATTTTTAATGTTCTTTTAGTGTTATTTCTATTCATCAATGTGAACAACCCTTGTTATTACTTTTCCTCCACTAGGGATATTTAGTATTGATTCCATCTTCATTATTTCTCTAGATGGATAATGATTGTTTCAAAGAGATTGTTATAGAACCTGTTTCTTTTCTACGGGTTAATCAAGTTATAAAATGGATAATGGTTGTTCCTATGAGTTTATGATGAAATGAAATCTTTTATGTGTTATAATTATGTAATGTTACTTGGACATTTGATGGGTGGTTACATTATAAATTAATGACAAGTGGTTCTGTGATAAACTGAGGATATGTGGATCCATGATAGCCCTCCAATGCATTGGGTATGGAAGTCAATCGTATGATTATTTCATTTGTAAGAGTGAAGTAAAAATGATGTCCCAAGTTACATACATGTTTTATTTATGCTTGTTATGGGTTTATAATGCTTCTTATGATCAAGATTGATATCACATGACTCATGATTATTGATTCTCATGACTCTTTCCTTTGCCACACTTTCATATTTAATGATCTAGGTATTGATGGGTATGATTTCCTTTATGATTCACTCATGCAATTTGATTATGTCACATACCCTTATGCACTCTTATTCTCATTGATGTCATTCAATTGTTAGTGCTTATGTTTACCCTTACTGATCTTTTGAGATCACCCTTCTTATGTTTCCTTTTCCCTAGGTTTTAAAAAATGAGGTTGAATGATTTATGTCTTTAAAGGATTCCATAAGGTTGATATTGATGACCTAATGTGAAATAAGAAAAGATAGGTTAAGTGAAAAAAATTATAATTTAAAGTCATGTGATTTTTTATGTAGGAGTTTATCCTAATAATCTAAAACTCTAAATCTAAAAGGTCCTTGAGAATGTAAGTGATCAAAGGTTTCATTTTGATGTTGTAAGGTTTGGATGACAAAATTTGGGTCACAATTATCAGTATTAAAGATTAAAATGTAAAGTTCAAAATTTCAACACAAGATCCTAGAGTGCGGGTTTTGATCTGTTATAACAGGGATTATGGAAATAATAAGGGTTCATGAGCAATTATTATTTTCTAAACATAGCGGTATGTAAACCCAATTATATTATTTTTCTATAAAACCAATTCATTTTGTGTTGTGCACAACAAGATCTGGAGATAATCCCTGTAACACCCCAAGGATTTAAAAATAAATTAAAATGCTGAAACACTGAGTCTCTAAATAATGAAACTTTGTTATAAACTAGTTGTTAAACATACCTTTTCCGCTTCTGTGTTTTGAATTTCAAAAAACAGACATACATGTTTGCGATTAGTAAGTTATTTAGAGTCTGATAGGACAAACTTAATTTTTTGGTGAATAGTAACCTACCCTTATGAATAGTAACCTACCCTTATGAATAGTAATATGACCCTTATGAATAGTAATCATCCAAAGGAATAGTAACCTCACCAATGAATGTATGATAAGAAGACATCTTATAAGTGACAATATGACCATAATATGAGTGTTGGTATTTTTGTAAAACATAAACATTTAATTTCACTTTTGTGATTAATTTAATAATTTAAATGAAAATGCATTTTATTAAATTATAATTATAAATTATTATTTTATTGACTTATTGTTATAATATATTTTTATGAGACCTTGATTAAATTTTCAAGGTGTTATAAAATGAGTTATAGTTTTAAAACCGTTATTTTTCAAATAAATTATTATTTTATTTAAAAATTAAATTTATCATATTTAGAAAATTATTTTGATAAAATGGAGTTCATTTTTGAATTCTATACATCAAAAAATGGTTAGGGTTAATTTTTGGGGATTTTTTTTTCTGAAATACTTGAATCTTTAGTGAATAGTAAAATATGATAATATACAAAATAAGCTAAATACATTATTTATTGAGTCATTGATGATGTTATGATGAGTTAATCACACTTGGTTCTAACTCACATGCACAAATTACTATTTGTTTCACAATAATAAAAACTATTCATAGTCTTGAGCAAAAATAATAAACTAATGATTAGAATAATGTAAAACCCCTCCTCTCCTCCACTATAAATACCACCCTCACCCCCTTCTTCCTATCACACCTCTCAAGATTTGATAGTTGTCTAAATTTTGTCAAATAACCTTCCCAAGGCTCCTATCCATGTCCAAAACCTTCTGGTCTCACCAAAAGGCCAAAACCAAAGTCCTTAAGAAGGATCCCAAGGAGAAGAGTTCAAGAGATAAAAATCCTCTTTCTTTCCTTTTGTTTTCTTTTCAATTCCTTTCATTTTATTATACTCTATTCACCTAATTTTATCCAAGAGTCATGAAATCTATAGTATCTTATATATTCTTGATTTTATCATGTTTATAGAAAAATTCTTCAACTTATTTCATCTCCTCCTCCTCTTATAAAAACATCATTCATGATGTGTCGTTTTACCAAAATCATGGATGATGTGTTTTCAATTTCCTTTACTTCCTTCAAAACTATTTGTAAAACCATTTTAATGGTTGAAAAATATTTTAAAGTGTATGATATAACCTATTTTATATTCTGTAATGAACTTCTATGATTGAAATTAAATTATACAACAAAACAAGTTCATGATTATTGAAGAACCGCCAAAATGATCTAAACGAATATCACTAAAGATTTATCTAATGATTCATCCTCATTCCATATAAAAAAAATGATTTATGGAATTATTTAATATCATGGAAACATATTAATACCATTTAATTCCACTTCTAGAATTTCATTTTCATTTGACAAGAAAATCAAATACAAATCGGCCATATAAATCATGTAAAGAACACACCCAAAACAATGGAAGGAATAAAATACTAATAATTAAAGGGAGAACTGATGTTATGGAATGATCATATAAGGTGTTATAAACATGAATATGTTTCTTTAAGATATTAATAACACTCTTTTAACCATTATATAGGAGGTTTAATCAAATTTGAAGTAAGATGAACCTGGGGTAAGAGAATTATTAACCCAATTTCCATTCTTTTGGTCAACCTTTTACTTCATTAATTATGTGGTATTAAAAAAATTTTGTGATTAATTTTGTATATATTATTTTTAATTATGTGTATATACATATTAAATCCACTCTATTAATTCTCACTTCAATTATATGATATTTTTAATGGGATTTTCTTTTAAAATCCTCTTTTAAAATTTTGTTTTACAAAATTCAAAACCAATGTTTTTATGTAATTATTCATGTTGTATGATTATATTCTGGTTCTTGAACATTTTTTATGATGAAGGGTGATAACTATATCTCCATATAATGCATTGGGTATGTGTGAGTTGGAGATCGAATGTATGGTTACTCCAAGTGTAACTGTAATGGTTACACAATAAGGTAACCGTGAGAGTTACATTGTAAGGTAGCCGTGAGGGTTACAAATCATAAGGTAGTCGATAGGGTTACAAGATTATGTAATTAATTCCCCAAGATACATTTATGGTTCTATTTATGTTCTTTATGTTTTGTGTAAATCTTGTGGAAATCTCAAGTTTCACAAAGTAAGTATATATGGGTGACAAGTATGTCATTTTGAAAATTATTTCATACGTTTATAAGTATTCATGGACTAATGTTTTCTTTCCTTCTTTTTATATCCATTATTGAGTTTTTTGTGCCGATCCCAAGTTTTTAAATGATTTTCATAGGTTATAAGGATGTGTAAGACAAAGAAGGAAACCAAGTTAAATTTTATGAATTTTTGTAAAAAAAACATGTTTTATTTGAAAAGATTTATATTTTAGAAGAAATGGATACTTTTTTGTGGTATCCACTCTGTATAAATGTGGAATGTTATGTATGTATTATATACTAGTTCTCTAAAACTCTAAACATGAAAAGATCCTCAATGTGAAAGGAAATGATCCTTGACTAAAATTCAAGATTATGTAATGTAATAATGCTGGGCGCTTATAATCCCCTCAAAGCCCTAAATAGATCCCACTCTAATAATTATCTAAATAATAGAGAATTATCCTCTTCCTTCACCACTATCAAGTCTAGAGAGATTGAAGAGAACCCTTCATTGAAGCGATTATTGGGTTGATCAAATGTGAATGATGCAAGCATTAGGATTTTCCATGTTATCACCCAGAGATCCCTACGGTGATGTTCAAAGATTAGTAGAACATATGTGGATCACCAATAGAGGGAATATATTCTTTATTCCTACAACACAACAATAGTATGACATAGATATGTTGTCAGATCCATCAATGAAGAAAGAATTTCTCACAAGATAATTCTTTAATTGCTTAAATTAATTATAAATAATATGTAATTATCTACATTTTGGTCCTAACTTTTATCTATTTTATATATTATTTGGTTCAATTACTTTGATCATGAATTTTATTTTCATGTAAATATCATATTAATCATCAATCATGAAAAAAATAAAAGTTAGGAATGCCCCATCTACCACTTACACTGTACCCAGAACCTACAATATGATGATAAACAAATTCTACATTGAATGAGCATGATCTCTAAACAAATACATTCTTATCCAAATGATTTTATATTGTTTCTCAAGGACCATGAATCACTCATAAAATTACCTAAGTGTGGCATGAATCGATATGAGAAAGATGAATCAAGTCCTTCAAAATATGTATGATACTTTCCTATCATTCCACAGTTTAGAAGACTATATGGATGTTAAGAACCGCGAGAAAATTGACATGGCATGAAAATACAAGAATGAAAAATGAAAAATCATGTCATACAGTAGACTTTCCTCAGTAGAAGAAAATTAATTATGATTATCTTGAATTTGAAAATAAGCAAAGAAACTTTCGTCTTGCATTATCTATATATTGAATAAATTATTATTTTTTTACAAAGCAGTTCTCATAGTACATGACCGATTATGTTGGTAAATTATAACTTGCCACCATGATTATGTATGAAGTGCAAATACATTATGTTGTCTTTACTTATATTTGGATAAAAAAAACCAGGTAATGATATTGATGTCTATTTGGATCCATTGATTAAAGATCTGAAATTGATGTGAGATATAGGTTTTACAATGTATGATACCCATAGAAGTGAAGAATTCACATTGAGGTCCATATTTTATGGGACGATAAATGACTTTCTTGCTTATGAAAATTTTTCAGGCTATAATAATAAAGGAATTTTGGTGTGTCCCATTTGTGAAGAATGCACACACTCATTTCGGTTGAAATATTCCTCAAATATTATATTTTGAGGACATCAATTTTTTTACCTTGATGATATAAATATAAATCCTAGATGATAACATTCAATGAGAATACTAAACAAGGTACAACAACGTCTCTACTAACGAGTGATCAACTATTTTATAAAGTAAAATATATTCACACTGTTTTTGTTAAACCATTTTTGAAAAACCTTATGAAATCAGGTTGGAAAATGTGATCATTTTTCCTCAAATTACTGTATTGTAATTGTTTGTATGTCATAAATTTTGTCGATGTCGTACATGTTGAAAAAATGCATTTGATAGTGTTATTGGAACATTACTAAATGTTCCTGGAAAAACAAAAGATGGAATCAAGGCTAGGTTGAACATGATTGACATAGGGATAAGGGAAAAGTTGGCACCAGTATAGGGTAAAAGTCATAATTTTCTTCTTCTAGCACCTTACACTCTATCCAGGCAGAAAATTGTAATTTTTCATTTTCTTTAATAGTTTAAAAGTTTTAGAGGGGTATTCATAAAATATCAATAATGTCTTGTCAATGAATAATTTTAAGCTATAAAGACTAAAATCACACAACTATCATGTTTGGATGTAATATTTTATTCCTATCACTTTACATTGCATTCTGCCTAAAAATGTACGATATACATTAATTAGACTCTGCTTTTTTTTCAAATCCATATGATGTAAATTTATAAAGTTGATGAAGTTTCCAATCACGAATAAGGAGGTTGTAGTCATATTATGTGAATTAGAGATGTTCTTCTCACCATAATTCTTTGATATAATGGTTCACTTGGTTAGATAGGTTCAACTATGTGGTCCTGTCCATTAGAGATAGATGTACCCCACTAAACGGTATATGAAGATTTTGAAATGGTAATTCAAGAATAGAAGTCATTCATAAGGTTGTATTATATAATGATATATTGTTGAAGAAGCTATTAAATTATATACCAATAACCTAACAGATATTGATAGCATCGGTCTCCCAAAGTCTCGTCACATTGGACTCTTTATGGGTGAAGGGATTTATGGAAGAGATGTTATAGTTACCATCACAGAGTGGGAGCAATATCACATTTACATTTTTCATAATAGTGACGATGTTGATCATACATTGAAGCCCACAAAGAAATTCTTTGACATTTGAATCCATCAAGAGATGAAGGATGGATATCAAATAAATATAATCAATAATTTATAGGATGGTTTTGAGATCATATTTTTAAGGAGTTATCTAAAAATCCAAATTCAATTGTCAAACAACTTTGATGGATAGCTAGTGGACCAAATTCAAATGTTATATTTTATACTAGGTTTTTAATTAATGGTTATACATTCTATACAAAAGAACACGATAATTGAAGTATGATGAAAAACAGTGGAGTTACGCTTATAGTGGAAGTGATGCATAAATATGGTTCCATGGATAGAAATCCAATTTATGTGAATATGTTATATTTTGGCATCATCAAACAAATATATGAGTTGAATTATGCAACATTTCAAATGCCGATTTTCCATTGAAAATGGGTTGACAACAAGAGTGCAGTGAAAGTTGATGAAATGGGCCCTGTGAAGGTGAATTTTAGTGTGGAAGGGTATAAGGATGATCCATTCATAATGACATCACAAGTAGTGAAGGTATTTTTTTCTCACATCCAACAAACAAGAATTGGTCAATTGTCCCGCTGACAACTAAAATAATTATAAGGTTAGATGAAAATTAAATCAAGGATGACCCTTTCATTGGGAGATCAAAATTATTTCATAGGGGTCTCAATGTTGACAATGTATTGTATGTTATAGGGGACCACAAAGAGGGGATTTGGATTCTTGATAGAGGAGCCAAATTTCTTCAACCTTTAAAGAAAATAATTATATTTCAATGATTATGTTATATTGTTTTTAATATACTTTGATTTTCCTCATAGTATTATGTTTTTTACTGTATTAACATAATCTAAATTAAAAGTTTGGCTACTCATGCAGATAATGATTTCTGCACATGATGATGTTACTGATCTTAGGGAAGAATATAAGATTGGTTCTTAAACTGAAAAATTGTTAGGGGATCAAAAACATGTTAATAAAAATAATAATAATGACATAGCATCACTATGTTGACTAAAATCATTAAGGAAATAAGCAAGGGTATAAAATTTGAGGTTGGATGGAATCAATGAGGCCAACCTGTTGACCCCAACAATTCAATTTTCATTAGTTATATTGGGGTTATAATAAGAATAAATGTGATAATTGATATATATTTGTGGCACAATGTCCTGCCTGTAACGAAGGAAACCCTTTGAGAAGATATTAAGATAATGTTATGATATACTTTCTCTATTTTATCGAAAAATTCTATAATGAAATGTTGATTTACGTTTCATTATCCATTACAAATTTCATTTATTTTAGATGATTTCTATAAGAAATATGTCTTAATAGCTATGGGAAAATCCCATATAGGCTTCAATACACTTCTTAAAAAGATTTATCTTAGGGATGCTGAGGAGAAAGTAAAGTCCTACCCACCAGTTACTTATGCACATATTATAAAGAAATAAACATGGAACGCTCTCACCAGTTGTCACAATGAGAAATCATTTTAGGTGAATTTTATTTAATAATATATTATTTTTCATCATTTATTTTATCCAATTTGATTTAAAATTTTTAATTTATGAAACAACAAAGGAGTGTTGAAAATAAGCAGTGTGCATAAAAGCCAATATACCCTTATCGAAAAGAAAGGATGAGGTACGCTTCACTAGAGAAGAAAATGATATGTATTTTAAACATATAATAAAGTTTTATGTGATATGAAAAAACATATATTCCTTTGATTATATGCAGATTGATGAGTCAAAATCCAAAACCACTTTCATCACATGTTATGTGCTATGGAAGGAGGCCCGCATAAATAAAGAGGGTAAACTCATTGATAAAAACACAAAATCTGTATGATAAACATGTGTAAGTTTGACATAATAGAAATTCGTTATGATTTATAATAGTATTATATAAAAATATCTATTTATGTTTATAAGTTTTTATATGGTTTAGACATAATAACTGACAATGACCATACCAAAAGAACAACTACTTTCGGTAGCTTTGAAGCCACTGAAACAATATGGTCGCATTAGAGTTGTAGGTTTTGGAGCGTCACTTTGAAAATATTTCAAGAATATAAAACCTCAAGAAGATACATATCAAACAATGAAAGGATAAAAGTGAACCGACTGCGGAATAAATATCATCACATGAATAACCAAATTACCCCACTAGCTTTGAGGTTAGTCATTCCCCTCTACCACACACCTTACCCAAGATAATAAATTTTTTCATTAATATTTCTTCTAAATGTGAATAAAAAAACTTCTTATAAATTTATATTATTGAAATTATGTAGGTTAAAGTTGTATTTTATTTCTATCTATCAACACCCACACACTGCCTTATTGCAAGGGGTATGATGTATAATATATTAGGAGACATGATACACAACAAATAACTCCCAAAATATCACATGAGAGTGTAGATTGAAGTGTCTCAAGAGCCAAGGGATGAGTTTCCTTTTCCACTTGATGATTAAGATATTACAATGGTCAATGATGCCATTGGAACATTCATACCATGATCGTCTAATCTTATAGAGATACATAAGGTATGCCCTTAATGTAATGAATCAGATTTTCCTGATTTTATTTTTTGAAATTAATTGGGAAAATTCAGAGTCCAGGAGCTAAGACAACGTGTGATTCTGAGGCCCGGTGTGCCTGGAATGAATTGACAAAAAATGTTATGCTTTTAATAGCACACGTGAGTCATTTTACTAAAAAAGTGGAATAACTCTAAAATGGGTTTATGGATTAGAAATTTGAGGGAAACATTGTGTTTAGGATGGCGGGTTTACCCTAGGTGTGGCATAATTTTATTTGGTACGAGTATCTAGTGAGAAAACCCAAAAAGGACATAATCATAAATAAAATAATTAAATAAAATTATTTTATTTTAGAATCCTAATAACTCATAAATGGTAACTTGGATTGGAAATCTGAGACCACCATTGAGTTCGTAATGAGATTTTTTCTTTAGGTGGAGCCTAAAATTGGTCGACGTGGGTCAATTGTGGAAAGTATTTTTTGAGACATAACTATAAATAAAATAATTAAATAAAAAATATTTTATTTTCAAATTCCAATAACTCTTAAATAGTAACTCGGATTGGAAATCCGAGACCACCATTTAGCTCATGAGAGTATGTTTTCTTTAGGTAGATCCTAACCTCAACCGGTGTAGGTTTAGAGAAATGTTAGTTTTTGGATTTTAAATTCATTAAAATATTTAATAAAAATATTTTATTTTGATGTTATGTGGAAACACAATGACGCTGTGATGCCATGACTAAGCAACCGTAACCCTTTTTAAATGAACACAGTGTAACGATGCTGCAACTCAACATAACAGCAACGCTGAATCGCGTTTCTCCAATTAATATCCTAAAAAGGATACCAGACCAGGGTATGATCCTAGAGATTACTTTGAGGGTCTAAAGGAATAGTGTTGGTGAATGATGAATCACCAATGACAGCGAACACCCCCTCCTCTTCAAAGGATCTTTCCAACGATGATAGAGGCGCGAATTGGGATCACTCTTCAGTGGATCGTCAATGCCAACGAATCCATAGAAGCGAATGATAAAATACCAGATAGGGGTTTTATTATTTTTTTATGATTTCACTTTCCCCCATTATTCTTTTCTAAACAACGAAAATGGATCAACCCACTAATAGGTTGATCCACGAGTCTATTGTTCTTGTGGGATGGGGATTACCTTATGGGAAAAAGGGGTTAGATATTTGGGATTCTACTTTAGTTCTTAATGATTAAATAGAACTGAATCTTAGTGATTTTAAATTGGTGCTTTTTGATCATGATAATAGGAATGCATTCGGTCCGACATGAACAAAGGCCTGGATTGTTCTTTAGGTGTTCTTGTGCCTTTCCCTTTCCCCCATTCTTTGTGATATCATGATTCTAGAAACGAACGGTTGTTGTGTCCTCGATCATGGAACAACAACCCAAAATCAAGAACCCAACACTATAATGACCTCCCATGAAGATGAGATGGAAGGAGCAGTATGATATGGGGCTGTCAGCGGAGCAGCCGATGGTGGAAGCGATACCGACCCGATAGTGCAACCGGACCAAGCGGATGGCCGCCGACAAGGGAGTCAACGGTGGGGGAAGCCATGACCAAGTGGGATGCGACAGTGATGGGATGCCGCGTCAAGGAGGGCCATGGGGGTGGAAGAGCTGGCAAAAACCACCGTGGGTGGTGGGCCATGGTGGATGTGGCATGTGGGCCATGTCACGTGGCCAGGAACCGCGATCCAGATGGACCACTATGGAAGACCCACAACATCAGTCGTGAGTGGGGTATGCGGCAGCTGGCCATGTTTGGAAGGTGGGAACACAACGCCCACCGCATCCCAAGTGGACCACACCAACCCGCTTCAGTGGGTCATGCTTGGCATGCAGGCCAGGTTGACCCGACATGTCGAATCAGATTCAGATTCAACTGGCCCCCTTTCATTGAAATGTTCATAACTTCCAAAACGTACATCCAATTGATGAGCCATTTGCGGTGTTGGGACCCTAATGACAAGGCGTTCCTTTTGAATACTCTAAGTGGGTTTTATTGGAAGTTGATATATGACCTTTGGCTTGAGGAGTAGGTTCTCCCGAAATAAGAACACCATGAGTAGGAATCCTATAACTGGCTGTGATGAGAAGACTAGTGACTCAGCGGGTCTATGTGACTCAGTGGGTGTAAGTGACTTAGTGGGTCTAAGTGACTAAGTGGGTTTAAGTTACTCAGTGGGTCTAGGTGAATTAGAATTTTTAAGTGACTCAATGGGTTTAAGTGACTCAGTGGGTAAAGGACTTAGTGAGTTTAAGTGTCTCAGCGTGTCTAAGTGACTCAATGGGTCTAAGTGAATCAACAGGTCTAAGTGACTCAGTAGGTCAAGTGACTCAGTGGGTCTAAGTTACTTAGTGGGTCTCAGTGACTCATCGGGGATGAGTACCTCAATAGTACTGGGTGTTTTGTGATTATTTATGATAGTCTTTCTTTCATACTTTAGATTTATACCCGTGTAATATGAAAATATTTCAAATGGTTTTTCATTTGTGGTCTATCCTTGGTGTATTTACCTTAGTGGTGTACTTAGTGACCGTACTTGGTTTACTTACATGAGTGTTGTACTTAGTGACCGTACTTGGTGTACTTACCTTAGTGTTTTCCTTAGTGACTGTACTTGGTGTACTTTCCTTAGTGGTGTACTTAGTGACCATACTTGGCGTACTTACCTTAGTGGTGTACTTAGTGACTGTACTTAGTGTAATTACCTTAGTGGTGTGTTTGGTGACCTTACTTGGTGTACTTACCTTAGTGGTGTACTTAGTGACTATACTTAGTGTACCTCCCTTAGTGACTTTCCGTCAGTGATGTTTCTTCGAGGTGTTTCTTTATAGCACACTTCATGTATTTTCTTAGTGGTTTCCTTTGTGGTTTAGGGTCCCTAATGAGTATTATTTTACTCACCCCTTCACGAGTTTCGCCCACACGTGTCATGTCTTGTACATATGATCAACAAATTTGATGGAGTCCTTGGTGGGCTAGGGATAGACTGTTCTTGGAAGGAGACCTGACATGTGAGGTTCACTTTAGCGACTTCTGACAACTTCTGTACCTACCCTTCAGGTAGGGTTTTTGACAATTGGAATTTCATGATCTTGTACTTTTATTTTGTTGGGCTTGTATACTGGCCCCCTTTTACTTTCAGTTTGTACTATCTGCTCGGTGTTTTTGGTTTTATCACTTTTTCTTGGGAGCGAGTGCATGTGTACAAGTACTTGTACAAATACCTCCCACTTGTGGGACATGCCTACTCGGTGCTAGTCGCCAACCCCTGGCCTATGGGAGACGGTCTTGGGGTAGTCATGAAATGTGCCCTGGGGGATGGGTCGTGATAGAGTGGTATCAAAGGAGTTTGGTTCTACCTTAAGGACCAAGAATATGTAAATTTTTGTTTCAGATAAATTATGTTAAGTGTTTCGAGTTCGGCCTTGAGTCCAAGGAGCCTAGTGTTAATGAAACGACCAACGTATCAATACACTGGGACCATGAGTTATAATTTTTGACTTGGTGCATGAAAAAAATGGTTTCATACATCATATAGGAATTGAGTGTGTTCTCATGTACGTCTTGAGTCAGAGTCAGCTCACACAAGTATACTCTTTTGATTGTGGTGCATCTTGTTTTATTTTAAGATTCTTCCATGTAGACATCCATCCAGGATTCTATTATGTGATCACGAGGGTGATTCACCTAGTAGAGAGACATCAGTACAAGGATTTTTACTGGATATATCACCTTCAGGTGGTGCACCAGCTATACCACCACATGTGGAGTAACTCATGGTACCTGTAGTATTGTTAGATGGGATATATGGGCTGAGAGAGCTTCACAAGTTTCAGTGATAAAGACCCATCAAGTTCCGAAATGAGACCAATATACAGGCAACTAAGGACTGTCCTGAAGTGGTGACCTGAGTTTTCCGTCTATTCAGGATACTAGCGGATCAGATGGTGATTCTAGCAGTGAGCCTTTTATGTGGCTCAACAAGGTAATGGTGGGATTGGTTACCTGATCTTATGATGAGGTGACTCTTCAATGGACAAAGTTTTATAACCTTTTTATAGAAGATTTCTCCCCTTATAATCTAAGGGATATGAATTTCCAAAGGCTTCTAAAGCTCAGGAAGGATGATGTGTTGGTATCTGACTATTCATCAAGGCATACCCACTTTCCTAGGTACTCGATGGATAAGATACACAACTAGTGCTTTAGGGATCAGACTTTTGTACACAGTGTGCTTAGGGACATCCAAGCTAGAGTCATCCCTCTGTGCACTCTTACCTATGCTATGGTGCTTAAGAAAACCATTGTGGTTGAGAGCCCCTTGGCTAAGCAAATCTAATTAGTAATTTTTTAGTAGTGGGTAATCAGGAGAGGATAGATCCACATGATGGTGGACATGGTAGAGGAGCTGGGAAAGCATCAAGAGGTGGTAGAAATTTCCACATGTTACGACCACTACCCCATGTGGTCCGCACAAGGCTCTAGGATCTGGGGGATAAGGGAGGGGAAAACTACATTCGGTCAAGGTATATAACCCAGGGGCTCCAGAAATGATTTTGGGTGAAAACTGTGTCTATTATACTTAATCTATCATATTGATAGACATAGGTTATAATCATTCATTTCTTACCACATGCCTTTCTTGGGGCTCAGAGATTTCAGTTGGATCATGGACTTGATCATCATGCTTGGAGAATCCTACTATAGGAGACCCAATAATCATGCATTGGTTCCGACAGTGTGACCCAACTCTTAGTGGTGAGAGTTATAGTTGGAATCTCTTGGTAGAGGTGTCAAGGACTTACATCATCATTCTTGGCATGGAATAGTTATCCTCAGATCATGCTCAGATTGATTGTTTTAGATGAAGAGTGCGATGTATCCACAATAGAAGAACGATATTTGCTTTTTATTGAAAAGGAAACCTAGGCAGTACAAGATGAAATCAAACATAGAAGTCTGCAACTGATTAATAATCAATTGGATAGCCCAACCCTCGGTGAAGTGGATGTTACGATTCCTCAATTCTGTGAAATGGTGGTGTAGTTGTAGTGGATCCGATGGAGGTTGAGACAAAGGCATTGGTTAAGGTTCCTCTGGGATTATGACTTTGAAATTTTTCATACTCCTAAGATGGGTAATATAATAGAAAATTCTCTCAATAGGAGATCTTTTTCTTAGTTATAGAATGAGGAATTAGAGCATTTATACTCAATACAATTATCCTTGGTGGATGGAGTCAGAGTGTCTTATCTATGGTCCATGGTTAAACACTTCGAGTCATGGAGACACAACTTGAGAATACCAACTATGAGACCCTATTTGCCCAGATGTCCATAGGACACACTTCTGATGGACATTCAAAAGGATGGGAGCATGTCATCCTTTTTAGGGGACGCATCGTAGTACCAGGATGTTGAGGGAGGAGGTTCTGAGGAAGTTCCATACTTTCCCATTTGTACGGTACCTTCCTTTGAGCCTTGAGAACTCTTTGTGTGGGGAGGCTGAATGCCTTGCCTTGATTTGGGATCAAGAACCCAGTTTCTAAGTTTGTTTTCATCGGAGTGTGGTGTGACGTGAGCCAGAGATGGCTAAGCCTGCTGGGCTGTTATGGTATATGGGGTAGGGAGGCCCAGTTCTTCATGGTAGTAGTGGATTCCTGAGTGGGAATATGCATCAGGATATACATATGGGCATTAAGGAAAACACTAGGGATGATGCAACAAGTTAAAGTTGGGATTACTTATTGATAAAAAAGTTGAGCGTTTTTTTGAATTAGTTTCATGGTTTGTCAACTCATCCTATTGAGCCTCTATTCTTGGAAGGGGTCTCTCTATTATTCCTTTGGGTGCCAGGAAGGGAGTGAGAAAGGATATCGACAGAATTCACAACTGGTTTATCAAATACATCTAGGGGAAATGATACAATCTGGGTGATCATTGACGGACTCACCAAGTCGTCCACTTCTTAGATTTCTGGTAGAAGAGTTCAGTAGAGAGATTGGGATTCCTCTACATATAGGAGATAGTTTAAATCCATGGAATTCTATCGACGATAGTTTCAGATCATGATGCTCATTTTCATCCTGGTTGTGGAGATCGAGGATCGAAAGGAGGGGATCCTTTGTGGACAAGTAATTACTTTGGTACGTGTTCAACGATAACATGATAACCTTCAGAAGAGCACATGGGAGTGAAAGGCTCGATTTTATGCTCAGTACCCTCATCTGTTTGGGTATCCCGTAGTTTGAATTTTAGGGATGTAAATCCTTAAGGTGGGGAGAATGTAATGACTCATATTTTCCCGATTTTATTTTTGGAAATCAACTGAAAAAATTCAGAGACCGGGCACCGAGATAATGTGCGATTCTGAGGCTCGGTTTTCCCAAAATGGCTCGATGAAAAATGTTAAGTTTTTAATAGCGCACATGAGTGGTTTTCCTAAAAAAGTGAAATAAATATTAAATGGGTGCCCAGATCAGAAATCTGAGGGAACTGTTGCATTTAGGATAGAAGGTTTACCCTAGGTGCGACTTAACTTTAGTTGGTGCGAGTATCCAATGAGAAAACCCGAAAAGGACGTAACCATAAATTAAATAATTAAATTATTTTATTTTATTTTATAATCCTAATAACTCATAAAGGGTAACTTAGATTAGAAATATGAGTCCACTGTTGAGTTTGTAATGGGGTTTCCTTAGGCAGAGCCTAACAGTGGCCGGTGTGGGTCCACCGTGGAAAGTAGTTTTTGGGACGTAACCATAAATAAAATAATTAAATAAAAATTATTTTATTTTTAAATCCCAATAAATCTTAAACAGTAACTCAGATTATAAATTTGAGACCACTATTGAGATCATGAGAGTATGTTTTCTTTAGGTGGGGCCCAACCTCGACCTGCATAGGTTGATAGAAAAAGTTAGTTTTTGGACATGAACATCATTAAAATATTTAATAAAAATATTTTATTTTGACATTACATGGAGACACAATGAAGATGTGATGCCACAACTAAGAATATGTTACCCTTCTTAAATGAACACAACGTAAAAATGCTGCGACTCAACGTAACAATAATGCAAAATCGTGCTTCTCTAATTATTATCCTAACAAGGATACAGGACTAGGGGACAATCCTAGAGATTTCTCTGAGGCTCTAGAGGAATAGTGTTGGAAAATGAAGAATCAACAATGACAGCGAACACCCCCTCCTCTTTGAAGGATCTCACCAACAACGATGGAAGCACGGATCGAGATTGCTCTTCAGCGGATCATCAATGCCAATGAATCCAATCCCAGGTAGGGGTTTTATTATTTCTGTATGATTTCCCTTTCCCCTATTCTTCTTTTCTAAGTGTGGAACGTGGATCAACCCAATAGCAGGTTAATCCGTGGGTTGATCATTCTTGTAGGATAGAGATTACATTACGGAGAAAAGGGGTTAGATCTTTGTAATTCTCATTTAGTTATTCGTGATTAAATGGGAACTGAATCTTAGTGATTTTAAATTGGTGTTTCATGATCCTGTTAACAAGAATGCATTCAGGATGACACGAAAAAGACTTGAATCATTCTTCAAGTGTTCTTATGTATTTACCTTTCCCAAATTATTTTTGATCTCGTGATTATAGAAACAAATGGTTGTTGCGACCTCGAATCATGACGCAAAAATCCAAAATCAAGAACCCGACACCGTAATGACCTCCCACAAAGATGCGATGACATGCGCAGTATGAGACAGGGCCACCAACGAAGTGTCTGGCGGTGGAAGAGATACTGACCCGACGACATGTCCAGGATAAGTGGACGATTTCTGGAAATGGAGCCAACAATGATGGAAGGCCGCGAACCGATGGTCCGTGGTCAGGCGGGCTATGTCATGCAGTCTAGTTGGACTGTGATAGAAGACCTGCAACATTAGTCGCAGGTGGGGTACGTGGCGGCTGGCCATGTTCGGAAGACAGGGAAATGGTGCCCTCCATGTATTGAGTGGACCACACCAACCCATTCCAGTGGGCCCAACTAGGCAGGTGGGCCGGTCCAGGCCCAGTCAGTCCGGGTCGGACCCAGCGGGTTGGACCAGACCAAACTGACCCATTTTCATTAAGACCTTCATAACTTCCAAACCATATGTCTGATTGACGAGCCGTTTGAGGCGTTGGGACCCTAGAGATGAGGAAGTACCTTTTTATAATCTAATTAGGTTTTCGTGGAAGTTGAAATATGAAATTTGGATTAAGGATTAGGTTCTCTGAGAACAAGCACACTATGAGCAGGAATCCTATTGCTGGATGTGAGGAGAATACTAGTGGCTCAGTGGTTCTAAGTGACTCAGCAGGTCTAAGTGACTCAACAAGTGTAAGTGAATCATTAGGTATGAGTGACTGAACAGTACTGGGTGTTTTGTGATTATGTGTGATATTCTTTCTTTCATACTTTAGATTTAAACCTGTGCGAGCTGACATTATTTTGTATGGTCTTTACTTTATGGTCTCTCCTTTGTGTACTTACCTTAGTGGTGTACTTAGTGACCATACTTGGTGTACTTACCTTAGTACTATACTTAGTGACCGTACTAGGTGTACTTACCTTAGTGGTGTACTTAGTGACTATACATGGTGTACTTACCTTAGTGGAGTACTTAGTGACCATACTTGGTGTACTTACCTTAGTGGTGTACTTAGTGACCGTACTTGGTGTACTTACCTTAGTGGCATCCTTAGTGATCATACTTAGTGTACTTTCCTTGGTGTACTTAGTGACCGTACTTAGTGAACTTACCTTAGTGGTGTCCTTAGTGACCGTACTTGGTGTACTTACCTTAGTGGTGTACTTAGTGACCGTACTTGGTGTACATACCTTAGTGGTGTGTTTAGTGACCATACTTGTTGTACTTACCATAGTGGTGTACTTAGTGACAATACTTGGTGTACCGCCCTTAGTGACTTTCCCTCAGTGATTTTTCTTCGAGGTTTTTCTTTATATCATACTTTCTGTATTTTATTAGTGGTTTACTTTGTGGTTTGGGGTCTCTACTAAGAATTTTTTTACTCACCCCAACACAGGCTTCACTCGCACATGTTGTATCTTGTGCAGACCATCGAAAGCTTTGATAGAGTCCTTGGTGGGCCGAGACTAGGTTGTTATTTGAAGGAGACCCGATAGACGAGGTGCACTTTAGAGACTTACAATAGCTTCTGTACCTACCCTTCAGGTAGGATTTTCGGCATATGGAATTCCAAGAGCTTATACTTTTATTTTGTTGGGATTGTATACTGGACACCTTTTCCTTTCAGTTTGTACTGTTTGCTCAGTGTTTTTGGTTTCAGTACTTTTTCTTGGGAGTGGGTTCATGTGTACAAGTACTTTGTAAAATTCCTCCCACTTATTGGATATGCCTACTCGGCACTAGTCACTAGCCCCTGGCCTATGGGAGGAAGGCATGAGGTAGTCCTGACACGGGCCCCAGGGGACGGGTCATGACACTTAACAATTTTTTTTTCAAATGAAAAACCAGTGATAATTGATGAAAAAAGGTTTGATGTGAGGTATGGTATTAAAAATGGATAAAAGGATCGAGAAATGGGAGGTAGGATCAAGAAAATTCAGGGAATCAAACAAAAAAACAAAAGGACCTCCCAAGATTACCTTCTCCCCACCAGTTCCACCACAACATATATTAACATTACAAGTTCACATATACACCACATTAAAATATGAATATATTTCATACATTTAATATGAAGAAGAAATATTTGAAAATTTCATTACAAATGTGGTTAATATCAAGAGTATAAATGTGATTCTCAAGTTTGAATGGCTGAGTGTCTCAATTGTGAATATATACATGAGGTACATTTTCATAATCCATCTGTCTAAAAAATGATCTACTATGTTCATTAAAGTTAATTAATATTCATATTTTCTAAAATCATTTATATTACCACTATATAAAGGGAAAACCCTATGAATCATGATTTGGATTCATTAAACCCATTATCATTTCTATGTAAGAATTTTCTTTGGAAGTGAAATAAATTGACATGAAAAAAGATGAACTAAGTGAGGAATTTGAGAAGAAAATAATAGATGACATACTCTTCTTGATGCCTAAAATGTAGGGGTAAAACTCTAAAATCTAATCATATAAAATATATTTTCTTTTTTTCATTAATTATTTGATTTTGTTTTTTTGGAAGTATTGGATACTAATCAAAATCAATTTGGATACCCCAAATATTTATTTTTTGGATTCAATGCATGGATATCTATCAAACTGACCACACATGATTTGTACCGTGAATTTTTAATTCACTACAATCAATATTTTACTGATAAACTTTGATTTATTTGTTTCAGTTTTTGTTTTAATGATAATTTGGTTATGATAGGTTGATCTATAAATATAAGATAAATCATGGTATGAGTTTGGTCAATAAACATAATAATCCTATATATTTCTTCAAATGGAAACAAATTAAGGTATATATAGAAAGATTAACTATCAAAACATGTTTCAAAACATTTTACTTATTTTGGTCAATGTTTATGCAGTGTCCGTAGCAAGATAACGATAATGATTGTGGATATTAAATTTGAAAATTTATGAAAGATATTATATATCATGAAAAGACTAGCATCCATGAACATGTAATTTATTAAGGTAATTAAAATTTCATTAAAAATATTTCTTAATCATTTGTTTGTCTATATTTTCTTGGTACCACCAAGATTTAAAATAATTTAAGTACTCAAAAGAAGAAGTAAATTTATTTAGTGATGATTGGGAAGAGTACATGGTATCAGAATGTTTTCCAACATCAAATTTAGGTGATTACCTATTATTTTTGTAATCTAGTATGAGCTACGACCTTAGAAATATATTTGGGATATGAAACATTAGTACTCGAATGCTTATATATTATTTTTGATTTGTTTCTCAAGGAGAATTATAATGGAGGAAATCAATTTGTTTAGAAATGAATGAGAAGAATACATGGTGTCAGAATGTATACATATATCATGAAGATGTGACTTTTTCTACCTATTTAGTTAATTTTCTCATCATTTTATCTACTTTTTTAGTTAATTTACTTATTAATTTTATATAATACTTAATTTTTTAAATTTACACATTAGTTCAAAACACACGTCACATAGCCAAAAATAAGAAAACGAGATCATATTTTTTTTCAAAATTTAATAAAATAATCCACAATTCATTTTTCATGAGTAAGAATTGACCACACACCAATCCGATAAAAATTGTGGTTGGTATGACTCAAAGTACATGTTTTAAATATAAAAGTGTCATTTTAATTTAAAATGTGTGTCACATTGCCAAAAATAAGAAAACAAGCTCAAATTATTTTCAAAATTTATAAAAATGACTAATAATTCATTTGTGACATATAGGAATTGACCACATTTCAATCCGACATACGATGTGATCGGTATGACTCGAAGTGCGTGTTTTCAATATAAGTGCCATTTTAGTTTAAAATGCATTTCAAATTTCCAAAACCAAGAAAATGAGCTCATATTTTTTTT
The DNA here is from genome assembly GCA_963277665.1 of Viscum album. Classification (NCBI taxonomy): domain Eukaryota; kingdom Viridiplantae; phylum Streptophyta; class Magnoliopsida; order Santalales; family Viscaceae; genus Viscum; species Viscum album. The sequence continues at coordinate 704,793,456 of OY728166.1, forward strand.
CAAACTTTAGGAAAACAATCCATAATTTATTTTTCATGTGTATAAATTGACTGCAAGCCAATTCGACACACGATGTGGTTGGCATGACTCAAAGTATGTTATTTTCATATAAAAGTGTCATTCTAGTTTAAAATGAATCACATAGTCAAAATCATGAAAATTATCTTAGATTTTTTTAAAACTTTTGGAAAATGATCCATAATTCATTTTTGACATGTAGGAATCAACCACATGTCAATTTGACATCGGATTTGGTCATTATGACTTGAAGTGCACATTTTAAATATAAAAGTGTCATTTTAGTTTAAAACACACATAAAATAGCCATAATTATGAAAAGAAGTTCATATTGTTTTCAAACTTTAAGAAAATGATCGATAATTCATTTGCGATATGTAGGAATCAACCACACATCAATCCAACACCCGATATGGTCAGTATGACTCTAAGTGCATGTTTTCAATATAAAAGTGCCATTTTAGTTTAAAACGAGTATCATATCACCAAAATAAATAAAAAGAGCTCATATTATTTTCAAAATTTATAAAAATTATCCATAATTTATTTTTGACATGTAGGAATTGACCACAGATCAATCTGACACACGATGTGGACGATATGACTCAAAGTACGTGTTTTCAATACAAAAGTTCCATTTTAGTTTAAAATGCACATCAAATATCCAAAACAAAAAAGAGCTCATATTAATTTTAAAAATTAATAAAATGATCCATAATTCATCTGTGACATGTAAGAATTGATCGCACATCAATCTGACACATGATGTGACCAATATGACTCAAAGTGTGTGTTTTCAATATAAATGTGTCATTTTAGTTTAAAACACACATCACTAGTACAAATCAAGAAAAAGATGTTATATTGTTTTCAAACTTAAGGAGAATGACCCACAATTCATTTGTGATGTGTAGAAATTGACGACACATCAATCCAACACATGATGTGGACACTATGCCTTGAAGTGTGTGTTTTCAATATTTAAGTTTCATTTTAGTTTAAAACATATCACATAACCAAAACTGAGAAAACAAAATCATATTGTTGTCAAATTTTAGGCAAAATATCCATAATTCATTTTTCAGGTGTAGGAATTGACTGCATGACAATTCGATACACGATATAGTTAGTATGACTTGAAGATGTGTTTTCAATATAAAAGTGTAATTTTAGTTTAAAATGAATCATATATACAAAACTAAGAAAATGATCTTGAATTGTTTTCAAACTTTAGGAAAATAATCTATAATTCATCTGTGACATGTAGGAATCTACCACATGTCAATTTGATGCTCGATGTGGTCAGTATGACATGAAGTGTGTGTTTTCAATACAAAAGTGTCATTTTAGTTTAAAACACAAATCAAATATCCAAAACTAAGAAAACAAACTCATATTTTTTCAAACTTTATGAAAATGATCGATAGTTTATTTGTGACATATATAAATCGACCAAACATAAATCTGACACTCGATGTGGTCGATATGACTTGCAGTGTGTGTTTTCAATATAAAAGTTTCATTTTAGTTTAAAACACATGTCACATCACCAAAACCAAGAAAATGAGCTCATATTGTTTTCAAACTTTAGGAAAACCATCCATAATTCATTTTTCACATGTAGAAATTGACCACACATAAATATGACACATGATGTGGTTGATATGGATAAAAGTGCATGTTTTCAATATAAAAGTGTTGTTTTAGTTTAAAACACACATAAAATAGAAAAAACTACGAACAAAAGATCATATTATTTTCAAATTTGAGGAAAATGACCTACAATTAATTTGTGACATGTAGGAATCAACCACACGTCATTCCGAAACCCGATGTGGTCAGTATGACTCGAAGTGTTTGTTTTCAATACAAAAGTGTCATTTTAGTTTAAAACACACATCAAATATCCAAAACCAAGAAAAAAATCTCAGATTGTTTTCAAAATTTATAAAAAATATCTACAATTTATTTACGATGTGTAGGAATCAGCTGCACGTCAATCTGAAACCTGATATGGTTGGTATAACTCGAAGTGCAGGTTTTCAATATAAAAGTGCTATTTTTGTTTAAAACATGTGTCACATTTCCAAAACCAATCAAACGAGATTGGATTATTTTCAAACATTAGTAAAATTATCCATAATTCATTTTTCATGTGTGGGAATTGACCGCACACCAATATGACACACAATGCGGTCTATATAACTCAAAGTACACATTTTCAATATAGAAGTGTCATTTTAGTTTAAAACACATCACATATCCAAAACTGATAAAATGAGATTGAATTATCTTCAAACTTTAGGAAAACAACCCACAATTCATTTGTTATATGTATTAATTGATTAAACATCAATCTGACACCTGATGTGATTGGTATGACTCAAAGTGCATGTTTTCAGTACAAAACCATTATTTTAGTTTAAAACAGACATCAAATAGCCAAAACTAATCAAATGAGCTCAAATTATTTTCAAACTATAGGAAAATGATTGATATTTTATTTTTGACATGTTGAAATCGACTGGACATCAATTCAACACCCGATGTGGTCAGTATGACTTGAAGTGCATGTTTTCAATATAAAATTTTTATTTTTGTTTAAAATGCATGCCACATCACCAAAACCAAGAAAATGAGCACAAATTATTTTCAAAATTTAGTAAAATGATACAAAATTCATTTTCATGTGTAGGAATTGACCGTATTCCAATCCAACACATGATGTGGTCGGTATGACTTGAAGTACATGTTTTCATTATAAAAGTGTAATTTTAGTTTGAAACACATCAAATATCCAAAATCGAGCAAATGAGCTTGGATTATTTTCCAATTTTTGGAAACAATCCACAATTCATTTGTGACCTGTAGGAATCAACCACATATCAATTTGACACTCGATGTGGTTAGTATGACTTGAAGTGCGTGTTTTTAATAAAAATGTGTTATTTTAGTTTAAAACAAGCATCAAGTAACCAAATTGAGAAAAAAAACTCGAATTGTTTTCAAACATTAGGAAAATCATTGATAATTCATTTGTGACATGTAGGAATCAACCACACTTCAATCCGACACTTGATGTGGTTGGTATGACTCAAAGTGCGTGTTTTCAATACAAAAGTTCCATTTTAGTTTAAAATACATTTCATATCACCAAAACCAAGAAAACAAGAACATATTGTTTTCAAAATTTTAAAAAATGATCCATAATTAATTTTCGATGTGTATGAATTGATATCAAATCAATCCAATACACATTGTGGTTGATATGACTTGAAGCATGTATCTTCAATACAAAAAGTTCCATTTTAGTTTAAAACATAAATCAAATTGCCAAAACTAAGAAAACTAGATTATATTGTTTTCAGACTTTAGTGCAATGGTTCATAATTCATTTGTGACCTATAGGAATCGACTGCATATGAATTTTACACTCGATGTGGTTAGTATGACTCTAAGTGTGTGTTTTCAATACCAAAAGTGCTATTTTAGTTTAAAACATGCGTTACATAACTAAAATCGAGTAAAAGAGCTCATATTATTTTAAATATTTAGAAAAAATGATCTACAATTCATTTTTTATGTGTTGGAATTGACCTCACATCAATCCGACACACAATGTGGTCGATATGACTTGAAGTAATTGTTTTCAATACAGAAGTTCCATTTTAGTTTAAAACACACATCAAGTAGCCAAAACCGAGAAAATGAGATTAGATTTTTTTTAAACTTTAGGAAAATAGTCAATAATTCATTTATGATGTATAGAAAATGACCACTTGTTAATATGACACCTGATGTAGTCAGTATGAATCGAAGTGCGTGTTTTCAATACAAGTGTCATTTTAGTTTAAAACACACATCAAATTTCCAAAACTAATCAAATGAGCTCAGATTCTTTTTCAAACTTTAAGAAAATGACTGATAATTCATTTGTGACGTGTAGGAATCGACCACATGTCAATTAGACACCTGATATGGTCAGTATGACTCAAAGTGGATGTTTTCAATACAAAAGTTTCATTTTAGTTTAAAACATGTGTCATTTCACCAAAACCAAGCAAATAAGTAAGATTATTTTCAAAATTTAGGAAAATGATCCATAATTCATTTTTGGCATGTTGGAATTGACTGTTATTATGTCCAAATGGGGTTTAGATATCCTAAGAGTGGGGGGGCGGGGGGTGATTTAGGGTATGAATATTCATTTGAAAATTCTTCCCACCCCACTAGATCTTGACCTCTTTATTCTAAAGGTCACTTTGTTTTCTCTTTAGTGTTTATATTGATCTTATCCTTCCTACTTTCTCTAATTATGATGCATATACAGTAAGAAAGAAAGAACAATTATTCACATATTTTTACTTGTTTCACTATTATGGGATAGTCCAAGGAGCATGCATCCAATAGTGTATTGGTGCACCAAAATCACTAAGCTCACTGATTTCTTTTTTTGGCCAGGTCACTCCTACATAGGATTACTATCTTTACAAAATTTGGGGAAAATGCACTATCTCCCTAGGATCACATTCCTCACACTTCTCTCTTATGTTCACTACTTTAGAAGGAAAAACAATTGGCACACAGGAAAAAGAACAATATCATCTATTGTTGATATTTACATCGAATGTATGATAAGTGCCTTTGAACTTCACATGCCCCTTCATAGCCTTGATGTGAACATCTCCTCGATCATCATCTTTCCATGAGAGATTATGGAAACTCATTTGGAAAATTATTCAAGAGACACCAAGTCTTCCCTTCACTGTTTTGGATGTGATAGTGAATAAACTCCTTCTGCAAATATAGTTGAATGGTGCAGATCCTATATCTTTTTCTTCTTATTCTTCTTCTTATTCTTCTTCTTCTTCAGAATTTAGAATTTATATATAACAATGAAACTATTTACTAGGTAATCTTGGTACATATCTCCTTACATGAGACCCTAAGAATAGTTTCACACATAAGTGTGTCATGAAGCCCTATTTTCACCTAATAAATGAAATAAACTTCACCACATACCATTTTCTTTGTGGAGATAACTTTCACGAACTATTTTAGTTTGTCCATGAATTTTTTTATACCCTTCACGAACACCTTGCACCGTGTAGCACGAGTGCTTTGCAGAACACCTTTTCTTTAAAATCTACCTTTGCTTCATAGAATTCCTTTGGTTCACAGATGTTTGGAACCTCATGATTCGCTTTGCCTTTGAGAATTACAATTCCCCACAAAGAGACCTATATAAACTGATTTTCCTTTGCAGTTTACCTCCTCTAAAAATTTAACTCCCTCTGTGAACTCAACTACTTCTCAAACCAACTCCTTCAGAGGATAATGCATGAAATAACTCATTTTTGAATCAATTTTAGACTTGGAAAAAATATTCCAATGATAATCTTCTCTGATGAAATTCACTCTATATAATGATGTGATTAGGGGTCCTTTATATAGGAAAATAAATCCCACAAAACCCGCTAATAATTTTTTTTAGAAAATCCTTTACGGATGAACCTTCACCGCATACTAAACTTGCTATGTGGTCTGCATAGCACATTTATTTGTTCACGGAACCCCTTAAATCACTGTCTTCCTTTGGAAAATGATGATCCCTTTGTGGAGGCATTTACTTCACCATCATCTATTACAAATGATGATCCTCGTGAAAAATGATCTTGCTATACAATTTTCATAGTGCATAACCCTTTTCTACAAACTTAATTCACTACCTTCTTCTATAAATGATGAACTCCCTTGCAGACTTCCTTTTCAGTTCACATAGTGTAGCTTATATGTGGAATACTGATTTTTTTCTTATTTACAGTTCTGTAAACTCATTTATATTATTTAAGGTCCTCAAACTCCTTTATAATATTAGTGTTTCACCAAAAATGATATGTGGAAATACTTATTTTGACCTAAAAAAATCCCAATTTTGAGGCTCAAAAAATTTGGTAAACACTAGGAAACTGCACCACCTTCAAAAAACCTGCTTTGACAGTAACCATGATGGAATGTTTTCAACCATCTTTTTTAACAAAAAAACCCAAAAACATTGAAATGACACATTAAGGTATTTTTCCAACAATATTTCACGATCCGACCCTAATCGAGGATCGAGCCACAACTACCCCAAGCCTGCATCCATAGGCTAGGGGTTGGTGACCATGCCGAAGGCACAACTAACACGGGGAGACCTTTTCCTAGAAACTTGCATGCACACACACACAAACATATCAATGAATAAGTAAAGAGGAATAATAATAAAAAAATGAAACAACTAAAATGTAAACCAAGCATGAAAAACCTCTAGGGTGCACAATAGTACGATAGTGAAAATTGAAAGGTAAAGGGAAAAAATACACACCCGACCAGAAATATGTCCCAACCCAAAAAACTGGAAATTAAACTACTGAGAGAGCCCATATTCTTATCTCTAATCTATGACCACCATACGTGTTCCAAAACACCAAGTATCCCTAAGCTCTTCTGTTATCACCGCCGACCTGTCCGTCATCTGTATAAGACACAACATGTGCGGGAAAATTCCATGTAGGGTTGAGTATATACATACCCAATAGGATGCCCCAAAACTAAAAGGGGGATCAATAAGATACAAAAAAGTAATAAAATGATAGTAGATAATAAACAGGATGTATCTCAACCCAAATCAAGAGAAAGAGTATCCTCTTCCAAGCACAGGGGGCTCAACATGATGTGTAAATGGACTACACGGCGAGTCTTTTCCACCCATAGTAGGAGAGTAACCTCATCCAACCATGAGAAACTAAAAACAGAAAGCACATGGAATACCTCATGCATCTTCAAAACTCATGGAAGTAGAGTAACCGAATCCAACAACATGTATACAGATAGATATATTTATGCTTAGTAAAAAAATACCAAACGAGAGAGAAAGGGGATCTCCATCTCATAGCTCAGCTCATGAAAAGAGTCACCATTAGTTCCAGAAGCCCATCAATGATTCCCAACAACTCACATGCCTACCCAGAAGTAACCATGTGGAGGACCACATCTCCCCACTGTGCTGCATAATTGGGGGGGGGATCTCCAAGTAGAGAGTCATTGCCCAAGTGCACCAGAGGGTTACACTATATAAGTGTCTATAGAGGACCCACACCTTGATCTGTTAGTGGGGTTCTACTCTAATGTCATGAGGACCCATTAAATATATGATAGGGGGGTTCCAATTGATAGATAGATGACCCACACCCAAACTGATGGGGGGGGGGGGGGGGGTTCCACTCTATAGGTCGAGGACCCACACCCTGGTGCGACATGGGAGTTCCACTCTGAAGTCTCAAGGACCCATACCCTATCCAACAAGGGGTTTCCACTTGGTATGTAGAGGACCCATGCCCAAGATAATGGGGGGGGGGGGGGGTCCACTCTATAGGTTAAGGACCCATGCCCTGGTGCGATAGGGGGTTCCACTTAGAAGTCTCAAGGACCCACGCCCTGTCTGATAGGGGGTTCCACTCGGCAGATAGAGGACCCATGCCCAAGATGATGGGGGGGGGGGGGGTTCCGCTCTATAGGTCACTGGTGATCCTATGAATGTTTACTGCCATCATTGGGTGTCTCCTAAATAATAATCACACCCAGAACATCTCAAATAGTATCTAAAAATCCATAATGGAGGGAAACATCACATTCTACATGAAAGAACTCTTAGGATATAATACTTGTAAGATAAAATCTGTGTCCAAATGAAGGAGATACGAGAGAATGAAGTTTCCTAAAAAGGAAACAAGGGGTACACAATGTGTGAGGGGACCCACATGACATGTGGTCCCACTCTATTGCCTGTTCGTGTCCCTGGAGGTACATAGATCACCAAATGTGTTGGGACACACAATGTGTGGGGCATCTAAACGGTGTGTCCTAGCACTCGGGGTCCCTGCCCATGCACTTTGGCCATGTCTGTGTACTTTGGTAGATGAATATTTATTTCCACATGGGTTCCTGCCCGTATGCTCTGACACATGGCTCGACCACATGATAAAGGGGTACATGATGTGTAGGGAGTATACATGCCATGCCATCATTATAAAATTTCCAAAACCCTAGACACCACAGTATAGGGGCTACAAGCCATGTGTTCATCATGGTACATGATGTGTAGTTATTTTTTTCTTCTTCAGATTCTCATATCTATTTTCATGATTCTAGATCCATTATCCGATGCTTCTCATCTTGCCCCCACACCTCCCAAAATCAAAGGGGAATACCTTAATTCGTTGTTTCCAGCCTTCGTTTCCTAGAAATTGGTTCTTGATTTGTACTGCACATAATCCATGCACCTCACATGTATTTGGTTCTTACACCATTCATGATTTGAAAGAAAATCATCAGAAAAATCACCCACAACTTATGATCTATATGAAATTATCCCTGTTTTGTTGATCCGTCCCTTGAACATGGATTTTTTTGTGATTCCAAGGGTCTAATCGGGCTTAGTATTGCTCGAAAATGTTGAACGAAGACTACAGGGTCCAATTAGTTAAGAACATGAAGAAATTTTGTTAGAAAGTCACAATCAACAACGGAATATCAACCGTTGTCCAGACATTCTTGGCCAACGAACACAATTTAGTGATCCAGGTTAGGAAACAAGAATAACCAATTGAATTTAAATACATGGGCACATGAAAAGGCCACAATTGACACAGATCAAAGGTAAGAAGATGACATTTCTAAATCAATGTAATTAACAAGGGTGTAAACCACTAATCAATGAGTCCTATCAGGATATTGGCTCATTTTTTGTTGAAGAACATTCTCTCCAATGAATGGAAGAAGTCATTACATGTTGTAATAGTGGGTTACCTAGACCCAACTATGCATTAATTTTGATTACCATATCATGTATACAATTAGATATACATGATGTTTTCTTACTGTCATAGTGTAGACTTTTCGACATCCACTATTGAAATGGTAATGTCCATATATTAAATGTCGTATCAAAAAGTTATAATAGATCTCAGGATATAATGGGAACCTTGAGATACTATGACATTAATATTAAACTTATGTCCTATGGTATAGATACATCTTACTGAATATACATAGTAGATATTTGACTATGAGGTGATGGTGCTCATAATCATTGAGACTTCTTCTCATGAAGTTCTCACTTGGTGTGCTCTAGTAGTGAGATTATGAGGATAGACTCGCCAATAGGAACACCACATGTTTTCGGTGTCATTATATGTTCCTATATATGGACAAGTGTAATGGTATCTTGACTTGATATCATTGCCAATGTGCGCTAATTGATCGCGTAATTTGATGCAAGAAAAAAAACATGATAATGAAATTATGGTGAGGTTGCTTGTGTTGGGTGCATAATTGATGGTATGACATTGGTTGAATGGTCAAGAAATTATTTTTCACTTCCAGGTTAAGGTGGTAATATATCTAGAGCCTCATTGATCAATATGGTAGTAACTTGATAAATCTATAGCCATGGTAGTCTAAGGTAAATCCATCTAGTTATATCAACAAACAATAAAGAAAGAAAGGATGGTGATATGGGTGTGCATTCTGATTTATGAGATATTAAAGACAAATATATTATATTGCATAGTGTGTGTTCGTAGGTTGGTTGTCGTTGTTGTGAATATCCTTATCTCTTTAGGGGACATGATGGGTTGCTAGATCCTACTCTTGGTTTGTGAATGGTATTCACTACTATCGAGATAATGGTCTAGAGGGTCACACACAGTAGCATATTTAATAATCTTTTCTATTCGGTGGAATGGATATATTGGATATAGTGGGCCCCACCACTAGGGCCTGGGATTTTTCCAAGGGGATACGATCACCAAAGAAATAAATAAATCCATATTATTAAAGTTAAGAATAATTGGTATTGAATTTATTTATTAAATGTATTTACAAGTTTTAAAGTAAATACATGAAAATATTAATTGAACAAATATTAGTTTAAAATATTCAAAGTTAATTTAATATTTGTGGGAATGATGAGTTGAGTTAATGGCTCAATTATTATCATGTAATATATCTATTATATTATAGGAAAGTGATAATAATATTTATGACTATGTTCAATAGTCATAATATGTCATTTATAATGCATTAATTATTTAGGGGCTAGAGAGGCAATACTGGGTAATTCCTTATCACACTATATATAGAAGAGAAGAGGCAGTCACCATTAAATATTCACGGGATTTATCTCTCTTATTATCTCTACTATATTCTATAGAGAAAGTCTCTGGATCTAGAAGTTCAGATTGAGCTCCCACTCTTGCATTACAACAAGGTGATGTGGTGATCATCAGAGCATCGAAGGAACCATTGAAACTCCATGTTAGCATCCTAATTTCAATGATTGGTGATCCCATAGTTTTTTGAAGCATGTGTGGATGGCCTATAAGAATTCGGCTTCAGATTATTTAAGCAGTGATCACCAACGATGAGGAAACATCGAGCACAACTTCATATTTAACCAGGTATTTTATAGTTTTAATTTTGGTGCTTAATCATTTTCATGTGATATCCTCAGGTTATACTGAGCATTGATTCACCAGTGTCGATGAGTTCATGTCAATCATTGGTGAAAAATTTTAAAACCACTTTTGGGGTTTCTACTGCATGCTCGATACCTTTAATTGGTATTTGAGCTACATGTGAAGAATTTAAGCAAAAGAAAATTTAATTTTCATTAAATTTAATAGAGGGTTTCTTTATGATCCCAACACCGTAGATGGATTTCCAATCCGACCTCTGATGGCCAAGTTACAACCATCCAATGTTTTAAATATGGATTGAAAACTTGTTTTACAGGTTAATTATGAAGAATATATATATATATATATATATATATATATATATATATATATATATATTATATGTTAATTTTATACCTGAACCCGTCGGCAGACATGGATTTTGCTGAACTTGTATTTTCCGCCTGATTTCTGGTGGACGGAATAGGGTTCTCCGGTAAGGGTGTTTTAATAAATTATTTTTATTAATTCATTAATTTAATTAATTAATTATTTTTAATCACTATATTTATTAGACTTGATAATTAGGGTGGACAGTTGTGGAAAATTACACCCAAGTGGGTTTTAGAATTTTTTTGGGTGGGTGTGTGTGTGTGGAAAGCACCAAAAAAATAGAAGACCTAAAAGGGTTTTTTTTGACCAGGGTGGTTCCCCCTATCCTGTCTAGATTCCTCCCTCACGTGGAAGACTCTTAGACACCCCGATATCCCCTCTGATCACCACCAACCAACCGGGTTGGCATTCCCTAATCTACCGCAACACACACCTCCACAACCCACACACATCCCGGGCGACCCCTCCATGTGCGCAACACCTCCTGGCGGTCCCCTAGACCGACCTCCCTCCTATTGAAATTGCCCGTGTGGGTTTCCTATTTTGTCCGGAGCATCATAGACATGACAACTACCCCCTTCACCCAACCACCATTCGATCGACAATGAAGACCTCTTCGTAGAAGATCTCGACTAGCATGACTTCTGTGGGGACCACTCCCAATATGTGGAGGTTTTTTCAATAGGAGAAGAAACTTCTGTCAGCAGCCAAATTTGTAGATGAGTATCAGGGCAGCCGACTTCATTGATGAGATTCTTTTGTAGACTACAGTAGGTGGCGGGAGGAAGTTTCATGGGTAAATGAGCTACTAACCAACCAAAGGAGAAGGCTGAATTTCTTCTTTTATTTAAACAGGATTGAATCCATTTGTTTGAGAGAGATTTTGTGGTGTAAGGTGTGTGTGTATCTGTAATCCTTGAGTGATCCTCTGACGAGAACATAGAGAATAAACCACCCCCTATTTCTCCCATGGGCATCGGCATCAAAGCTGAACCATGTTAAAACTTGTGTTGATTTATTTTGATTCTGTTTTGTGTGTTTTTGGTGCCATGCACCTTCGCTGAACCCCAACAAGTGGTATCAGAGGCGAGTCAGAGAGAGAAGAGTTGAGACGGTGAGGCGGCATCAGATTTTCCAATGACTAGAAAATTGAAGTTGGTCGGAAATTTTTTCTAATCCTAGATTTGTGAAGAGGACGTCGAGACGATTCCAATGGCACAAGAGGCGATAAATACAGAGTTGAAATGATCTCGGTAATCTCGATCAAACTCTGGTCAAAATTACGGGTGAACAATACCCCTATGCTAGAGAATATGAAACTATTCACACCATCGATAATAATTCTGAAAATATTCCAGCAGGAATTCCGGCATGCCATGTTAGCGTGATGTCAGTGGGCGATCTGGACCATTGAACGTGTTTTGACCATATCTCGGTCAATTGGTGTCTGATTTCAGCGATCTAGGAGTCGATTTTGACTATTTCAACCATTACGGATGCATCAATATGGTTAGTTTTTCAAAATTATAACTCCATCAGTTGGTTTCAGAAGGGTGCGACATCGACGATGGTGATCACATTTTACAACATCGATGATGGCTATTGGCGGAGCATTACCAAGATTTGAGATCAAAAAGTTTGATGGTCGGAACAATTTTGGCTTGTAGAAAAGCATGGTGGAAGATATTTTGGTGCAGTAGGGCCTGATCAGACCGTTGATCAGAGAAAATCCCAAGACAACCAGTAAAGATAATTGGGAAGAACTCGAGATGCGAGTCATCAGCACAATTCGACTGTGTCTAGAGAATGAGGTAAAGTACTCAATGTTGGACGAGACCTCACCAATGGAGATCTGGAAGAAGTTAGAGCAGCGATATATAGCAAAGTTTCTCACCAACAAATTATTACTGAAGAAGAAACTATACCAGTTGTGAATGGATGAGAGAACGAATTTGTTGGATCATACCAATTAATTCAATAAGACCCTGACGTAGTTATTGGGGCTTGGTGTAAAGGTTGGGGAGGAAGACAAATAATTTTTGCTTTTATCATCACTACCAAGCTCATTTTACAGGCTTGTGACTGCATTGATTGCGGGGAAAGAAATATTGAAGCTGGACGAGGTGATGGCATCAGTTCAAGATTTGGAGGCATTCTGAAGGCCCATGATGAATTCAAGAGAGAAAATCATGCTGATGCGAGATGATCAGCATGGGAGGAGACAACATCAACAGTTATGAGGTAAATAATGGAGGCCAAAATTGAGGGGATGTGATCCTAGAGAAATCCCGTGTTTCTGGTGCGAGAAAAAGGGTCACAATAAAAGTGACTATGGAGTGCACAAATGGTACGTTGCAGGGAAAGAGAAAGTTGGAGAGAGGGATGTGAACATCATAGGATTATCAACATATGATGAAATATACGTGACAATGGAAAGCTCGCACTCAGATGGGAGAATCGAACGAGGATAAGTGAAGTGTCATTACTGCAAAAGATTTGGGCACATGAAGTGGGAATGCCGATTTCTAAAGAGAAAGAATGAGCGGGTTCAAAATCCAAAGGAAGACAGATGAGTTTTGGATTCGGGGAGATCAGCACACATATGCACGACCAAAGGTGCATTATATACTTTTAAATAGTTGTAAGACTTGGCGAGACTTGGTGATTGGTCAACATGTGAGGTTCAAGGAGTCAGGACAATGAAATTGAAGACACCCAATGGAGGAGTTTATAAACTGGCTATCATGAAATTCATTCCGAGGATGAGACAAAACTTGATGTCATTAAGTAGGTTAGATGAAAAAGGGTTCAAGATTTCCATAGTAGGTGGAGTGTTGGAAGTCTCACGTAGGGATGTAGCGAAGATTACTGGGAATGAGTCCCAAGTGTTGTATCATTTGATAAAGACTGTAGTTAGCCTGAGATCGAGTGAAGATGGTGGAAGTGCCACATCATCTGTTAGGAAAAAGCGTGTTGGATTTTCTTATGAAGTTTTTAACACCTGCAAGGAGACTATAGGTCAAGATTTTACCCCAAATTGGTCATGAGGGAGAGATTTGTGGGGACCACTCCCAATCTGTGGAGGTTTTTTAAGCAGGAGAAGAAACTTCTGTCAGCATCTGACTTCATAGATGAGTAGCAGGGTAGTTAACTTCATAGATGAGCTTATTTCGTTGACTACAATAGGCAGTGGGAGTAAGTTTCATGGGTAGATGAGCTACCCACCAACCGAAGGAGAAGGCTGGATTTCTTCTTCTATTTAAACAGGATTGAATCCCTTTGTTTGAGAGAGATTTTTTGGTGTAAGGTGTGTGTGTGTCTGTAATCCTTGAGTGATCCTCCAATGAGAACGGAGAGAATAAACCACCCCCTATTTCTCCAATGGATGTAGGAATCAAAGCCAAAATACGTTAAAATTTGTGTTTATCCATTTTGATTCTGTTTTGTGTGTTTTTGGTGACACGCACCACCGATGTGCCCCAACAAATTCCCCTACCACAGATCTTACTGACAAACCTCTTCTGAGCATATCCCAAACTGGTGGCACCTGTCCTGACTGGCGTGCATAGAACCTTGAACGGTGATCCCTGCCATTGCACCTTGTTGAGGTCTTGGCTTCGCCCGCTAATAGATCTGGCATTGCCCTAGCTACCACTACCTAGTCTTGCCCATGATGTCGCGGTCTTCACCTCATGATCGTACCAAGCCAACCACACCCCCTTGTCAGCAGCTTCCCTTTGGCGTAGATGACCACCGTACAACCTCCCTTTCCAGCCTCTACTACCACGGCTAGCCCGAGCCACCACCACCTTGAGAATGGGAAACCACTGCCTCCAAGACAATTTGATGTAGGAGGTATCTTTTTTGGCCCCATTGGATCAGATCCATCTCTGAACGGGCTCCGAGAGGTCTGTCCAGCCCGAAATGGGCTTTGGTGGGCTTTCTCGGCCCAGAACACCCTTGCATGGGGTGTGCATGGCCTAGACTGAGCACGTGTGGGTTTGGCCTAACCCTTTAGCCCCGCCCAGATAACTTTAATACAATAAAAAATTAATTTAATTAATTAATTTAATTTCGGTTATAGATTAAATTAATTAAATATTAATAATTGTCTTAATTTTATTATTATTTTAGGATTAAATTAATTTAATTTGGTGTTAAAATTAAATTAAATAAATAATTTATTTTTTGGTTTTAAAATTTATTTAATTAATAGGACCAAACAATGAAAAATATTGAATTAAAATAAGAGTGAATTTTAATTCAATAAAAATGCCCTCAAATATTTTAATGCAAGTTTACTTTTTATTTCTGTATTTTATTTTATATATGCGAGTTAATACGTATAGACTGATCATGAGCCCATAGACCTACCAATGCATGTTTGGTGCATTTTTATTTATTTATTTAATCATTTCATGGTTTTAAATAAGTAGTTAAATAAATGGAGATATGTGTGTTGTCTTAGTGTTATTATATGTATAAGGGCCTGTGTGATCATTCTCTGAGTTGTATTTTATACTCCCAATACCCACTCGCCTGCAATAGAGTACTATTTTATAATGATGACATGATGAGTGACAATCTTTGTGCCAAGTTATGGCAACGCACCAGACAAAAGATGGATGCATTGAATGGGAAGACGCTTCAACACGAGTCGTAAGTGATGCAACTTAAGGTAATACCCCTAGGGTATAGGTTGATCCATTATTCACTCAATGGATCAACCAATTGTATCATCTCAGAATCATGTCATCATTTTATTTTTTTTATGGTTTATTATTTTGTGAATTTTTAGTTTACGCATGATCATATAGAATAATAAACAAGCATTCACAGATAAAATGAACTTACAACATGATGAATTTTTTTCTATTTATTGCATAGTCAATTGTGATTGTGATCACATAGAACATGCTTAAAAAATAGAAAATTATTTCTTTCATCACATTAAAATAAAAAAACACTCAAATAAATATTAAGTCATCACCACCTTCCATCATTAAAATTTAAACAAAACTGGGTGTTTGGGGTGCTCGTCATGCCATAGCTAAGGGTGCCTCTTACTACCGGGGAGTTATTATGAGAGTGGTGGGTTGAATTAACTAAATTGGTAGTGAGTATTATCCATAGCTAATTTTTTATCATTTTATAGGCAAACGTTGAGTAAATAAAGTTAAGATTTTAGAAGCTGCGACTTCAATCAATAGATCAAGGAACCGCGAGTTAATGCGACTAGCCTACGAAATGCCTACCTTTAACCCTCTGATTAGTGGCGTAACCATAACTTTTAGATGATGAGGGGAGGTTTAGAGATCCTTGCCAATAGAATAATCAAGTGCCAGAGTATTCAAATTCTAGTACATAGGGTTCTTGGAAATCGATAAAATAGTGGGATACATTTAATGATTTAATTAATTAATCAAAATGTATAAAATGTTAATCATGATAAAAATTACAAATCTACTAAAATTTATTTTTTAAGAAAATGAAAAATTTATACCACATATAATACTGTGATAATTAATTGACAAAGTAAATATCATTATCGTTATGAGTTTCCAAGTTTAGTTATGTGCTTGCATATAATGTTACGGTACATGTAATTCAAAGTGCTAGTGTCCTATACCTGTTAAGCAACCTCAAGAAGCGAGGGTGAGAAATATGCTTAAAGGAGACTCATGTGTTAAGAATTTGATGATTATATCATAATTATATCACCAATTTCCGATGCTAGTTGTGGTCACTACATTAGTACATGGGTGATAGAACATGTAGCCTCATCTTCAAGAAGTCTGCAAGGAGAAAGTGAAGCAATATTTAATTAAGGTGATGATTACATCGACGTGTGTAAATTGGAAGATGGATCATGATCTTTCAATGGATCCCTTTATCATATCATTTTAACCCATTTACTCAATTCTTGTTTTAGGCTACAAAATAGAAATTATTGAGTAAATACTTCATTACCTATTTAGGTAAGGTTTTCCAAGTAAAATAAGAATATAAAAGATAGTTTAATCTTAATTCTTATGGAAAAAAATTGAAAGGCAAGGAAAAAAGGCCAATGTAAAGTAATTCCAGAAGAACATTTGCAACATCCTTCAATGAAAGAGGTATTAACAGGAGGTTATTTACACTGGATATCATGAAATAAATTTTATGTAATTTTAATCACAATAAACTAAATTAAAGAGGCAAGTTACCTATTATTATTTAGACATATTCATCACCTAAAAGCAATGTTTTAGTTTTAATTATTGGGTATTAAATAAAACATTACTTTCATATATATGTATTTAAATATGGTAACCAAGTAAGTATAGAAACATTACTATAAGTAAGGTGTATTCTACAAGCGGTTGATAAATGGTGTTTCCTAAGTTAGTGTTGAGATGTACACAACTTCTATATTTCCTAGTGAATAATTCTTATAGAACTTTTATCAAGTATGAACAAAAAATTTATCACACATTATCTTTGTAAAAAAAGAGACATTATTCTAGGTTCAATAATGAGTGTTGTTTTTGGTATTATATACTCAATCAATAGTTCAGTGATACATGAATCATAGGAAATACCTGATGAATATAAAATGCAAGACTCATTTACCCAGTTGTGTAAGATAATATTTGTCAAGAAAAACAAAAGTAAACATCTAGGATATACCAAGTATGGTATATAGACTCATCTAATCTAAAAACCTAGGTATTATAGACATATATACTTAGTTTTAGACAAAGGGACCTTTAGAAATAAAGGTAATCCATAAATATTTTAATATTAGTTCAACAAGTGAGTGTGAAATATTTTAAGGATAAGATAGTGATAAATATAATTCATTACATTCCTTTAAATAATTAAGGAATATGATGGTGAAGTATTACATTTTCATGGTTAGAAGATATAAGATTCTTTGGGCCGGTATGCTGAAGAATATCTTGACCAAGAAATAATTGATCAACATAATGTAACATGGAGTAATTCTTAAATGAACATTACCTTATCTAAATCATGAAATTGATGTTCATGAGAATAATTGATGATTAATTATCACATGTTAACACTGATCGACAAAATGTAGCATGGAGAAATTCCTAAATAGACATTTTTTACATTAGATTTATAATGTAAATAGTATCAATGTTGCAACTTGTAGAAACTTTCATCATATTTCATAACATGATTTGAAAACAATAGTGATGTCCCATAACCATATGCCAACTATTATGACTAATGGATATCATAATAATTATAGTATGATATAAATCCATTATGTCATCAGGATATATGTTTGTATGCAAAATTTTTGTTAGAAAATAAAAAAAATTGCATAAAAAAACACAATGTGTATATAAAGTAATTATCCTAATGGTTGATAAGGATATTACATAAATCCCTAATATAAAAAAGTGTTAGTAAATATATCGAATAAATTTCTATAAAAGGGTACACATATCTATTAGAGATATTTGGAGCCAAATTGACTTGGGTTTAGTCAATGATAGTGATGCACATGTAGTTGGCATAGGAAATAGTTACACAAGTACATGTGGAAAATGAATGTTCTAGTGACACATATTTCATAGGAAGAATAAAACCACAGTGATGGTTTTTGTATTCACCATGACCTATGATAAATTATTCATTTTGAATAATATTTCCTATAGGTAATCAGTATATAACAATTAGCTAATATTAAAAAGACTAATTAAAATTAAATATTGGATTCCATGTATCAAAGTTCATAGGGGCATATTATAGAATATACATTTGGAATGAATGTTTTCCATATGTCTAGCAGTGGTTAGTGGGCGCTCATTTTTGTTTTCCATGAAAATATATTCGGGAACATATGGAAAAAATCTATTAGTCTTCAATTTAGTTAAGACCATAATTATAGAATCTATTTTATAGGGATTTACTTAAAGTAGCAACCTAAGTTATAGGGAACATGATCAACTGAGGTAGATCTAATGGACACTTGTACCTATTCAATCGTACATATAGTGATATGGTATTAAAAAATACAAGTTGGAACAATTCGAGTTAGAATTATTTCCATTGTCACATGGCATAATCTCTCTAGTTTGAAATGTATGGGACATGGAAGGAGATTAACATGGTGAGTTGAAATCTATACAATTAACCAATGGATCAATCATGTATACCGTGATATGTAAAAAAATGATATTTCCAATATATACTTCATAGTAGGAAAATATCACTTGTATCCAGAAGCACTGTAAGGGAAGAAGTCAAGACTATCCATTTGTTCTTTAGAAAGTACAAATGATATGTAACTGGTATGTAGAGAAGAAATGATACTAGTTTTCAGAGGACACAAACTAGTATTCCTTAGATCCATGTGATATGGTATCACAATTAGGCTAAGGTGATGACAAAGACAAGCTCATATAATCTAGTGGTAGCCAAAACTACAAATACTGAGTATGTTACACCTTTTGAGGCAGCTAAGAAGTAGTTAAATGCAACAATTTGTTCCAATTCTGGGAATCCCACCTAGTAAGTAAAGGATTATCATAATATAAATTATGATATTCTTACTAGCAAAGATGTCAAGTTATGATAGTGGACAAAAGGGATATAATCGGGGATACCGTCTCTTGAGAATATTTACTCAAGGAGGTGAGGTCACAAATAACAGAATTTCCACACGGAGGAATCATGGAGGACCCAAAAACTAAAGCTGTGACTCAGTAGAAATATGGTCTTAATAATTTGATAACTAACAAGTATGGTCAGCTAGTTGGTTCTAGTGCAAGTGGGAGTGTTTTAATAGTTGGTTCCCTAAACCTAACTGTAGGTACTGGGGTACTCAACAAAAGTTGGTGGGTTAGGAATTTAATTTTTTTTGATCATTATAGTGATGAAAACTCGTATTCTTTGGTGATCAAGCCCCGGTACTATATGATGATCCCACATGGTTTAATCAAATCACAAATATAAAACAAAATAATAACTAATTCTGATTTGATGCGTGAATGATCATCGCAGGTTGTCAGTATCCGTTGATCAAAGGATCTGATTATGAATCCCTCTAGATCATACACACATGCTTCTCAAATCTTTGTGCATGTCATACATTGGAATTTGAGTGATAGCACAGAAATATGAATACCACTTCAACGTAGTGATGATCACCACGATCCACTTTCCTCAACTTGAGAAGACGAACTTGGATCACTTTCTTAATTGAGAGATTATATCTCTAGAAATCAGGAGGAGAAATAATCTCTCAATTCTAATGAATGAATAGTCATATTTTGAATTTCTTCTCTTTACTTATATAGTGGAGATATATAATAATCGATTTGGGTTCCCAACCCCCATGCAATAAACATCCACTATAAAAGTAATATAAATAATTATTTATGATGAACTAGACTACATCATAAATATTATTCATATTTTATCACTTACTTGTAATATATATTAAATATATTACATGAAAATTCTGATCCATTACCCCGACTCGCATCTCTTGATAATATTAAACAATCCTGAAATATTATTCTAATATTTTTTTTCTAATATTAATCCTTGTATTTACTCAATCACTTGTAAATGCATGTAATATATAAATTCAATCCAAACATTCTTTACTTGAATAATAATGAATTTATTTATTCATTGGTGATCGATAGAACTTGGATAGTACCCAGATCCTATGGTGGGTCCCACCAAGTCCTATATTTCTATTCAACTTAATATGGAAGATTCTTGAATGCGCTATTGTGTGTGACCCTCTAGGACATTATCTCAATAATAGTAAATAATATTCACAGACCAAGAGAAGAGTCTAACAACCCATAAAGGCGCCTAAAGAGATAAGTACAAGTCATAACAGTGACTAACAACCTATAATCACACACTGTGTAATATAATATCTTTGTCATTGATATCTCATAAAGCAGGATGCACACTTGTGTCATAATTATTTTCTTACTTAATTATTTGTTGATCTAACTAGACGAACATACCTTCGACTACCATGGACATGGATTTATAAAGGTACTACCATCCTCATCAACCAAGCCTGAGATATCTCTTCATAAATTCAGAAGTGAAAAATCCTATCTTGATCATTCAATGAATGTCATGTCACCAATGATGTACCCAACACAAACTACCTCGACATAACTTTATTGTCATGGTTTTCACCTTGCATAAAAGTATGAAATCAAATGACATACATTGATAATGATCTCAAGTCAGGAGACCATTACACATGTTTGTAGGTAGGAACAACCAATGACACCAGAAACATGTGGTGTTCCTATTGGTGGGTCTGTCATCATGATCTCAACTACTAGAGATCACCAAGTGAGAAATTCATGAGAATAAGTCTCAATGTTTATGATCCCCCAATACCTAATAGTCACAAATCATATGTGTACTCTCACTATGATGTATCTAGACCATAGTACATTATTTTAAGATTAATTTCATATTATCTCTTTGTTCTCATTATATCCTAAAATCTGCTATAACCCTTTGATACAACACATAATATAAGGAAATTAATATAAATGTAGTGGATGCAGAAGTATCAACACTATTATAGAAATATAAACACATGTATATATAAAAAACTGTATACATGTAGTGGTAATCAAAGTAAATCACAAGTTGGGTCTAGGGAACCCACTTTCAACACTCCCACTTGCACTCAAATCAATTACTAACAAGTCTCAATATGCTATCTCTCACATGATAATGATTCTTCTTCTGAGATATGTATTTAGTAAGGGGCCCTTCCATGTTGTCCTATGTGGCTACTATGCTAATAAAATATTCACCTCTAAGAGTAAAATACCTCAAGTGATGAAACTTCTGAAGTATATGATTTGTCCTCTGGTGTGACCTAGGCTCCAAGGAAAGCACCATTATAGTAGTATTATCATAATAAATTGGAATAGGGTCTGCACTTCCATGCACAAAACCATTGTCCAATACAAAGTTGCATATCCAGATTGCTTCCTTTGCTGCATCAAAAGCCACTATATACTCAGATTATACTATATAATTGGTGACCATAGATTGCTTCAAGCTTCTCCAGCTCACCGCACCACCATTAAGGCAAAAGATATAGCTTGACTGTGATTCCAGATCATCATGATCTATCTGGAAACTATCATCAATGTATCCTATTACTACTAGTTCCTCATCTCCTCCATACACCAGGAACATATCCTTTGTACGCCTCAAGTACTTCAGGATAGTTTTAATAGCTTCCTAGTGCAACTCTCCTGGATTATCTTGATATCCTCCCAGCATGCTTAAAGTAAAGGCAACATCGAACCTAGTACATAACATGTCATACATGATAAAACCCACTTCCAAGGCATAATTAATTCTACTCATCCTATCAATATCCTCCTATGTTTTTGGACACATTATCTTAGAGATATTGATACCATGTGGCATGGGTGACAAACCTCTCTTAGATTGTTCCATACTATACCCTTTGAGTACCTTTTCAATATATGTACTTTGAATTATCCCAAGAAGCCTCTGAGATCCATCTCTATAGATCTTGATTCCTAGAATTTAGGATTCTTCACCTTAGTATTTCATGGAGAATAATTCATTTAACCAAGTCTTAACTGACTATAATATTTTCACTTCATTTCCCATAATTAATATGTCATCAACATATAATACTAGAAAAACGTTGGCATTCCAATTATCCTTCTTATAAAAACAAGGCTCACTTTAATTTTTAATGAAAATAAATTCTCTTATAGCCTCATAAAAATGAACATTCTATGATTGTGATTCCTTTTTCAACCAATAAATGGATCTCTATAGCTTTCACACCTTATTTCATTCTTTGACCTGACAAACCATTAGATTTGAGTCATATTGAAATCTTCAACCAACTTCCCATTTGGAAGAGTAGTTTTGACATCCATTTTCCAAATCTCATAATCATGAAAGGATGCTATTGTAAGAAATATTTTGATGGATTTTAGAATTGATACTGATGAGAAGGTCTCGTCATAGTCAATACCTTGACTTTGTTTGAAACCCTTCACAACCAATCTTGTTTTATAGGTACTAACCTTACCATCCATGTACAATGTTTTCTTGAATACCCATTTTCACCCAATGGGTTTTACATCAGATGGAGGTTCTACCAAAATCCAAACTTGATTTTGGTACATGGACTCCATCTTAGAATTTATGGTATCTTTCCATTTAGTAACATATTTTTCTTCCACTGCTTCCTTATAGGTTAGAGGTTCATCATTCTCAGGGAGTAATGTGTCACCTCACTTGGTGATAATAAAACCATAACACTTTAGTTCTCTAACCTCATGAGTAAACCTACGTAGTACTTGTGTCTTGGGAACCTCTTAATCTCCCACTCTCTCTTATGGAGATTGTTCCCATACCAACTCTTGTGAATCCAGAGTATTAACTTCATCAAAGTCAATCTGGATCCCACTATTTACATTAAAAATTTGTTCCCTTTCTATAATTGTGGATTGTCTTTCCACGATAAATTTTCTATCCAACGGGTTGTATAGGTAATATCCTTTGGTTTCTTTAGGATAACTTATAAAGATACACTTCATGCTTCAGGATTCCAATTTGTCACTAGGTGTAGTCTTGAAAAAATCCTAGCATCCCTATACATGTATGTGTGACAGACTGGGTTTCTTTCCATACTATATCTCATACGGAATCCTATATACAACTTTAGTTGGTACCTAGTTAAGGGTATATTCCACTGTCTGTAAAACGTATCCCCAAAAGGATAATGGAAGAGTTTATTAACTCATCATTGATCTAAATGTGTGAAGAAAGGTCTTATTCTTCCTTTTGCTAACACCATTCCACTATGGTGTATAAGGAGTGAGTTGGGAAACTATCCCATACCCCTTAAAGTGATCAATGAAGGCTTGGTTAATATTTTCTCTACCTCGGTTTGAGTTGAGTGCCTTAATATTATTACCAAGATGGTTTTCTACTTCATGTTGATATTCCTTAAACATCTGAAATGAATCTGACTCATACCGCATTATGTAGATATAGACATACCTACTATAGTCATCGGTAAAAGTAATAAAGTATAAAAACCCACCCCTTTACTCTAATGAAAATGGACCACATACATCGGTATGTATTAATTACAGTAATGCATTGACTCTTTCTACCTTACTAGAGAAAGGCGCTTTGGTCATTTTACATTATAAACAAGTTTGAAATACATCCAAGGGTTTTGACTAAACCGATTCTAAATACCCTACTTGATGTAAATATCTATAATTTCTTCTAATTTACATGGCCTATTCTAAATTTCCATAGATGGGTGTTATAAGAGTCATGATTTATGGTTTTATCATTGATCATCATTATCAGGTTTTCAAGTTCAAGTATATATAAGCCATTTTTAAGATGTGCCATACCATAACACATGTTATCCTTATAAAAGAGACAACATTTATTTCTAAACTTGAAATAAAATCTCATAGTGTCCAAACTTGACATAGATATTGTGTTTTTGGTTACAGAGTGTACATAATAACAATTTTTTAATACAATAACCAAACCACTAAGCAAAGTAATGGGATAGTCTCCCACTGCCAAGGCCACTAGACTTGCACCATTTGTAGATCGGAGATCAACTTCACCTTTTTCAATATTCTTAAACCTACTTGGTTACTGTATATGAATACAAATTTGTGATCCACATGACGTATCCAATACCAACCTTGAAGATAGCGAGATATTTTATTCAATGACAAAAATACCTAAAGTAGATGCGTCACCATGCTTCTTCTTCCCAACTCTGTAATTTTTCTTTCAGTGGCCTTTCTTTCCACATAAAAATTAGAAAAACTTATACTAATTTCCCTGCCACTATATCTTTGGTTTCTTGGAATGATGGTGCATTGGTTTCTTTAGCCTTAACTTGGCCTTAGACCCCTTTGCCTTGAACTCATTTCTCTTGTTCACTATAAGGATTGAAGAATTGGTATTTTTCATATCCTTATCAGCTTGGATAACTAAATCTAAAAGGTTCAAGAGAAACTTTTTCATATTATTCATATTATAATTGACAATGAAAGTGAAAAATATTGGTGGTAAAGAGGCAAGAATGAGATCCATTGCCAGTTCTTGGTTCAATTTGAACCAAATGGATTCAAGAATATCAATGTACCTAATCATGTTGAGTACATGAGGTCCCTCTTGATTTCCTTCTACTATCCTACACCTATAAAGGGCACTAGAAATATCATACCTTTCTTTCCTTTATCTATCCTGATATAATTCTTGGAGATGAGAAATAATCTTGTAGGAATCCTCATCCTCATACATTTTCTAAAATTGACTGGACATGGATGAAAACGTGATGCACTAAAAATCTATTTCATTATCTACACGCCTTTTCCATTTTTATTTATCCTTTTTTCTTTCTCCCTAAGGAGGTTCAGTAGGAACTGAGGATTCCAGCACATAAAGCTTCCTTTCTTGGAGTAGTATTATGTGAAAGCGCCTGTACCACTCCTGGAAGTTATGACCAGTCATGATGTTTTCTTTATCCAAAATTTATCGTAGTGATAATGTACTTATGGTATTAGTGATTTACATTTTAGATTTACAACAGAAAAATTTTAGCAGTTAGTACTTTAGATTTATTACCTTTTAGACATTTATGATCAATTAATTATTATATAATTTAAATGTCTCCCACTATTTTTATCAAACCTTGATATCCCTCACTATTAGTTTTGAAATACTATATCACTTGATTATTCTAGTGTAAAAGATCATCGAAACCTTCCACATAGTCTACAAGCTATGGCTACACCACTACATGGAGTGTTTCAAGGTAGGCTCTAAGCTGGTCAAAAACATAAACTGGTGGTTCCTTGATATGTTGAGTAAAGTCCCAAATTATTGTAATTGTAACTTGATTCACTCAACTCTTTGCCTATAAAGTGATATAAAGTTATATATGACTAATCCTTAACTACCCACTTTAGTTAAGTCAACCCAATACTCTCATTAGAATGTTCAGTAGTAAGAGGTATGATCAAATATGGCTCAAGAGCACCCCAAACACCCAGTTTTATTCAAATGTGTGCAATGGAAGGCATTAAGACGTAATATATCTTTGATGGATTTTAATACTTCTTAACAAATTTAATCCATTTTTATTTAATATGTTCAAACCAGGTTGTCGCGCTCCCAAATGAACATGCAATAGAAAAATATTCATCACATATTTATGCATTTTATCATGTTTTTTATTTTATGTGATCAAGCAATAACCATGCCCATGCATAAAACAATAAATGAAGCATAAAGGAAAAATATTCAATTCAACTAGTCTTGATCTTCTAATTATGATTGATCTGTAACAGATCAATATTGACGTAGGGGGTTCCATACCTGAGTCAACTTATGACTCATTTCACAGCTTGTCCCCAGTGCAATGAATTCCACTCCCCATCCAGATTACCACCTCGACCTGGTGGGGTCCACATATTATAACATCACCATCTTTGTAATAATATACTCATACACATATGAGGGGGTATGGGGTGCAATGTACAATAGGTTCTTTGGAAGTGAAGGTCCTTATACATATTTGAATAAAGTAAGACAATATGCAGACTATTAATTAATTTCCTACTTATTACAAACATCACACGCAATAAATAAATAATTAAATAACTAAATCCAGACATGCATGGGTCAGTCACTAGCTCAAGAATAGTTGGTATAAAAATAAAGTGAAATAAAATTAAACTGCGATAAATTTAAACAATATGAGGGTGTTTTAATAAATTAAATGAATTTAAATAAATTCAAATAATTTATTTTATCGGTTCTAGCTTTAATTTATTTTTTATATCAAAAAATTAAATTAAAACCACTAATTTAATTTAATTTTAAAATTAAATTAGTATTTCATATTCTTAAAATTTTAAACCAAAATTAATTTTAATTAATTTAATTTTAAAAATAAAAAAATAAAAAAATTAATTTATTTTAAATTATCAATATCAACCAGGCCTGAAAACCCTGATACGATCATTAACAGACTAGTCCATAGCCCCATTGGCCCATTTGAACCTAGAAAACCCCATATAGGGGTATTCTGGACCAGGCAGGCCTACCAAGACCCGTTCCGGGTCGGGAAAACCTGCCCCGACCCTTTAGTGGGGAAAATCAGTTCCGATAGGACCCGTGTAACCAGCGGGATGGATTATAACACTCTTGGGAGGTGTCTGGCTATACTATAGATGGTATCAGGGCTAGGTACGATAGAGCGAAAGGGGATGGAAGTGGTGATCCCCGGTGGCCCGGGGTCCTGGTCGATGGTGAGATCTCGGTGGACCGGTGTGACATCCAGGTCGGTACCAGTGATAGGACCTCAGAACGAGGCGAAGGGGGGCAGAATGGTTGACAAAATCCCATGATGACACTCGCTGGAGGAGATGGTGGCAGCATGATCTTCCCAAGGCAGTGGTGCTGAGCTCAGGAGGGGTGGTGATCCGTGACCTGTAGAGGAGGCACCAAGGTTGGCGGCGACCTAGATCTAGTTGGCCATACCTTCACGTGGGTTTGGACCTCAGGTTGATGGAGGCGGTAGCACCATGAGACACAATGGATAACTGATCCTCATTTGTCAAGGGCTAAGATGACACCCTAGTTCAGCCGGTGGAGAGGGCTTATGATCTAGATAGAAAGAAGGGTCACTGCTGGAGAAACCTGGTGAATGGATTCTGGCCAATCCTTGGTTCAATTTCTGTAATTTTAATAACACTAATAAAAACTTATATTTATAAAAAATATTCTTCAGAATATTTATAATCTAAAAAATAACCATCACGATCTATAAAAATTTTAGATGGTCGTAACTTGACCAACCAAAATTGTATCAATGCACAGTCAGAGTCGTTGGAACCATTTTAACACCCTCTTCTTAAATTTACTACAATTTAATCCAACTTGAATCATAAAAAATCACACGTCACTCTGATACCAACTATAGGTACCACAACGCTCATCGAAAGTTTGTGGGTCGAGAATTTAAAATTTTTCGATCTTCAGAGAAATAAAAACCCATCATCTCCGATGATCAGGCCCCAATACTCTCTGTGGATCTCACGGGGTTTAATCAGAGAACAAATGTAAAACTAATGAATACCTAATTATGATTCTATGCATTGATTCTCGTCATAGTTTTCTGATGTCTGTTTCTCAAAGGATCAGATGTCGAATCCCTTTATATCATCCACACATGCTTCTCGAATCTATGCCTGAACTGTACATTGGAATTCAGGTGCTAGCACAGAACTCCGATGACCACTTCAATGAAACGATAATCACCAAGATCCACTTTCCTCAATCCGAGAAGACAAACTTGGATCACTTGATCGATTGAGACATTCTCTCTCTAGAAATCTAGAGAAGAGAGAAGCTCTCAATTCCAATGAATGAATAGTCATATTAGGAAGAGCTTCTCTCCACTTATATAATGGAGATCTATAATAATCGATTTGGGTTCCCAGGACCTATGTAATAAACATCCACTACAAAAGTAATATAAATAATTATTTATGATAAATTAGATTGAATCATAAATATTATTTATATTTATGATTTACCTGTAATATATATTATATATATTACATGATAATACCGATCCATTACCTCAACCCACATTTCCTGATAATATTAAAGGAACCTGAAATGTTATTCTAATATTTTTTCATCTAATATTAATCCTTACATTTACTTAATCACTTATAAATACATGTAATAAATAAATTCAAGCTAATTATTCTTTACTTGAATAATAATGAATTTATTTATTCATTGGTGATCGATAGAACTTGGATAATACCAAGACCCCATGGTGGGTCCGTCCAAGTTCTATATTCGTATTCAACAGAATAGGGAAGATTCTTGAATGCGCAATTGTGTGTGATCATCTAGACCCTTATCTCAATAGTAGTGAATAATATTCACAGACCAAGAGTGGAGTCTACCAACCCATCAAGGCCCCCAAAGAGGTAAGGAAAAGTCATATCAACAACCACCAACCTATGGACACACACTGTGTAATATAATCTCTTTGTCATAGATATCTCATAAAGAAGGATGCACACTTGTGTCATCATAATTTTCTTGCTTTATTATTTTTTGATCTAACCAGATAGACTTACTTTAGATTACCATGGCCATGGATTTATGATGGTACTACCATCCTGATCAAATAGGCCCAAGATATCTCTTCCTCAACCCGGAAGAGGAAAATCATATCTTGATCATTCAATCAATGTCATGTCACCAATGACGTAACCAACACAAACTACCTCACCATGACTTCATTTTCATGGTTATCACCTTGCATCAAAGTATGCAATCAAATAACATACATTGATAATGATCTCAATCTAGGAGACCATTACACATGTTCATAGATAGGAACAACCAATGACACCAGAAACATGTGATGTTCCTATTGGTGGGTTTTTTATCATGATCTCAACTACTTGAGATCACCCAGTGCGAACTTCATAAGAATAAGTCTCAATGATTATGATCCCCCAACACCTGGTAGTTGCACATCATCTATGTATTGTCAGTATAATGTATCTGGAATATATGACATTACTTCAATATTACTGTCATATTATCTCTAGGTTCTCATTATAGTCTGGAATCTACTATAAACCTTTAATAAAACACATAATCTAAGGGAATTAACATAAATGTAGTGGATGAAAAAGTATCAATACTGTTATGGTAAGATAAACACATTTATATATAAAAAACTATATACATGTAGTGGTAATCAAAGTACATCACAAGTTTGGTATGAGGGACCCACTTTCAACACCAACTATGTTGTACTTTTTATTACCATATTATATGTACAGTTAGATATAAATGATGTTTTCTTACCATTATAGTACAGACTTTTCTGCATCCACTGTTGAGATGGTAGTTTCCATATATTAAATGTCATATCAAAAGGTTATAGAAGATCCCAGACTATAATGAGAACTTTGAGATACTATGAAATTAATCTTAAACTTATGTCCTATAGTCTAGATACATATTACCAACTGGAAAAATTCAGTGTTTGACTATCAGGTTCTGTGGCTCATAGTCATTGATATTTCTTCTCATGAAGTTTTCACTTGGTGATCTCTAGTAGTGAGATCATGAGGACAGAACCACCAATAGGAACACCACATGTTTTGGGCATCATTGGATGTTTATATCTATGGACATGTGTAATGGTTTCCTGACTTGATATTATTTCCAATGTGTTCCATTTTCTTGTACTTTGATGCAAGTAAAAAACCATGATAATGAAATTATGGAAAGGTAGCCTGTGTTGGGTGCACCATTAGTGGTGTGACATTAGTTGAATGGTTAAGAAAGGAATTTTCGCTTCCAGGTTAAGGAAGTAATATATCTCGGGACTTGTTGATCAGGATGGAAATACCTTGATAAATACCTCGACATGGTAGTCCAAGGTAAATAATTCTAGTTATAATAACAAACAATAAAGCAAGAAAGGATGATGACATGAGTGTGCATCCTGTTTTATGAGATATTGTAGAAAAAGAGATTATAATACATAGTGCGTGTTCGTAGGTTGGATTTCACTAATATGAATATCCTTATATCTTTAAGGGCCATGATGGGTTACTAGATCCTTCTCTTGGTCTGTGAATGATATTCAATACTATTGATATTAGGTCCTAGAGGGTCACACACAATAACATATTCAAGAATATTTCCTATTCAATAGAATTGGTATATTGGACATGGTGGGACCCACCACTAGTGTTAGGTATTTTTTCAAGGAGATACAATCACCAAAGTAATAAATAAATTTATATTATTCAAGTTAAGAATAATTGGCATTGGATTTATTTATTAAACATGTTTACAAGTTTTAAAGTAAATACATGAAAATATTAATTGAACAAATATTAGTTTAAAATATTCAAAGTTCATTTAATATTTACGGGAATTAAGAGTCGAGTTAATGGATCAATAATTACCACTTAATATATTTATTATATTATAGGAAAATTATAATAATATTTATGACTCTGTTTATTAGTCATAATATATCATTTACAGTGCGTTAATTATTCAAGGGCTAGAGAGGCAATACTAGGTAATTTCTTAACACACTATAATAAAAAAGAAGAGGCACTCACTATTGAATATTCACAAGATTTATCTCTATTATTATCTCTCCTATGTTCTAGAGAGAGAGGCTCTAGATCTAGGAGTTTGGATTGAGCTCCCTCTCTTCCATCACAAGCAAGACGTTGCGATGATCATCATATCATCAATGGAGTTTTCAGAAATCCACGCTAGCACCTGGATTTCAACAATCAGAACTCTCATAGTTTTTTGAAGCATTTGTGGATGATATAGAGGAATTTTTCTTCAAATTATTTTATCAGCGACCAACGATGGAGAGAAAACATCAAGCACAACTTTAGATCTTACCAGGTATTTTATGGTTTTAATTTTTGTGCTTAATATTCTTCACATGATATCCTTAGCTTATATCAGGTAAAAATTTTCTGACATTGGCGATTCATGTCGATCATCAATGAAAATTTTCAAAACCCCTTTCTGGGATTCCGCTATGTGCTCAATGCCCTCACTGTGTTCATTACACTCTGATATGCTTCGATCCAGAGATTCTTCATTGTCAGATGTGATTCTCCAACAGAAGGAGGAAGAATGTTCTTGAATCCTACTAGGGCTAATGTGGCTAAACTAGGAGGATTATCCATGGTTGTGGATTTATAGACACTCCAGTTAGGTTAAAAATAATAAATTAATTAAATTAATTTAATTAATTATCTAATTGAACATATTTCCAATGAGATAGACATCCGAACACCCTGTGTTAACTTATCTTTGGTCATAGTTAGGGTAAACATCACGTTCCAGACTCAACTATGGTATCAAATTTTTGTTCTGAGATACCATTTAAGAGTTATCCCATTTATTTAAGAAACTACATGTGTATAATATAAAATATATTTAATATTTTAATAAAATTAATTTTGGGCACAACGGGCCTCAGAATCACACTCCATCTTAGTTCCTAGCTCTATAAATATATATAGAAATATTTTAAAGTCTTACAAGGAAAAAAATAGGTCTCTACACAATATACCCCTTTGGGTTTATTAAAAACACTTCAAAATTTATTGAACACTTTTACCAAATTATCTTTTTGTGATTCCAGATAGCGATCAAAGATTTACCCAACACACACTCTAAGCCCACATGAGCCATGATTAGCATGAGAAAAAAGTGTATCATGAAAAGTTCATCAATGAATCATTTCATTCCAAAACCAGTAAACTAATTTCATCATGAACCCCATCTGTAATGATATATAACACTTTATTGATCATTTTTTTCATCTTCAGATTTAAAAATTCCCCCACATCACTGTTCCCCCTATAATCTTCTACCCCTATATTGTTTAAGACATTTTCAACCACTTTTATAGCCACAAATTCTTCCCATTTTTCAGTGAACCTAAAGGTGAATTATTTATGGTTTGATTTTTTTTGGAAATTTTGGGAGTCACATCAAAAAATAGGATTGTAGATAAAGAAAAGACAGTAACAAAAGAATAAGAAGAAGAACACAGACACAACGATTTACATGGTTCGAGAGTAATATCTATGTCCACAAATAAGAAAAAATATCACTATAATTGGGAGCGCAATTACAATGAGATATTAGAGTTTCTAGCACACACAAAACTATAACTTGAATGAGCCAATAAAGAGGATGATGCACTGTTCCACCTACTACATAGAAATTCTACTGTGCTATAGTTTCACAGCCACCCAAGTCCAAACTGCTATAGTGGATGGTTGCTGGAAGTCCGCAGAGCTATAGTACTACTATCTCTAAAGCCCACACTACTATAATGAAAGATGGATAGTAGTCCACACTTCTACAATGTTTTTACCTCCAAAGTCCAAGATGTTACAGTTGTTGGTGGAAAGAATTCCACAGAGCTACAATACTATTTCCTCCAAAGTCCAAGCTGCTACAGTAACCAAGCCAAAGTATGCACTGTTATAGTGCCCTATCGATGCCTGCTAGTCTACTCGGCTACAAGCTATTAGAGTTTCCATTGCTCCCCAAAATTTGGTTCAGGATCCTCTATCCGTCAGACCCCCAGAGCAGGGGCGTGTTTCCCCCAACAACCCCCAACACACTCACCACAAAGAACGACTGATAGGAGTTGTGGCCTGGTATTCAGTATGGGCCACTAGCATTCAGACCAGCATCATCCAAACAAATTAGGATGTACTAATCCCATATTAAATAAGGTAAAGAATACAAATTAGTACATAAGGTAAAAACTTTCCATACATCAGAGAGAGGGGGTCCCACATCCACACTTTTTCAAGTGTGGGGAGTTGACTGAACCCCAAGAGTCAACTAATGCCGCTCAAATTCCTCTTTTGGTAAGGCCTTTGTTAGAATGTCTGAAACCTATAGTTTTGTAGGTACATACTCCAACTTCTCAATCCCATGCTCCAAATTATTCTTGATGAGGTGATATTTTATTTCAATGTGCTTTTTCCTTGAAATATTGTAACGCCCTGACCCCAGTTACCTAGAGTTGGTGCATTATTACAAAACATTGGCATGATCACAAGAAAGATCAAATCTCGAAAGACCGATTGGTTTAGTATCCTTGGAAACACTAGATATATTCATTAGTCTTACATTACATCATAAAGTGAAAAACTACTACAACAACATATTGTCTCCATATTCCACAATCATATCCCCACATAAAATCCCTCCAGGTCATTCATAACTTACTTCTTCACATCCTGGGAAAAATAAAACATAGATAAGGGGTGAGCTCAAATGCCCAGTAAGGATAACAATATAGCAGAAACTTTCAAAAATAAGCATAAACATTTAAGGCAATGTATAACTAAAACAAAAGCCTTTTAAACTTGAACTTCAACATAGTATAGCAAAAGTAAAATGAAATAACACCATTTAATTATTCACATGGATATTCTACTAATCGAATAATCACATGCAATATCAGTAACCAATTTCATAATGATGTAATGCATAATTCCAGACTATCATAACCACATAGCCAAGGCCTCGTTCCAAGACTACAAATAAGATTTTGTCAAGGCCTTGTTCCAAGACACTAGTTTGTCTCAAGAGACCTACCGATGCATCGAGGAGCTATAGCGGGCTCCACCCGTCACATATTAAGCCCAATGCATTCCCATATGAAAAGGTTTAAACATAACATAAACATTCATATTAAAACTAGCATACGAAATGTCAATACTTTCACCATAAACTATGAATGGTATAAAAATAGCACATCCACAATCAAACATATCACAAAACCTTCAATACAATATAGAAGTTTTGTATCATAATAAGTCAACTTCAAATAAGCGTAATATCCATCAAAGGATGTTGACATAGATGAAATCAAAACTCTTTTAGAGAAATATCTCTTTATATTTTGAAATCATTTAAGAGTCATATATTTATGAAATAAAACTTTTCCTTTGAAAATATTCTTATAAGCTTGCAAGGGAAGCTTTTACGATTTTATAACGGCATAAAATAACTGCACCCGCCGTATAAGTTAAAAAAAAAATTCTAACCTTAATTCTGTCGAAAAGGTTAAAAAGCACCTTGTTTGGAAAACGACGGAAATATTCCATTATAATCCACTTATAAAAAGTCAAAAAAGGGTATAAATGACTTTAAACCATATTCTTTTAAATATTAAAAATGTTTTGAAATACATTTTTAAGAGACATGGATGTGGATGATAAAGAGATCCCAGTAGATTATTACGTATAAACAACCTCGGATAATGAAGAGATTGTGAAATAAACCCTTACCTTGTACTTTTACTTGGTTGGGGTAGGTTAACCTCTTGTATAATGGTAAAATAATTGTTATTAAATTATACAAGAATCATATACATTAATATGATATCATATATGATCTTTTAACATTGATTTGTTAATAATATCTTAGTATTATCGTTGTTTCGGGTGTTAACTTACTCGTTTTCTTTTATATGTTTTGTTACGTAAGACATGTTTGTAATGGATAGGTTGTATCTTAATCATATAAAGAATTATATCAAGTCCTTAGATACTATTATTAATCATCAAATGAGAATTATACTTGAATGGATACAATGGTGAATGAATCTCATCGCGTTCGTGGAGACGGTAGTCCGTACGTACGCACGAGCGACAATATCATTCTTTTGATATTAAAATAATATATAAAAGGATGATATATCATATATACAGAATAATTAACATGTTATATTTATTATTTACATGAGTTACACATCATTATTATACCCATCCAAATAATAATATATTTAATAACAATTACACCACGACGTGGAGACGGTAAGCCGTACGTACGCACGTATGGTGACATGTTATTCAAAGGGTGGATAGAATACTGAATATGGTTGTACCATATTTATAATAACATCACAGTATATATATGATACTGGATTTATTATTTTAGAATGGTAATAACAAATAAAAAATAAGTGGAAGAAGAAAGGAACTTAGAAAAGGGTGGTGAAATCATTACCTCTTCTTCGGGTTCTTCCTTTTGATTTGATCAAAAGGGATCCTTAGGTTGGATTTATGATCAAAATAAGGCCTCTAGGTTGTAGTGAGGGAAGTTGGGAGAGTATTTGGGCAGAGTTTGGCCGAACCAAAAGGCTTTTAAGATGTGAATAAATTAGAAGGAGGAGTGCCCTTTTATAAGAGGGGTGAGGGGCACCTTTGGAAAATCTAGAAATATTAATTTATAATAAATTCATATTCGGTTTCTAATGGCTCAAAAGTTGATTATTAAAAGGTTAAGGTGGGGATAGGTCTAAAACCATTCAACAAATATAATTTAGATAGGTTTGGGTTACTATATTAACCTTATCTTTAAGTATTAACTCTAAGTTAATTAGTTTCACTTTTACAATGTCTCTTTGTATTTTTATATTATATGGTTAATAAATTTACCATATACATCAAAGAGACCCACAAGTGGTCCATTAATGATACAAATATCATTATATAAGTCTCTTGGCAGAACTTTAGATTTTTAGGAATTTAATATCAATTAATAATATAATATTTGTTTTAAGAACTCTTTTATGTCAATTTTGACACTATTCAATAGTTGATTTTTGTGAAACTCATAACAGAATGATTACTTCGAAAAAAGTTAATTAAATCAATCCTAATATGTCATATTATCATAAAAAATTATTGTAATTCATTAAAAGTCTCAAATTATATTTATTTGGGTATTTATAATATCAATTATTTTAAATTTTCACTATTATGGTAATTACTGCATCATCATTGTGTCATAAATAAATTAAATTATGTAATATCTAAAAATTATAAATAAAATATAATTATGTAGGAAATATTTTTATATTTCTAATGAATTTTTAAAGTCTAAAATCAAACATATATAACCCTATGTAAAAATTGTTTTGCTAAAAGATATATGCTTGTGTCATTTTTGTATTCAATTTAACTTAATTAAAATAAAGTGTCCCTATCACCTACAAGTGGCTCCATGGGGTCCCAAAATCGACCCAAATATGCCCATGGTCGAACATGTATCAACCAATAAGGTTATAACCCGTTTTAGGGCAATTGTTTATTTTTATAATATTATTTTTTAACCCTTATTTACCGGATTTACCCTTAACCATGGTAAATAAAATATTTACCGCAGTAATTATTCAAAATGTCTAAAAATAAAAGTTACCTATTTACACAATTTGAAAATCCTGATTCAAAATATGGAATCCATTTTTCTAAATTCAAAACACAGAAGTGGCAGAAATTAATTTAAAATTAATTCCCGCTGTCAAAACAAAAAGCGTGTTTTTAAGATATAATAACTATCAAAAGATTGATACTTGTTTATGTTCGGTTTAATTGTAAAATTATCTCTAATGACCAACATTGTATTAAATGGTAAAAATATATTCTAAATCTACTTTAAAACCAATAAAATTCATAATTTATCAATATAAATTATTTCGATTAAAAAAGTTGTTTTTAATTAAAATTTAGTAATTTTCATTATTCATCAAAATATTAAAGTTATCCGAAAAGTACCAAAATTTTACCTTAGGCTAAATTCGATATTCTGAATCCAAAAATGAAGTCCATTTTGAAATATAAAATATATATAATTTCAAAAAGTAGGTATTACTATTCATAATGGCTAGTTTGATTAGTTATGGTGTGTTAGAACTCGGTGTTGCGTACAACACACGCTATCAAATTATTCAAAGAGAAGCGTACCGTAGAAGCTTGGGGTGTTACATTCTCCCCTCCTTCAAATAATTTCTTCCTAGAAATTTCTAGAATATTATCGCCTAAAAATACTTGGGTGGTTCTTCATCATAATTTCCTTGGGTTCCCACGTTGCCTCTTCCATCTTATAGTTTCTCCACAAAACTTTTACCAGACGTGTCGTCCGGTTTCTCAGTTCTTGTTCTCTCGTATCAAGAATCCTGATGGGCTCTTCGCAATAAGATAGATTGGGTTCCAGTTCTAACTCCTCATAGGTAAGTACATGCGTTGGGTCAGGCATGTATTTCCTCAACAGAGATACGTGGAAAACATCGTGAACTTTGGAGAGACTTGGAGGCATTGCCAATCGGTAAGCTACAACCCCAATTCGTTCTAGAATTTCGAAAGGTCCGATGTACTTGGGACTCAATTTACCTTTTTTACCAAAACGTATGACTCCCTTCCAAGGAGATACCCTCAGGAAAACATGATCACCATCTTGAAATTCCAAATCCTTCCTTAGATTATCGACATAGCTCTTCTGCCTACTTTGAGCTACTTTGATGTGATTTTGGATTACCTTCACCTTTTCCATCGTTTCCTCCACCAGTTTTGGGCCTACAAGTTTTCTTTCACCAACTTCATCCCAACAGGTTGGTGTACGACATCTCTTTCCGTATAACGATTCATACGGTGCCATCTGAATACTCGAATGAAAGCTATTTTTATAGGAAAATTCTACCAGAGGTAAATATTGATCCTATATACCCTGAAAGTCAAGTGAGAAAGATCTCAACATGTCTTATAAGGTTTGAATAGTCCGTTCTGATTGTCCGTCTGTATGAGGGTGGTAAGAAGTGCTCAAATGAAGTTCAGTATCCAGGGATTTCTGAAGAATCTTCCAGAATCTTGAAGTAAAACGGGGATCACGATCAGAAACAATCGATAGGGGTACTCCATGAAGTCTCACAACTTCATTAATATATAGTCTTGCTAGACGTTCCAGGGGTAGATCTTCTCTTATAGAAAGAAAATGTGCTGATTTGGTAAGACGATCAACAATAACCCATATTGCATCGTTCCTTCTAGGAGTCTTTGGTAGCCCCATGACAAAGTCCATCGTAATATTGTCCCATTTCCACTCCGGTATGGGAAGAGGTTGCATGACTCCTCTAGGCTGTTTCCTTCCAGCTTTCACTTGTTGACAAACCATACATCTTGACACAAAATCAGCAATCTCCCTCTTCATGTTGTCCCACCAAAAACGTTCCTTCAAATCTCTATACATTTTGGTGCTCCCAGGGTGTATAGAGAAATTGTAACTATGAGAATCATCCAGCAATTCCCTTTTTAGATCAGGTATATCGGGAGCACAAAGTCTCTTCCTAAATTTGAAAATTCCATCTTCATACACAAAGTCTCTCAATCTCCCATCATTCACAGCTTTAATCTTCTTTTGAAATTCTTCATCATTGGTCTGAGAACTCTTAATCATTTCTAGTAAATATGGTTTGGAAACCATTTGAAAAATAATTGATGTTTCACCTTCCCTGGTTATTCCCATTTCCATCTTCACTAGATCCATGAAAATCGGATCCCTTTAAATTATCATATTGTTCAAAACTCCATGATCTTTTCTGCTCAAAGCATCTTCCACCTTGTTTGCCTTCCCCAGGTGGTAGTGTATCGTGCAATCAAAATCCTTGAGTAATTCAAGTCATCTCCTTTGCCTCATGTTGAGTTCTTTTTGTGAGAAAATATACTTCAAACTCTTGTGATCAGTATAAATCTCACATTTTTCACCATAGAGGTAGTGCCTCCATATCTTCAAAGAAAATATCACAGCTGCTAACTCGAGATCATGAGTAGGATAGTTTTGTTCATGAATTTTCAACTGTCGTGATGCATAGGCAATAACCCTATCATTCTTCATAAGGACACAACCAAGTCCTTTCTTCGATGCATCACTATAAATAACGAACCCATCATTCCCCGATGGTAGAGTCAATATAGGAGAATTGACTAATCTTATCTTCAGTTATTCAAAAAATTCTTCACACTCTTTTGTCCAAACAAATTTAACCCCTTTGCGTGTGAGCTTCGTTAATGGGTTAGCCAATCGGGAAAAATTTTGGACGAAACGTCGATAATAACCTGCTAAACCAATAAAACTACGTACCTCAGTTATACTCGTCGGTGCTGGCCATTCTTGGATTGCCTTATTCTTAGAAGGATCAACAGATATTCCATCTTTAGAGACAATATGACCAGGAAAAGAAATCTCCTGAAGCCAGAATTCAAACTTGCTAAACTTCCCATATAATTCATGTCTTCTTAGAGTCTTCAGGATAATGCAAAAGTGATTTTCATGATCTTCATAGCTTTTGGAGTATACCAAGATATCATCAATAAATACCACCAAAAATTCATCAAGATAATCCTTGAAAACTCTATTCATCAGATCCATGAATACAGAGGGTGCATTAGTCAATCCAAAAGGCATTACAGTAAACTCGTAATGCCCGTACCTGGTTCGAAATGCTGTCTTCGGAATGTCTTCCTTCTTCACACACAACTGATGGTATCCAGATTGAAGGTCAATATTTGAAAAGTATTGAGCTCCATGCAGTTGGTCAAATAAATCATCAATGCGAGGTAGGGGATACTTGTTCTTTATTGTTATAGCATTGATCTCCCTGTAGTCGATACACAACCTCATAGATCCGTCTTTCTTTTTTAAAAACAGAATAGGGGATCCCCATGGAGAAACACTAGGGAGAATAAATCCCTTATTACTCAATTCCTCTAGTTGTTTCTTTAGTTCAACTAATTCTACAGTGGACATTCTATAAGGGGTATTCGATATAGGCCTTGATCCAGGAATTAAATCAATGGAAAACTCAACTTCTCGTTCTGGAGGATGTCCAGGTAAATCTTCCGGAAATACATCTACAAATTCTTTCACAACAGGTACATCCTCTGTTTTAACATTCCTTTCCTCACCCAAAGTTATTTCATTATCTTCCTCCCCAATAATTGAATTTAGTTGAGCTAATGGGGGTGGATCTAAATAAGAATTAGGTGGTAACGATTCTACTCTAAAGATAAGGTGTTCCTTATCATTATCATCAAGAATCGTAACCTCTTTCTTCTTACAATAAATCTTCACATCATAGTCTGAAAGCCAGTCCATACCGAGGATTATATCAAACTCAATCATAGGTATGATGATGAGATCAGCAGATAAAGAACATTTATGTGCTCTAATGGGGACTGATTCACAAAACTTTGTTGCAATGATACTTCCCTTAGGAGTTTTAACTGACAACTCCCTTGTTAAATCAAATTAAAAATATCTAATTTTCTTAGCAAACTGGGAAGATATGAAATAATGCGATGATCCAAAATCAAATAATGCATTTTCTAAACTTGAGGAAACCATTAAATTACCTACCACCACGTCTTTCGGAGCTTCTACCTCAGCAGTAGTGATAGCATAAGCTTGGACTTGATCCCTTGACCTTTTCTGAGGTAAGTTCTCCTGACGCTTAGGACATTCATTTGCATAATGTCCCATCTCCCTGCAATTGTAGCACTGAACATTGGTAGCTTACTTCTTCCCTTTGCAATCACGAGCTTGGTGGCCTTTTTCACCACACTTATAACAGACTCCTGTTCCCTTCAAGCAAGTACCAGGGTGTTTCCTCCCACATTTACCACAGGATGGATATTCAACCTTTCCCTTATTCCCCTTATTTCCATTCCTAGATTGATCAAAAGGTCTCTTCTTATCTTTCTTTTCTTTAAATTCATAAGACTTAGAGAATTCCTTTTCGGTCTTGATAGCACATGAGACAATGTCTTCGTACGATGAAAAAGATTGTGAGACTAATGCTCGACGGAGAAATGGTTTTAACCCATCAAAGAAACGATCAATCTTACTTCTTGGGTTACGTATATAATCTCCAGCATACCTTGCTAACCTTGTAAAGTTAGCCTCATACTTTGTGACATTCTCATCCTCCTTCTGTCTCAGACTCAGAAATTGCCTTTCCATATCTGCTCGATGGTCGTGAGGAAAGTATTTTGCTAAAAATAGATCTTTGAAGTCCCTCCATTCCATATTTGATACATCATCATATTCCTTCGTGTTTTGAATCAATGACCACTATTGATCAGCATCTCCAGTGAGGCGGTAAACTGCCATGATAACTTTTTCTCTTTCACTACTCCCCAAATCCTGAAATATTTTCTCTAGAGAATTTATCCATTGCTCAGCTATTAAGGGATTTGTACTCCCATTGAACGTTGGTGGTTGTTGCCTCATGAATCGATCCAACATTGATCCTCCATGCTGCGGATCATGGTGATCCATACGGGTAAGGTTATTATTCATAACCGGAGTGAGTTGTCCCAGTATGGTGATTAGCTGTTCGACACCAGTTGCATCACCAGCTCCACTATAATTATCTTGAGTAGGAGGGAAATCCCTACATGGAGTGCGTGCATTGATACGGTTTCCATTTCTTCCACTAGGCGCCATTTCTAAACAATGGCATAAACTAGATCAGTTTATGAATCAAAATACATAATACCATACTTATAAAACACTTAACATAAATTGAACTATTTATGGATATAATCCATAATCATAAAAATGTTTTCTTTGAGGAAGTATATACTCATAAACCCTTCATGATGATTTGTAAAGAAAATGAGAGTTATCCTAAGAATATCCCCCGGGAGTGTCGTAACCAAGAGTGCAGCAAGACCCGTTGTCGTGCACCAGTTCCTGTTCGAGTCTAGATCAAAGCGATGTTTTCAGGTTTTACCCCTAGGTACATCTGTG
This sequence comes from Viscum album, assembly GCA_963277665.1. Lineage (NCBI taxonomy): Eukaryota > Viridiplantae > Streptophyta > Magnoliopsida > Santalales > Viscaceae > Viscum > Viscum album. Next base: position 704,835,629 of record OY728166.1, read on the forward strand.
CCAGAGCCGCCTCTACTTGCTCGTATCCAGAAATGGATGTATTTCTCAAAAAACTCACAAAATCTCTACAATACCAAAATTCTAGGAAGTTCTTCTATACTAATCCTCAAAGTTCATCTTAGGTCTACGTGCTCTAATCAGAGTTTATCTAAATCTAGCTTCCAAGGTTTGTACTAAACTTCCTCTGATACCAATTGTAACGCCCCGAACCCAGTTACCTAGAGTCGGTGCATTATTACATAACATTGGAATGATCACAAGAAAGATCAAATCTTGAAAGACCGATTGGTTTAATAGCCTTGGAAACACTAGATATATTCATAAGTCTTACATTACATCATAAAGTGAAAAACTACTACAACAACATATTGTCTCCATATTCCACACTCATATCCCCACATAAAATCCCTGCAGGTCATTCATAACTTACTTCTTCACATCTTGGGAAAAATAAAACATAGAAAAGGGGTGAGCTCAAATGCCCAGTAAGGATAACAATATAGCGGAAACTTTAAAAAATAAGCATAAACATTTAAGGCAATGTATAAATAAAACAAAATCGTTTTAAACTTGAACTTCAACATAGTATGGAAAAAGTAAAATGAAATAATGCCATTTACTTATTCACATGGATATTCTACTAATCGAATAATCACATGCAATATCAGTAACCACTTTCATAATGATGGAATGCATAATGCCAGACTATCATAACCACATAGCCAAGGCCTCGTGCCAATACTACAAATAAGATTTTGTCAAGGCCTTGTGCCAAGACACTAGTTTGTCTCATGAGACCTACCGATGCATCGAGGAGCTATAGCGGGCTCCACCCGTCACATATTAAGTCCAATGCATTCCCATACGAAAAGGTTTAAACATAACATAAACATTCGTATTAAAACTAGCATACGAAATGTCAATACTTTCACCATAAACTATGAATGGTATAAAAATAGCACTTCCACAGTCAAACATATCACAAAACCTTCAATACAATATAGAAGTTTCGTATCATAATAAATCAACTTCAAATAAGCGTAAAATCCATCAAAGGATGTTGATATAGATGAAATCAAAACTCTTTTAGAGAAATATCTATTTATATTTTGAAATCATTTAAGAGTCATATATTTATGAAATAAAACATTTTATTTGAAAATATTCTTATAAGATTGCAAGGGAAGCTTCAAAGATTTTATAACGGCGGAAAATAACCGCACCCACCGTATAAGTTTAAAAAAACATTCTTACCTTAATTCTGTCGAAAAGGTTAAAAAGCACCTTGTTTGGAAAACGATGGAAAGATTCCTTTATAATCCACTTATAAAAAGTCAAACAAGGGTATAAATGACTTTAACCCATATTCATGTAAATAGTAAAAATGTTTTGAAATACATTTTTAAGAGACATGGATGTGGATGATAAAGAGATCCCAATAGATTATTACGTATAAACAACCTCGGATAATGAAGAGATTGTGAAATAAAACCTTACCTTGTACTTTTCCTTGGTTGGGGTAGGTTAACCTCCTGTATAATGGTGAAATAATTGTTATTAAATTACACAAGAATCATATACATTAATATGATATCATATATGATATTTTAACATTGATTTGTTAATAATATCTTAGTATTATCGTTGTTTCGGGTGTTAACTTACTCGTTTTATTTTATATGTTTTGTTACGTAAGCCATGTTTGTAATAGATAGGTTGTATCTTAATCATATACAGAATTATATCAAGTCCTTAGATACTATTATTAATCATCAAATGATAATTATACTTGAATGGATACGATGGAGAATGAATCTCATCGCATTCGTGGAGACGGTAGTCCGTACGTACGCACGAGCGACAATATCATTCTTTTGATATTAAAATAATATATAAAAGGATGGTATATCATATATAAAGAATAATTAACATGTTATATTTATTATTTACATGAGTTACACATCATTATTATACCCATCCAAATAATAATATATTGAATAACAATTACACCACGACGTGGAGACGGTAAGCCGTATGTACGCATGTATGGTGACATGTTATTCAAAGGGTGGATATAATACTGAATATGGTTGTACCATATTTATAATAACATCACAGTATATATATGATAGTGGAGTTATTATTTTATAATGGTAATAACAAATAAAAAATAAGTGGAAGAAGAAAGGAACTTGGAAAAGGGTGGTGAAATCATTACCTCTTCTTCAGGTTCTTCCTTTTGATTTGATCAAAAGGGCTCCTTAGGTTGGCTTTATGATCAAACTAAGGCCTCTAGATTGTAGTGATGGATGTTAGGAGAGTATTTGGGTAGATTTTTGCCGAACCAAAAGGCTTTGAAGGTGTGAAGAAATGAGAAGGAGGAGTGCCCTTTTATAAGAGGGGTGAGGGGCACCTTTGGAAAATCTAGAAATATTAATTTATAATAAATTCATATTCGGTTTATAATGGATAAAAAGTTGATTATTCAAAGGTTAAGGTGGGGATAGGTCGAAAACCATTCAACCAATAGAATTTATACAGGTTTGGGTTACTATATTAACCTTATCTTTAAGTATTAACTGTAAGTTAATTAGTTTCACTTTTACAATGTCTCTTTGTATTTTTATATTATATGGTTAATAAACTTACCATATACATTCAAGCAACCCCCAAGTGGTACATTAATGATACAAATATCATGATATAAGTCTCTTGGCCAAACCTTATATTTTTATGAATTTAATATCAATTAATAATATAATATTTGTTTTAAGAACTCTTTTATGTCAATTTTGAAACTATTCAATAGTTGATTTTTGTGAAACTCATAACAGAATGATTACTTCAAAAAAAGTTAATTAAATCAATCCTAATATGTCATATAATCCTATAAAATTATTTTAATTCATTAAAAGTCTCAAATTATATTTATTTGGGTATTTATAATATCAATTATATTAAATTTTCACTATTATGGTAATTATTGCATCATCATTGTGTCATAAATAAATTAAATTATGTAATCTATAAAAATTATAAATAAACTATCATTATGTAGGAAACCGTTTTATCTTTATAATGAATATTTATAGTCGAAAATAAAACATATATAACCTTATGTAAAAATTGTTTTTCTAAAAGATATATGCTTGTGTCATTTTTGTATTCATTTTAACTTAATTAAAATAAAGTGTCCCTATCACCTATAAGTGGCTCCATGGGGTCCCAAAATCTACCCAAAGATTCCCATGGTCGAACATGTATCAACCAATAAGGTTAGGACACGTTTTAGGGTAATTGTTTATTATTATAATATTATTTTTTAACCCTTATTTACCGGATTTACCCTTAACCATGGTAACTAAAATATTTACCGCAGTAATTATTCAAAATGTCTAAAAATAAAAGTTACCTTTTTACACAATTTGAACATCCTGATTCCAAATATGGAATCCATTTTTCTAAATTCAAAACACATAAGTGGAAGAAATTTATTTAAAATTAATTCCCGCTGTCAAAACAAAAAGCGTGTTTTTAAGATATAATAACTATCAAAAGATTGATACTTGTTTATGTTCGGTTTAATTGTGAAATTATGTCCAATGACCAAAATTATATTAAATGGTAAAAATATATTATAAATATACTTTAAAACCACTAAAATTCATAACCTATAAATATAAATTATTTCGATTAAAAAAGTTGTTTTTAATTAAAATTTATTAATTTTCACTATTCATCAAAATATTAAAGTTATCCGAAAAGTACCAAAATTTCACCTTAGGCTAAATTCAATATTCCGAATCCAAAAATGAAGTCCATTTTGAAATATAAAATATATATTATTTCAAAAAGTAGGTATTACTATTCATAATGGCTAGTTTGATTAGTTATGGTGTGTTAGAACTCGGTGTTGCGTACAACACACGCTATCACATTATTCAAAGAGGAGCGTACCGTAGAAGCTTGGGGTGTTACAAATATGGACTATATTTTTTCTAAGATTTATAGTACTTGAATTATCACAATGAATATTGATCAGGGACTTCAGTTTATTCTCCCCCTTTCTCATAGAAATCAATAGAGGATTCATTCAATTATGAATTTACCCCCTAGTCAATGATATCCATTCATTAGATTTTTGATAATATTAAAAATTATAAGGGGAAACACATTAATCTTTTATATCTTTAAATATAGATAAAGAAAAATTACTCCCCCCTTTGGTTGTGAACTTGTTCTTATCCCATCGGATACTATATATTGACATCCAAACACCACCAGGCTATTCCAACAATAGGAAATTTCATCTTTGACTCCATTTATCAACTTTAGATTGAAACTTTTATTCTTTTATCAATTTTCAAGATCAGAGTCACAATATTCTTTATAGATGCACAATACTATATGATTTTCATCAAGTGAAATTAATACTTAGCATTGATTCATTAAAAGATCCTCTAAGACTACTAAGTCATAACTCTTTGTAGGAAACATGATTTTAAGCCAATAAACATCAATGTTGTACATGTCACTCACTTACTTTCATGGAATCTAGTAGCATGAATTTCCTAAATTATTTAGAGGACTCTCTTATCAGATGATTCTATATCACCTAGTGTTCTTATCACTACATCTCCTTGGAAAACCTTTATATTTTTTGATATCCTGAAAACAGTCAGTTGATTCCACATTATAAGAAAAAAAAGGTTATCATGAAATATATTAATGTTGCTGCTTCTCCCCCAATAGGGCTTCTCTTAATGGAAAAATGAAACTTGAAATGAAGAATGATACCAATAGTTGAATATTCAATTAAACTTTGAACCATTGGATTATTCAAGTATAGATTTGATAACTCTTCAGTTTCACATCAGGCCCTTCATCATATAATCTTCCTTTTCCATAGTACGTAACTTTCAGATAATGATGTAAAAATAGAGTTGTTGTGTAACACCACTTGTTTAATTTGATACCATATGTGAATTTCAAGAGTTTAGATTATTCTTATTACATTTATCTCCATTCAACTTATAAAACCATGCCCTTTTAGCACACACACCCACCCGATGAATTGTATCTCCCCTTCATCCTATACCAATTCACATACATATTAGAAATAGTTAATACATGTGGAGAGAGGTACAACTATAATCCTCAAGGAGATGATTTTGGTCAATCCTGATGGACCAACCCTTTGATATTTTCTTACAAATCTTTGTACCTTTTCTATGATTGTTCTAACTACCCAGCCAAATTCATCTATTCTGGACATATAACTAGATATTATTTACCTACATGATCAATATTTTTTTATGACATGTGAGTTCTATAGTATGGTATATTTTCACAATTTGTGGTTTAAACCCACTGATAAAAATTTCTTTCTTAGTCTCTCTACTTATACACCATTTTTACGATTCTTTCTCCAAGAAAGAATATTTCCTTTGATCATCTTCTCTTGCTTCATCCTCCATTAGAGGTCTCTTTATCTTTCCTTTACTTATTACCTTGTGACATGACACGTGAATTTTTAAAGGCATTATCTATTCAATTTCCTTGTATTAGTTATTTGAGTCACATCACCTTTTCTTGCTGGGAGTGAGTCTTATACTATATGTATATTCTTTTTATTTAAAACTGGAGAAGATCCTCTCTTTTTATTCCAAGTTCATTCACATTATTTCCAACCAAGTTGATGTGAGTGTAACAGAGAAGGGGCTTGGTACACATTTCTTTGAGATCCTTATATTTCCTTCAATACTTTAAAACTATTTTTCAATTTTTTAGATTGTATTCCAGTAAAGGATTTCTCATTTTACACAACTAGATTTAGGGATATCCCTTTAGGTTCCTTTTTCTTCCCTTCATTCATCCAACTACAATATCTTTCCAAAATTCCCATGATTATCACATATAAAACATCTCCCATTAAAAAAATAAATCAATTCATCATTTCCTGATTGAGATGTTGATACAAATATAGTTCTTATTCTGAAATTGAGCTCCTAGGCTTCTTGACACATATTCATGGTGTGTTCCAGTTTTCCATAATATTATTATTTCATGTCTAATTTATTTTAAAAGAATATTCTTTCAGGTTTCTCAAGAAGCTTCAGATTATTCTCATATTTAGAAATATTTATATCTTTATAGCACTATATATATTCCAAAGCCTAAAAAAATGAAATATTACCATAAATCCCACAGGAATTTCACATGTTTTGATTACATCATGTAAAATTACCTTTTAATCTATTTCTAGTACCTACAATATTTTCTATATTTTTGGAACTATTTATAACTATCTTCCTCTCATGCATGGGGGAGGGGTTTTCATAGCCAATACTAGATTTTCCCAAACTACATAGCCTTTGGGATGATACAATCATTTCATGTTTTTTACTTTAAAATAAAATATTTTATTTTCATTTAATTATTAACTTTCAAGGGATGTTCAAATAATAAATGTAAATCATCCTTCAATTTGGGCTTTCCTATGAAATTAGATTGGTCCACTTCTTTCTTGACTGACTCTAGCTATTTTCCCAATTGTTTTATCTTCTTGTCCCTAGATTCAAGTTGAGAATCAAGTTCTCTCATCAGAGTCTTACCACTAGTCATATCATATTCCAATTCATGGGAGATATTATCCATCAAGTATATTTTCTCATTTATTTTAGAATTCATCTGAGTAATAAAATCTTTAAATCATGCATTCTCCAGAACCAATTTTGATAGATGTGTATGAATATCATCATTCCTGGATTCTAAATCCTCAATTTATTTTGAGTTTAGATTAATTATATTTTTATCATATTTGAGTTTTTCTATCATTGTGGACTTCACTTTAAGTTCTTCATCTTGAGAATCATTCTTCTCTCGTAGTTCTATTACCACTTCTATAAGTATTTTATTTAAACCTTTTGTCTTGTTGACTTCAATTTCCTGAACTTGGATCTGGATTTCTAGAGACTTATTTTCTTCTCTTAATTTATGATCCAATTCCTTTATCATGTGGTCAACTTCAATTTTTTCCTTCATATAATTTCTTTATCATCAGTAGTTCTAACATCATTTGGCATGTCGGGTTATTCACTCATTCCTACATCATCATTGAATGAGTATATAGTTTCACTGTCTGATTCATATAAACCTTTGTTGAGTACATTGTTGGTTTCATTTAACTGAATCACACTATTTCTATAGGCACTTCCACACTAGGAAATTCCACCATAATTATGCTTATTCTTTGAAGTTCTACCCTTTTCCATGGCTCACCAAAATAAGAGTGGAATGAAAATTTAATTTCAATAATCGAATAGATCTTTTCATAGAAAAAAAAATCCAACAATAGTAACCTATTATATGATACTAATTGTTAGAACCAAAAGGGGATTAGATACAATGAGGGGGGGGGGGTGAATCATGGTATGGATATTCATTTGAAAATTCTTCCTACCCCAAAGGATCTTGACCTCTTTATTATAAAGGTCACTTTAATTGATATTTAGTGTTTATATTGACCTTATCTATCCTACTTGCTCTGATGATGAGGCATATAAAGTAAAAAAATAAAGAAACCACAATGACACATAAATTTTTACTTGGTTCGCCACTATAGGCTAGTCTAGGAGAATGCATCCAATAGTGTGTTGGTGAACCAAAATCACTAAGATCACTGCTTGTTTTTTTAGGCCAGGTCACTCCTGTATAGGTTCATTGCCTTTACAAAGTTTTGGGTATATTCATTATCTCTCTAAGATAACTTTTGTCACACTTAAATTTTTTATTATCACTACTTTAGAAGGAAAAACAATTCTCACACAGGCTAAAGAACAATACCTTCTATTTTTGAGAGTTACACATAATTTATGATAGGTGCCTTTGAACTTAATGTGCTGCTTCATATCCTTGATGTGAGTATCTCCTCGAGCATTATATTTCCATGAAAGATCATAGAAAATCCTCCTTACTTTAGAAAGTTCTTCAAGAGACTCCAAGTCTTCCTTTCACTATTTTGGATATAACAATGAATAAACTAATTCTGTAAATATAGTCAAATGGTTTAGAATATTCATCTTCTTCTTCTTCTTCTTCAGAATTTAGATATAAAAATGATACTATTCATTGGATAATCTTGGTATGTATCTCTTTATGTGAGAACCTCAGAATAGTTTAATGAATAAGTGTTCCATGAAGTCCTATTTTCACCCAGTATATGAAATAAAAATCATCATGTACCATTTTTTTGTGGAGAGACCTTTTGAATTTTTTTAGTTCATTTGTCAACTAATTTAGGACCTTCATAAACACCTTACACTGCGTAGCACAAGTGCTTCGTGGAACAACTTTTATTCATGGACCACCTTTTTTTTGTGGCCTTTCTTTGATTCATAGATGGATAGAACCTTGAAATCTCATTTGCCTCTTTGAGGTATATTTCACTGCAAAAAAACCTTCACAAACTGATTTTCCTTTGCGGGTTAACTCCTTCACAAACTCAACTCCCTCTATGAACTCAACTCCTTCACGAACCACCTCATTCTCTGGATACTTTACAGAATACCTCCTTCATGAACCAATTTCAAAATTGGATAAAATATTATAGATATAATATTATCTGATGAAATTAACTCTATGTAATGATGTGATTAGGGTTCCTTTATATAGGCAAAGAAATCTGGTAAAACCCACTAATCACAATTACCAAAAAATCCTTTACAGGTGATCCTTCATCGTATACTAAAATTGCTATGTGGTCTGCATAGCGCATTTATTTTTTCACAGTTCCCCTTAAATCATGATCTTCCTTTTGTAAACAATGATCCATTTTCATTATAATTTAACTCATCTTTTTCTACTGAAAAACGATGAGCCTCCCATGAACTGATCTTGATATGAAGTTCATATAGCACATAACCCTTTGCGGTGTCCATAATTCACCGCATTCATCTGCAAACAATGAAATCCATTGCATACTTCTTTTACAATTTTCATAGAATAGCTGCTATGAGGAATTCCTTTTTTTTATTTTTGTATCTCCAAACTCCTTTAGATGCTTTGTGGTCTGTAAACTCCTTTAGATGCTTTACAGTTTTCCAAAAATGTTATGTAGAAATATTTCTTTTTCATAAGACAAATCCCGATTTTGAGGCCCAAAAATTTGGAAAAAACTGGGAAACTACGCCACCTTCAAAATATCTACTTTGATAGAAACCATGTTGGAATGTTGCCAACCGTTTTTTTCAACAAACAAAAACAACACAAAAAAACTAAAATGACACATTATGGGTTTTTTGTCCAAAAATTTCACATCAATCCAGAACATGATGTGGTAAATATGACTAAAAGTGTAAGTTTTCAATAAAAAAGTTCTTTTTTAGTTTAAAACACACATCAAATAGTAAAACTTAGAAAAAGTGCTCAGATTGTTTTCAAACTTTAGGACAACAGTCCATAATTCATTTGTGACATATAAGAATTGACCAAACATCAATCTAACATATGATGTGAATGATATGACTCAAAGTATGTCTTTTCAATATAAAGGTGTCATTTTAGTTTAAAACACTTTTCACTAGCAAAAAAAAAAGTATATTAGCTTAGATTATTTTCAAAATTTAGGAAAATAGTCCATAATTCTTTTTTGATGTATATAAATTTACCACACATAAATCTGACACATGATATGGTCGGTATGACTCAAAGTGTGTGTTTCCAATATATAAGTGTCATTTTAGTTTAAAATGTGTATAATATAGAAAAAAATGAGCATAACAAGCTCATATTATTTTCTCATCATGTTATCTACTATTAATTAATTAATTTCCTTATCATTTTTATCTAATATTTATTTAGTTAATCTTCAGAAAGATAATACTTAAAGACGAATAAGAAATGACGTGATAGTTGAAATATTGTTCTCAAAAATAAAGTTCTCTTGAATTATCTCACATTCGTAGTAAGTTTTTTATCACCATAGATGTGAGACACTTCAAGAGAACCTACTTTTGAGAACAAAAAGAAATGATGTGATGTGTAAGAATAAACTATAACTCATTCTGATACACAGTGTTCCTAGTATTACTAAAAGTATATATTTTCAGTTTAAAGTTGACACTTCATATTTATATTTTTTAAAAAGGTTGAGGGTTAAGACCCCTTTTATTGAACAAAGAAAGTATGATCCTCTTTTAGAAATGGGAAAGAGGAAAACCATTACAAGAAGGGAAAAATCCTTAAAAAATGTGGTCCAAAACAACAATAAGACCAAAAGAAACAAACATCCAAGTAGTCATCAGAAAACCTCATCACCCCCTTGCCAATCATCAAAATAGTGAGATCCATCAAGATATAACATCACCCGCTCTGCCAAGAAATTTCACTATGCTGGCAGCACAATGTTTCAGAGCACCTCTCCAACCAAAAAAGTGTGGAGGAGAGCCGGACAAAAGGTGCCAACACACATTTCTCTCTTATGAGCTGCCCACCCGACATAGAATGAAGAGAACTTCAAAAATGTCAACCTGATGAAACGCAATAAAAATCTTGAAAAACACTGAGCGGATGACATGGAAAGGCACCCATACACCCATCAAAGATATGACACATGACAAAATTAAGGGTGTCATCACACCCCTACCTCTTTCGATGCCACCCACCCCATGACACCTGAAAATGCTGCGATGCTCCAAGTGTGATAAGGAGATCCAAAAACCACAAAGAATTTTCTTCCAATGAGCAAGTAGAAACATAAATAATAAGAATTAAACAAAACTGATCACATCCAAAGTCACAACTCACTGCAACAAGAAAAACACTTCCCTCGACCTCCACTCGAGACCTCAAAAACTAAATTCCATCATTCATAGATCATAAGTGGTAAAAATCAAGGGGAAAAGATCAAAAGAAAAATCAAAGTAGTGCAGCCGAGCTCATTTCAAAATGGTCCTCCAAATCCAAGATCGAAACTCCATTTCTTGATCTCTAAAAACCATCATTCGGATGAGGCATCAGACAGAAGCCAAACAATGAATGATCGTTGGAATATGAAGGGTCCATGAGGATGGACCACGAAATGAGCACCATCAATTCCAGGGAGGCTCATATCAGATCGAGATGGAGGGGAAATAAATGAGAAATAAAAGAAACCCTTGATACCAACCAAGATAGATTCATGCAAAGCCAATACCTCTGTCACCATCAGCAAGACCAACACAATGCATCTCAAACGACCCATAGATGTCGTTTAAGAGGAAACCGTGCTCTTCAAGAAATACCTACCACCAAAGAACCACATGCATGTCAGCACCTCGAGAGCCATCGATCGGGAGATACCTGGACGCCACCATTCGAAATTCGGGTCACCATCGAAGAACAAGAACGCCAATCAATGCCGGGGCAACCAAGATCCGAAGACAGATCTAGGAAGAGGAAGACAAGTAGGGTGATAGTTCTTTTGCAGGAGAGTGAATATGAATAGGAGGCAAGGTGCAAGAAGCTCACAAATAGAGAACTGTTGTAGGATGAAGCCGAGGCCAGAAAGGAGCCGACACCCAGATTGGGGTAACCGCAAGCGCGGAACCCTAAAGCCACAACTCTCCTGGAGAGTGCGACACCATTTAATTCTCATATTTAATTTTTTTATAGTATTACTAACATAAGAATTGTTTTTTTATACAGGTTCATTGTTTCAGTTGGGCTGGGGTAGTTTGTTCAACAACTAATAACATGACTAGGGGTTGAGGGCCAAACACAAAGGAACATTGATGTTTTTGACTATTTGAGATAAATTTTACTTACTCATTTAATTGTAAAAACCAATGTTTAAAATGTCTATAATATAGTGTTTTTTCTTGTATCTTGTTATAAATTTTATTTCAATTAAATTCTATATTTTCTCCCTCTATTTGTTCCCTATTTTTCTACTGTAGTGTGATTTAATTTTAACAGAACACTACAACAGTATGTCCCTTCATAAACTCTAAAAAAAGAATTGATGAAAGTTTCCTTTATTAGTTTTAGAGAAAATCACTGATAATGGTATTCTTTATCAACATTTGGAAAAGTGATGATAAAGGGATCCTTTATCAGTGATAGGAAAAGCACTGATAAAGGACTAGGGCTTTTAAGGGTGCTCTGATTGTTAGTGATTTTTTCTCTAATAAAGACCTATTATAGTGCTATTAAAGGCCTTATGTGCAGTAGTGTAAGGTTAATGAACAATAAAGAAATAATGGATGATTACATAAAATTTGTGTTCTATTTTATGAGATATCATGATAGAAAGAGATTATATCACACAATGTATGTTCGTAGGAGGTTTTTGTTGCTATGACTAAACCTTATCTCTTTAGGGTACTTGATGAGTTGTTAGACACCGCTCTTGGTCAATGAGTATCATTCATTTATATTGATATAAGATCCTAGAGGATCATATACAAAGTGTATTCAAAAGCTTTATCAGTTCTAGTGAATTGAAGTTTAGGAAATGGTGGGCCCTAAAACGGTGGTCGAGTAATGTCCATGTTTATACAATCGTAAAGGGAATAAATAAATTCAAAATTATTTTATTTTATAATAATATCCATTGAATTTATTTAATTGTTATATTCTTAAGTTTTTGAGTGAATAAAATGAAAAGTACTTTTAAAACAAATATTAGATATTTATTATTCAAGGATTCATTTAATATTTATGGGAGAGTCGAGCCAAGTTAATAAATTTTATTTTATCATGTAACATAGTTTGTGTGTTACAAGAATGTGATAAAATATATACTACATTTGTGGCAAGTTTTAAGTATTATTTGGGTTGTTTTTAGGTGAACTTAAATGGTTAAATTCCATAAGGACCTACATGAAATTTATATATTTTATTGCCTAAGTATAAAATCATTTTTAACAACCAAAATGTGCTTGAGAAGGGTTTTCATGAATTCTCTCTTCTACCACCATCTCTTAAGTCCTAGAGAGAGAAATAAAAGGGAAGATCAAATATTGATCGATCCAAGTTCAAGGATAATTTGATCTCCTACAATCGTGATGATGTTGAAGAGCCTATGATTCTACATTCTAGCTCCAAGATTTTGTAGGCCAATGATTGATCAAGATTCTGAAATGAATGTGGACGATCTTAAGGGTTTTGAGTTCAATTACTTTGAGTGATGATTTCCAATTATGAGCGAAACATGTTTCTGATCTAAATTGGAAAAGGTATGATTTTGATTTAATTTTTCCATTTTTATTATTTATTCTTAATTAAATTTCTCAAATTCAAGTTGAGGTATAATGGATTTGATGTTTTAACACAAATTCAAACTTGAAAATTTTAATATACATTTTTTTAAACATTCGTAAAGTCCCAAAGTTACTTAAATTGAAATTAGAGGGATAAATACATTTAATAAAGTATAATTAATAATTAAATTTTCATTTATTCAAGAAGCAGGTGTCTCCATGGTCCTGTTGCTGCAAATGAAACATTGATCAGAGATTGGGTGATCGATTTTTGGTTATTTGAAGATCAAAAATATAATTTTTTGTTGTTAAAAACCACTAATGAATATATATTTACATATATTTCATTGGAATTATATTTTATCACTGATGACTAGCGAATTCAGATCAGAAGTGATGACCGAAACTATACATATATGAGTTGTATTCAGTTGAGTAGCAGTACCGAGGAAGTCCATCTTAATGAAAAACTATTTAAAAAAACATTGAAATACACCTACACCACCATAAACACATATATAAGAGATATATATATATATATGTTGTCTTGGTTCAAAAAATTCCTTATTTTAAAATTAGAATTCATATTTATGTGTTTCTAACATTTCCTGTGTTTTGTGGGAGTACAATATTTTTTCTAGGAAATTTGGAATATTTCATAACGCCTTGGAATGATCATAATTCCAAAAAATCAAAACTACCAATTTTGAGTCTAAATCTTACAAATACTCGATTGACCACATGGAGACTCGATTGACTACTTAAATACATCTATATAGGTCAAATTTTGCAAAGTACCAAAGCAACCGATGACCAATTCATTGATCGTATATCTATTAGATCGACCATGAACAATTATTCTCAAAGGAATGAAGAGATAACATGTTTTATCTCAAGTGATATAAAGACCAATCAAGCAACCATAAAGCTATGGATCAACCACATGAAAAGTTGATCGACCGCAAAACAAGTGGATTGATATCACACCTATTGGATCGAATTTGGTGGATTTCTCTCTAACTCTTTGATCGACCACACAAACAACTAAGAGACTACATGGTTTTTCTATTTTTAAAAAAATATTTCCATGACTTGGAGAGACCGCATGATGAAATCAAAGCTACCATGATAGTTTTAGATTTTAAAAAACTATTAAAGCTGTTGTGATACTCCAAGAGACCGCACAGTGAGATGAAGTGACCTTGTGGAAAACTAGATATGTGACCAAGTTTTGAAGAGACCATATGAACTTTAAGTGACCGTGAATTTTTTTACAAAGTATTGGATCAACTGTGAGTTCAAAAGAAATCAACCATATGACCTTCTTAAGGAATCCAATTAAGTTTTTCACTAAGTTTTGGACCTGCCATGGATAATTTGACATGTCACACTTAAAGAGACCATGTCTAAAAGTGGGTATTATATTTAAATATAATATTTTCCAACAAATTTCCGTAAAAAATTAAATGAAAAGTTAGAATTATTTAGTGCTCCCAAATTTCTTACCAAATACAAGGATTAATAATGATTCATTTTCAATTACTATTTTTAAAAAAACATGTCTTTTTATATATTATTAAAGTCAGAGAAAAAGTACAATGAACACATAGATGCGACAATGTGAATTTTTACAAATGTGAAAAATGAGAATTGCATAATACTTTGTTTTGTATCTGAATTTAATTAAAAGATATTATAATATTATCACATCTTTATACCTTTCCACCAAACCTAAAGATTAACATCGAGAAAAGAAAAAACATCATTAGAACACCAGAACAACAATATTCTTCTGCATCAAATTTTTTATTCTGTTCATTTTATCTATTTTAGATTACCTTTGAATTGTGGTTATATTACACTATATATTTATTATCACTTTACCCTACACTATATTGAAGATTACTATATACTCTTTAATTTTCTTTTTTCATATATGCAATCTCACAAAAACTGTGGAAGAGACTATGTATATCTTAGATGGATCTATGAGCTGGTTTTGGTAAAACCTGATCTAGATTGTGGATCTGTTTATTTATTAGTAAACATGCTTGGCAACGGGCAACTACTAAGTGGAGAGGATTATACCTCAGATTGAGAAAAAACCTTTTTTTATTCCTATACATTTTTAAAGATTTCCCTACTCTATTTTAAAATCATTTTTCAAATATTATTTGGAAAACTAAACTCTGATAATTAGTTTTTACATGTGATATACCTACTGTTTGATTTGAGTAAATTAATCTCAAAAGATTAAAATAATCGAAAGATTATCCCAATCGAGTTTTGATCAAACTTTTGAGAAATTATTTAAAATCATTAAAATATATGTACCTATAATAATAATTAACTGGTGTATATTTCGAGCTAAGGGATTTAGTATTAATTTTTTAAACAAAAAATTTTAATTGAAAACTCAATTCACCCCCTATCTAGTTGTCCACTCCAACCAACATTTTTCATCATAGGAACTATTTTTTTTCCTTTCCTTTATTACCCGTGACTTTAATAATGTTTTTATCAAGGTTGTATTTTCTGTTCAGTTTTCAATTTTTAATTATGGATATGAATTATGAATGTTATGCTACCAAAAAACCTTCATACTTTAATGGTCAAAATTATGGTCAATGGAAAATAATTATGAAAATACATATTAAAAGTTTGAGTTTTGATATTTGAGTATCTATTGAAGATCAATATAAAAATTGAAACTGTTAGAAAATAATGGGTTTATTTAACTAAATCAGCTTTTGATTCAAAATATAATTCCATGAATTATTTGTTTTTCACTTTAAAAGTGGATGAATTTAATTGGACATATACTTGTGATACTGCATATCAAATTAGGGATACCCTTTCTATGTCCCATGTAGACACTTCTAATGTTAAGGAAATGAGATTGAATATATATACTATCAAGTATTATACTTTCAAAATAAAGCATAGTGAATCTATCTCTAAAATTTATCTTAGGTACAATAAGATCATAAACATTATGATTACACTTGGGAAGAAGCTTATCTATAGATATCAAGTTCTAAGGATCTTAACCTATATTCTATATCATTAAAGAGGTACCAAAATCTCTATTATATAATCATGTGACATTAGAAAAATACCACAAAAGGATTTAATTAGAAGGATGATGATGTACGAAGAAGTATTGAAAGTAAAGAATAAAGAGGATGAACCAAAAGTGAAATATGTTTCCTTTATAGTGTCACAATCAGAAGCTAAGGAAGTTTTCAAACCTGATAGTACAAGTAAAAGTGAAGATTATGCTAACAATGATGAGGAAATGGATCACCTAGACAAAAGGTTTAAGATGTTTTATAAAAATAATAAATTATTTTTCATGTAAAATTTTAAAGTAAAATATGACAAACATGGAAATTAGAGGAAATATTGAAAAAAAGGATGATTCCTTTAATGAGATTGCATATTATGAATTTAAGAAGAAATTAAATATAAAAGGTAACTATCTAAAGCTCAAGTACAATAATAGGTATGAGGATAAATAGAAAAATCCAAATAAAGAAATGAAGGCCACTTAGAGTGTATATGAATATAGCTTCATGACTCAAATTCAAGCTGAGAAGATATGAATGATTAAGAAAACTTATGTTTTATGGATACAACTTATGAAGTACCATTTACTTCTACTCATATTTTTGATTATTCTAAAATGTATAATGAAGAATTAGAATAATAATGCACTATTCTAGAAGATACCATAAATGAGCTAAAATATAAATTAAAAAATATTAAAAATATTCATGTTTTTTATGTTCTAAACAAGTCTAATCTTAGTATAGAAAAAGAGAATATATATAATTTTTTAAAATAAAATATTTATTTGAAATTGATAAATGATCAGATTAAAAGGATTTATAATAGATTTATAATAGATTTCTAATAATATATAACTTTAAATATTATGATGAGTGAACAAAACAAATTCAAAATCCAAATCTGGAACTGGGTATGGATCTATATAATAAGGAAAACTGTAAAAAAATTATTTCATTCCTAGTTCCAAAAACAAGACTATTTTAAAGAAACTACTAGTTTTGGAAATAATTATAAAAATTTTGTATCTAAAAAGGTTTTCCTATCTAAATCTGCTATATTTACATAGACTAGGGGAAATATTTTGCATTAGAAGGAGGAGCATTCAACATAAAAATCTAGAGAATAAATTTTTGAGGGTTGAACTCGAGACATCATCGATAGACATAAGGGAAGCTACCATTGAGCTGCACTCTAAGGAAATATAAATTTATTATTTTTATTATAAGCATGCCTATGAAAAACATGTGGATTATAAATATTTTATTTGATAACTTCTATTGACTCTAGAAAATTTGGGTATCAAAATCATTTCTTGTTTTATTATAAATAGAAAAAATGATTAAAGAGCTCTAAAAAGAATCTATAGTATCTAGATAGTGGATGTTCTAGATATATGAATAGATACTATTCAAGATTTAAAAATATTATAAATGTGTATGGTAGAAATGTCACTTTAAATGATAATGAAAAATGAAATATTATTGGACTTGGGAAATTTAGTAACTCTGAATCTATCCTCATTTCTAATGTTTTATTAGTTGATGGTTTAAAAAATAAAATTTTTAGTATTTATCAGTTGTGTGGTAATGGTTTCAATGTTAAGTTTTAAAACAAAACTTGTAAGATTTATTATTCCAACCATGATTTAATATTTACTTATTTAATAAATGATAATTATTATACTGTTAATTTATATTCCTTATGTTCTCAAAATGTTTCTTGGTTAAGTGATTTTCATAGAAAATATTGCTTGTGACATAATGACCACTATGATATATACTCACTTAAAAATATAAATAAGAATGGTTTAGTTAAGTATCTACCTAAGTTATAATTTCCCAAAGAAAAAGTGTGAAACCCTTATCAAAATAGAAAACAATATAAAATATCTTTCAAACCAAAGAGAGATGTCTCTACCTATCAACCAATAGAATTGATTTATATATATTTATTTGGACCATATAGAGTTTTTAGTTTAGTTGGAAAACACTATGGTTATGTTATTGTTGATGATTATTCAAGATATACATTAGTGTTTTTCCCTACCCATAAAATTGAATCTCTTTCTTGTTTTAAAAAATATACAAAGTTAGTAGAAAACCTAAGTGGAATCATTATTAAAACCTCAAGAAGCGACCATGATTGAGAGTTTGATATTTGATAAATTTAATCCCTCTTCTTACAACATGGCTATACTAAAAATTTCTTTTCACATTGAACACCTCAACAAAATGGGGTTATTGAAAGGAGAAGTATGACTCTTCATGAAATTTCCTGGACCATTCTTAGTGAATATGACTTACCTATCTACTTTTGGTCTGAATCTATTAACACAACTTATTATATACTTAATAGAGTTCTTATCTGAACTATATTAAGAAAATAAAATATATTAATTATGGAATTGTAGAAGACCCAGATTAAATACTTTATAGTTTTTGGATAAAAAGTCTATATTAAAAGTAAATGGAGAAGTTTAAAAAATTTACACCAAAAAGCTATGGAAGAATTTTTAATGGTTATTAAACAACTATTAAAGCTTATAGATCCTTTAAAAAGAAATCTAAAGTTGTGGAAGAAAATTTTCATGTCACATTTGATGAGATAGATCCACATAAACTCAAACCCACATTAGAAAATCTTGAGGATGATATATCAAATTTGAATATCAATAATACCACTAAATATTTTGATCTTTCAACTAATTTATCTAAAAAATATCCTAACAAAGACCCTAAAATCTATCTTTACCTAGAATAAGACTCAGAATAACCAAGAGATTCAGTCCCTAGAACCATTAGAACACTCAAAAATCATCCCCTGGATGCTTTTGTAGGAGACCTAGATAAAGGTAATCAATATCGAGACTCACTAAGAAACTATATTGAACATCATGCCTTCTTGTCATAGCTAGAACCTAATAACATCAATGAATCAATCTCTGATGTGCATTGGGTAATGGATATTCAAGAAGAACTGAATCAATTTTAAATAAATAAATTATGAGAATTAGTGAACAACCTAAATACTACCTAACTATGAGCAATAAGTGGTTATATAGAAAACATATTGATGAATCTAACATAATTATTAAAAGAAAACCTAGATTTATTATACAAATTAATAATCAAGAATAAGGAATTGACTATGAAGAATCATTTTTCTCTAGTATCTAGATTTAAAGTCATCAAAATACTTATTTCTTATAAATAATATCTAAATTTCAAATTAGACCAAATGGATGATAAAAGTTTATTTCTAAATGGTTATATTATTGAGGATTTGTTTGATCAAAAACCCTAACTTTTCAAATCCTCATTTTCCAAATCATGTTTTTAAATTAAAAAAATATTTTTAAGGTTTAAAACAATCTCTTAGATTGTGGTATGATAGGCTCAACACTTTTCTTATTTATAATAACTTTTCAAAATGTGTTTCTGATCCTACTTTATTTATAAAAATAATTTCAAAGGATGTTTTAGTAGTTCAAATGTATGTTGATATTGTTTTTGGATCATCTAAACATTCTTTGTGTACTAAAATTTTAAAAATAATGAAAAATAAATTTGAAATGAGTTTAATTGGTGAAATAAAATTCTTCCTTGGTTTTAAAATATTTAAAAATAAAGAAGAAATTATTTTAAATCAGATTTAATACACTAAAGATCTTTTAAAACATTTTTTCTTGGGCAACTCAAAAGAAAGTGATACTCTAATGAGTACCACTGGTAACTTAGATCATGATGAAACTGGAATACCAATTGATCAAACCATTTATGGAGGTATGATAGAGTTTACTTTACTTGAAATCTAGTTGAATTAATATTACATTTAGTGTGTGAAGGTGTTCATGTTTTTAAGAAAACATCCTATATTCGCATTTAGCTTCTTTTAAAAGAATTTTTAAATACCTTCAAAATACATCTAATTTAGGACTTTTCTATTCTAGAAGAAATGATTCTGATTTAGTCAGTTATTTTGTTTCTAATTTTGGTGGCTGTAAGTTAAATCAAAATAGAACCTCTATAACATGTCATCTTTTTGGAAATTCTGGTATTATGGTGTAGTAAGAAACAAAATTTTGTTTTATTATCCACTATTGAAGCAGAATAAATAGCAATAGATTGTTGTGCATAAATTATGTGGATTAAACACATGTTACTAGAATATGGATATCAATTCATACATGTCCCTATAAATTTTTACAATACAAGTGATATTAAAATTTCTAAATATCCCATGGGTCACTCTATAAAAAACACACTGATATAAAACTTTTATTTTTGAGAGATAATTTTCATAAAGGGGATATCATTCTTGAATTCATTGACAGAGAACATCATTTTTCTGATATATTTACTAAGACTATGAATTATGTGAGATTAAATTATATTATACATGATTTAGTAATGATTAACTATGTTTAATTAATTTGGTGTTTAAATTATTTGATATATATTTTTGTGTACATACAATTTCTCTGTAATGATAAGTTTTTCATTTTCTTTAAAGATACCATAAGACTTTTTAGTATATTTTTTATTCCTACTTGTTATTGTACAAATATATCCCTAAATGATTTTAATATCTTTAATTAGAATCCAAATCTTCATATCTCTTTTCAAACTTGAATAAAACCTTTTTTTGAACCTTCCTTACCAAAACTGTAGCCTTTCTTTCTTTGAATCTCTATTACAAATTGTGAAGAGGAAGAGATCATTTGAGAAAGACGTTCCTGAAGTGTTTGATGCTTCCAAGAGATATAAATAAATCATTATTGGATCTTATAAGATTTAAAAGTTTAATCTTATACCGAAATAAGTCACCCCTAAAAAGGAATTTGTTGTTGAACGGTTTAGGACCAACCGTTCTCTAGTTTAGAGAGAAATACTTCATTAAGTATGGAATGATTGGTTTTTGGATGATAATCATCCTTTATATCCCCATTTAGTAAAATATTTTTACATGAACATGGTTTTTGAAGCTAAATATGAAGTAGATATCATAAGAACCATTGTGGATGGTCAAGAATACATGTTCTCTTCAAATTTTTGGTCTAAAAGTTTGAAAGTACCAAATCAAGGAGAGTGTGGGTACTACTAAAGTTACTATCCTATGTACTATCTACATTTTGAGCTTGAAAATTATCTATAAGAGTTAACTAGTGATAAAACCCCTCAAAATCCTAATTTTATTGAGCTTACTGGTGATTGTAGATTGTTATTAAAGTTTATATAACACACTATCTACCCTAGAAAGGGATATTTTCGTACCATTATGCATCATGACCTCTTCCTACTCTACCTTATGGTTTATGGAATTCAAATATATCGGCCTAGTTTTTTGATGAGGAATATGAAAGATCTTAGAAAGTAATTATTAAGGTTTAATACCTTTCCTTATCCTAATTTCATTTTAGATATGATTGAAAAAAATACTAATTTATAAGGGAGTAGAGAAGTTAAACTTTTAAGGTGGTGTTTGGATGTTCCAAACCACATGAAAAATAATAAATATTAGCTATAATCAATAGAACACAATGTGGGTAATAGATGAGAATAAAATATATGAATGGTTCAATCATGTGAGAAATCCTACCATACCTATAGATTCCATTGATCCAAGTTTGGATCCTATCTAGATAGTAGAAGCTAACTACTCTTTTGATGAAAATGGTTCCCAAGCTATAGTGGATGTAGTTGAATAATCTAAGAGGGATTACTAGGAGAGTATGAGCTCCTCTTCAAGACTAGAAATTTCAAAAGCTTCAAAAGTTCAAGTATAAGTTGAACCTGTAAGAGGAGTAATAACTTTTGAGGGGGAGAGAAATCCTATATCTTTTCTCTTTGGACAGATTTTCACTAACTTTGAGAGTAACAAAATAGATGATCTTGTTGAATAAAACCCTTATCTTTGATTCCAAAACTCCCAAATAATATTATTATCTAGATAATCTATTCTTTGATCTGGATCTTTATTCTCTTGGAAATGGTGATGAAAAATACAATGGTGATGATAATCAACCTAATCTAGATGATCCTGTAATGCATGTTATCTCCAGAGTTTCAAAGCATGTTCTGAAAATCCATTATTCACCAGTTCTAGAGGAACAATTCATTCTTGATCCCTCTAAGAATCAATTGTAACTTTTGGATACACCTTACTCTCATGGACATAGATCAAATAATCTGTTTTAAGGTGATCCTGTTTATGATTATTCACCCAGAACTGAGGTGGTGGTTATAGAATTATAAAACTGTTCAATTCAAGAAGTTTAAATACCTCCAAGTATCTTTTTAGATAATGAAAGATCTATGTTAAGACCTCCAGAGTATGAGTTCATGGAATCTAGTCCAACCTCATATCCTCAGGCTGCACTTTCTCCACCATAATTAGTTCAACCTCAACCAGCTGCACCTGCTCTTATTTCTGCCTCTGTGATCACTTCAAAATACTATCCATTTTAATAATGATCTTATGGAAGTACTGAAAGATTTCTTTCAGTATCAATAGTGCTAATGAATATTATTGGAAAGAGGATGTTTCATATATAATTGAAAATGTAGTACCTCATATACAAACTAAGTTGTTTCTCAAGATAGATCATATGACTCATGAGATTGGAAGTTTCATAACTCAAATAGAGGATTTACAAGAAAAAATTGGAGCCCTTAAAGCTGATCTAGTAAACATGCTTGTTACACTAGACAAAATGTATCTTTCTATGATTACCAATACTTATAGACCTTTAGTTTCTTATCCCATATCTATCTCTATAGATGATGATTTTATTAGAAGGATTTTAAATGTAAAAATTCATATTTTTTAAGAAAATTTTAAAGATATCAACAATCAAGTTTAGATGGATATGGCTGCACATGGAGAGAAGCTCTTTGATATGGTTAAAGATGAATTTGTCAGTTCTGAAAAGGAAGAACCGATAATCAAGGGAGAAATAAAGTATTATCATAACCAGATCTACTTTTTTTTAATATTTGTAAAGGGAACTTATGATAACTCCTCTAATAGATGATTTTAAATGGATTGTAGAAAAACTGTTAATTATGACACCCATTTTAGATTAGTTCATTTCTGAGAAGGATGAATTTATATAGATTATTGATCATGGGTCTCTAACTATGATAAATATCCCAAGGATTATCGATACTTATATATATGTTGAAAATTCTCCAGTTCTGGCACCTTTGTTTCTTCATGTACCTATCATTTCACCTTCTTTTGCCCGAGTTACAACTGAAGTGTCCACTTCATTTTCTCCAGCTGCCTCTGCACTTATTTCTTATGCTCGTCCCACTATACCTCATAACCCTTTGGTCTCAACCTACCTCAGGCTCTTAGAAATATCATTCATGTTACCAAATTCCTCATGATTCAATGAGTGGTTGTTACACATCACCCCACACCTCATCATGCTCTAATCATTGGAAAAGGCAAAGACCTGATTGATCCCTCTACCCTTCCAAACTCAAATCTAGATTCTGATTAGGTATTATGATAAATTCCTATTATAAAATATTTTGAACAATAAATAAAATCATTTTTATTCCTATAAATGTATTTTCACTTGATTTTTATATCTTTTTTTTACTTTACCACCCTTTCTGTATTCTTTTTGATAATCTCAAAAAGGGGATAAAATATGACATTTTAATTTAAAGTATGAAATGTTAAAAAAATGATTGTATATTATTAATGTCATGATTCCATGATTATTTCATTTTACATGTTTATTAATACCATGATATTTGATCATCAAAAGGGAGAGATTATTGGCTTAGTCTAACAATTCATTATTTTAATAATCAGAAATCATGTTTATATGTTTCTAAAATTTTATGTGTTTCAGGGAAGTAAAACATTTATTCTTGGAAATTTATATATCCTACAAAGTGTTGGAATGATATAAAGCCGAAAAATTCAAACTACTGACCGTGAGTCTAAATCTCACAAAGTGCTCGATCAACTACATAAAGACTTGATAGACCACTTAAATGCATCTGCATAGGTCAAAAATTTCAAATTACAAAAGTGACCACTTGAACAATTCATTGATTTTAAATCTATCAGATTGAATATGATAGAATATTCATGAAGGACTTAATAAAACACACATTTTATCTCAAGTGACTATAAGAATAGTCAAGTGACCATAGAGGGTTGGATCAAATGAATGAAAAGTGGATCGACTGTGGAAAATTTCTCACTAAATCTTAGATTAAACACATGAAAAACCAAATAACCACATGGTTTTTGAATCTATAAAAAAATCTCACCAATTCTTGGAGAAACCACACAATGAAATAAAATCTACAATGATAGTTTGATATTTTGACAAAATATTGAATCTATCATGAGACTCTAAGTGTATGCATGTTGGATGTGTTGTTGTGAAACATAAAATTGATTAAGTTTTTAATGCTGTTTAATAGCATATGGTGGACCCTAGTTCATCTCTCAGGGAGTGTTAGAGTTTTGAAGTGAATATCTTTAATAAAATAGACTAAAATATTGAAAATAGTTTTAAAAATAAAATGAATTAATTAAAGATTTTAATAGATGACAAACAAATGTGGTGTTTTTTAGAATTATGAGATAAGGAGGCCATTTAAAGTTCACTACAAATCTTGGTTAGTTCATTATTCTAAAAATTACACATGGTTTAATGGAATCCTTTGGTTGAGGGTAATCAAGATCTCGATTCCCCTCACGCCTTTTAAAATGATACACAAAGAACCAACCCTTGACACAACAATCATGTTTTCAAGGTTTGGACCTTAATAATGGAATGAGGGATACCAAATCATACTGAAATATCATGCATATTAATGTAAAAAATTATTCTTGTGTTGCCAAATTGGAACAACCCGATATTCCCACTTGAAATCTCAACCTAATCGGTGTTGAAATGAAAAGTGTTTCACTTAATTATACAAAAAAAATCATTAAAAGGAGAAAAATGTCAAGATATAACATAAATAAAATGTTCCACAAAAACATTTCACTAACCTATTAGAATAAAAAGTGTTGGAACTCCCTCTCTAAGTGTTTGTAGATCCCTCAAAATGACTGTCCACCGTTTAGCTCACCATTGAGAGGAGGAGGAGGCTCAGGTGGAACTTTGCCTTTATCCTTGATATCCCTATGAGGATAGGTGACTCTAGAACTTGTATGATGAAGAGAAGAATTATTTGGGTCTCAAAAATGGTATATATTTTCCCATTTATCGATCCTACAAATAGGGTTCCCAAGGTGACTATTTATAAGAAAGTGAGAGGTGATTTTGGGAACTTGGATTTCAAGATACCATTTGGCCCATGGTTTTGGGCTAGTAAACTACCTTATCTTGAGTTGAAAAAAAATACAAGAATTTTTGGCTGATATCTTGACTATCTTATTGCTAATTTTTGTGGCCATTTAATTTATAAAATGAGAGGTATTTCCAAAATATAGAACCAAACTTTTAACTTTAATAATATTCAGTTTCTCAGACAGATCAGTTTGATTGGGCCCCTTTTTTGATGAATTAGGCTTGGGTGTCTTCATAAGAGTTGTATCCCACTAAATTATGGATAAAACCACACAATTTAAGCCTAATTGGATTAAAATATTAGCTATAGTGTTCATTTGAGTCTACATGTGTGCTTGGGATCTTAAACAGATTGACCTATTTTTCTTTAACTTCATCTTGGGTCCTCCAAATCACCTCTTTCTATAATGTATCATCAAAAAAAGTAAAATAACCATTTTTTAATAGTGATAAACATTAAATAACTAAATAAAACATTAAGTTCGATTTTTTTTATTATATTTGTAATTTAAAATACTTAATTTGTTTAACATAGTGGTATAAGGGTGTAAATAAATAGTGAATTTCTATAAAATCACAGCCCCACACATAAACATTAGAACTCACAGGAAAATTCACATTTACAAAAATTATGTATGGAGATATTCCCAACTTCATGAATATTTATCATTAAATGAAAATTTAATTCTTGTTTGCAATGTGATAAAAGAAAAAACCACATCAAGGAGTTATTCTCAGTGATCATGAAAAAATATATCTTATATATTAGAACAAAATTCAAGGAGATGCATGATACCAGTCTAAGCAAGAAATTAAAAAGTAAAACATGTCACTAAATCTCCATGCGTGTGTGTGACATCTATTTCATGCTATTCTTTCCACTTTATATCTAGTAAATATAGGTTATTTTAATTTTTTTTACTTTCCTGATTCTTTTCACTAAACTTTCCCTACATCCTTTACAACAAAATTTCAAAACCCATTCACTTAAGCATTTCCAGAAGTCAGACGATAAACTCTCAACCTATATATCCCTATATTGGTTACATTTCTTCAATTACCTCATTATTTTTATTGTTTTTATTGTATTTTGATGGTGTATAATAGTCTGATGATAGGTACACATTCATAGGTCAATCCAGTATAGTATTGAAACAAATCAAACTCAGAACAAATTTATGGAAAAATTATTTTTAAAAGTTTATAAACATTAAAATAACTTAAATTTACCTTATATTAATTAATAAATATTCACACTTAATATTTTATTAATCTATGGT
Source organism: Viscum album (assembly GCA_963277665.1). Classification (NCBI taxonomy): domain Eukaryota; kingdom Viridiplantae; phylum Streptophyta; class Magnoliopsida; order Santalales; family Viscaceae; genus Viscum; species Viscum album. The sequence goes on from OY728166.1 coordinate 704,862,550, forward strand.
ATGGAGATATTAAGTGACATTATTAACCTATAAACTACTCACAAAGAGGGTATCAATCATCTCAAATGATTTATAGAGACAAAAAAATTTATATCATCAATAAATAACCAATTTACTAAAAAAATCACACCTCAATGTTAAATTAATGATAAAACTCACATGACATCGGTGAATGAAGTTTTATTTTAAATTTCAAAATAACTTGATATATGAAAATTAATTGTTCTTTTTTAATAATTTACATGATTATATGGGCATGAAAAATGAGTATTTAGACACAAAAGTGAACAAAAAGGGGGAAAATTGGAAACACCATGAAATAATCCAAAAATAAAAAAAGAATAAAGATGATGAAAATCATAATAAAATAAAGAAATTGGGGAAAATTAAAAATACTATATAGCAATTGAAAAAGAGAAAAAAGAATAAAAATGATAAAAAAATCCTAACTAACTTAGGAATGTATCCACCCCTACACCTAGAGTGTGAAATGTCCTCACTGTAATAAAAGAAAATGAGGTAAGGAAAGATAAAACCTGATAGGTGCAACTGGTTGGTTTCTTATTAAAGTTAGAGTTCCTCTAAAGGGGACTCCAGAATGGTTTCATGAATGTGCTTCAGTTTCTTCCCATTAACGGTGAATGTTTTTTTTTAATTTTGGACCTATACAACACCAAATGGATAGACACTAATAATATTTTATTAGACGAACCAGTGGAAACATATCTTACCTTGGTGTAACTTCTGCATGCATTGAAAAGGAAGACCCTCTTCCCAATGTGGAATTGACAATGAAGGATGATGTTGTCATGGGAAGCCTTGGTTCTCTTATTTTAGATCCAAGGGTTCTCATACGACTCTCTTTGAATTTCCTCCATCTCCTGAATCAATAATTCTTTTGTTCACCTGCATCTAAGAGGTTCATATTAAATTTTTTTAACAACCCAATATGCATGTTACTCTACCTTCACTGGGAGGTGGAAAGCCTTTCTAAATACAATCCTATATAGTTACATTCCTATTGGGGTTTTAAGATCTATACAGTATGCCCAATTTGCATCATCCAGGCATAAAATCCGATCCTTCCTATTGGGTTGTGTCCTTTTTACCATGGTTTTCCTAACTTCTTAATTTGAAATTTTTTCTTATCTGATAGTTTGAGGGTGATATGAAGTAGAGACTTTATGTACAACCCCATACTTACAGATCACATTTTTTATTTTTTGATTACAAAATTGTGAACTCTAATCAATAATGATGAATCTTGTCAAACCAAACCTGCTGAAAATATAATATCTCACAAAATCGACAACCACTTGAGAGTCATCGGTCCTTGTAGCCTTTGCTTCCACCCATTTTTAGACATAGTCAATAGCCAATAATATGTATACAAAGAAAAATTAATTTTTAAAATGACTTATGAAGTCAATACCCCATGCATCAAAGATCTCATAAAATAACATGGGTGTTTGGGGCATTTCATTCCTATTAAAGATATTCCCTATGAATTGACATTGTGTGCATAACTTACAAAACTAATGGGAATCTCTATACAATGTTGGCCAATAAATTCTTGATTCAAGAATATTTTGAGTGGTATGTTGAGATCCAAAGTATCCCTAACATTCTAAAGTGTGTCATAATCTCAAAATAGAGGCGAAATCATGGTCAGAGATACACCGACAAACAACCTGGTCACTAAATATTATACACAAGTATGGGTCTTCCCAAATGTACCATCATGACTCCTACTTGAGTCTTTTAAATTATGAAGTGATAAAATCTGTGGGGACCCTAGATTCTACCAAAAAAATTACAATGTCTGTATACCAAGGGGTAAGGTCTAATGCATCTCTAAGGTGCTCATTGGGGAATGATTCTCTAATGAGGAGGGATGATTTGACATGGTGATCCAATGGTGGAGAAATCCTACTAATGTGGTCAAATACAACATTTTCCACTCCTCTCTTATCTCAAATATTTAGGTCAAACTTCTAGAGGAGTATAATTCACTATATGATGTGGGGATTAACTTCAAGTTTCTTAAGGATAAACTGAAGGGAAATATGATTAGAAAATACAACAAATTTTGACCCAAGGAGATATGAACAAAATTTTTCTAAGGAAAACAAAATAGAAAGAATTTATTTTTTAGTGTTCATGTAGTTTTCTTGGGTAGGGTCAAGGGTACATATGGAAATACAATGACATGATGACCCATCTCAACCATTTATAATAAAACTTCCCCAACTACAGAGTTAGAGGTATCACACATAATTTGAAATGGGAGATACCACCTTAGTGGTTGGATAATGGGAGGTGACGAAAGACTTATTTTCAGTAAATTAAATGTATCCTCACAATTTTTATCAAAAAAAACTCATAATCCTTTTTTAATAATCAAGATAAGGGAAGTATAATATTACTAAAATCTTTAATGAATCCATGGTAAAAACCAGCATGACCTAATAAAGATCACACCTCACAAACACATTTTAGATGTGGAAGGAGGGAGTTATTTCAATTTTTGATTTATTAAATTGGGTTCCCTTACCCAAAATAACATTCCCAAGAACTATCCCCCACTCTACCATGTAATTAAATTTCTTATAATTTAATATGAGATATTTTTCAATGCAACATAGGAGGAAAAAACCTAGGTGTTCCAAAAAAATCATGAAAAGAAGATCCATAAACTGTGAAATAATCTATTAAAACCTCCATAAAATTTTCACGGTACTTAGAAAATATACTCAACATACAATTATGTAAAGTACTAGAAGAATTACAGAGACCAAATGACATCCTCTTGTATGAAAATGTTCTAAATGAATAGGTAAATGTTGTCTTTTCTTGATCCTCAGGGGTTGTATGAATTTGAAAATAACCCAAATAGCCATCAAGTAAAAAATAGTGGGACTTACCTTATAATATTTATAACATTTGGCAACTGAAAGATAGAGGAAAATGGAATGATTTAGTCAATAATAGTCAATACCAATTTTCCAACTATTTTTCACATGTCTTAGAACCAATTCATTCCTTTCATTTTACACCTATGTTATTCTAGTTTTATTAGGCATATTTTATATCGGGCTAACCCATTTACTATCAGATCTGGGATATATGATCCTAGTAGCTAGTAATTTACTAAATTCTAATTTTATGTTTTCAAGGAGGGTGGCATTTAATCAACGTTGAGATTTCCAAACAGGTTAATCCTTGTCATCTAAAAGTATATGGTGCATGAAAATAAATGGGTTAATTCTGGGAGTATCAGCTAATGTCCATCCTATTTGATTTTTATACTCTTTTAAAAGGTTCAATAGTTTTGATTCATGCTTTAGAGATATTATTTTGGAAATAATAACATGAAATTAGTCAATACCCTCAAGATATATATATTTTAAATCTTATGGAAGTGGTTTTAGTTTCAATACCAGTGATTTTTGGATAAAGGGATGGGATTTAGGGGGAGTACGGTGTATGAGATTGTCTATTTGCTCATGTTTATTCTCTATGAAAAGAGAATCAGTGAAAATTATATTTCTAGAATCATTTATGGTCATGGGTACCTCATAATTAACACACTCATCAATTAAAAAAAATATACACTTTTAAAAACCCACATAACACTCGAAAGATGAATCACAACATAAATCATCAAAGAGTGAAGAAGAGAAAAATGAATCAGAGTATGGGCTAAGGAGAGAATATTGTTTGTGTGTGTGTGTTGTCAGAGAGAACTTCCATCGAATAGATTGGAAGAGTGGAGTTCTATTCAATAATGTGTTTTAGGCATCAAGGATATTCAAACTTACCTTTTCTCCCCCAAACTATATATCCATCATAGCATTGTGAACATTTATGATTGTATTTTCTATTTTAAGGAAAGGATTTCTATGTATGATAGGATCATGTCCTTGGGTCCGATTATCTTTAATATTAAGAATGTAGAAGTCTGTAGTGAAGATGATATTCTTTACACACATGATAATTTCCCCAATCACTCCTTTTTGGTGTGTTATGATCCAGTTGGAAAGTTTCATGATGATTACCAATGGTTGAATCTATCCAACTTGTATAGAATTATATATAGAGTGAGGCATCACATCAATAAAAACATCTAAATTAAGCATTGAATTAGAAAATAAAATCTCTACTATGGTGAAAGGTATCATAAAAGTGTACAGATCCTTTCATTTGGTTAGAATCACTGGTTGTATAAAGTTTGAGACATTACTTCCAAGGTTGATTCTCTCATTCCCCTTCAATCACCATTTGTGGGTGCAGAGTTCATTGAAAAAATTTTCACAGTGATGAATTTTTTTTAACTATATCCAATAAAGGAATGTTAACTTGTACCTTTTTAAATGTATCTATAACCTCTTTATCAATTTCATTGTCAAAAATTTTATTGGATTTAGAGAGTCTTTAGGGTAAGTGAATAGGAATAGATTATTCAATGGAATACCCATTGATAATTTTTTTACCCCTTTTGTTTTTTTTCTTCACTTGAATATTTTGAGGGTAGAGAAAGAGAGTTTTCAGGAGGAGGACATACTTGATGTGTTTATTCATTGGAAGGATAAATTTCTATACCACTATGAAGTGTGCTATAAAACACATTACCTTTTTCCTTGGAATTAGAAATAGGTTGGGATGGTAGTTATCCAAAACCATAAATTTGGATTTCACCCACCAAGTTGGCAAGTTGGCCTAATTGATTTTTTAGGTATTGTATTGATGATGGGTGGTTTATTGGAACTGGAGGTAATTTTCATCTATTTTCTTCATCATGCCCCTAAGTCTAGGATCGGGTTTGATAGGGGGCCGTTGGAAATGCCTTTGTGAAGGTTGAGGATTTTTGGGTGGTGGTTGGGGTTGAATACCTTGCCCTTGGTGGTTATAGGATTGTTGATGAGGGTTATATTACCCAATTTACTATAATATTGGTTATCCTTCCATCCACAGTTGGATGGATAGTATGGTTCTTTCCTAATAGATTGGTTATAGGGGCGACCTGGGAAGATTGCCTCATGACTCTCAAAAGTTTCTCTCAGTTGAGGGAATTGGCCAGAATAGTGGGTTTCGAAAGAAAAATTTCCACAATGAATTAGAGTATGAGGTTGAGATTTTCCTTGGGAAAGATCAATTTGTTGGAGTAGGCTACTTACCTCTTCAAACTTTGAGTCCAACTTCTTCTAATATTCAAAACTTTACACCTTATAGACACCTCAAATGGGTATGATGGATCTTGACCCAAATTGTTGCGTGTTTTTTTTCATGTTCTCAAGGAGGATCCTTACAATGATTTGGGTCTTTTACACTAGGGAACCAATATTTTGTAGTGTATTTTAAAGATAATGGGAATTACCTAAGATTAACTAATTATTCATAAACATTATTAGGTTTTAAAATCGATCATATAATATTTATTTCATTTAAGTTCTTATGTTGGCCTTCTTCATCTAGTCCATTAAATTTTGGTAATAATTGAACGAGTTTAGATTTAAGTTCCAAATTAGGTGTTTCTCCTTGTATTTGAATTGGATCTCTACATAAAGAGAGGGTTATTATTTTAATGTTAGGTTATTTTAAAGAATATTATGAAATTTTATTTCAGTCTTGATGTTGGTTTTAGAATAAGAATAAGGATCGAGAAGAGTGTTGATGTTTTGTGTGTCCTCCTTCAAGGGATTGTTCGACGCTTCTTGGTGTTGATGACACAAGATCCTCTCTAGTACATGTTCAAAAGGAAGTAGTTCATTAGATGAATATAATTTCATATAAAAATCCTAAAAAAGGAATATTTTAGAAATAAATTTAAAAAAAATTGAAGGAATAAAGGAAGCAAACAGATATTTACAAAATATGCAATGTTATTATAAAACAATACACACTAAAAACCAAAGTGATTCCCAAAAATGGTACCAAAATTTGACCATGTTTTAATGAAATATAGAATTTATTATGTTATTAATGTTGATTTATAACATAGGTCGGACCTTAGGTCATTTCTCAAGCAGCGTTGGAGGTTTGAACTATGTATATTTAATAAAAAAAAAATACTAAAATAGTGGGGTGGTTTTGAAAATAGTTTTAAAAATAAAATTACTTAATTGAAGAGTTTAATAGTTTACAAACAAAGGTGGTGTTTTTTTGAATTATGAGAGAAGGAGGTCATTTCAAGTTCACTACACATCTTGGTTAGTTCATTATTCTGAAAATTACACATGGTTTAATGTAATCCTTTGGTTGAGGGTAATCAAGATCTCAATTACCCTCATGCATTTTAAAATGATGCACAAAGAACCAACCCTTGACACAAAAATCACATTTTCAAGGTTTGGACCTCAATAATGTAATGAGGGATAACAAATCATATTGAAATATCATGCATATGAATGAAAAAAAATATGATTGTGTTTCCCAATAAAAACAACCCAATATTCCCACTTGAAATCTCAACCTAATCGGTGTTGAAATGGAAATTGTTTCACTTAATTATATGAAAACAATACATTAAAAGGAGAATCATGTTAATATAAAATATAAATAAAATGTTCCACAAAATAATTACACCGAACCATCAAAATAAAAAATTCCCATAACTTCCTATCCAAGTGTGTGTAGCACCCTCAAAATGACCCTCCATTATTTAGATCACCATTGAGAGGTGGAGGAGGCTCAGGTGGAACTTTTCCTTCATCCTTGATCTCAATACAAGGATAAGGGACTCAAGAATTTCTAGGATGAATATAGGAATCATTTGGGTATCCAAAATGGAAGATATTTTCCCCTTAGATGATATTACAAATGGGGCACCCAAGGTTCCAATTTATAGGCAAAGTGAGAGGTGCTTTTGGGAACCCATATTTCAAGATTCCATTTGGAGTATGGTTTTGGTCTAGTAAACTACCTTATATTGATTTAAAAAAAAGAAAATAATTATTGGTCAATATATTTAATTTATAACTATCAAATTTGGTGGATATTTAATTTATAAAATGGGAGATATTTCCAAAACAAATAACCAAAATATTGAATTCAATTATATTTAGTTTTGTGGATAAATTAGTTTGGCTGGTCCCATTGTTGGACAAATTGGGCATGTGTGTCTTTAGAGGAGTTTTATACCACTTAATTAGGAATCATTAGAAATTTTTAGCCCCATTGGATGAAAATATTATCTTTAGTGTGCATTTGAGTCCTCATGGGTTCTTGGGCTCTTGGGTAGATTGATACATTTTTCTTCAACTTCATAATGAGTCCTCCAAATCACCTCCTCCTATAATGTAATCATAAAAACAAGTAAAATTTCCCCTTTTAATAGTGGTAAAAATTAAATAACTTAATCAAACATGAAGTTCAATTTGTTATTATATTTATAATTTTAAATACAAAATTAGTTTAATATAGTGGTATAAGGGTGGAAATGAATATTGAATTGCTATGTGATTACATGTTGATTTGAAGTGACCGCATGGAAAGATAGATCTATGGACAAGTTTTGAAGTGATCATATAGAATTAAAGATATCACACAGATTTTTTCAAAGTATTGGATCAATTTCGATTTTAAAATCAATCAATCATATGACCTTCTCAAGGAATCTGATCAAGTTTTTCTTTATGTGTTGGGCTTACTGTGGACAAGCTGACGTGAAACACTTAAATTGACCATGTCTAAAAGTGAGTATTATATTTAAATATAATATTTCCTTACCATTTTTTTCAATAAATTAAATGTAAAGTAATAATCATTTAATTCTCTTGTATTTCATGTCAATACAAGGATTCATAATGATACATTTTCAACAACACATTTTGAAGATGTTGCATTTTTATAGATAACCGAAGTCAGAGAAAAATTATGATGGACACATATGCATGATAATGAGACTTTTCCAAAAAAAAAATTGAATTGAAAAATACTGTATTTCATATCAAAACTTCTTTACAATATCTAAGAAGAATCTTCCATCTTTGCATCTTGTCACTAAACCTAAAGATGAACATTGAGAAAAGAAGAAACATCTACAGAACATCAGAACATTAATCTGTTGCTACCAAGGCATGTAGCGGAAGTTGGTGGGCTGGAGATTTAGAATTTTTCATCACTGGAGTGATGAAACTTCACCGTCTCTGGTGAACCGAGACCAAGTAGAGGCCTACGGATCTCATGTGAATTTATTTATCACAAGAATTTAAACAAAAATTTACCTCATTTGAATTTGGGATGTGTTCGACTATAGCTTAGTGCTAGCGATTGTTGCTCAAAAGATCTAGGATTGAACCCCTATATATCTTCTACACATTATTCAAGAATGTGTGAATTCTGAGCATCAAATTCCAAGTGCTTTCAAGGATCTCTAATGACTCCTTCGATGTTGCAACAATCACATCGACTCGGTTCCTATGATCTATGAAGGCGTTCTTGAATTGAGAACTTGAAAGGATTATTCCTCTCTATAGGATGCAGGAGGAGAGAGAAGTTCTAAAATCTAAATGGATGAATAGTATATAAAATGGGAGACCTTCTCTTCTTATATAGCAGATCCTCAAATGCCTAGAAAGAGTTCCCTGACTCCCGTATACCCAACACCCACTAAATAAGAAATAAATGACATGTTATGACAAACCAACCACGCCATAATGTAATTTATATTTTTATCATATGGTCACACTATATATTAAACACATGACATGATAAAACCAAGTCATTAACATGACTCATAATTCCCACAATAATAAAAAAACCTTGAATATTAAAATAATATTCATTCTTATAATATTTTTTCCACGTATTCACTTAATAACTTGTGAATACTTATAATTAATAAATTCGACCAAATTATTCTATACTCAAATAATAAATAATTAATTTATTCATCGGCAATCGATAAAACTTAGAAAACCCTTAGAACCTGTGATGGGGTCCACCATTTCCTATACACCTATTCTCAAGAATAGAGTAGACTCTTGATTACACTATTGTGTGTGACACTCTAGGACCTTATTTCGATAGAAGTGAATACTATTTACAAATTAGGAGTAGATTCTATCAAATTATTAAGGCTCCTAAGGAGATAATGAAAAGTGATATCAATAAAAAACTTTCCTATGAACACACACTGTGTAATATAATCTCTTTGTCTCATGATATTTAATAAATCAGGATGCACACTTGTGTCATCATCCTTTTATTTACTTTATTATTCCTTAACCTCACTAGAAAAACTTAATTTCTTCAAACATGACCATGGATTTAGTGAAGGTACTACCATATTGATCAAATAGGTCTGAGACATCACTTCCTTAACTCAGAAGTGAAAAATTATATCTTGATCATTCAACCAATGCCATACCACCAAAGACACACCCAACACAAGCTTCCTCACCATGACTTCAATGTCATGGTTTTTTCATTGCATGAAAGCACATGATCAAATGGAAAACATTTATAATGATCTCATGTTATTAGACCAATTCACATGTTCATAGATAGGAACAACCAATGACACCCGAAACATATGGTGTTCCTATTAGTGGGTCTGTCCTCATGATCTCACATACTTTTGATCACCTAGTGTGAACTTCATGAGAAGAATTTTAAATTATTATGATCCCCAACACCTGATAGTAAAACTTAAACTATGTATAGTTAGTATGATTTATCTAAAATATATTATATATGAATAAGATTAATGTTATAGTATCTTGAGGCTCTCATTATAGCCTGGAAACTGCTATAACCTTTTGATACGATCATTAATTTATGATCATTACCATGAAAATAGTGGAAAAAAATATCAAAACTATTATTGTATGATTAAACCATGAATAACTCACTGTATACATGATATAGTAATCTAAAAGTACAGTTTCAATTTTGGTCTAGGGAACCCATTATTATAACATTATCTTATTCCACATCAAATTATTTCTTCTCATTTTATTTGTATTAGCTTACCTTTGAGCTGTGATTATATTACTCTATATATTAATTTGGAATTTATCATACACTATATTAGAAAGTACTAGGCACTCTTTCATTTTATTTCTTCATATCTGTACTCCCATAGAAACCATTGAAGAGGCTGTGTATTGTCTGGACAACCTTGTGTGTTGTTGTTTGTAAAACCTAATCTGGGTTTGGGATCTATTTATTTATTAATAAACATGCTTGGTAGTGGGTGAATACTAAGTAGAGAAGGTTAGGTCTTGACTTGATGATGAACCTATTGTTTTACGATACTATGAATTTAAAGTTTTCCATACTCTATTTTAAAAACATTTTTAAAATATATTTTGGAAAACTAAACTCTAATAGTTAGTTTTTACAAGTGATATACCTACTAGTTTATTTTAGTAAATTAATCTAAAAAGATTAAAAAAATCATAATATTATCCTAAGTGAGGTTTGATCAAACTTTTGAGTGATCATTTAAAAGAATTAAAATAGATATACATACAATATTAATTAACTATGATATATTTCAAATTGGGGGATTTGGTTTTAAATTGGTTTAAATAGAAACCTTAATTGGAAAATCAATTCAAACCCTTTTAAGTTGTTCACTCAAACTAACAATATATATATATATATATGTATATTAGGTTTTATGGGGTTGGGTTATGGATTCTATGCTACGTCCTTAAAAAAAATCTCAACCCTAATGAATTTAGTTTCTTGAAAAGATTTTTTTATAAAAAAATGACTCACCCTTCCATGGAAATAAAAAAATATGGAATATTATCATCTTAGGTTTGCCTCTCAATTAGACCGCCAGGTTGGCCATTGGATGACTACTGCATAAGCGAGTTATATCCTGATCATTAAATCAATGATGAATAAAAAATAATATAGCTATACAAAATAAAATATATTCAGGATATATTTTATTTCCTGCCAAACAAACCATGAATTTTTTATTCATTGGGACTGAGGGTGGAAATACTGGTGTGATGATATTGATGAATCTTAGATAACTTGTAATTAACAATAAATTTTTTGTTGTTGTAAAATAGTTCAGTGTGAGAAAAGAAAGATAAATAAGATGAGGGTGGATTTTCTTCTCTAATTTTGGTTCTTAAACCTTGTAATAATCTACTTATAGATTTCATTGAGAAATTACATGTTGAAAAATGTTTATAGTGGGCGTTTACAGGGAAATTTTTCAAAAATTGGTTTATTTATGGTTAAGTTTCTAATCCCAACCTAAATAGATTTTTTTCAATAAAAAATTATATTGTAGGTTTTTCGTTTAATTTTCATTGGTAATTTCCTTTGTGATTTTTAAGCATGATTTTCAATGGGTAATTTTTAATTGTTTCCAAGTTGAAATTTATTCATGGAATTTTCCTCAATTTTTTGGTAAATAGGCATCATGAATATCAACTTGAAATTTCTAAAGGGAATTCCCACTAGTAATTTGAAATTGAATAAAATTTGAGATGATATTAAAAATTTTCACTTGTAATTTATAAATTATTTGAAGTGGAAATTTTCAATTGATTCCAAAAATCAGTAGGTAGGAATTTACACTTGTAATGTCTACTAGTAAATTCCACTGTAAATGTACATAGAGAATTTATAGTGGGTATTTCTTTATGGAAATTCCACTAGAAATTTTCAATTGTTTCAAAAGAAGTGATTTGTGATTTATAATTGTTTTAAAGTGGAAATATCATATAGTATTTCATTGTATGAATTTAAAATTAAATAGAAGATGAAATTCGTCTAAAAATTTTTAATGGGAATTCCCAATGATAATTTCTATGCACTGGATACTTCTAATTGATTCTAAGAAGGACCTGTAGGAATTTTCACTATTACTGTGAATTTCTCCAAGGAATTATGAGATAAAATTTCTACTATGTATTCACATAGTGAATTTACAATTAAAGTTCCCACTTGAAATTTAAAATTGATTTAGAATAAGTGATTTGTGATTTCTAAAATATTTAAAGTGGATATGTCATCTGGTATTTATTTATTGGAATTTAAAACTAAATTGAATTGTAAATTTCCACCTGAAGATTCTATTGGGAGTTTCTACTGGAAATTTCCAATGAGAATTCTCATTGGAAATTTCTATACACTTGATATTTATAATTGACTCCAAGAAGTGACCTGTAGGAATTTTCACTGGAAATTTCCACTGAAAATCTCCATATGAAATTCCCAGTGGGTATTTCCAATGGAAAATTATCAGTTTATTTATAAGTGATTTTTTTATTTATAATTGATTTAAAGTGGAAATTTCATATGGTATTTTTCTATTAGAATTTAAAATTTAATTAACATAAAAATTTTCACTTGTAGTTTATATTAGTATTTTCAAATGGAAATTCCCATTGGGAATTTAAAATTAATTTAAAAGAACTGATTTTTTTCTAGTAATTTTCATTTGGAATTTAAAGGTGACCTAAAAATTTATGAACATGAATTGCATATGTCAGAATGGATGAGATCAAGGTGAATCTTATAATGCTTGGACCCCAGAATCCCATAACCGGTGCTTTATTTTAATACATTGGCATGATTAAAAACAATCAAATATAGAAGGATGAATCAATTTAGCAGTCTTAGAAGACCAGATTGGATTCATGATACCCATAATACATTGGAAAAATAAAATAAAACATGATACAATATGAAATAAATTGCATCCTTGAATGTTTATTCAAAGTTTTCTTCTTCAAAATCCAGGGAAAGGAAAAATAAGAAAGGGGTGATCTAATATGATCAGTAAGGGTAAGTGATACATCAGAAGATGTTGTAAACAATAAATCAAAGTGAATAGCTCATTCAAATAAAACATAATCTTGAGCATAATATGTTAGGAATAAAAACTAAATGAATAATGCCATATAAATAATCACATGAAACCTTACCATGAATATTCTACTAGTCAAATAATCACATTATTTATATATTACTAATATCATAATGATGTAATGAATATTCTGGAAATCATAAAATTATCGTCAAGGCCTCATCCAAGACTTCTGAAAATACTAGGGTAAGGACTTGGCTAAAACCCAATTCTGTTTTGTCTCATGAGACCTAACAATGCATCGATGGGATATAGTGATCCCCACCCATCAATTGATAAATCTAATACATTATTCATATGTCTAATAAAAGTTATATTTAGATCAAAGTGTCCCATACCACTCTGAGTTATTTTAATCATAATCAAAGATGAAAAATACTCTAATTAAATCATTGATAAACTCTTAAGGAGAATGATCATTAAACATTCCAAAGTGTCTCATACCACTTTGAAACATTTAATTCTTAATTACATATAATATAATAATAATAAAAAGTCTCATGATTTTATATATTAAATGGAATTACATACTCCACATTCAAGTAATAAGTGGTGAACAATTCATAAATCTCATAGAATTAAAATTGAGACAAGAAAAACCCTTTTATTTTGGAAAGAAGAGTTCTTTTGGAAAACAATTTTTATTTGTCATAAAATAAGATTGTAAACATGTTTATCCTAGAAAAAAAGTAAATACATTCAAATTATATTTGATTCATAATTGTTGTCCCACTGAAGTGAAATCTTGTAAAAAGAGTTTTTAATAAAGCTTTAGAAATAAAACATTTTAGTTAGTTTCCAAAAAATATTAAAGAGATTTTAAAGCAGAATGGCATGTTTGTTTTCATAAAACCATAAATTAACCAATATATTTTTTCATTATGAAATTAATGATTTTTAAAAAATAATGATGTCTTAAAACAAATTATACTGTTCACTTGAAAATGGGTAAGAATTTGAGAAGTTCCCTTAAATACGGCCTGTTTATCGGGAAGAATTAAGAAGGGAAATATTTTAAAACATATAATCCCCGTAAAAGAAAGATTAAATGTTCTGAATATATGATTTTTGAACATAAAAAAATAATATAGAATATGTAAACAAAAATAAATAAGCATTACATTTGTGTAAGGATAGTGAAGGACTAACTCGAGGGAAAATTGAAGGTTCGGGTGGAACCCCTTACCACTTTGTAATCAATCGAATCATATAACCCAAAATTAATAACCATAAAATGATACATTGAATAACATGAAAATAAATAGATTAATGATATGATACATAAATGGGTAGTATACAAATACCATACATAAGAAATAACGGTGAATAAGGAATATCTCACAAAAATGGAAGTGAGATGAGAAAACCCTTACCTTATGTACGAATGTGTTCTGTACTTGACCTTAAGGTCATATAATATGAAATTAGACTAGTAAATAATTTAATTAAGAATCTATTATACATGTATATAATTTATTATAATTTTATTAAGTTCATTTATGGCCTTTTGATAAGTTATAAGATTGAATTCTGTCATTCCAGAGTGTTCCTTTCTTGATATTCATGATCGGTTCGCATGATTATAAGTATGGAAGTTCATGTGGAATGGATATAATTATATAGTATTAAATTTATAAATAGTAATTGAACATAAAGAAGTTTAAATGGTTATATATATCATTTTATTATATGGTATGAGGATGAATAATTAGATAAGTCATTTAGTGATAATCGTTTATATATTTATGGCGGTTTTTTCGATCACAAGGAACTAGTTTTATTATATTATTTAGTATCATGTACAAATGATGGTTAAGAAATCATTAAATAAGATATAATAAATATTTTAGAATTTTTTTTCAACCATAAAAATGATTTCATGACCAGCCTTGAAGAATAAAATTAAGAACGAAGGTTCATTGTCCATGAAGGTTGTAAATTGGCACCTCCCGGACGATGATTTCATTTTTAAAATAAAAGAGAGAGAGAGAGAGTAAGGATATTGATGATGTATCTTCTAATAAAATGATATAAATACAGTATATATATTATAATAGAGTTATCATGATCATTTTTATAGATTAGGTGAGGATAATATAAGAATATAATACAAATTTAAAATTAAATTAAAAGAAAAAGGGAGAGGGTTTACCTCTTGAAATATCCTCATTGAGAACCCCCTTAAGAGAAGGGGTTTTGGTATTTTGGAAATACCAAGGGATATTAGAGGCAGGGAGGGACTAGGGAAGAGTATTTTGGAAGAACTTTTAGAATCTTCAAGGCTTAGAGGAGTGAATAGAATAGGTAGTGAGGGGAGGTTTTTATAGCTAAGGAGAGAAGGGGTTTTCCATTATTTTAATTATTATTTTATTATTTTGGATAAAGACTATGAATAGTCTTGATTATCAGGACTAAAAATAGTAATAAGTGAATGTGATTTTGAACCAATAACCTTTTATATCATCCATGTCTGAAACATGATGCAAAAATTCATTTATTTTTCATATTTGGTAAATTATCAAATTTCACTATTCACAAAAATTCAAGTATTTCAGAAAAATCTTAAAAATTCACCGTAATTTTTTTTCAATTTTTAGAATTAAAAAATGGACCCCATTTTACCAGAATAAGTTTCTAAATATGTGTAATCTATTTTTTTAAATAAAATCAATATGTACTTGAAAAAAAATATTAAATTTAAAACTGATTTTATAATACTTTTATAAATTAACTGAGGTCTCATAAAATTATCCTAAAATCATATGAAAACATAATATTTATTTAGGAATAAAATTTATGAAAATGAATTTTATTTTAAATAAATTTATTAATTTAAAATTTAAAATAAATATTTATTAGTCACAAAATACAAACACTTAATTTTTTTTAAAACATTCACTCTCATTTATAAGGTTCTTAAATTTTATATATACTTTTCTGGGTGAGATTACTATTTATAAGGTTCATGTTACTATTCATAAGGGTAACATTATTATTCATAAGTGTACATTACTATTAATAAGGGTTAAGTTACTATTCATCAAAAAATTAAGTTGATCCTATTATACTCTAAAAAATTTACTAATCGCAATGGTGTATGTATATTTTTCAAAATTCAAATCACAAAAGTGGAAAAATTATGTTTCATGGTTAGGTTATAACTATAAAAAAGTGTATTTTTATAAAGAATCAGTGTTGTGTCCATATAAGCTATCTAATGAATTGAAATTATTTATGAAGAAATATACCAGGAAATCTTGAGGTGTCATATTAATAGTGAATATATTCATATCATAATTTATCATTTATCAAAATAATTATAAAATTAAATATTTATATTATATTTAATTAAATAATCTATTGATAAAAATGAATTTTGTAAAAATAATCAAATATATATATTCATACTAAAATATTCTTTTACGTAAAAATAATATTGTAAAATAGTATTTGTGTATTTAGAACATTAATTAATTTGAAAGCTATAAATTATAATTAATTATAATAATTATTATTAATTAAAACACTTAATTTTAAATTATTTAAAATTATTAAACAAATAATTGGGGTGTTACATTATTCCCTCTTCAACATAATTGTGTCCTCTAAATTTGAAACTACACTTGGAAAGTTAATGTTTGATGATTAAAAATTTCCTTGGGGGAACCCCACATTGGAAATAGGGTTAATAAAATATCCTCTTAAAAAGAGATTAAAGGAAATGAGGTGGTCACCAAAAAAATTATGATTTTGAATGGGGTGAAATTAGTTGGAAGTAAAAACCTGGACAAGGAAGAAAAATCAAACTTTGAATTTCCGATGGAAAGTGATAGAGAACATGTTAAGATGAAAGTTGATTACTATAAAACTATAAACTACTATAAAAAAATTCATTGATATTATCAATGATTATAATAATAGGACAAAATTTTATTTAAGACTATTTTACTTGAGTTGAGTAATTATTCCACTCTATAAGAGTATAAATATATGTTTCTATTTCATAAACGCAATCTTATCCATTGATTGGTCCTTGAACTATCTATACTTCATCTCTTAGAACAGGTTGTGTCATATGATGAAGTAATACATTAAGCTATAAAACCTCATAAAATGATCAACTTAAACCATCCATAAATGGTTAAACTTTCCAAAATTTAATGATTCGAAACTTTAAAAAGAAGGTCATTGAATTTCCAAGAGAAAATTATCATTATCCTTTAATCAATATGAAGCAGATCGAAATTTTCACATTCCAAACATGTGAATAACTTCATCATGTATCCTCTTGAAATATGGTAATTACTCAAATTACCATAAAAACTTATTGAAAACGTTCATTATTATGTATTCCATAAGTAAGATATATGTTATTGGATATATTAATTAAATACAAAAGTGTTGTAAACTCCACCGATGATTGCATAGACCACGTATCGACAAGTTAATAATCAGTTCCAAAATAGTTAGTACGTATCAAAATCAATCATTTCTTCATCATTATCTCAACAATAGAAATATATTAAGGGTTGTATTTTCCTTAATCATATGTTTTCCAAAATTTTTAACTTTATACTGAATATATTTTATTGGTACCATTCAACATATGGTCTCAAATCCTTAATGAAAAAGTATTGCAGAACAATCCTCACATATTATATAATTCTTATAACCAATATATTTCTGATAAAATATTCAAATGAAATAATTTCTGAATATACATATTAATTATTCCTCTTCATTTTTGGTGGTATAATAACTTGATCAATATCCAATAGCATAATTTGAGGTATATTTCTCTGACACTTGGGAAATTAATTCACACAGTGTCCTATCTCCTTACAGTTAAAGAATTGTACATCAAAAACCTTTTTCTTATCCTTGAAATCCTAAACTTGGTGTCCTTTTTCTCCACACTTATAACAAACTCCCATTCCCTTCAATCATTTACCAGGGTTATTCCTTCCATATTTATCACATGTGGGAAAACCCTTCCTTCCCTTCTTCCCTTTATCCATATTTTCCTCTTCCATCATTTTCTTATCTTACTTTACTTAAAATACATAGGACTCTTATAATTCTTTAATTATTTTATTAACACTTGATACTATTTACTCATATGATGAGGATACCTTGGAGACTATTTTTCTTCAAAATTTTGGCTTAAGACCATGAACAATATGATCATTCTTACACTTTTCATCATGTGTATTGGTAGAGTTATCATTACTTCTTCTAGGCACTATTTATAAAAAATTCCATATACTATATTTTCTTATAAAATTATAAACTTTCTATAACTTTAATCATGATATAGTACATAACATAAATTTATGCATCATAAATCCTAGAACCATATACTTTGGTTACTTTGGAAGCATAAATCCTTCATAACGGTATGTAAGAAAAATCTGAATTATCATAAGAATATCCCCAGGGAGTGTCAAACCAGGTGTGCAGTAAGGCCTATTGTCATATACAAAGTTACCCTAAGTCAATCTCAGAACACCTTCTCAGAGTTGTTACCACTATGTACATCTGTGCCAGAATCACATCAACTTGTAGTATCCAGACAAATATGTATTTTCTAGGAAGATCCCCATAATTCATACCTTAACAAAATTATAGAATGTTATTATATTATAATCCTCAAATTCTATCTTAGGGATATGTTCCCTAACCTATGTTTTATATATCAATTTTTTAAGATTTATGCTAAAATTCCTCTAATACTAACTGTAACACCCCAACCCCAAAATCCCAGAGCTGGTGCATTAATTTAATATATTGACATGATTACAAGGAATCAAATCCTGAAGGACCAATTGTTTTATCATTCTTGGAAGACCAGATTATAGTCATGATACCCATAATACATTGGAAAAAGAAAATAAAACATGATGAAATATGAAATAAACTGCATCCTTGAAATCTTATTCAAAGTTTTCTTCTTCATAACTTGGCGAAAATAAAAATAAGAAACGGGTGAGCTTAGATGACCAGTAAGGGTAAGTGAAACATTAGAAAATATCATAAAAAATAAATCAAAGTGAATAAATCATTCCACTAAAACACAATCTTGAGCATAATATGATAGGAATAAAAACTGAATGAATAATTCCATATAAATAATCACATGAGACTTCACCATGGATATTATACTAGTCTAATAATCACATGATTTATATATTACTAATATTATAATGATGTAATTCATATGATAGAAATTATAAACCTATCATCAGGGCCTCGATTGAGACTTCTGAAAATACTAGGGTAAGGCCTCGACCAAAACCCAATTCTCTTTTGTCTCATGAGACCTACCAATGCATCGAGGGGTTATAGTGGACCCCATTATTCAATTTCTAAGTCCAATGCATTCCCAATATGTATAATAAAATATGTATTTAGATCAAAATTTCCCAAACCACTTTGAATTATTTTAATCATAATCATATATGAAAATACTCTAATTAAATCATTGATAAACTCTTCAAGAGAATAATCATTAAACACTCCAAAGTGTCCCATACCACTTTGAAAAATTTAATTATTAATTTCATATAATATCATAAGAATAATAATACTCATGATTTTTTATATAAAAGGGAATTAAATACACCATATGCAAGGAATAAGTGGTGAACAAGTTTTAAATCTCATAGAATTAAAAGTGAGACGAGAAAACCCTTTTATTTTGGAAAGAAGAGTTATTTTGGAAAACCATTTTTATTTGTCATAAAATAAGATTGTAAACATGTTTATCTTATAAAATAAAAGGGAAATAAACTGAAATTATATTTTAGGCATAAATTTTATCCCAATTAAGTGAAATCATGTAAAAAGTGTTTTTAATGAAGCTTTAGAAATAAAACATTTTAGTGTGGTTTAACGAAAATATTAAAGAGATTTTAAAGCGGAATGGAATGTTTGTTTTAATAAAACTAGAAATTTACCAAGATAGTTTTTCACGATAAAATATATGATTTTACAAAAATAATTATGGATTAAAATAGATTATATTGTTCAGATGAAAATGGGTAAGAATTTGAGAAGTTCCCTTGAATCGGGCCTGTTTATTAGGAAGAATTAAGAAGGGAAATATTATAAAAAATATAATACCCATAAAGTAAAGATTAAATGACCTGAATATATGATTTTGTAACATAAAAACAGAATATATAATATGTACACAAAAAATAAATAAGCATTACATTTCAGTAAGAATAGTGAGGGAATAACCTGAAGGAAAAATGATTCTTCGGGTGGAACCCCTTACCACTTTGTAATCAATTGAATCATATGCCCCAAAATTAATAATCATAAAATGATACATTTAATACCATGAAAATAAATATATTAATGATACAATACATCAATTGGTAGTATACATACACCATACATAAGAAATAGTGGTGAATAAAGAATATCTCACAAAAAATGGAAGTGAGATGAGAAAACCCTTACCTTATGCCCGAATGTGTTCTGCACTTGACCTTAAGGTCCTGGAATATGAAATTTGACCCATTAAAAATTTTATTCATAACCTATTATACATTTATATAATTTATCATAATTTTATTAAGTTCATTTATGGCCTTTTGATAAGTTATAAGATTTAATTCCGTCATTCCGGAGTGTTTGTTTCTTGATATTAATGATCAGTTCAGTTGATTATAAGTATGAAAGTTCATATAGAATGGATATAATTCTCCCAGATTGAATTTATAAATTATTAATGAACATAAATAAGTGTAAGTGGTTATATATATCATTTGGTTACATGATATGAGGATTAATTATTATATAAGTCATTTTGTGATAATCATTTAGTTTTTTACGATGGTTTTTCGATCACAACGAACTAGTTTTGTTGTTTTATTTAGTATCACATACAAATTATGGTTCTAGAATAATTACATAAGATATAATAAATATTTTATAATATTTTTCAACCATAAAAATTATTTCATGACCAACATTGAAGGAAAAAATGAAGAACGAAGGTTTGTCGTCCTCAAAGGTTGTAAATTGGCACCTCCCAGACAAAGATTTCATTTTCAAAATAAAAGAGAGAGGGAGTAAGGATATTGATGATGTATCTTCCATTAATAATATATTATTACAATATATAGATGTTTTAACATCCCAAGTAAGTAATGAATAATAGATATTTTTATCTATGTCTATTAATGATTAAGATAGTGTTATAGCGGCTTAAAATGAAAATAAATACAATCTTATGCATGGAATACACTAATATTCTTAAAAGATTGTTTTACTGCCTTTTGATGGCAAACCATTTTTGAATATATATTTTGACAATTTTATAAACTATGTTTGTCAAAATAAACCTATCCTTTATGATTGGGACATCAAAATTTACCTTGTGTGAATTTTTGGTATTTTTCTGACAATATTCATTTTTTAATGAATAGTGAAAAATACTGCATTTTACATCAAAACTGCTTTTTAATCTAATTTATTTATATGATTAGATTATGTTTTGAATTTCTTTTGAAGTGAAATTAGAATATATTTTTACCATTTTATCCAATGGTGGTCATTGGAATCAATTTCACTTTGAAATTAGACTTAAACTGGTGTCAATCTTTTGATACTTATTGTTTTGTAAAAACACGCTATTTGCTCTGGAAGCGGGAATTAATTATTGAATTAATTAATGTGACTTATATGATTTGAATTTTTTAAAATGGACTTCATTTTTGAATTTGGAATATCAAATATAGCTTAGGGTGAATTTTTGGTAATTTTCTGAAAAACTTCAATTTTTGATGAATAGTGAAACCACTAAGTGATAATCAAGCAAACTGATTTTTCAGTTAAATGAAAGTTTACCACTAATGTGTATTGAATTTTGAAAATCCGACATACATGGTTGTCATTAAGAAGTAAAATGGGGTTCAATGAGATTATAATAATTTTTTGGTGAATAGTACCTTATTAAGTTCTTAATCGCGATTAGTGGTAATTAGGGTAGTTTAAGGTATAAATAATGCTTTAATAAAATGAAATGACCTAGACACATGTCCCAACCTTATTGGTTGTGTCATGGCCGACCAAGACAAGCCATGGGTCAACTTGGGGACCCCATGGAGACACTTTGGTTTGGAAATGACATAAATAACTTTTTATTAAATGTTAAAGTAAAATGACACAAACAAGAGATGTTTTACAAAAACAATTTTTAAGTGGGGTTATACAAGTCCAAATTTTGATTCTAAATAGTCATTGGAAAGATAAAAAGATTTCCTATATCATAGTATTTTTTTTATAATTTTTAAACATTAAATAAATTTAATTATTTATGACATAATAATGATGCAGTGATGACATCATTATTTGACGATTTAAATAAAATGGAAAGATAATGGAAAATATAAAACCTACACATGTCCAAAACCAATTGGATGAGTGGATTTTGAAACCTTATCACCTTAGCCACGAATTATATCAATGTGGGACCTTTTAAAACCGAAACACATTTTGAAATAAAGTAATATTTCTTTACTTTCCAAAAGTGCCCCTCCTCTCCTCTTATAAAAGGCCCCCACCTCTACCTCATTTAACACACTCTTCAAGCCTTTGTCTCGGCCAACCCCTGCCCATTTACTCTCTCCACATCCCTCTCCTCATCCTAGAGGATTCCCTTTGGGCAAAATCCTTTCAAAGTAAGCCTTTAGGCTCAAATCAAAAGGAGTTACACTTTTAAAGGTAATTCATTCTCTCATGTTCATTTGTTTTATTTTGCTTCTCCAACCCCCTAAACTCTTTTTATTTACTTCTTTTGTAACAACAACAGCATCTTCAATATACTAGGATGTTGTTATAAGATTTATTTGAGCTACACTCTCACACAACTACATCAAATGGTTAAAGAACATACAGTTTCCGTGGATGGAGAAATTCTGCCTCCCGAAACGATGATTGTTCGACACTCATTTAACACCTTAAAAGGTGGCCATTATGATGTCACTATTTTTATATATGATATATAATATGTTTATGTTTTCCTTAATCTTCTGTTTTTTCATTTTGGGCATACATTTATGGTTTCCATTATGGGTAAACACGATATCTTCATTTTAGGAAGTGCGGACTACCGCCCCCTCAAAGTGATTTGATTCGTTAAATACCATATGTGGGACATATAAAGGATGGAACTATGATATTATATATGATATTATACTGGAATTATAATATAATCTTATATAATTATGATTCCATTCCAGAAAACATGAAATAGAAATGGAAGTAGCGTTCATGCGTACGTACAGCTTACCGTCTCCATGAACGGTGCATTTCATTTCTTACCTCTAAATGATTATGTAATATTATAAGTGCATGTATGTACTGGATATATATGACATATATGATATCTAAATCATGAATAACATTCTTTATATAATGAACCTTTGACCAAATTAACAACATGTAAGTGTAAGAAGTCTATTTTTGACTTAAGAACCAAATACCGACAAAATGAACATTATTAACTTAAATGATTACATGATGTCCATAAAATGGTATAAAAGGAATAATGAACTTGAAAAAGGTTCTTAAGCAAGTAGAGATTAACTCAAGTTTATTATTCAGGAGATTAAATAACGGTCGGGTCAAGTCGGATACGAGGTATGGGACTTTGTCTCAATCTCCTTTCGTTGAGGCATATTTTATTTTATACACAACTTTCTTTTATACGGTGTATAAACCACTTTGACTTTTACGTTTATTCAAAAGGAATCTTTTTTTTATACGAAGCGTTTACTAAACGACAAAAGGGAATGTTTTTGTCGTACGTATGCGGCGACAACGACTTCTCCGCCGTCGTAACCGTTATTTGAGTTTCGGCTTCCTCTACAAGCCATACCTTCTTTTTGAAAGAAAAATAAATACCATGTTTTACTTTTATTTTATTTTAGTATTGAAAATGGTTTTCATAATGTTTTTATATCAATGTGTTGTATTGATATCTCATTATTGAAATGTGGAAATTTTATGTTTCCTTTATGCATGTTTTATGTGATATGATTATGTTATGGTTCTTGGGAATTATTATGAAGAAGGGTGGTTCCGTGATAAAATAAGGGCGGGTGAGCCCGTTATAGCTCTCCAATGCATTGGGTAACGCGAAGGAGTGAAACGTTAAGGTTTCTCCGAAGAGATTTTAGGGAATATACTATGATGGGTATTCCAAACGTAACCAAGAGGGTTACTCCCTACGTAAGAATGTTATGAATGCCTCAAGTTACCTTTATGTCTTATGATTTCTATGATTTATTCATGATTTTATGAGGTATGTTAAAGTGCCTATGTTTTATGGGTAAAGTATGATTTCATTCTTATGTATATATGAACTCATGTTTCCTTTCCATGTTTTTTATAACCCATACTGAGTTTTTATGCTCATCCCAAGTTTTTGAAATGTTTTTCATAGGTCAAGGGAAAGGTACATGATAAGATGATAGAGTCAAGGATGTGTCAAGAAATAATCCATGTTTTATTTTAAATGTGTTTCCATTGATGGGAATGAAGAATACTATCTTTATGTAACCACTTTGTTTATATAAGGAATATAATGCAAGTTTTATGATCTAATTCTCTAAAACTCTAAACCCGAAAAGATCCTCAATGTGTAATCTTGTAATAACTCAAGATTAAGTAAGGTTTAAGGCTGGGGCCTTATAGTTGGTATCAAAGGTCGGTTTAGATAACTTTAGGAGTTAGAATTCTATTAAATGATTATCCAAAAATATATATATATTTTTTTTCGAAATGATATAGCATTTAAAGATTACCATGTTGCTTCATCTAAGACATGTTTGTTCAGAATGGTTTTCCGCAGAGGAAACAGGGAAGCAGTGCTAGGAAGGCATACAGAAGGAAATAACCTTCCGAATCAGCATCCAGAAATGGTCGGAATTGGAACTGAACAGTTTGTTGCAGTGATGGCGCAGTTGACTCAAGCGATAAATGGCGGTGGTATCCATGCACGAGATCAGCCAGATCAACCGCAGAGGAACATGTCAGTGGTGGAACATTTCATGAGGCAACATCCACCATCATTCAGAGGATCATCTGACCCTGTGCTAGCTGAAGGGTGGATTAAAGCACTGGAGAAGATTTTTGATGTCATGGGGTGTTCAGACAATCAAAAGGTTAGTCTTGTTATTTACCGTTTGGAGGGTGAAGCAGATCAGTGGTGGTCTATGGTTAAAAATATCAGGGACGCCGATGAGATTGATGCTCTTGACTGGGATGAATTCAAAGGTATGTTTCTTGAGAAGTATTTTCCTAAGGCTGTTCGACTTAGGATGGAAAAGCAATTCTTGGAATTGAGGCAAGAGGAAGACTCAGTGGCTGCCTATGAAGAAAGGTTCATTTGATTGGCAAGGTATGCTCCAAATTTTATCCGAGACCTTGATAGTAAAATCAATCGTTTTTACTCAGGATTAAAGCCAAAGTATCGAAGGGCATTAGCTTCTCGTGAGTTTAAAAGTTATGAAAAGCTTGTTTGATGTGCTGAGAAGGTGGAAATGGAGTTTTCCGATGACCAAGTTTTCTATAACAACCAGCAGAAGAAGAGACCGAGGTGGCAGGAGAAAGGTAAGAATTATTCACAAAAGTCTGATGGTAAGAGAACTAAGTTTCCAGTTTGTGATAAATGTGGAAAAAGGCATGCTGGGGAATGTCTTTTGAATTCTGGAAAGTGCTACCGATGTGGTAAGATGGGACATAAGGCTCGTGATTGCACTGAAAAGGATCAAGATGAAGGTAAGAACAAATTTGATTTACAGTTAGTGAAGTGTTATAAGTGCAATGAGATGGGTCACTATGCAAACGAGTGTCCGACAAGGAGCTTGAGTGATGGGAAGCAGTTAGACTACAAGCAAAAAGGGGTGGTGAAATCCTTTGCAACTACTTCAGTAGATGTCGGGCCATCAAATGAAGTTGTATCAGGTACTTTGTTTGTTTTTTCAGATTATGCTAGTGTGTTGTTTGATTCGGGGTCTACACATTCTTTCATCTCTGAAACCTTTTCTAGTAAAATGGGAATACCATCTCAAGAAATGACTCCTGAACTTTTGGTAAAAACACCCGGGGGAAGTGTCGAGGCAAAAAGAATTTATAAGAATCTTCCTATCCTTATCTGTGGAAAGAACCTACTTGCAAACCTTATTGTTCTACCTCTAGTAGAGTTTGATGTTATCCTGGGTATGGATTGGCTCTCTATTTACCATGCTAAGATTGACTGTAGAGCTAAAGAAGTTTCTTTTCAGAAAGACTTTCAGTTTGTTTACAAGAATGAACCCTTACTTTTGATAACATATCAAGAGGCCGAGAAACTTGTAAAAGATGGAAATGAATGTTACCTTGCACACGTCATTGAAAATAAATGAACTGTTCAGATTAATGATGTGCCAGTGGTAAATGAGTATCCTGATGTTTTTCCTGATGAGTTGCCGGGAATAATACCAGATCGGGAAGTTGAGTTTACTGTTGACTTAGTTCCTGATGCTAAGCCAATTTCAAAACCCCCTTATCGAATGGAACAAATTGAACTTTTAGAGGTGAAGGAGCAATTGCAAGATTTATTAGAGAAAGGTTTCATTAGACCTAGCACATCACCATGGGGTGCTCCTGTTTTATTTGTTAAAAAGAAAGATGGTTCTATGAGACTTTGCATTGATTATAGAGCCTTGAATAATATCACTGTTAAGAAAAAATATCCTTTGCCTCATATCGATGATTTGTTTGATCAGATCCAGGGAGCTCAGTTTTTTCTCAAAGATTGACTTGAGATCGGGGTACCATCAGCTGAAGGTAAAGGAGGCAGATATTCCGAAGACCGCGTTCCGTACGAGATATGGCCATTATGAATTTGTAGTAATGCCTTTTGGGCTAACCAATGCACCTGCTGTATTCATGGACTTAATGAATAGAATTTTCCATGAGTTCTTGGATAAGTTTTTGGTGGTTTTCATTGATGATATTTTGGTGTTTTCTAAAAGTAAAGAAGAGCATGAAATACACTTAAGGGTTATCTTGCAAACCTTAAAAGAAAATAAACTGTATAGGAAATTCAGCAAGTGTGAGTTTTGGTTGCAACAAATTTCTTTCCTTGGTCACATTGTTTCTAAAGATAGAATAACTGTTGATCCTGCAAAAACAAAATTTGTGGAAGAATGGCCAAGACCAACAAATGTAACCGAGATTCGTAGCTTCCTTGGTTTGGAGGGCTATTACCGAAGGTTTGTTAGAAATTTTTCACGGTTATCTAGTCCAATGACTAAGCTAACTCGGAAGGGTGTTATGTTTATCTGGACAAAATAATGTGATGATTGTTTTCAGGAATTGAAAAGAAGATTGGTGAATGCTCCAGTTTTGGCACTACCTTCCAGGAATGGTGATTTTGTTATATACAGTGATGCTTCATTGAAAGGACTTGGTTGCGTCCTAATGTAGAATGATCAGGTAATTGCTTATGCTTCACGACAGTTGAAAACTCATGAGGTAAATTACCCTACACATGATTTGGAATTAGCTGCTGTTGTTTTTGCTTTAAAAATTTGGAGGCATCATTTGTATGGAGTAAAGTGTGAAATATATACTGATCACAAAAGTTTAAAGTATATATTCACTCAGAAAGAGTTAAACATGAGACAGAGGAGATGGCTAGAATTAATCAAGGATTATGATTGTACAATTCATTACCATCCGGGAAAAGAAAATAAAGTGGATGATGCTTTGAGTCAAAAAAGTAATGCTTCATTAACAATGTTGAGTTTGGAACGTGATCCTTTGGTTAACGATTTGATGAACTTTGGCATAGAAGTTGTTGGTGCAGGAAGTCCTTCTGTTTTGTTTCAGGTATCAGTGAGATCATCTCTATCAGATAGAATCAAGCAAGCACAGAAGCAAGACAGTGAGCTGCAGAAAAAGGTAGAGCTGGTTCAGAAAGGTAAGTTGCCTGAATTCAACATTGATAATGATTGCGTTTTGAGATTTGGGAAGAGATTGTGTGTGCCTTGTGATTCACAGTTGAAGAGAGAGTTGTTATGTGAAGCTCATAGTTCTCCGTTTTCAGTTCATCCGGGCAGTACTAAGATGTAGAGAGATCTGCGGGAGTATTACTGGTGGGATTGAATGAAAAGAGATATTGCTGATTTTACTGTGAAGTGTTTGACTTGTCAGCAGGTTAAAGCAGATCGGCAGTTACCGAAAGGGATGCTTCAGCCTTTACCAGTGCCAGAGTGGAAATGGGAGAATATATCCATGGACTTTGTTGTTGGATTACCGAAGACATCTCGAGGTAATAATGCAATCTGGGTTATTGTTGATCGCTTGACCAAATCTGCTCATTTCCTTGCTATACGAGATACTTTCTCTCTTGATCAACTTTCCCGTTTGTATCTTAAAGAGATAGTCAGGTTACATGGAGTTCCTCTCTCCATTGTATCGGATCGTGATCCCAGGTTTACTTCTAACTTTTGGAAAGGCCTTCAGAAGTCGTTGGGTACTGAATTAAATTTTAGTACATCTTTTCATCCTCAATCAGATGGGCAGTCAGAACGAACAATTCAGACATTGGAGGATATGCTACGAGCTTGTTCTATGGATTATCAGGGAAGTTGGGACCAACATCTTTCTTTGGTTGAGTTTTCATATAATAACAGTTTTCATTCCAGTATACAGATGGCACCATTTCAGGCATTATATGGGAAGCGGTGTCGAACTCCAGCTTTCTGGGATGAAGTGGGTGAAAGGAAGTTGATGGGACCAGAATTGGTAGAAGAGATGGTAGAAAAAGTTTAGCTGATTCAGAAACACATGAGAACAGCTCAGAGCAGGCAGAAGAGTTTTTCGGATAACCGGAGGAAGGATCTATCTTTCGAGGTAGGTGATCATGTTTTTCTCAAGGTTTCTCCTTGGAAAAGTGTGATGAGATTTGGTAAGAAAGGAAAGTTGAGTCCAAGGTTCATTGGACCATACGAAATTCTGGAAAGAGTTGGATCAGTTGCATACCGAGTGGATTTACCTCCGAGTTTATCTCAGGTACACAATGTTTTTCACGTTTCGATGTTGAGAAAGTATATGCCAGATCCATCTCATATTTTGAGTCCAGAGGTAGTTCAGCTGGAAGAGAACCTATCTTATGAGGAACAACCGGTCCAGATTCTTGACCACATGGAGCAAGTGTTACGGAATAAGGTGATTAAGCAGGTAAAGGTTTTGTGGAAAAACCACATGATTGAAGAGGCAACATGGGAATCTGAAAATGCAATGAGGGATAAGTACCCCCATTTATTCGATAAGTAAATAAATTGCGGGGACGACATTTTCTAAAGGGGGGAAGGATGTAACATCCCAAGTAAGTAATGAATAATAGATATTTTTATCTATGTCTATTAATGATTAAGATAGTGTTATAACGGCTTAAAATGAAAATAAATACAATCTTATGCATGGAATACACTAATATTCTTAAAAGATTGTTTTACTGCCTTTTGATGGCAAACCATTTTTGAATCTATATTTTGACAATTTTATAAACTATGTTTGTCAAAATAAACCTATCCTTTATGATTGGGACATCAAAATTTACCTTGTGTGAATTTTTGGTATTTTTCTGACAATATTCATTTTTTAATGAATAGTGAAAAATACTGCATTTTACATCAAAACTGATTTTTAATCTAATTTATTTATATGATTAGATTATGTTTTGAATTGATTTTGAAGTGAAATTAGAATATATTTTTACCATTTTATCCAATGGTGGTCATTGGAATCAATTTCACTTTGAAATTAGACTTAAACTGGTGTCAATCTTTTGATACTTATTGTTTTGTAAAAACACGCTATTTGCTCTGGCAGCGGGAATTAATTATTGAATTAATTAATGTGACTTATATGATTTGAATTTTGTAAAATGGACTTCATTTTTGAATTTGGAATATCAAATATAGCTTAGGGTGAATTTTTGGTAATTTTCTGAAAAACTTCAATTTTTGATGAATAGTGAAACCACTAAGTGATAATCAAGCAAACTGATTTTTCAGTTAAATGAAAGTTTACCACTAATGTGTATTTAATTTTGAAAATCCGACATACATGGTTGTCATTAAGAAGTAAAATGTGGTTCAATGAGATTATAATAATTTTTTGGTGAATAGTACCTTATTAAGTTCTTAATCGCGATTAGTGGTAATTAGGGTAGTTTAAGGTATAAATAATGCTTTAATAAAATGAAATGACCTAGAAACATGTCCCAACCTTATTTGTTGTGTCATGGCCGACCAAGACAAGCCATGGGTCAACTTGGGGACCCCATGGAGACACTTTGGTTTGGAAATGACATAAATAACTTTTTATTAAATGTTAAAGTAAAATGACACAAACAAGAGATGTTTTACAAAAACAATTGTTAAGTGGGGTTATACAAGTCCATATTTTGATTATAATTAGTCATTGGAAAGATAAAAAGATTTCCTATATCATAGTATTTTTTTTATAATTTTTAAACATTAAATAAATTTAATTATTTATGACATAATAATGATGCAGCGATGACATCATTATTTGACGATTTAAATAAAATGGAAAGATAATGGAAAATATAAAACCTACACATGTCCAAAACCAATTGGATGAGTGGATTTCGAAACCTTATCACCTTAGCCACGAATTATATCAATGTGGGACCTTTTAAAACCGAAACACATTTTGAAATAAAGTAATATTTCTTTACTTTCCAAAAGTGCCCCTCCTCTCCTCTTATAAAAGGCCCCCACATCTACCTCATTTAACACACTCTTCAAGCCTTTGGCTCGGCCAACCCCTGCCCATTTACTCTCTCCACATCTCTCTCCTCATCCTAGAGGATTCCCTTTGGGAAGAATCCTTTCATAGTAAGCCTTTAGGCTCAAATCAATAGGAGTTACACTTTTAAAGGTAATTCATTCTCTCATGTTCATTTGTTTTATTTTGCTTCTCCAACACCCTAAACTCTTTTTATTTACTTCTTTTGTAACAACACCAGTATTTTAAATATACTAGGATGTTGTTATAAGATTTATTTGAGCTACACTCTCACACAACTACATAAAATGGTTAAAGAACATACGGTTTCCGTGGATGGCGAAATTCTGCCTCCCGAAACGATGATTGTTCAACACTCATTTAACACCTTCAAAGGTGGCCATTATGATGTCAATATTTTTATATATGATATATAATATGTTTATGTTTTCCTTAAGCTTCTGTTTTTTCATTTTGGGCATACCTTTATGGTTTCCATTATGGGTAAACACGATATCTTAATTTTAGGAAGTGCGGACTACCGCCCCCTCAAAGTGATTTGATTCGTTAAATAACATATGTGGGACATATAAAGGATGGAACTATGATATTATATATGATATTATACTGGAATTATAATATACTCTTATATAATTATGATTCCATTCCAGAAAACATGAAATAGAAATGGAAGTAGCGTTCATGCGTACGTACGGCTTACCGTCTCCATGAACGGTGCATTTCATTTCTTACCTCTAAATGATTATGTAATATTATAAGTGCATGTATGTACTGGATATATATGACATATATGATATCTACATCATGAATAACATTCTGGATATAACGAACCTTTGACCAAATTAACAACATGTAAGTGTAAGAAGTCTATTTTTGACTTAAGAACCAAATACCGACAAAATGAACATTATTAACTTAAATGATTACATGATGTCCATAACATGGTATAAAAGGAATAATGAAC
This sequence comes from Viscum album, assembly GCA_963277665.1. Classification (NCBI taxonomy): domain Eukaryota; kingdom Viridiplantae; phylum Streptophyta; class Magnoliopsida; order Santalales; family Viscaceae; genus Viscum; species Viscum album. The sequence goes on from OY728166.1 coordinate 704,894,202, forward strand.
TTGAAAAAGGTTCTTAAGCAAGTAGAGATTAACTCAAGTTTATTATTCAGGAGATTAAAGAACGGTCGGGTCAAGTCGGATACGAGGTATGGGACTTTGTCTCAATCTCCTTTCATTGAGGCATATTTTATTTTATACACAACTTTCTTTTATACGGTGTATAAACCACTTTGACTTTTATGTTTATTCAAAAGGAATCTTTTTTTATACGAAGCGTTTACTAAACGACAAAAGGGAATGTTTTTGTCGTACGTATGCGGCGACAACGACTTCTCCGCCGTCGTAACCGTTATTTGAGTTTCGGCTTCCTCTACAAGCCATACCTTCTTTTTGAAAGAAAAATAAATACCATGTTTTACTTTTATTTTATTTTAGTATTGAAAATGGTTTTCATAATGTTTTTATATCAATGTGTTGTATTGATATCTCATTATTGAAATGTGGAAATTTTATGTTTCCTTTATGCATGTTTTATGTGATATGATTATGTTATGGTTCTTGGGCATTATTATGAAGACGGGTGGTTCCGTGATAAAATAAGGGCGGGTGAGCCCGTTATAGCTCTCCAATGCATTGGGTAACGCGAAGGAGTGAAACGTTAAGGTTTCTCCGAAGAGATTTTAGGGAATATACTGTGATGGGTATTCCAAACGTAACCAAGAGGGTTACTCCCTACATAAGAATGTTATGAATTCCTCAAGTTACCTTTATGTCTTATGATTTCTATGATTTATTCATGATTTTATGAGTTATGTTAAAGTGCCTATGTTTTATGGGTAAAGTATGATTTCATTCTTATGTATATATGAACTCATGTTTCCTTTCCATGTTTTTTATAACCCATACTGAGTTTTTATGCTCATCCCAAGTTTTTGAAATGTTTTTCACAGGTCAAGGGAAAGGTACATGATAAGATGATAGAGTCAAGGATGTGTCAAGAAATAATCCATGTTTTATTTTAAATGTGTTTCCATTGATGGGAATGAATAATACTATCTTTATGTAACCACTTTGTTTATATAAGGAATGTAATGCAAGTTTTATGATCTAATTCTCTAAAACTCTAAACCCAAAAAGATCCTCAATGTGTAATCTTGTAATAACTCAAGATTAAGTAAGGTTTAAGGCTGGGGCCTTATAGATGTTGCTGGAGTTATCATGATCATTTGGATAGAGAAGGTTAGGAGAAGATAAGAATATAAAACAAATTGAAAATGAATTTAAAAGAAAAAGGGGGTGGGTTTACCTCTTGAAATATCCTCCTTGAGAACCATCTTAAGAGAAGGGGTTTTGGTATTTTGGAAAGACCAAGGGCTCCTTGAGGTGGGGAGGTAATAAGGAAGAGTATTTTGGTAGAACTCTGAGAATCTTCAATGTAACACCCCAATATTTTGAAAATAAATTTAATATTGAATGCATGAAACACTAAGTCTCTAAAAAACACCATTTTGTTATAACCTAGAAAGTAAACATAATTTTACCACCCCTATGATTTCAATTTCAAAAATCTGACATACAAGGTTGCGATTAGTAAGTTATTTAGATTCTGATGTGACCAACTTAATTTTTGGTGAATAGTAACATACCCTTATGAATAGTTACGCTACCCTTATGAATAGTGACATACCCTTATGAATAGTAACCTCACCTATTATAGTATATATATAGGATTTAAGTGAAAGTATGATGTACATATGTTTTGGATTAGGTAAATAAATGTTTTAAAAACTTTATTTTTCGAGTAAATTAGGATTTTATTTAAAAATTAAATTAATCATATTTAGAAAATTATTTTTGAAAAATGGAATTCATTTTTGGATCCTACATGTCAAAAAATAGTTAGGGTGAATTTTTGGGTTTTTTCTGAAATACATGATTTTTTTTGTGAATAGTAAAATACAATAATTTAGAATAAATGCTAAATAATTGATTTATTGAGTCATAGATGATGTTATTATGATGTAAAAACCAATGGTTATAACTCACATGCACATGTTACTATTTGTGGTCATGGAATCATCACTATTTCTTGTCTTATGGAAGAAATAATAAACTAATGATCAAAATATTAAGAAAACCTTCTTCCCATCCACTATAAATACCACATCTTCCACCCTCTTCTCTTTAATCCTCTCAAGCCTTTTTCCTTCTCCAAATTCTTCCCAAATCTTCTCCCAATATCCTCCCCCATGACCATCATCCATTGGTCTCATAAAAAGACCAAATTTTCTTCCCTTAAGAGACTCTCAAGGAAGGTTAATTCAAGAGGTAAAATTCATCTTTTCTCTTCTTTCATTTTCATGTTCCTTTGTTATCTTTTATTTCATAAACTCTTCTCATCCAAATGGTATGAAAAATCCAGTACCATACATGTAATTGAATGTTGTTATGCTAATAGGATAATTCATCTTCATCTCTCCTTTTCCCCTCATTTATGCTATAAATGAAACATCGTCCGAGATGTGTTGATTTATCACATTCAAGGATGACGATGCTTTCAATTTGATTTACCTTCTTAAAATCTAGTCATGAAACAATTTTGATCATTTAACCAGACTATTATATATTTATTTTATCTTATTTAATGTTTTGTAATACTTATGCACTTATGATGTAAAATAATAATACAAAACAAGGTCATTGTGAGAAAAATCGCCAAATTAATCCAAGCATTTATCATCAATGTTTTATATAATGATTCACCTTCACTCTAAATAACAAAATGAATTTTATAACAATTTAATATTCTTAATTTTCATTAATAACATGTAAAATCAATTCTGGACTTCAACTCCCATATTACATGAACTACCATACTCTTTTATAAGTGATCCGATTATGAATATTATGAAAATGAGCACTCACGACCAATGAAATTGAATCCCTTAACCCATATAAAAGGACATTAATGAACTTAATAAAGTCATAATAAACTAAATAAATGTATAAAGGGTAATGTAATTGTTAATTAATGAACCTAATTTCGTTATTCAGGTCATTAAGTTCAAGCGAAGAACACCCTCAGATTTAAAGTAAGGGATCCTCTCTCTAACTTTTATTCAAGAATCCCCCTATGTTTTGTAATTTTATTTTTAATTCCTATTGATGGGGTATGTTTTAAAACCTCCCACATAATTATATTATGATATATAAATGATGGTACATCCCTTCACCTCTCATTAATCCCTCACAAGAACACCCATTACCATGCGGAAATGTTTGTAAGGGGTTTCCACCCAAACCTCCATTTTCATTCGGGTTACTTTTATTATCAAATTAACTCAGTTAAATTATTATTCATTCATATTTACTCCTCATAATTTATATTTTAATTTTCCATATATTTTTACCAACTATAATCATACCTTAATTTATGGGGAGTTATATGTTTTAAAAGGATCTTTAAAAAATTCTTCATTAAATACAAGCCTACATCAAAGGAATTTCCTGAATTCTTACCTATTTTAAAGGGAACTCTATAATCTATTTTAAGAAACCATTATTTTCATAAAAAAACTCATTTTATTATGGAAAAACTATATTATTTAACTTCTGGTTTTAGACAATTTTTTTTTGCAAAAGAACTCTTTTTTTTCAAAGTAAAAGAGTATTTATCTCAAGAATTATTCAATGATTTTATGAGAGTATTTTCATTTGTTTCAACACTCTTATTGATTATTATGTATAAATGGGGCTAATATTTTATGATATCATCTACAATATTTTTTTAATGGTTTATAATTAGTTTGATGGTGGATGCGTTATCTTAAAACCATTCACCATTTTACTCCGAATGGTTAGTGTTTATGCTTAATGTTCAGGGAAAGTTATTTACGTTCCTTATGTTAGTTTCAATATGAATGTATATATTGTTTATGTTTATCCCAATTAATATGAGGAATGAATTGGACTTATTATGTGACGGGTGGGTCCCTCTATATCCCCTCGATTCATCGATAGGTCTTATGATACAAATAGATATGGACTTGGCTGAGGCCTTGCCCATTTTTAGATATGGTTTTGGCTGAGGCCTTAATTATTTTTAGATTTATTGGATGAGGCCTTGACGGTATGTTTCAGAATGTATGGAATATTAATTAACCTAATTATAAAGCTATTAATTCATAGTTCTTGTGGTTATTAGGCAAGTAAAATACCCATTATTATGTTTTATTGTAGAAATATTTTCTCAGCTCAGATTCCTTGCATAATGTGTTCAAGTTTATTATTTTTATAGGCATGTGTTTTTAATTAATCACCATGACTAATTTTAATGTTTATATTATCTTCTGCTTTATTACGTACTCTTACTGAGTGTTTGAGATCACCCCTTTATTATGTTTCATTTTCTCATGACAAGAAGAAGTTTATTGTGAATGAAATGTGGGGATAAACTTATATTTGTGAATGTTTCCAATAAAACTTATATGTTGTATATCATTTCAATTTGTAATGTTGAACTAATGAATATATATCATTTTCAAATCTTCTAAACTATTCGTTACTTTGGGATACGACTTTCTTGTAATTATGCTAATGTAATGTAATAAGGAACTGACTTCAAGAAACCAGGGTTGGGTCTTTACAGTTGGTATTAGAGAAAATTTAGTAGAAAACTTGGAAACTAGATATAGAATAAGTATATTAGTGTAAAAACACTAAGATAGACTTTGGGGATAAGAATAAAAGTACATCCTATAATTTTTTTAAGGAATATATTATGTGGTTTATCCATAAAATACATCCCTGTCTGGATACAAACAAGTAGAGGTGGCTCTGGTACAGATGTATTTAGGGGTAAAACTCGAAAACACCGCTTTGAGCTAGACTCGAATGAGAACTGGTGCAAGATGACGGGACTTGCTGCACTCTTGATTCAATACTCCTAGGGGATATTCTTTAGTAAATTTATATTCTTATTACAAACCATTATGAAGGATTTATACCACAAAAGTAACCAAAGTATATGGATCTAGGATTTATGAAGCATAAATTTATGTTATGTGTTATAACTTGTTTATAGATATAGAGAGTTCATAATTTTATGAGATAATATGTAAGAACCCAGTTTTTTCTAAGAAATAATTTGGAATATTCTTGATAATATTCCAGATCAGTGCCTTCAGACGGCGTGCGATTCTGAGCCCCGGAGTGTCCGGAATTAAATTTTCAGTGCGTTCAGACTGGAAACACTAAATAAATGGGATAACATCTAAACAGAGTTCCGGATCAGAGATCCGAGTGTACAGATGGGTCCGGAATGGGGTTTTTACCCTAGTAACGACATAAAACTTGTCGGCACGGGATGTTTGGACCCCTCGCTCGCTTTCAGAAGGTTAAATAGATAAATTAATTAATTAATTTATTCGTTTAATGGCGAAACGCTAGTATCTCTTAAACGGTGGCTCAGATTAGAAAACTGAGGGCACCGTTGAGTTCGGACCATGTCGTTTACCCTAGGAGGGGTATAAGTTTCGCAAGCGCGGGCTGTTTATGAAAATTGGCCCCAGGGGTGTTTTCGTAATTTAGCGGCTTCAGACGTTAAATTTTATAACTTTTGAACGGGGTCTCAGATTAAAATTCCGAGACTGCCGTTGTTCTTAGGAGTTGGTTTTTACCATAGGGGAGGCTTAACCTCGACCCCGACGGGGGTTTCAGATGCGGGTCTTTTCGGGGGTTTTAAATTAATTAAAACATTAATTAATTTATTTAAACCCTCCCCCACCCCCTTCTCCCTTAAACCCCCTTGAAAAACTCCTCTCCCTCTCCTCCTCCACCTCCAGTGAGGGCTCCGGCGAAGCAGCTCCGGCAAGGCGGCGGTTTTGTGGCGAAGCTCCGGGCAACGCCCACGAGGTAGGATCTTGTTGCGTTTTTCATTCCCGCACCCCCTTTGAACATAAATCTTATGCTTGAATTGTTGTTGGATTTTCGAATGAACCACTTGAATGCGTAGTAGAGTTTTTACTTGTTCCTTGTTCGCTCTACTGCTCACCCTTCGGTACCTCCTTTTGTCGCTCCCTCGAGCCTTTGGGGTATCCTACTGAGTATTTTTATACTCACCCCTGCTTGGGATTTTCCCACACTTGGTGTGCCCTTGCAGACGACGGACAGGTGGAGCATGATTTCGGTGGAGCGTAGGAGCTTGGTAGCTTGGACCGCATGCGGTGGTGTGGCTGGGTTCCAGGTGTGAGACCCGTCAGATGTTTCCTTTTTGTTTACCTGTTGCCGGGTTGTGACACTATTTGGTTGGGCGCGTGTTTTGCCCCTTTTCCTTTCAGCTTGTACTTTGTACTGTTTAAAGGTCGATGCACTATGTGGTTTATTTATAGCAGTTTCCCTTTACTTTTCTTTTTTACTCTGCACTATTTCATTGAGTGTGTTGCGTGTGTGTGTACAGGTGCTTAGGCAAAGGCCTCCCCGAGTTGTTGTGCCTTCGGCGCTGGTCGCCAGCCCCTGGCCTATGGAGGTGGGCTTGGGGTAGTTGCGGCTCGAGCCCGGGTAGGGTCAGGTCGTGACATAATATATTATATGTAATTTATTAGAAATAGATCCTAGTAGAAGGAATGGGAACTTAACCACGCACATGATGAAAATAAAAAGAAGGATCATATCTCTAATAGTATTAAGCCATCATTTTAAAGGAATATAGTCTCCCAAGTATCCTCAAAATATGAGAAAATAATATCATGTGTGAACAAGGTATGTAAGGAATTCTATGAGTCCTGTGGATTTGAATGGAAGAAAATGAAGAAGAGGATGGTAGATAAAAACATGAATAAAGGGAAGAAGGAAAAGAAGGGTTTTCCCATACTTGATAACTGTGGAAAGAATCAAACTAGTAAATTCTTGAAGGAAATGAAAGTTTGTTATAAGTATAGAGAAAAAGGACACCAATTTATTGATTTAAAGGGTAATAAAAAAGTTTCCAATGTATAATGCTATAACTGAAAGGGGATAGGACACTATGAATCAATGTCCCAAGTGTTAATGGAGTATACCCCCAATGATCTTACTGGATAAAGATAAAGTTATGATACTACCACAAATCAAGTGGAATGATTAATATTCCTAGAAAAGAAACATGTATTTTGAATATTTTATTAGTAATTAAATGGTTATAAGAATTATATAACGTGTGAGGATTGTACTACAATACTTTTTCTTTAAGTATTTGCGGTCGTATGATTAATGGTACTAAGGAAAATTGACTTGGTAGAAGTTCAAATTTTTGGAAAATATATAGTCGAGGGATAGAACACCATTATTGTGTTCATAATACTGAGATTTAAATTTCATAATAGAGAGATGATATATATGGATAAAGTAAATTGTATAGTACTAACTACCATGGGAATGATTCTAAATTATTGGATCTTGATCTTTTGGAATGTAAAACCATTTATAAAATGGCTTAAATTGATCATTTTATGAGGTTTTAGAGGTTAATGACACCAAATGATGAAACTTATGCTAAGATAATAAGTATAGGTAGTTCAAGGAACAATCAAAGTACAAGATCATGTTTATGAAATATAAATGTATACTTATACACATTTAGAGTGGAATAATCCCTCAACTCTATGAAGAGATTCTTAAATGCTGTTCTATTATCATAATCTTTGATAACGTTAATGAAAATTTTCATAACTGTAGTTTATGGTTTTGTGGTAATCTAATTTCATCTAAACCTATTTTCTATCACTAGAAATTCATAGTTTGGTTTTTCTAGTATTCCCAGTTTTTCAATTCCAATCAATTTCACTCCATTGAAAAGGAAAGTTTATTCCTTTATTTATTATTATTATTTTGACCACCACTTTTCCCTTAACCTTTTTAAAGAGGATATTCTATTAACCCTATTTCTGATATGGGTTTTTTTACAAGGAAATTTTCTTGTAACAACCTATAACTTTCAAAGAGAAATATCAAATTTCAAGGACAAATTTTTTGTAAGGAGGGGATAATGTAACACCCCAAGATTTTGAAAATAAATTTAATATTGAATGCATGAAACACCAAGTCTCTAGAAAACACCACTCTATTATAACCTACCCAGTAAACATAATTTTACCACCCCTATGATTTGAATTTCAAAAATCTGACATACACGGTTGCTATCAGTAAGTTATTTAGAGTCTGATATGACCAACATAATTTTTAGTGAATAGTAACATACCCTTATGAATAGTTATGTTACCCTTATGAATAGTTAAATATCATTATGAATATTAACCTCACCTATGATAGTATATAAATAGTATTTAAGTGAAATTATGATGTACCTATGTTTTGGAATAAGTGAATAAATGTTTTAAAAACTGTATTTTTCAAGTAAATTATAATTTTAATTAAAAATTAAATTAATCATATTTAGAAAATTATTTTTAAAAAATGGACTTTATTTTTGGATTCTAAATGTCGAAAAATGGTTAGGGTGATTTTTTTTTTCATTTTTCTGAAATACTTGTATTTTTGGTGAATAGTAAAATACGATAATTTACAATTAATGACAAATAATTGATTTATTGAGTCATTGATGATGTTATGATGATGTAAGAACCAATGTTTCTAACTCACATGCACATATTACTATTTTTTGTCATGTAATCATCACTATTTCTTGTCTTATGGAAAAATAATAAACTAATGATTAAAATATTAAGAAAACCCTCCTCCCCTCCACTATAAATACCACCTCTTCCACACTCTTCTCTTCACTCCTCTCAAGACTAGTGACTTCTCCAAATTCTTCCCAAATATCCTCCAAATCTTCTTCCACACAACAAGAAGTACTTGGTCTCATAAAAATAGAAAATTCTCTTCCCTTAAGAGGCTCTCAAGGAAGGTTAATTTAAGAGGTAAAATTCACCTTTTATTTTCTTTCAATTTCGTGTTCCTTTGTTCTCATTTCTTTCCTAAAATATACTCATACAAATGATATGAAAACTATAATAACATAAATTTACTTTAATTTTGTTATGATAATGGGATAATTCATCTTCATCTATCCTTTCTCAATCATTTATGATAAAAATGAAACATCGTCCGAGATGTGTTGATTTATCACATTCAAGGACGACGATGCTTTCAATTAGATTTTCTATCTTCAAATATGGTCATGAAACTATTTTTATGGTTGAAACAGAATATTATATATGTATTTTATCTTATTTAATGTTCTTAAATCTTTATTCACTCATGATGTAAAATAATAATACAAACAAGGTAATTGTGATCAAAACCGCCAAATTAATACAAGCATTTATCATTAATGTTTTATATAATTATTCACCTTAACTCAAAATAAAAAAATTAATTTTATAACAATTTAATATTATTAATTATCATTAATAAAATATAAAATCAATTCTGGAATTCAACTCCAATCTTACATGAACTACTATACTCTTTTATAAGTGATCCGATCATGAATATTATGAAAATGATCACTCACGAACAATGAAATTGAATCCCTTAACCCATCTAAAAGGCCATGAATGAACTTAATAAATTCATAATAAAACAAATAAATTTATAAATTGTTATTTAATTGTTAATTAATTAACCTAATTTGTCTATTTAGGTCATTAAGATCCAACGAATAACACCCTCAGATTTAAGGTGAGGGATCCTCTCTCTCACTCTTATTCAAGAATCCCCCCTATGATGTGTCCTTTTATTTTTAATTCCTAATGAAGGGGTATGTTTTCACAAATCAAAAATACCACCCTTATGATATATAAATGACGGGATACCCCTTGACCTCTCATTAAGACCTCACAAGAAGACCCATTACCATGACAAAATGTTTGTAAGGGTTTTCCACCCGAACCTCCATTTTCATTCGGGTTACTTTTATTATATAATTACCTAAATTAAATTATTATTAATTCATATGTACTCCTCATAATTTATGTTTTAATGTTCCATATATGTGTACCAACCATAATCCTACCTTCATTTATGGGGATTTATATGTTTTAAATGGATCTTTCAAAAATTCTTCCTGAAATACAAGCCTGCTTCAATGGAATTTTCTGAATTCTTACCTATTTTCAGGGCACTATATAATCTATTTTAAGAAAATATTATTTTCCTAAAAACACTAATTTTATTATTAAAGAAATATATTATTTTACTTCTGGTTTTAGATAAAGATATTTCCAAAACAAATCTTCTTTTCAAAGTAAAAGAGTATTTATCTCAAAAATTATACGATGATTTTATGGGAGTATTTTCATTTGTTTCAACACTCTTATTGATTATTATATATAAATGGGACTAATATTTTATGATATCATCTATCATATTTTTTTGAATGGTTTATTATTTGTTTGATGTTGGATGTTCTATCTTAAAATCATTCACCATTTTACTCCGAATGGTTAGTGTTTATGCTTAATGTTTGGGGAAAGTTTTTTACATTTCATATGTTAGTTTCAATATGAATGTATATATTGCTTATGTTTATCCCCAATAATATTAGGAATTAATTGGACTTATTATGTGATGGGTGGGGACCATTATATCCCCTCGATTCATCGGTAGGTCTCATGAGACAAATAGATATGGACTTGGCCGAGGCCTTACCCATTTTTAGATATGGTTTTGGCAGAGGCCTTAATAATTTTTAGATGCCTTGGCTGAGGCCTTGACGGTATGTTTCAGAATGTACGACATAAGAATTTCCCTCATTATGAAGCTATAAATTCATATTTCATGTCGTTTTTCGACTAGTAGAATAACCATGATTATGTTTTATTGTGGAAATATTTACTCAGCTCATATTTCTTCCATAATGCGTTTAAGTTTATTATTTTCAAAGGAATGTGTTTATAATTATTCACCATGCCTAATGTTTATTTTTATGTTATCTTCCACTGTATTTCTTACACTTACCGACTGTTTGAGCTCACCCCTTTATTATGTTTTATTTTCTCAGGACATGAAGAATTTTATTATGAAAGACCTACAAGGATAAACTTATAATTGTGGATGTTCCCAAAAAAGCTTATATATTATATTTCATTTCAAGTTTTAATGTTTAACTTATGTATGTATCTTGTTTCTAAATCTACTAAACTATTCATTCCTTTGAGATACTATTTTCTTTTAATCATGCCAATGTAATGTAATAAGGCACTGCATCCAGGCAACTGGGGTCGGGTCTTTACATTCAAGGATTAGAGGAGTGAAGAGAAGAGGGAGTGGTGGGTGGTTTTTATAGTGGAGGAGAGGAGGGGTTTTCCATTATTTTAATCATTATTTTATTATTTTGGCTCAAGACTGTGAATATTCTTGATTCTTATAACTAAAAATAGTAATAAGTGCATTTTATTTTGAAAAAATGAATATTTAAATTACCCATGACTCAAGCATGATGTAAAAATTCCTTTATTTAGCATATTTCGTAAATTATCGAATTTCTCTATTCAAAAAAATTCAAGTATTTTAGAAAAATCCAAAAAATTAATCCTAACCATTTTTAGATTTTTATAATTCCAAAATGGACTCCATTTTACCAAAATAATTTTCTAAATATTTGAAATTTATTTTTTAAATAAAATCATTATTTACTTGAAAAATAAATATTATAAATTTAAAACTGCTTATATAATACTTTCAAAAATTAATTGAAGTCTCATAAAATTAATCTAAAATAATAGAACAATAAATTATTTATTTAGAAATACATTTTAGGAAAATTAATTTTATTTTAAATAAATTTATTAATTTAAAATTATAAATAAATATTTATTACTCATAAAAATACCAATACTTAATTATTTATTTTTAAAACATTCACTCTCATTTGTAAGGTGCCTAAATTTTATTTATACTTTCCTGGGTGAAAAAATTATGTTTCATGTCTTGGTTATAACTATAAAAAAGTGCAATTTCATAGAGACTCAGTGTTGTGTTCATATAAGCTATCTAATGAATTGAAATTATTTATGAAGAAATATACCATAAAATATTGGGGTGTCATATTGATAGTGAATATATTCATAACATAATTTAGTATTTATCAAAATAATTATAATAGTAAATATATATTATATTTAATTAAATAATATATTGATAAAAATGAATTTTATAAAAGTAATCAAATATATATATTCATATTAAAATATTATTTTACAAAAAAATAATACTGTAAAATAGTATTTGTTTTGTAGAACATTAATTAATTTAAAAGTTATAAATTATAATTATTTATAAGTATTATTTTTAATTAAAACACTTAATTTTAAATTATTTAAAATTATTAAATGAATTACTGGGGTGTTATAAATCTGCATGATGTAAACAATCTAGAACACATAAATTCATTATATTTGAATACTATGCCAAATTATCCAAACTACTACATGAGGGAACATGATAATTTTGACATTAAAAAAAATCAAAAATCAATGTTGAAATTTTCATCGATAGAGGTGAAGTTATAGATTCACAATAAAGAACCCCATTCAATATCATTTATAAAAAAATAACTGCACTGGGACCAAGCATTAAGATAGTTTTAAAATAAAAGGATAGAGCCTATCAATTTTATGTTACTTACAGAGGCATTTCCAATTTTAGTATATTAAAGTAGTGTGTTAACAAAAATAAAAAGGGTTAAATCTTGGTAACATCAACATTTTATACATGTTGTAAATAAGGATGCTGAAGATCAAATAAATGTGATTCCAATTTTAATAATCCACGTGCTGAAACAAGGACCAATTGTACAGTATGAGTGAGAGTTTTTTACATTTCCAATAAGTGGTATGATTGTAGGAAATTTGTTGGGGACAAAAAATACTCTTTACATTCTCCTCATACCCTTAATTTGATGAGGTCACAATGACACATCGGTGATGCACAAGGTGCCGAGTTGGATGTAAATGATAAAGTTGGTCTAAATCCCAGTGACTCATTTTCACTTATAACAATTCATTTTAGGTGGTCCTAAGAGTATTGGATATAAATGAGAGAACCCATAGATTTTTTTGATCCAAAATACATAGGGTGCCTCTTCTAGATGATGTTGATGGTATGTTAAAATACCTAGAGAAATAATGGATAACACATCATTCTTATACTCAGTGAAACTTGATATGTGCTGTTAAATTCACAACTCTTTTTGGGTTGATCCAAAAATAAAGGTTGATTATGAGAATTTTGGAGACATGGTCTTGTTTGAAACTAACTTAATCACAAACAAGGAGTGTAGGAATTTAGGAGTGTTTTTAGGACTAAACCACCATAAAGAGATTGCAATTTTTGGTGCAACATTGTTATATGATGAGAAAACAAATTCATTTAGTTGTTGTTTAATAGATATCTTGATTTTCATGGTGGTAATATTCTCAAGATGATTTTTATAGATCAAGATGTATCTATATGTCTAAATCCATTGCATTATACCTACCTAAAACAAGATAATTTCTATTCACCTAACACTTAATGCAAAATTAAAGTAAATACTTAGGACCTGTAATGAATGATGAGTCAACATTGTTGAAACAATTCAAAGACTACATGTATGAGGTTGATGAGAGTTAAAAATTTGAGGCTTTATGGAAAGAAATTCAAGAATAATTTGGTAATAAAAATTTGACATGGTTAGAAGATATGTACTAGTTAAGGGGTAAATGGGTTCATTGTTTTATAAAGAATGATTTGAAATTAAGCATTTGAAGCACACGATTGAGTGAGTTTCAACAGTGTACTAAATGATTAATTGAATTGTAAGCTCACCATCTTAGAATTCTTCCAACAATTTGAGCATGTGTTGGATAAGTATCAATATTTGTAAATGAAGTATTAATTTGAGGGAAGGGTAATTATTCCACACAATCATTTTACATATCATCTTATCATGGTTCAAGAAGGTTTATTGTATACTGAAAAAATATTTTATCCTTTTTCAGTATGAACACCAACTATGTGGTGCTTGTTTCCTTAAGTATTCTGATGAAACTGTTACCCTAAAAGGATTGTTTTTGGAATGAATGGTTCCTAAATTGAGTTTTCAATTGTAGTTTACCAATATTTACCTCTGATAATTTGTTGTAGTTATATGAAATTTTAGAGTTATAGGTATTTTTGTTTTCATGAACTCAAAATATTAAAGGAGAAGGATGTACAATGCTTGCTAGAGTTATATATCCATAAGATATGGAATAAAATTCCTGTGACATCCACATAGTAGACATGACAGTCAATAATATTGAAAAATATTTGGTAATAAGAAAAGATAAATGTTACCAACAGTTTTCATGAATGAAAGTAAAGCTTGTAATAGAATCCCATGAGTTTGAAAAAGGATATATGATTGAGATGTGAAATGTAAATAATTATTTTAGATAATTGTAGGGAACTAGAAATAATTTACCCTCTAAATAAATTCCAAACGTATCTAACATGGAATATTGATAACAATCTTGAACATTATACAAGAAGAATGATAAAATAAAAGGTGGTGACATATTCAAAAGTTATCTAGAGTATGAAAGAAAACACATACAGTTATGGGATAATATCAAAAATAAAGTGACCAAAAAACCTATATGTAGTTGTTATTTTCTATTCATGTTAATGAATTAATGAATTTTGCTGTGTATCCCAATCATTTTGGATGATGTTGGGATGAATGCTAGAGGCCCATACTACATGCTAGAATGTAACTCTCACGGGTTGAGCTCTGGTGTGAGCTCATTGGGGGTTATAGGGGGAAACATGCACTTTATTAGGGGGTTCGGGGTCCAAAGTCCCCCATACCAAAGTTTAGAAACTATATAATCTCTGAATAACTATAGTAGAACTGACCAATGACACCTACATGGAACTATAATAGTGTGGACTTACTATAGCATCTTAGAATTGGGTGTCCACAACACTGTATCTATATGGACTTCCAGTCACCGATCACTATAAAACACTGGAATTACTATAAGGTTGGTGGAATATGTATTCATGTTCTTTATTAGCTCATTCGAGCTAGGATATGTATGTGTGTGAGAAGCTCTTAAAACCAACCTGCAATACTGCTCCTGAATTATAGTGAATTTTTCTACCTCTCCATGGATGTTGGGATCATTTCCCAAACCATGTAAATCTCTGTGTCCATGTTCATCATCATCTTTTTTTTCTATCTTTTCTTCATCTAAAAACCTATCTACTTCTGTGACTCTTAATGATTTTGAAACAATAATATCATGCATAAATAATGTTATATTGATGTTTCAAGGAAGTGCTAAAGAACTGTCAAATATTGGTTACCATGGTGATCCTATCATAGATCTAAATGTAAGTATGTAGTTATTGAATCATAGGTTGAAAAATATTCATATTTAAAAACACTTCATAGGACTTTATATATTCTGATATTTGAATTCTCCATGAACTTATAAATTTATGAAACACTCATACTATTTATTTTTTTAGTTATTAATATAAAACTATTACAGAAATTAAGAGCCTTAGAAGATCAATTTTAATCCAATAAGAGTGGAAATTCAGAAACTAATAAATCCTTTCTTGGATTCAATAAAACAGATAACAATGTTCTTTAAAATCAGTTGTTGTATTCAAAAAATTCACATGCTTAAAGAAATTAAGATAACAGTTTATATAAAATTGGAGGGGTAATTAATGGTAGTAGTTACTTAGACAAGAATATTTTTGAAGCATGCACAAAAAATAAAATTGATAGTAAAAGTTTGAGAACCATAATGTTGATGGAAACTTTTTAGAATGTAGATGATCTATGTATTCAACTATGGATTTCATCATAATATCTAACTATTCATGAAAACCAATTCTTTTAAATAGTGATTTGTGAATTTTCAGTGGATGTTTGCTATAATTCGTACCTTTATTATTAAGTTTATAATGTTAACCTAAATATTTTTTTAAGGTACCCTTGATTTCTAATAATTACAATTATATTTAATAAAATTAAGTAATTGCAATTATAAGAATTTTTATTGGGAATTTTGTGGGTATTGACACTGAAAATTATAACTATAATTTATCCTGGAAACTCCATGAGAAATTTCAATTTATTTCCAATGAATTTTAACTAGAAATTATTAGTTTGATCCAACTAATAGAAACCTCCCATGGTCATTTATTGTGGGAATTTTCTTAGGGAATTTCCAATTATTTTACAATGTAATTTTCCACAATCAATTTTCAGAGCCAATTTTCTATGGTGGAAATTTCCATTTGTAATTTATACTAAATCAAAGTGAAAATTTCTAATCAACATTTATGGTAGGAGTTTCCCCTAAATATTTCCAATGGGAATTCCCAGGGGGCATTTCTATGCATTAGAAGATTCTTATTTATTCCAATAACTAATAGTTGTAACATTACAAAATAAAATTATAGTTTAATGGATATCATATAATAACATATTACATCAATATCAGCTTCATCGATAGGTTCATCCAGATCACTAAATAAACATTTCCACCCTAGATGGATATAAAAAATCAGCATATTTCAGCTTTTTAATCAACATCAAAATTTTGGTTTTGGTGAAAGAATGATTTAACTATCTTCAAAGCTTCTTGCAACAACCAAATACATCTTTATATCAGCATCTATATTAAACTTTATCCTTATAGAACCATTTAGAAAAAATAAATCATATAACATCACCAGTCACTAACTTCCTTTTCACTCAAAAGACCTTTCACTACAACTGTTGTTTCCAAACATTCCATTACATAAAAAATGAGGACAACACAATCCAAAGTGGAATCTTTTTATTGCGGTGTATTTTAAATTTTCATATCCTATTTAGGTTGCTAGAAATTTCATGCAATATTATGGCTAAACACATTCTCTAAATATTATTTCTGTAAAAAATGAATATTTATTCCATATCTCAATGTATTTTAATTTTTTTCGAATTGTGTACAACTTCTTACCACTCTGATTTCATCTTTAATATATTGTTTGCTAGCTCTTGTTACTTGAATAAGTTTCACCAATTTATATTATCTAAATATACTTTTTTATATATACATGACTAACAAACTCTAATGGATATTGTCTGAGTTTCTTAGGAACAATAATAACATAAATATCCTCATATTGTCAACTGTATTTTAGTTTAATATGATTTCCTTTAATTTGTCAGTTTATGAATACCAAAATCCCTAAAAAAAGAAAAAAAGAAAAAAAGAAAAAAAGAAAAAAAATTATTCTATTCATCAGTATATTTTAACATTCATTGTATTAATATAAAATCATGGAAAAATATGGTCATTCATTATCATAAAATTGAACTTCAATCTTACTGTAAATGTGGAAGGCATAAATGAATAACTTTCCATATTAGTAATTCTAGCCATACTATGTAGATGACATCTTTGTTCAATTAGGATTGTGTACAAATCTATATATTGTTTCCAAAAACCAAACTTATTTAAAGATGAAACATCGGCACTGGTTAAGTAAACTGAGAGTATGACATAAACTATACTGGGTGTGCACCAATTGTTTAACAAATCAATAATTCTGTTCAAATTGATTTGATATGATTCATCAATATATTCCCAGAATACTGTGTTGTTTTCATGGAGTTTATTTGTATTTCTATTACAGAGTAAAATATATAAGAATAAATTCTAAATGCATAAATGCAGTAACATCACCTCTCTTGGTCATCCTCAAGCAGCATTTTCAGCTGCCTCATATCATGTTTTGTGACTATGGTTTGCTGGTTCACCCACCTGAGAAGTAACTAGGTCAGTATACCATAGTCATGAAGCATGATATGAGGCTTCTTAAAATGCTACTTGATACTAACAGAGTGAGGTTATGTTTCTCCATTTATACAGTTATAAATTCTTCTTATATATTTTATTTTGCACTGAAAAAAGAGGTGTCTATGGGTCAGGTTGGGTTAGGTTTGGGGGTATTTTGGACTCGACCCAAGAAAAATTGGTTTGGTTGGGTTGGGTCAAGTTGGTTTGGGTTATTTAGGGTAGGGAAAAATAGTAAATAAAAAAATGCAAAACTGTTGATTAAATTAAAACAAAAATAATAACTAAAAAATTAATATTTTTTGATAAATATTATGCAAATATAATATAAATATAATGTTTTATAGCAATTTATAATGTAAATAAATAATTTTATTACATAAAAATAATTGTTTATTTATGTTATATAACATTACATTTTCATAAATCAAATGTTATACAATGTAAATATAACATTACATAATGTGAATATAATATTATATAATGTCAATATAATGTTATATAATGTAAATATAACATAAATATAATGTGAATACAATGTTATATTTATGTTATATGACCTTATTATTTATTTTTATTTATTATTAATTATTGTTAGTTAATATTTATTATTTAATATAAATTATTAATAATTATTCTAAATTATTACTAATCAATTATCAAGTATTAGTTATAATTTATTTATTATTTATCAATCAATATTAATTTTTATTTATTATTTTTTATATATATACATATGGTTGGGTTGGGATGGATCAGAATTTTGGTAACCCATGACTCAACCCAACCTGACCTTGACCCTACCCAATATAGTCGAGTCGGGTCGGTCGAGTCGGATCAGGTTTGGACACCCCAGACTGAAAATACAAATGAAATCCATGAAAAAAACACGGTAGTTTGAGAATTCATATAGAAATCAAATTAAATAAATTTGAAGACCATTATTGATTTATTAAACAAGAGGTGAACACCCTATATGGTATGTGTTATACTCTCAATTTACTTAACTAGAATTGATATTTTATCTTTTATTAAGTTTGTTTTTATAAACAGGTCATATATGCATGCACATTCATAATTTAACAAATATGTTGGCTAGAAAGTATGAATGACATTGCTGAAATGGAAATCTTCTCCATTATTCCCAATACTTTTATAGTCATATTGAAGTTCATTTTTAAAATAAATAATGACTATATTTTCTATGATTTTATGCTATTAAAGTGAATTTTTAAATCTAAAAAAGACTAAATTAATTTATTTTATTATTTTATTTGATTCTAGGGAGTTTTTTATTCGTCTTATGGAAAATTAAATTAAATCCTATTGAATCGTGAAATAGTTGATGGTATGCGGAACTCCATGTTATTATTATGCCTGATAAACTCAGATAATATCATTTAGACTTTTTTATTCATGGATATGAAAAAAAGGATGTTTAGATAATATAACTTGATTCAAATTATTTTAGGAATAAGAGCTAGCGATCCGTATATCAAAGTTGCAATCGGTGTGGTAATAAGTTATACATTATTCAAATTTTTTTAAATACATTGAAATATGGACTGCACATTCATATTTTTATAAAAATAATATTTGGAAAACATGTTCGGCCATAATATTATAGGATATTTCAAGAAACATAAATGGGATATGAAAATTGAAAGTACAGTATAGTAGGGAAATGCCACTTTGGGTTGTAGTGTCCTTGATTGTTATGTAATGGAATGTTTGGAAACAGGAGTTATAGTGACATATAATCTGTGTGAAAAGGAATTCAATGACCAAAAATTCTCTACGGTTCATTATTTTCTAAATGATCATGGAAGTAAAATGTCATATATGGATGATGAGAGAAGTAAGTATTTGGTTTCTGTAAGAAACTTTTGAGATAGTTAAATTGTTTTTTCACCAAAACCAATATTTGGATATCTATTAAAAAACTGAAATAGCGTGGGTTTTTGTGATATTGGGGGTGTAAATGGATATTTGGTGATATGGATGAATATATTGATAAATTTGATATTGATGTAATATGTGATTTCACGATAGCTTTTAAATCATATTTTGATTTTGTAATGTCACTAATGTCAGTTATTAGAATCAATTGGAATCTTCTAGTGAATAAACATTACCATTAAGAATTCCCATTGTAAATTTCTAGTAGAAACCCCCACAATAAACTATGAGTGAAAATTTCCTCTTTGATTCAGTTTAATTTTCCAAGGGAAATTTACACCAGTGCAAATTGGTAATGAAAAATGACAGTGGAAATATACACTGCAAAACATTTGGAAATTCCCACTGGAAATTCCCACTGAAAAAGATCATGGGAAGTTCCTAGTGGTTGGATCATAATGAAAATTTTCAGTTAAAATTTAGTGGAAATAAATTAGAATTTCCCAATGCATTTCCAGTGGGAAATTACTGTTAAAATTTCCAGAGGCAATACCCACTAAATTCTCAGTGCAAATTCCCACACTTTCAATTACTAAAAATCATGGTCACCTTACAAAAATTTCATTTAGGTTAACATTATAAACTTAATCATTAAATAATCAATTATAGAAAACATACACTTCAAATTATTAAATCATTATTTACAAAAACCCATTTTCATGAACAATTGGATTTTTGTGATGACATCCGCAACTGAAGTCACAGATCATATGAATTCTGGAATGTTTCTATCAACATGTCAGTTCTCAAACTTCTAATGTCAATCTTATTTGTGGTGCATGATTTTGAAATATTCTTTTAGGTGTAACTACTACCATAAATTGACCCTCCAATTTTATATAAAATATTTTCCTTTTTTTTTTCTCTTAGAAGATGGATTTTTTTAATACAACAATTGATTTTTAAGAACATTGTTGTTGGTTTTGGTGAATCCAAGAAGTGAGTAATTTGTTGCTAAATTTTCCAATCTGATTGGATTGAAATTTTTCTCTACTAGATCCTAATTTTATTAACTATTTTATATTAATAACTAAAAATAGAAACAGTATAAGTGTTACATAGAAGTATAAGTTCATGGAGAATTCAGAGATAAGAATATATGAAGTCTTGTAAAGTATTTTTAAATATGAAAAAAATTTCAATCTATGATACAAAAATTATTTACTTGAATTTAGATCTATGATAGGATTACTATGGTAGGAAACATTTTACAATTCCTTAACACTTCCCTGTAATATAATTGTACCATTATTTATGCATGATATCACAAAATGTTATAGTTCATTAAATTAAGTAGAAAATAACAACTGCATACATGTTTTTTGGTCTCTTGATTTCTAATATTGAACTTGATATTTATGCAATTTCTTACCCACTCTAGATAATTTTGGAACCTTTCACCTCCTTTATTTTTACCTTTATTCTTGAAATATGTTCTAGATTATTGGTGATGTTCGATATTCAATTCTTCTTGAATTCATTTAGAAGGTAAATTATCTCTAGATTCCTGTAATTCCTTATCATAATTTTTTAGATATGACATCCCAATAACATATCCTTGTTAAAAATCATAGGATTTTGTTACAAGATTTACTTCTATTTGTTCCAACCATTGGTAACATTTATATTTTTTCTCTACCAAATATTCTTAAAAATTATTAACTATTATGTCTTTGATGTGGATTTAGAAGAATTTATTATCCATATCTTATTGATATATAACTCCAGAAATCACTGTACATGAAACCTCTCTAATATTTTGAGTGCATGAAAAATAACTCTCAAATTTCACGCAACTACAAATGATTATCACATGTGAATATTGGTACACTAAAATTGAAAACTCATTTGAGTAACCATTTATTCCAACAACAAACATGTTTGTAGAAATAGTTTCATAAAAAGACTTAAGGAATCATGAACCACATAGTTTGCATGTTGTGGAAAATCCAACAGCCACAGTGATAGAGGTTTTTAGATAGAGAAAAGATAGAACAAAAAAAGAATAATATGATGAACATATACACAATAAATTATGTGGTTTGGAAAAAACCCTACCTCCATGGAGAGAAATAATCACTTCACTATAATTTAGGAGCACAATTACAGAGAGATCAGAGTTTCAAACACACAAATACACACAAAACCCTAGATAAAATGAGATAATAAATAAGAAAAAATATTGTGACACCAATTGAATAAAAATTCCACTATTTTATAGTGAATGATTGATGCAATTTAATAATTCTATAGCATTTCCACCATTCAAGTCCAATATGCTACAATGGACGATGGTTAGAATTCTATGGAGTTATAGTACCCTTGTAGTGTTTCTTGGTTAGCTCTACCATAATTTGTCATATTTTTTATAGTCCCCCAAAATTTGGGTTGGAGGTCTTCAACCCCCGGAGCCTTGAAGTAAGGGATTGTTTCCCCTTACAACCCCCAAAAAATCTCACCATGGATCTCGACCTGTGAGAGTTGTGGTATGATGTGTAGTATAAGCCACTAGCATTTGGCCCAAAATCATCCCAAATGCTTGGGCCACACCAATAAAACATGGTGTTCATGCTGAAAAAGTTTAAATATTTTTTGAGTGTATAACTAATGTGCTTGAACCGTGACCATATTATATGGAAAATGATTGCATGTAAGATTTCTATTCCCTAAAATTCAGCCTTCATTTCCTGATTCTGGTTCTTCTCCAACACAAACTCAAAAATATTGGAAGAATTACAAGATACTAAGTGTAACATCCCAGGTAAATAAATAATATTACTTTTTCATATTTATTAATTTTTGAATTAAATATTAATTTTACTTTAAAAGTGTTTCCATGTATGATAGCGTACCTGATACGCAACAACAAGTTTCTTTGAAATCTTACGTTGCACACTAATAATATATTATTATTTTAAATGATAGTTAACACCTAGCAGTTTTATTGGAGGGAATTAATGAAACTAAATACAATATGATTATACATGTTTGTTAAATGTATTTACATTTATCCAATAAAATTTAGAGGCTTCAAATGTGAATGAATCTAATTTTAAGCATAAATTACATCAAATGGCCGATTTATCGCCTTTTAATGGAGAACCATTTTTAAATATAGTTTTGGTCACTTTAATACATTCTATATGACCAAATAAAATCCTTATTTAGAATGGGGACATCAAAATTTACTTTGTGTAATTTTTTTGTAATTTTTCTGATAAAGTTCATTTTTTAATGAATCGTGACCAATATTGTATTTTAATTCAAAAGTGCCTTTTAATCTAATAAATTTATATGGTTAGATTATATTTTTAATTGTTTTTAAAGTGAAATTAAAATATTTTTTTACAATTTAATCCAATGTTGGTCATTTTAATTAATTTCACTTTGAAATTGGATATAAACAAGTATCAATCTTTTGATAGTTATTGTTTCATAAAAACACGCTATTTGTTTTGATAACGGGAATTAATATTAAAATTAATTAATTCCACTCCTATGTTTTGAATTTGGAAAAATAAAAATCATTTTGAATTCGGAATATCAAATATATTTTAGGCTGAATTTTTGGTATTTTTCTGAAAAACATCAATTTTTGATGAATAGTGAAACCACTATGTGGTAGTTAAAAAAACTGACTTTTTCATCTAAATGAAATTTTACCACTTCTGTGAATTGAATTTAAAAAATCCGACATACATGGTTGTTATCAAGAAGTAAAATGTGGTTCATTAAGATGGAAATAATTTATGGTAAATAGTAACTTTTGACTTTTATTTACCGCAGTTAAAGGAAAATAGGTTAATTCAAGGTTAAAAGAATATTATAATAATTCAAAATTACATTAAAACTTGTCCAAACCTTATTGGTTGAGTCATTTACTACCATGGGCATCTTTGGGTAGATTTTGGGACCCCATTGAGACACTTGGGAGTGATAATGACAATTTGGATTAATTAATTTAAAGTAAAGGCAAAAATGACAAAAGAAAAT
This sequence comes from Viscum album, assembly GCA_963277665.1. Classification (NCBI taxonomy): domain Eukaryota; kingdom Viridiplantae; phylum Streptophyta; class Magnoliopsida; order Santalales; family Viscaceae; genus Viscum; species Viscum album. The sequence continues at coordinate 704,917,925 of OY728166.1, forward strand.
ATCTTTTAGTAAATTAATTTTTAGAAGGTGTTATATAAATTATCTTTTTGAATATAAATATTCATTAGAAATCTAAAAATATTTCCTACATCATGGTATTTGTTTTATTTTTAGACATAAAATAAATTAAATTATTTATGACACAATAATGATGCATTATTTACCTCATTAATAAATGATTTAAATAAATAAGATTATAATGATTAAAATATTATCCAAAACATGTCCAATTCTGATTGGATTATTTTATTTCGAATATGAGTCATCTTATCTTCTACTATAATTATTTTTGGACCATTAGAAACCAAATATCAATATATAATAAAATAATGTTTTCACACTTTCCTAAAAGAAGACCACTTCTAACCCATTTCCACACACCTCTCAAGACTTTTGGCTCGTCCAAACACTACCCAATTAATCTCCCTACATCCCTATACTCATCCTAGTAGCCTTACCTTAGGCAGAAGGCACTTCAAGAAGTTCTTTGGTTCAAACCAAATGGAGTTACCCAAAATAAAGGTAACGATTTCTCTTAATTTGTTTTCTTTTATTTTACTTATCTAACCCCTAAAATCTTTTATTTGTTTCTTTCATAAAAAAATCAATATCCTAAATATACTAGGATGTTGTTATGATAAGTATTCTAACTACACTTACACACACCTCCATCTAATGGAGGAATAACATAATGTTTCTCTGGATGGAAAACTAACGCCTCACGAAATGATGATTGTTCAAATATCTCCGACCGCCTCTCATGGTGGACATTATGATGAAACTATATTTATATATGATATATATTATGTTTATTTTTTCTTTATGCTTCTGTATTTTCCATTTATAGCACGCATTTATGGTTTCCATAGTGGGTAAATACGATTATCTCATTTGAGGAAGCGCGAACTACCGCCCCCTCAAAGTGATATGACTCGTTAATACCAAATGTGGTACATATAAAGGATAGATTTAATGATATTATATATGATAAAATACTGGAATTATAATAATAGTATGTATCATTATGTTTTAATTCCATTAAATATGAAATAGAAATGGAATTAGCGCTCATGCGTACGTACGACTTACCATCTCCATGAACGGTGCATTTCATTTCTTACATATAAATGTTATATACTATTATAAATACATGTATATTATGGATATATATGATATATATTATATCCAAATCATGAATATAATTCTGGATATAATGAACCTTTGACCACATGAACAACATGTAATTATAAGAAGTCCATTTTTGACTCAAGTACCAAATATCGACAAAATGAAAATTATTAACTTAAATGATTACATAATGTTTATAACATAGTAATAAGTGATATAAAAAGGAATATTAAACTTGAAATAGGTTCTTAAGAAATTATAAATTAACTTTAGTTTATTTTTCAGGAGATTAAAGAACGATCGAGTCAAGTCGGACACGAGGTAAGGGATTTCTTATCTCACTTTTAATTCCGTGAGATTTCCATTGTTCGTCACTTATTTATTAGATGTGGTGTAATGTTTACTTAAATTGATATATATTATCATGATTAGATTTATATTCATGGTATTATGTGATTAATTTTGTGGTTATTAACTTTTGATCAAGTGACTCAGTTGATAACAATGAGGTAAAGGGTTTCATCTAACTTTTTATTCCCATGAGATTCATGCTATATTTGCCACTATTTATTTTTTTGTGGTGTATGTACTGCGCATGATTGTAATATTTGTGTAATATACATTCATTTATTAGTATTTACATCTTCATTGTATGATCCTTCTCCATGTGGCGTATGTTTGTTAAGTTACCAAATCGGTAAGGGAACCTTTCTCCCTCCTCTTTTTATAAGACTTCTTTTTATTATGACTTTTAATTTACATCTTATTTTGTTGGGATATGATAATTTATATCCCAATTGATGTAAAATTTATGTCCAAGTTATTATATACCCTTTTTATCTTATCAATACATTTTATAAATTTTAAAGTTACGCCGTTAGACTGTCAATTTTTTATAAGGGAACTTCTTAACCCAATTTCAATTCTTTGGGTACAACTTGTACTTCATGAACATGTCATCCTATGAATATGTGTGAATGAACTATGATTGTTTTACACTTAATATCTACTTATATTAGGTGTATTTATATTTTTCACACATAATTATGTGATTGATTTATCCTTAATTTAAGGATACCATCTTTATAAGGGATTTCACTCAATTTACATTTCCCTTGAGACTTCATTTTTGTTATACACCAATTCACTATTATGTGGTGTATATACTATCCTTTTGAATAATATATCATGATCACATTTATTTTCATGATATTATAAAATTTTGATTAAATGTTATTCCTCAATTATTTGTATTCAAGTGTCTCTCCTTTTTGTTAAAAAACTCTTTAACTAAAATATCGTTTTAAATGTTTTAAATATTTATTCTTCTAAATATTTCTCATTAATTTCCATGTTTTAAAAATGGGTTTTAGGATTTATTTATATGGAGATTAATGTTTTCAAATGATAATTCATTTAAAAGATTCAAAGTGGTATGGGACACTTTGATTCAAAAATCTATTTTTAAAAAGGTTTTGAAAATTATTTGATAAAACATTGTTTATTTCAATATCTTGATTTGATATATTGGAATGTGGAAATGTTATTTTTACTTTATACATGTGTTATATTTTATGATTATGTTATGGTTATTGGGCATTGTTTATGTATATGGTGTAAGGGTTGGTGTCCTGAGAACCAACTGTTTTGTACTTTGATTACATGAATATTCACTTATTATATATTGTTCATTGTTCTGCATGACTATAATATAATAATGTCCTGGAATATTTGTTGCATTGATAAGGTCATGGAAGATCCTAGCTATGATGAGAACCTTGAAATTCTATAACAATATTCTTAAATAAAGTTCTACGGTTTGATGACATACTATGATAGGACACATAGTATAAAGACCGTCATGTGTGAGTACTCGTAAGAAGATGAGACTCTCTCTCATGGAGTTCGCACTTGGTAATCTCCAAGATGGGAGATTATGAGAACAGACCCACCAGTAGAAATTCTGCATGTCTTGGTTTCATCAGACATTGCTATCAACTAGTGTGTGTAATGGTTGTTAGATTGAAAGATTATCATTAAATCATGTCATGAATCGCACACTTAGATTTACTGATGAAAACTGTCATGCGGACAGTTGGAGGGAAGTAGGGTACATTGGGTGCGTCAGGAGTGACATGTTGTTAATGGATAAGTCAAGGAAGGATTTTTCCCTTCAATTTATGGAAGTTGATATCTCGACCCTTTGATTGAAATAGAACTGTCGCATTAAATTCCATGGCCATGGTGTAAACAATGAATTTATTTCAGGTAGTCAAAGAACGAAGAATCAAGCATATAGGTTTATGACACTACCATGAAACCTGCTTGATGAGATATCAAGACAAAGAGATTAAATTACACAGTAAGCATTCGTATGAGGTGATACGTCAATGTAGCTTCAACTTTTTCTCTTGGGTGCCTTGGCTCATTGCTAGACAGTAATCTTGGACTTTAGGCAAGCCCGCCTAATGCCAATGAGAAAGAGGACTAGAGGGTCATACACTAAGTGTATTCAAGTATCTTAATTAGAATAATTATTATTCCCGTACATGGTTTAATAATTATTCAAGGAAGCCTAAATCGTTTTAATGATGGAGGAAGAAGGAAATGAAAAACAAGATATACGCGTCGTGTATTAAAGATTACACACTGTGTAGTTTTTCATGGAAAAAAAGTACATGGCATGTATTAATAATTACACGCCGTGTACTTTTCTTTATGGAAAGGAAATGAATAAATTAAAACAAGATATACATGATATGTACATTGAATGTACACTCCGTGTAGTTTTCAATGAAAAACAAGTACACACTATGTATTTATTAATACACACCGTGTAGTTTTTCCAGTCAGGATTTTGAGGATATAATATTGTTTTAAATGATATTTATTATAATCAGCATGGCTGCATGTCAAGGAATTAATTAGTCTACATGAGGGTTTTAAATAAGAGTAAATGAAATAAATAAAATGCGTAACACATTTATTTATTGTCATAACTATACAACCTCAAACATGATTATAAATATGCTCAAAACCCCAAATCTTTTCCGACACACAAGAGAATCATTGTGAACAACAATTCTGGAGAATTATTTCAAGGCCAAAAGAACCTCTTCCTCTAAGAACGCTCTCAAGACCGAGAGAGATCCTCTTCCATCGGATCAAGACGATCTAAGGCAGACAACTCAAGCAAAGGTTTCTCCACGCTTGCACCCTGAGACTCCTTTGGTGATTTCCCGAGATACGAGGTACACGTGTGGATCACCGCTAGAGGAAGTCTACACTTGGCTTCTGCGACGTAATGAAGAATCACATCGGAACGTGATAAAGAACATCAATGAAGAAGGAACACCCAAAAGGTATTTCTTTTCAATTGATTAAATTAATTATAATCAACCTGTAATGATCCTACTTTGTTGTTTTGGGAATTTCCTTTTCTTTGTCCATTTCTGTGATTTGATCCATGGAGACTGGCGTTTATCATCGTATTGATCCCAGATTGATCATTGTTAATGACAAAAAGACAAGTGGGCACATCCACCCACGTGCTTACACTATGCCCAGAACCTTCAAATGGTATCAGAGGGAGGTTACAATGTTGATTATAGTTATTTAATTATCTTTGATAATTTACACATTTATATTTGATTCAATTCGAAATAAATCATTCTATAAATCTGAATAAATGAGATCTGTTCTTCCTCCTTTGTTTCTCGATTCATCTCACAGAAAAAACCTTTTTAATTTTAATTTTGATGAAAATAAAAATGAGGAAATCATCCAGAGGAGCGGCTCTTTCTGTCTGTACAACACAAAAATACATGGCCTGTAATGAAAACTACACGCCGTGTACTTATGTTCAACTAACCGGCACTGGTTGGCCAAAACACGCCATGTGAATTGAGTATGCTTATGTATTTATTACCCCGTGTTGACCAGAAATGAACGGTGCATGGAAAACTAGAATACATGACGTGTATGTTGGAGCAACACGCTGTGTAGTATGATCCGGCCCAAGTGAAATCGTGTACAAAGGAGAAGCCGCATACCACATACACGGGATCTCCAGGCCGGTTACCACATAACAAGTAAGTACATGCCGTTTATAATTTATCTACACACTGTGTACTCCAAAATTTCCAAAGTACAGAAAACACGCCAAATCCCCCAATGTTTACTTAGATAAAAGGTGAAAATAAATACATGCCATGTAAATATAAACTACACACTGTGTACTTTCCAGAAATTTCACCAGGATTCCTCAAAAAAGTACAAAAGATCTGTACAAGGGATATGGATGAGAAGAATCTCAAGTAAATTCATAAAGTAATTTAAGACGAAGAATTGATTAATTATAAGATCATAATTAATTAAGTTCAAGCACGAATTATCTTTAATAATAGAACGATTAAAAGAATTCGAATTTTAAATATGTGTAAATGTCATTGCATGATATGGATGATCATGATTTAGACAAAAGACCCTTTTTTATGTGTGTTTGGTTTCATTTAATATTTTTTAATTTAAATTTATTGGCATGCGAGCCTTCTTCCAATAAAATGTAGGGCCTATGTGCCCATGGTTTCTTTAATGTAAACCTCATATAAATGGAGGATCTCCCAAGCTTGAGGAGATGGTTCGAAACCCTAAGCTGAGGAAAAACCAACCCAAGAAGATACATAGGTGGACAGGTGGGAGCTGCAAAACACGAACCATCAGGTTCAAGGTGTTTTACCTAGGTCAGGGTTAGCTTATCAAAACCGATAGATAAGCTAACCAATAAAAGATCATGATCATGCCATCTTATTTTAATTCTGTCTGATTTCATGGTTTATTTATTATGTATGTGTTGTCGCGATCACATAATTAATGTAATAAATAAGCATGGAAATATGTAATAAAATAAAAAATAGACTATGCGTAAACATTATTGGAACATGGTTAATCACTTAAGCAAGAATCACTTAATATTAACAAGCATGTGATAATGAAAAACTACACATAAAATATTAAAATCCCTCAATACCATATTAAGTTAGACCAAGCCTTCCATTACCTGATTAAGGGAAAGACTCAATAAAACTATGTGTTTGAACAACCCTTGTTGAGACACTTAATTTTTTTAAAGGAAGCCCTTATAAAAGGTTTCAGGTTGACTTAACCATATTACATCAGGAGGAGTAGCCCTTTCTAGACTTGATGTAATATTGGAGGCAAGAGTTGAGGAAATCCAAGTTAGGATTTAAGGATTGGGGAGTCCACTCAACAGATCAAGGAACTATAAGCTCATAGTTGGCAAAGACCTGCCTACCAAAATACCTTCAAATATCTTGACCAACCCTTGTCGGGGTTATGCTAAGGGGAATATGGATCCTTGCCACTAGAATGTCACAGAAACTAGAAAATCTGAGTTCAGTGGTGAGGGAAATTGGGACTTGATAAAATAATGGAAGAATTAATAAATTCATTTATTATTTCTCATAAAAATGTAATCAAGAAAGTACTGATAAATATTCTATTTTAATTTGCAGAATCGAAATGACAAACTTGTCAACCACATTTTCTCTATGATCAATTCTGGATAAAGACAATATCCTCACCGACAGTAACTTTCAAGAATGGTTTAGATGCCTTTAGGTTATCCTACGCCATGAATGAAAGTTTTACGTGCTAGATTCCTCACTTCCTGATCCGCTTGCCCAAGGGGCGAGTGATGAATATTTCCTGGTCTATGATCAACATTTAAGCGATGCACTTGACATTCAAGGTTTGATGCTGTCATCAATGTCTAGTGAGCTCATGAAGTCTCATGAAGAAATGGAGACTACAACATGCTTGATCACCTATGTGGTCTATACCAGTAGAGAGCAAGACAGGAAAGGTTTGAGATATCCAAGGCTCTATTTTAGAGAAAGCTTGGAGAGGGTGCCCCAGTCGGGCCTCTTGTAGTCAAGATCATTGGCTACGTTGAGTGATTGTAGGTTCTAGGGTTTAAACTCCCTGAAGAACTGGGTACTGATCTCATTCTTGCATCACTACCCCAGAGCTTCTCAAAATTTGTTGTGAACTTCAACATGAACAACATTGAGAAGTCTCTATCTGATCTTCTAATCCTCATTCGCCAAGTGGATAATGACATGAAGTATGAAAAACCTTCTGTCCTTATGGTGAATAAAAGGAAAGGGAAGGCAAATAGATTTAAGCCCAAAGCTTATTTAAGGCCTTCCAAGAAATGGAAGATCAAAGGGGAGGCAAGGGAACATGATTCTGTTTGTTTCGCATGTGGCAAGAAGGGCCACTAGAAGAAAAACTGCACCCAGCCAAGGAAGCAAGGGGAAGCTTCAGGTGCATTTTTCCTCGAATGAAATCTATCTGTTTCTACAAATTGGGTATTAGATATAGCTTGTGTTGCTCACATATGTATCCAAATACAAGAACCAAGTAGATTCAAGAAGATTGATCGAGGGGAGGTAGATATACGAGTATCTAATGGAGTCAGACTTGCTGCTGTAACTATCAGGGACTACCAACTCACGTTGCCAACTGGAATGATCTTGGTGTTAAAGGGTTGTTTTTATGTGCCTTCTATAACCAAAAACATCATTTCAGTATCCATACTAGATACTGATGGATTCATCTTCAAGTTTGGAAGTTGATCTTGCTACTTTTATAAAGATATAATTTGTTTTGGTAGGGAAAATTTATATAACGGACTTTATGTGTTGGACTACACAAACCAAGTAATGGAAATTGATGACAAAGTTAATTCACATGAATCATACCACACCCAAATTTGGCATCACCAGCTAGGTCATATCAATGAGAAACGTTTGACAAAATTACATAAAGTTGGGTATTTAGATTCTTTCGAACTAAAACCACTTGGTGTATGTCATGCGTGTCTACACGGAAAAATGAACAAATCCCCATTTTGTGGGAAAGGTGAAAGGGCTAAAGAACTTCTATAATTAGTTCACACAGATGTGTGTGGACCATTTCCAGTTGAAGTAAGGGGTGGGTTATCGTACTTTATAACTTTTACTGATGATTTTAGTAGATATGGATATATCTACTTAATGAGGTATAAGTTAGATTCTTTTGATCAGTTCAAAGAATACAAGAATGAAGTTGAGAACCAGCTTGGTAAGAAGATTAAGAAACTCCGCTCAGAAAGAGGAGGAGAATATCTTAATCAAGAATTCATTGATTTCTTACGGGAGTTTGGTATTCTATCTCAACTAACTCCTCTTTAGACACCTCAGTGGAATGGTGTAAGTTAAAGGAGGAACCACACCCTATTGGACATGGTGAGATCAATGATGAGTCATGCGAGTCTTCCATTATCCTTTTGGGGATATGCATTACAAAGAGCAATACACATACTAAACCAAGTACCAATTAAATTGATAAATGGTATTCTATATGAGTTATGGAGTGGATTCAAAGCCATGTTATTGAATTTACATGTGTGGGGTAGTGAATCATTTGTTAAGGCCTCTTTAGGTAACAAACTTGCACCTCTAGGCACAAAGTGTATCTTTATAGGATATCCTAAGGAAACAAGGGGATATTACCTATACAACCCCTCATACAAAAAGGTTATAGTGGAAAGACATACCATATTCCTTGAGAGGGAGCACATCTCAAAAAGAGATAGTGGGAGAGAGATAGACTTTGATGAAGTCAAGGCTCAAGATACACATGATTTGGTACACGAACAGATTCCTAAAAGCCCCGTGGAAGAAAAATCTATTCCATAGACACAAGAACTGCATAGGAGCACAAGAGAGGTGAGAGAACCATAACGATATTGTTTTCTTGTTACCGAGTATGGTGACTCATTATTGGTTGACAATGATGATCCTCTTACCTACAAAGAAGCAGTTGAAGGCACAAATGTTTCCAAGTGGCAAGAATCCATGAATTCTGAAATGGATTCCATGTACCAAAACCAAGTCTGGATTTTGGTATATCCTCTAGTTGATGTAAAGCCTATTGGTAATAAATGGATATTCAAGAAAAAACTAGACATGGAGGGGAAGTCAGCACCTATAAGGAATGACTAGTTGAAAAAGGTTTTAGACAATGTCAAGGAATTGAATTTGATGAAACTTGGTGAATGGATTCTAGCCAATCCTTGGTTCGATTTCTATAATTTTAAGAACACTAACAAAAATTTATATTTATAAAAAATATTCTTCATAATATTTATAATCCAAAAAATAGCCATCACGATCTATAAAAATTTTAGATGGTCATAACTTGACCAACCAAAATTGTATCAATGCACAGTCAGAGTCTATGGAACCATTTTAAAACCCTCTTCTTAAATTTACTACAATTTAATCCAACTTGATTCATAAAAAATCACACGTCACTTTGATACCAACTATAGGTACCACAACGCTCATTGAAAGTTGGTGGGTAGAGAATTTAAAATTTTTCGATCTTCAGAGAAATGAAAACCCATCATCTCTGATGATCAGGCCCCAATACTCTCTGTGGATCTCATGGGGTTTAATCAGAGCACAAATGTAAAACTAATGAATACCTAATTCTGATTCTATGCGTTCATTCTCATCGTAGTTTTCTGATGTCCATTTATCAAAGGATCCGATGTCGAATCCATTTATATCATCCACACATGCTTCCAGAATCTATGCCTGAACCATACATTGGAATTCAGGTGCTAGCACAGAACTCCTATGGCCACTTCAATGAAACGATAATCACCAAGATACACTATCCTCAATCCGAGAAGACAAACTTGGATCACTTGATCGATTGAGACATTCTCTCTCTAGAAATCTAGAGAAGAGAGAAGCTCTCAATTCCAATGAATGAATAGTCATATTAGGAAGAGCTTCTCTCCACATATATAATGGAGATCTATAATACTTGATTTGGGTTCCCAGGCCCTATGTAATAAACATCCACTACAAAAGTAATATAAATAATTATTTATGATAAATTAGATTGAATCATAAATATTATTTATATTTATGATTTACCTGTAATATATATTATATATATTACATGATAATACCAATACATTACCTCAACCCACATTTCCTGATAATATTAAAGGAACCTGAAATGTTATTCTAATATTTTTTCATCTAATATTAATCCTTACATTTACTTAATCACTTATAAATACATGTAATAAATAAATTCAAGCTAATTATTCTTTACTTGAATAATAATGAATTTATTTATTCATTGGTGATCGATAGAACTTGGATAATACCAAGACCCCATGTTGGGTCCGACCAAGTTCTATATTCCTATTCAACAGAATAGGGAAGATTCTTGAATGCGCAATTGTGTGTGATCATCTAGACCCTTATCTAAATAGTAGTGAATAATATTCACAGACCAAGAGCAGAGTCTACCAACCCATCAAGGCCTCCAAAGAGATAAGGAAAAGTCATATCAACAACCACCAACCTATGGACACACACTGTGTAATATAATCTCTTTGTCATAGATATCTCATAAAGAAGGATGCACACTTGTGTCATCATAATTTTCTTGCTTTATTATTTTTTGATCTAACTAGATAGACTTACTTTCGATTACCATGGCCATGGATTTATGATGGTACTACCATCCTGATCAAATAGGCCCAAGATATCTCTTCCTCAACCCGGAAGAGGCAAATCATATCTTGATCATTCAATCAATGTCATGTCACCAATGACGTACACAACACAAACTACCTCACCATGACTTCATTTTCATGGTTATAACCTTTAATCAAAGTATGCAATCAAATAACATACATTGATAATGATCTCAATCTAGGAGACCATTACACATGTTCATAGATAGGAACAACCAATGACACCAGAAACATGCGATGTTCCTATTGGTGGGTTTTTTTATCATGATCTCAACTACTTGAGATCACCAAGTGAAAACTTCATAAGAATAAGTCTTAATGATTATGATCCCCCAACACCTGGTAGTTGCACATCATCTATGAATTGTCAGTATAATGTATCTGGAATATAGGACATTACTTCAAGATTACTGTCATATTATCTCTAGGTTCTCATTATAGCCTGGAATCTACTATAACCCTTTAATAAAACACATAATCTAAGGGAATTAACATAAATGTAGTGGATGAAAAATTATTAACACTATTATGGTAAGATAAACACATGTATATATAAAAAACTATATACATGTAGTGGTAATCAAAGTACATCACAAGTTTGGTATGGGGGACCCACTTTCAACACCAACTATGTTGTACTTTTGATTACCATATTATATGTACAGTTAGATATAAATGATGTTTTCTTTCCATTATAGTACAGACTTTTCTGCATCCACTATTGAGATGGTAGTTTCCATATATTAAATGTTAAATCAAAAGGTTATAGAAGATCCTAGACTATAATGTGAACTTTGAGATACTATGAAATTAATCATAAACTTATGTCCTATAGTCTAGATAAATCTTACCAACTAGAAAAATTCAGTGTTTGACTATCAGGTTCTGGGGCTCATAGTCATTGATATTTCTTCTCATGAAGTTTTCACTTGGTGATATCTAGTAGTGAGATCATGAGGACATAACCGCCAATAGGAACACCACATGTTTTGGGTGTCATTGGATGTTTATATCTATGGACATGTGTAATGGTATCCTGACTTGATATTATTTCCAGTGTGTTCCATTTTCATGTACTTTGATGCAAGTCAAAAACCATGATAATGAAATTATGGAAAGGTAGCCCGTGTTGGGTGCATCATTAGTGGTGTGACATTAGTTGAATGGTTAAGAAAGGAATTTTCGCTTCCAGGTTAAGGAAGTAATATATCTCGGGACTCATTAACCTGGAAGCGAAAATTCCTTTCTTAAATACCTTGATAAATACCAGGATGGCAATACCTTGATAAATACCTCGACATGGTAGTCCAAGGTAAATAATTCTAGTTATAATAACAAACAATAAAGAAAGAAAGGATAATGACATGAGTGTGCATCCTGTTTTATGAGATATTAAAGAAAAAGAGATTATAATACATAGTGCATGTTCGTAGGTTGGCTTTCACTAATATGAATATCCTTATATCTTTAAGGGCCATGATGGGTTACTAGATCCTTCTCTTGGTCTGTGAATGGTATTCACTACTATTGATATTAGGTCCTAGAGGGTCACACACAATAACATATTCAAGAATATTTCCTATTCAATAGAATTGGTATATTGGACATGGTGGGACCCACCACTAGTGTTAGGTATTTTTTCAAGGAGATACAATCACCAAAGTAATAAATAAATTTATATTATTCAAGTTAAGAATAATTGGAATTGGATTTATTTATTAAACATGTTTACAAGTTTTAAAGTAAATACATGAAAATATTAATTGAACAAATATTAGTTTAAAATATTCAAAGTTCATTTAATATTTATGGGAATTAAGAGTAGAGTTAATGGATCAATAATTACCACTTAATATATTTATTATATTATAGGAAATTTATAATAATATTTATGACTCTGTTTATTAGTCATAATATATCATTTACAGTGCATTAATTATTCAAGGGCTAGAGAGGCAATACTAGGTAATTCCTTAACACACTATAATAAAAAATAAGAGGCACTCACTATTGAATATTTAAAAGATTTATCTCTCTTATTATCTCTCCTATGTTCTAGAGAGAGAGGCTCTAGATCTAGAAGTTTGGATTGAGCTCCCTCTCTTACATCACAAGCAAGACGATGCGATGATCATCATAGCATCAATGGAGTTTTCAGAAATCCACGCTAGCACCTGAATTTTAACAATCAAAACTCTCATGGTTTTTTGAAGCATTTGTGTATGATATAGAGGAATTTGGCTTCAAATTATTTTATCAGCGACCAATGATGAAGAGAAAACATCGAGCACAACTTTAGATCTTACCAGGTATTTTATGGTTTTAATTTTTGTGCTTAATATTCTTCACATGATATCCTCAGCTTATATCAGGTAAAATTTTTCTGACATTGACGATTCATGTTGATCATCAAAACCCCTTTCTGGGGATTCCTCTATGTATTCAATGCCTTCACTGTGTTCATTACACTCTGATCTGCTTCGATCCAGAGATTCTTCATTGTCAGATGTGATTCTCCAACAGAAGGAGGAATAATGTTCTCAAATCCTACTAGGGTTTATGTGGCTAAACTAGGAGGATTATCCATGGTTGTGGATTTATAGACACTCCAGTTAGGTTAAAAATAATAAATTAATTAATTTAATTTAATTAATTATCTAATTGAACATATTTCCAATGAGATAGATATCCGAACACCCTGTGTTAACTTATCTTTGGTCACAGTTAGGGTAAACATCACGTTCCAGACTCAACTATGGTATCAAATTTTTGTTCTGAGATACCATTTAAGAGTTATCCCATTTTATTTAAGAAACTACATGTGTATAATATAAAATATATTTAATATTTTAATAAAATTAATTTTGGGCACAATGGGCCTCAGAATCGCACTCCATCTTAGTTCCTAGCTCTATAAATATATATAGAAATATTTTAAAGTCTTACAAGGAAAAAAATAGGTCTCTACACAATATACCCCTTTGGGTTTATTGAAAACACTTCAAAATTTATTGAACAATTTTACCAAATTATCTTTTTATGATTCCATATAAGGATCAAAGATTTACCCAACACACACTCTAAGCCCACATGGGCCATGATTAGCATGAGAAAAAAGTGTAGCATGAAAAGTTCATCAATGAATCATTTCATTCCCAAACCAGTAAACTAATTTCATCATGAACCCCATCTGTAATGATATATAACACTTTATTGATCATTTTTTTCATCTTCAGATTTAAAAATGCCCCCACATCACTGTTCCCCCTATAATCTTCTACCCCTATATTGGTCAAGACATTTTCAACCACTTTTATAGCCACAAATTCTTCCCCTTTGTAAATGAACCTAAAGGTGAATTATTTATGGTTTGATTTTTTTTTGGAAATTTTGGGAGTCACATCAAAAAATAGGTTTGTAGATAAAGAAAAGACAGTAACAAAAGAATAAGAAGAAGAACACAGACACAACGATTTACATGGTTCGAGAGTAATCTCTATGTCCACAAATAAGAAAAAATATCACTATAATTGGGAGCACAATTAAAAGGATATATTAGATTTTCTAGCACACACAAAACTATAAATTGAATGAGCCAATAAAGAGGATGATGCACTGTTCCACAAACTGCATAGAAATTCTACTGTGCTATAGTTTCACAGCCACCCAAGTCCAAAATGCTATAGTGGATGGTTGCTGGAAGTCCACGAGCTATAGTACTATTATCTCTAAAGTCCACACTACTATAATGAAAGATGGATAGAAGTCCACACTTCTAAAATGATGTTACCTCCCATGTCCAAGATGTTACAGTGGTTGGTGGAAAGAAGTCCACAGAGCTACAATACTATTTCCTCCAAAGTCCGAGATGCTACAGTAACCAAGCCAAAGTATGCACTATCATAGTGCCCTATCGATGTCTGCTAGTCTACTCGGCTACAAGCTATTAGAGTTTCCATTGCTCCCCAAAATTTGGATCAGGATCCTCTATCCCTCATACCCCCAGAGTAGGGGTGTGTTTCCCCCAACAACCCCCAACATGCTCACCACAAAGAACGAATGATAGGAGTTGTGGCCTGGTATTCAGTATGGGCCACTAGCATTCAGACCAGTATCATCCAAACAAATTAGGCTGTACTAATCCCATATTAAATAAGGTAAAGAATACAAATTAGTACATAAGGTAAAAACTTTCCATACATCAGAGAGAGGGGGTCCCACATCCACACTTTTTCAAGTGTGGGGAGTTGACTAAACCCCAAGAGTCAACTGATGCCACTCAAATTCCTCTTTTGGTAAAGTCTTTGTTAGAATGTCTAAAACCTATAGTTTTGTAGGTAAATACTCCAACTTCTCAATCCTATGCTCCAAATTATTCATGATGAGGTGATATTTTATTTCAGTGTGATTTTTCCTTGAAATATTGTAATGCCCCGACCCCAGTTACCTAGAGTCGGTGCATTATTACAAAACATTGGCATGATCACAAGAAAGATCAAATCTCGAAAGAACGATTGGTTTAGTATCCTTGGAAACACTAGATATATTCATAAGTCTTACATTACATCATAAAGTGAAAAACTACTACAAAAACATATTGTATCCATATTCCACACTCATATCCCCACATAAAATCCCTGCAGGCCATTCATAACTTACTTCTTCACATCCTGGGAAAAATAATACATATAAAAGGGGTGAGCTCAAATGCCCAGTAAGGATAACAATATAGAGAAAACTTTCAAAAATAAGCATAAACATTTAAGGAAATGTATAAATAAAACAAAAGCCTTTTAAACTTGAACTTCAACATAGTATGGCAAAAGTAAAATGAAATAATTCCATTTACTTATTCACATGGATATTCTACTAATCGAATAATCACATGCAATATCAGTAACCACTTTCATAATGATGGAATGCATAATGCCAGACTATCATAACCACATAGCCAAGGCCTCGTGCCAAGACTACAAATAAGATTTTTTCAAGGCCTTGTGCCAAGACACTAGTTTGTCTCATGAGACCTACCGATGCATCGAGGAGATATAGCAGGCTCAATCCGTTACATATTAATTTTAATGCATTCCCATATGAAAAGGTTTAAACATAACATAAACATTCGTATTAAAATAGCATACTAAATGTCAATACGTTCACCATAAACTATGAATGGTATAAAAATAGCACATCCACAGTCAAACATATCACAAAACCTTCAATACAATATATAAGTTTTGTATCATAATAAATCAACTTTAAATAATGTAAAATCCATCAAAGGATGTTGACATAGATGAAATCAAAACTCTTTTAGAGAAATATCTCTTTCTATTTTGAAATAATTTAAGAGTCATATATTTATGAAATAAAACATTTTCTTTGAAAATATTCTTATAAGCTTTCAAGGGAAGCTTCGACGATTTTATAATGGCGGAAAATAACCCCACCCGCCATATAAGTTAAAAAAAACATTCTTACCTTAATTCTGTCGAAAAGGTTAAAAAGAACCTTGTTTGGAAAACGACGGAAAGATTCCTTTATAATCCACTTATAAAAAGTAAAACAAGGGTATAAATGACTTTAACCCATATTCTTGTAAATATTAAAAATGTTTTGAAATACATTTTTAAGAGACATGGATGTGGATGATAAAGTGATCCCAGTAGATTATTACATATAAACAACCTCGGATAATGAAGAGATTGTGAAATAAACCCTTACCTTGTACTTTTCCTTGGATGGGGTAGGTTAACCTTCTGTATAATGGTGAAATAATTGTTATTAAATTATACAATAATCATATACATTAATATGATATCATATATGATCTTTTAACATTGATTTGTTAATAATATCTTAGTATTATCGTTGTTTCGGGTGTTAACTTACTCGTTTTCTTTTATATGTTTTGTTACGTAAGCCATGTTTGTAATGGATAGGTTGTATCTTAATCATATCCAGAATTATATCAAGTCTTTAGATACTATTATTAATCATCAAATGAGAATTATACTTGAATGGATACGATGGAGAATGAATCTCATCGCGTTCGTGGAGACGGTAGTCCGTACGTACGCGTGAGCGACAATATCATTCTTTTGATATTAAAATAATATATAAAAGGATGGTATATCATATATAAAGAATCATTAACATGTTATATTTATTATTTACATGAGTTACACATCATTATTATATCCATCCAAATAATAATATATCGAATAACAATTACACCACGACGTGAAGATGGTAAGCCGTACGTACGCACGTATGGTGACATGTTATTCAAAGGGTGGATAGAATACTGAATATGGTTGTACCATATTTATAATAACATCACAGTATATATATGATACTGGAGTTATTATTTTAGAATGGTAATAACGAAGAAAAAAGAAGTGGAAGAATAAAGGAACTTGGAAAAGTGTGGTGAAATCATTACCTCTTCTTCGGGTTCTTCCTTTTGATTTGATCAAAATGGATCCTTAGGTTGGCTTTATGATCAAACTAAGGCCTATAGGTTGTAGTGAGGGAAGTTGGGATAGTATTTGGGCAGATTTTGGAGGAACCAAAAGGCTTTGATGGTGTGAAGAAATGAGAAGGAGGAGTACCCTTTTATAAGAGGGGTGAGGGGCACCTTTGGAAAATCTAGAAATATTAATTTATAATAAATTAATATTCGGTTTCTAATGGCTCAAAAGTTGATTAATAAAAGGTTAAGGTGGGTATAGGTCTAAAAACATTCAACCAATAGAATTTATACAGGTTTGGGTTACTATATTAACCTTATCTTTAAGTATTAACTCTAAGTTAATTAGTTTCACTTTTGCAATGTCTCTTTGTATTTTTATATTATATGGTTAATAAACTTACCATATATATCCAAGAGACCCCCAAGTGGTCCATTAATGATACAAATATCATGATATAAGTCTCTTGGCCAAACCTTAGATTTTTAGGAATTTAATATCAATTAATAATATAATATTTGTTTTAAGAACTCTTTTATGTCAATTTTGACACTATTCAATAGATGATTTTTGTAAAACTCATAACAGAATGATTACTTCGAAAAAAGTTAATTAAATAAATCCTAATCTGTAATATTATCCTAGAAAATTATTTTAATTCATTAAAAGTCTCAAATTATATTTATTTGGGTATTTATAATATCAATTATTTTAAATTTTCACTATTATGGTAATTACTGCATCATCATTGTGTCATAAATAAATTAAATTATGTAATCTATAAAAATTATAAATAAAATATAATTATGTAGGAAATATTTTTATATTTCTAATGAATATTTATAGTCTAAAATTAAACATATATAACCCTATGTAATTTTTTTTTTCTAAAAGATATATGCTTGTGTCATTTTTGTATTCATTTTAACTTAATTAAAATAAAGTGTCCCTATCACCTACAAGTGGCTCAATGGGGTCCCAAAATCGACCCAAAGATTCCCATGGTAGAACATGTATCAAACAATAAGGTTAGGACACGTTTTATAGTAATTTTTTATTATTATAATATTATTTTTTAACCCTTATTTACCGGATTTACCCTTAACCATGGTAAATAAAATATTTACCGCAGTAATTATTCAAAATGTCTAAAAATAAAAGTTACCTATTTACACAATTTGAAAATCATGATTCCAAATATGGAATCCATTTTTCTAAATTCAAAACATATAAGTGGCAGAAATTAATTTAAAATTAATTCCCGCTGTCAAAACAAAAAGCGTGTTTTTAGGATATAATAACTATCAAAAGATTGATACTTGTTTATGTTCGGTTTAATTGTGAAATTATGTCCAATGACCAACATTGTATTAAATGGTAAAAATATATTCTAAATATACTTTAAAACCACTAAAATTCATAATTTATCAATATAAATTTTTTTGATTAAAAAAGTTGTTTTTAATTAAAATTTAGTAATTTTCATTATTCATCAAAATATTAAAGTTATCCGAAAAGTACCAAAATTTCACCTTAGGCTAAATTCGATATTCCGAATCCAAAAATGAAGTCCATTTTGAAATATAAAATATATATAATTTCAAAAAGTAGGTATTACTATTCATAACGGCTAGTTTGATTAGTTATGGTGTGTTAGAACTCGGTGTTGCGTACAACACACGCTATCACATTATTCAAAGAGAAGCGTACCGTAGAAGCTTGGGGTGTTACATTATCCCCTCCTTCAAATAATTTAGTCCTCTAAATTTCTCGAATATTATCACCTGAAAAGACTCGGGTGGTTCTTCATCATAATTTCCTTGGGTTCCCACGTTGCCTCTTCCATCTTATGGTTTCCCCACAAAACTTTTACCAGACGTGTCGTCCGGTTTCTCAGTACTTGTTCTCTCGTATCAAGAATCCTAATGAGCTCTTCGCAATAAGACAGATCAGGTTCAAGTTATAACTCCTCATAGGTGAGTACATGCGTTGGGTCAGGCATGTATTTTCTCAATAGAGATACGTGGAACACATCGTGATCTTTGGAGAGACTTGGCGGCATTTCCAATCAGTAAGGTACAGCCCCAATTCGTTCTAGAATTTCGAAAGGTCCGATGTACCTGAGACTCAATTTACCTTTCTTACCAAAACGTATGACTCCCTTCCATGGAGTTACCCTCAGGAAAACAAGATCTCAACATGTCTTATAAGGTTTGAATAGTCCGTTCTGATTGTCTGTCTGTCTGAGGGTGGTAAGAAGTGCTCAAATTAAGTTTAGTATCCAGGGATTTCTGAAGACTCTTCCAGAATCTTGAAGTAAAATGGGGATCACGATCAGAAACAATCGATAGGGGAACTCTATGAAGTCTCAAAACTTCATTAATATATAGTCTTGCTAGACGTTCCAGGGGTAGATCTTCTCTTATAGTAAGAAAATGTACTGAATTGGTAAGACGATCAACAATAACCCATATTGCATCATTCCTTCTAGGAGTCTTTGGTAGCCCCATGACAAAGTCCATCATAATATTGTACCATTTCCACTCTGGTATGGGAAGAGGTTGCATGACTCCTCCAGGCTGTTGCCTTCTTGCTTTCACTTGTTGACAAACCATACATCTTGACACAAAATCAGCAATCTCCCTCTTCATGTTGTCCCACCAAAAATGTTCCTTCAAATCTCTATACATTTTGGTGCTCCAAGGGTGTATAGAGAAATTGGAACTATGAGAATCATCCAACAATTCCCTTTTTAGATCAGGTATATCGGGAACACAAAGTCTCTTCCCAAATTTCAAAATTCCATCTTCATACACAAAGTCTCTCAATCTCCCATCATTCATAGCTTTAATCTTCTTTTGAAATTCTTCATCATCGGTCTGAGAACTCTTAATCCTTTCTAGTAAAGATGGTTTGGCAACCATTTGAAAAAGCATTGATGTTTCACCTTCTCTGGTTATTACCATGTCCATCTTCACTATATCCATGAAAATCGGATCCCTTTCAATTCTCATATTGTTCAAAACTCCATGATCTTTTCTGCTCAAAGCATCTTCCACCTTGTTTTCCTTCCCCAGGTGGTAGTGTATCGTTCAATCATAATCCTTGAGTAATTCAAGCCATCTCCTTTGCCTCATGTTGAGTTCTTTTTGTGAGAAAATATACTTCAAACTCTTGTGATCAGTATAAATCTCACATTTTTCACCATATAGGTAGTGCCTACATATCTTCAAACCAAAGATCATAGCTGCTAACTCGAGATCATGAGTATGATAGTTTTGTTCATGAATTTTCAACTGTCGTGATGCATAGGCAATAACCCTATCATTCTGCATAAGGACACAACCAAGTCCTTTCGCCGATGCATCACTATAAATAACAAACCCATCATTCCCCGATGGTAGAGTCAATATAAGAGAATTGACTAATATTCTCTCCAATTCTTCAAAACATTCTTCACAATCTTTTGTCCAAACAAATTTAACCCCTTTGCATGTGATCTTAGTTAATGGGTTAGCCAATCGGGCAAAATTCTGGACGAAACGTCGATAATAACCTGCTAAACCAATAAAACTACGTACCTCAATTATACTCGTCAGTGCTGGCCATTCTTGGATTGCCTTAGTCTTAGAAGGATCAATAGAGATTCCATATTTAGAGACAATATGGCCAAGATAAGAAATCTCCTGAAGCCAGAATTCACACTTGCTAAACTTCCCATATAATTCATGTCTTCTCAGAGTCTTCAGGATAATGCACAAGTGATTTTCATGATCTTCATAGCTTTTGGAGTATACCAAGATATCATCAATAAATACCACCAAAAATTCATCAAGATACTCCTTGAAAACTCTGTTCATTAGATCCATGAATACAGAGGGTGCGTTAGTCAATCTAAAAGGCATTACAGTAAACTCGTAATGCCCGTACCTGGTTCGAAATGCTATCTTTGGAATGTCTTCCTTCTTCACACACAACTGATGGTATCCAGATAGAAGGTCAATCTTTGAAAATTATTGAGATCCATGCAGTTGTTCAAATAAATCATCAATGCGAGGTAGGGGATACTTGTTCTTTATTGTTATAACATTGATCTCCCTGTAGTCGATACATAACCTCATAGATCCGTCTTTCTTTTTAACAAAAAGAACAGGGACTTCCCATGGAGAAACACTAGGGCGAATAAATCCCTTATTACTCAATTCCTCTAGTTGTTTCTTTAGTTCAACTAATTCTACAGTGGCCATTCTATAAGGGGTATTCAATATAGGCCTTGATCCAGGAATTAAATCAATGGAAAACTCAACTTCTTGTTCTGGAGGATGTCTAGGTAAATCTTCCGGAAATAGATCTACAAATTCTTTCACAACAGGTACATACTCTATTTGAACATTCCTTTCCTCACCCATAGTTATTTCATTCTCTTCCTCCCCAATAATTGAATTTAGTTGAGCTACAAGGGGTGGATCTAAATAAGAATTAGGTGACGACGATTCTGCTCTAAAGATATGGTGTTCCTTATCATTATCATTAAGAATCATAACCTCTTTATTCTTACAATAAATCTTCACATCATAGTTCGAAATCCAGTCCATACCGAGGATTATATCAAACTCAATCATAGGTATGACAATGAGATTAGCAGATAAAGAACATTTATGTACTCTAATGGGGACTGATTCACAAAACTTTGTTGCAATGATACTTCCCTTAGGAGTTTTAACTGACAACTCCCTTGTTAAATCAAATTGGAAATATCTAATTTTCTTATCAAACTGGGAAGATATGAAACAATGCGATGTTCCAGAATCAAATAATGCATTTTCTAAACTTGAGGAAACCATTAAATTACCTGCCACCACGTCTTTCGGAGCTTCTACCTCAGCAGTAGTGATAGCATAAGATTGGCCTTGATCCCTTGGCCTTTTCTGAGGTAAGTTCTCATGACGCTTAGGAAATTAATTTGCATAATGTCCCATCTCCCTGCAATTGTAGCACTGAACATTGGTAGCTTCCTTCTTCCCTTTTCAATCACGAGCTTGGTGGCCTTTTTCACCACACTTATAACAGACTCTTGTTCCCTTCAAGAAAGTACCGGGGTGTTTCCTCCCCCATTTACCACAGGATGGATATTCAACCTTTCCCTTCTTCCCCTTATTTCCATTCCCAGATTGATCAGCATGTATCTTCTTATCTTGATTTTATTTAAAGTCATAAGACTTAGAGAATTCCTTTTCAGTCTTGATAGCACATGAGACAATGTCTTCGTACGATGAAAAGGATTGTGAGACTAATTATCAACGGAGAAATGGTTTTAACCCATCAAAGAAACGACCAATCTTACTTCTTGGGTTACGTATATAATCTCCAGCATACCTTGATAACCTTGTAAAGTTAGCCTCATACTTTGTGACATTCTCATCCTCCTTCTGTCTCAGACTCAGAAATTGCCTTTCCATATCTGCTCGATGGTCGTGAGGAAAGTATTTTTCTAAAAATAGATCTTTGAAATCCCTCCATTCCATATTTGATACTTCATCATCTTCCTTTGTGTTTTGAATCAATGAACACCATTGATCAGCATCTCTAGTGAGGCGGTAAATTTCCATGATAACTTTTTCCTTTTCACTACTCCCCAAAGCCTGAAATATTTTCTCTAGGGAATTTATCCATTGCTAAGCTACTAAGGGATTTGTACTCCCATTGAATGTTGGTGGTTTTTGCCTCATGAATCGATCTAACATTGATCCTCCATGCTGCAGATCAGGGTGATCCATACAGGTAAGGTTATTATTCATAACCTGAGTGAGTTGTCCTAGTATGGTGATTAGCTGTTCGGCACCAGTTGCATCACCAGCTCCACTATAATTATCTTGAGTAGGAGGGCGATCCCTACATGGAGTGCGTGCATTGATACAGTTTCCATTTCTTCCACTAGGCGCCATTTCTAAACAATGGCATAAACTAGATCAGTTTATGAATCAAAATACATAATCCCATACTTATAAAACACTTAACATAAATTGAACTATTTATGGATATAATCCATAATCATAAAAATGTTTTCTTTGAGGAAGTATATACTCATAAACCCTTCATAATGATTTTTAAAGAAAATGAGTGTTATCCTAAGCATATCCCCCGAGAGTGTCATAACCAAGAGTGCAGCAAGACCCGTTGTCGTGCACCAGTTCCTGTTCAAGTCTAGCTCAAAGCGGTGTTTTCGGGTTTTACCCCTAGGTACATCTGTGCCAAAGCTGCCTCTACCTGCTCGTATCTAGACAGGGATGTATTGCTAAAAAAACTCACAAAATCTCTACAATACCAAAATTCTAGGAAGTTCTTCTATACTAATCCTCAAAGTTCATCTTAGGTCTACGTGATCTAATCAGAGTTTGTCTAAATCTAGCTTCCAAGGTTTGTACTAAACTTCCTCTGATACCAACTGTAATTCCCCGACCCCAGTTACCTAGAGTCTATGCATTATTACATAACATTGGCATGATCACAAGAAAGATCAAATCTCGAAAGACCGATTGGTTTAGTAGCCTTGGAAACACTAGATATATTCATAAGTCTTATATTACATCATAAAGTGAAAAACTACTACAACAACATATTGTCTCCATATTCCACACTCATATCCCCACATAAAATCCCCGCAGGTCATTCATAACTTACTTCTTCAAATCCTGGGAAAAATAAAACATAGAAAAGGGGTGATCTCAAATACCCAGTAAGGAAAACAATATAGCAGAAACTTTCAAAAATAAGCATAAACATTTAAGGCAATGTATAAATAAAACAAAATCCTTTTAAACTTGAACTTCAACATAGTATGGAAAAAGTAAAATTAAATAATGCCATTTACTTATTCACATGGATATTCTACTAATCGAATAATCACGTGCAATATCAGTAACCACTTTCATAATGATGGAATGCATAATGCCAGACTATCATAACCACATAGCCAAGGCCTCATGCCAAGACTACAAATAAGATTTTGTCAAGGCCTTATGCCAAGACACTAGTTTGTCTCATGAGACCTACCGATGCATCGAGTAGCTATAGCGGGCTCCACGCGTCACATATTAAGTCCAATGCATTCCCATATGAAAAGGTTTAAACATAACATAAACATTCGTATTAAAACTAGCATACGAAATGTCAATACTTTCACCATAAACTATGAATGGTATAAAAATAGCACATCCACAGTCAAACATATCACAAAACCTTCAATACAATATAGAAGTTTTGTATCATAATAAATCAACTTCAAATAAGCGTAAAATCCATCAACGGATGTTGACATAGATGAAATCAAAACTCTTTTAGAGAAATATATCATTCTATTTTGAAATCATTTAAGAGTCATATATTTATGAAATAAAACATTTTATTTGAAAATATTATTATAATATTGCAAGGGAAGCTTCGACGATTTTATAACGGCGGAAAATAACCGCACCCGCCGTATAAGTTAAAAAAACAATCTTACCTTAATTCTGTTGAAAAGGTTAAAAAGCACCTTGTTTGGAAAACGACAGAAAGATTCCTTTATAATCCACTTATAAAAAGTCAAACAAGGGTATAAATGACTTTAACCCATATTATTGTAAATAGTAAAAATGTTTTGAAATACATTTTTAAGAGACATGGATGTGGATGATAAAGAGATCCTAGTAGATTATTACGTATAAACAACCTCAGATAATGAAGAGATTGTGAAATAAACCCTTACCTTGTACTTTTCCTTGGTTGGGGTAGGTTAAACTCCTGTATAATGGTGAAATGATTGTTATTATATTATACAAGAATCATATACATTAATATGATATCATATATGATCTTTTAACATTTATTTGTTAATAATATCTTAGTATTATCGTTGTTTCGGGTGTTAACTTACTCATTTTCTTTTATATGTTTTGTTACATAAGCCATGTTTGTAATGGATAGGTTGTATCTTAATATTATCCAGAATTATATCAAGTCCTTAGATACTATTATTAATCATCAAATGAGAATTATACTTGAATGGATATGATGGAGAATGAATCTCATCGCGTTCGTGGAGGCGGTAGTCCGTACGTACGCATGGGCGAAAATATCATTCTTTTGATATTAAAATAATATATAAAAGGATGGTATATCATATATACAGAATCATTAACATGTTATATTTATTATTTACATGAGTTACACATCATTATTATATCCATCCAAATAATAATATATTGAATAACAATTACACCACGACGTGGAGACGGTAAGCCGTACGTACGCACGTATGGTGACATGTTATTCAAAGGGTAGATAGAATACTGAATATGGTTGTACCATATTTATAATAACATCACAGTATATATATGATACTGGAGTTATTATTTTAGAATGGTAATAACAAAGAAAAAATAAGTGGAAGAAGAAAGGAACTTGGAAAAGGGTGGTGAAATCATTACCTCTTCTTCGGGTTCTTCCTTTTGATTTGATAAAAAGGGCTCCTTAGGTTGGCTTTATGATCAAACTAAGGACTCTTGGTTGTAGTGAGGGAAGTTGGAAGAGTATTTGGGCAGAGTTTGGCAGAACCAAAAGGCTTTGAAGGTGTGAATAAATGAGAAGGAAGAGTGCCCTTTTATAAGAGGGGTGAGGGGCACCTTTGGAAAATCTAGAAATATTAATTTATAATAAATTCATATTCGGTTTCTAATGGATCCAAAGTTTATTATTAAAAGGTTAAGGTGGGGATAGGTCGAAAACCATTCAACCAATAGAATTTAGACATGTTTGGGTTACTATATTAACGTTATCTTTAAGTATTAACTCTAAGTTAATTAGTTTCACTTTTACAATGTCTCTATGTATTTTTATATTATATGGTTAATAAATTTACCATATACATCCAAGAGACCCCCCAATTGGTCAATTAATGATAAAAATATCATGATATAAGTCTCTTTGCCTAACCTTAGATTTTTAGGAATTTAATATCAATTAATAATATAATATTTGTTTTAAGAACTCTTTTATGTCAATTTTGACACTATTCAATAGTTGATTTTTGTGAAACTCATAACAGAATTATTACTTCTAAAAAAGTTAATTAAATCAATCCTAATATGTCATATTATCCTAGAAAATTATTTAAATTTATTAAAAGTCTCAAATTATATTTATTTGGGTATTTATAATATCAATTATTTTAAATTTTCACTATTATGGTAATTACTGCATCATCATTGTGTCATAAATAAATTAAATTATGTAATATCTAAAAATTATAAATAAAATATAATTATGTAGTAAATCTTTTTATCTTTCTAATTAATATTTATAGTAAAAAAGCCAACATACATAACCCTATGTAAAAATTGTTTTTCTAAAAGATATATGCTTGTGTCATTTTTGTATTCATTTTAACTTAATTAAAATAATGTGTCCCTATCACCTACAAGTGGCTCTATGGGGTCCCAAAATCGACCCAAAGATGTCCATGGTCGAACATGTATCAACCAATAAGGTTAGGACACGTTTTAGGGTATTTTTTATTATTATAAAATTATTTTTAACCCTTATTTACCGGATTTACCATTAACCATGGTAAATAAAATATTTACCGCAGTAATTATTCAAAATGTATAAAAATAAAAGTTACATATTTACACAATTTGAACATCCTGATTCCAAATATGGAATCCATTTTTCTAAATTCAAAACACATAAGTGGCAGAAATTAATTTAAAATTAATTCCCGCTGTCAAAAGAAAAAGCATGTTTTTAAGATATAATAACTATCAAAAGATTGATACTTGTTTATGTTCGGTTTAATTGTGAAATTATGTACAATGACCAACATTGTATTAAATGGTAAAAATATATTCTAAATATACTTTAAAACCACTAAAATTCATAACTTATCAATATAAATTATTTCGATTAATAAAGTTGTTTTTAATTAAAATTTAGTAATTTTCACTATTCATCAAAATATTAAAGTTATCCGAAAAGTACCAAAATTTCACCTTAGGCTAAATTAGATATTGTGAATCCAAAAATGAAGTCCATTTTGAAATATAGAATATATATAATTTCAAAAAGTTGGTATTACTATTCATAACGGCTAGTTTGATTAGTTATGGTGTGTTAGAACTCGGTGTTGCGTACAACACACGCTATTCGATTATTCAAAGAGAAGTGTACCGTAGAAGCTTGGGGTGTTACAAATATGGACTATATTTTTTATAAGATTTATAGTACTTGAATTATCACAATGAATATTGATCAGGGACTTCAGTTTATTCTCCCCCTTTCTCATAGAAATCAATAGAGGATTCATTCAATTATGAATTTACCCCCTAGTCAATGATATACATTCATTAGATTTTTGATAATATTAAAAATAATATGGGGAAACACATTAATCTTTTATATCTTTAAATATAGATAAAGAAAAATTACTCCCCCCTTTGGTTGTGAACTTGTTCTTATCCTATCAGACACTATATATTGACATCCAAACACCACTAGGATATTCCAACAATAGGAAATTTCATCTTTGACTCCATTTATCAACTTTAGATTGAAACTTTGATTCTTTTATCAATTTTCAAGATCAGAGTCATAGTCTTATTTATAGATGCACAATAATATATGATTTTCATCAAGTGAAATTAATAATTAGCATTGATTCATTAAAAGATCCTCTAAGACTACTAAGTCATAACTCTTTGTAGGAAACATGAGTTTAAGCCAATAAACATCAATGTTGTACATGTCACTCACTTACTTTCATGGAATCTAGTAGCATGAATTTCCTCAATTATTTAGAGGACTCTCTTATCAGACAAGGCTATATCACCTAGTGTTCTTATCACTACATCTCCCTGGAAAACCTTTATATTTTTTGATATCCTGAAAACAGTCAGTTGATTCCACATTATAAGAAAAAAAAGGTTATCATGAAATATATTAATGTTGCTGCTTCTCCCCCAATAGGGATTCTCTTAATGGAAAAATAAAACTTGAAATGAGGAATGATACCAATAGTTGAATATTCAATTAAACTTTGAACCATTGGATTATTCAAGTATAGATTTGATAACTCTTCCGTTTCACATCAGGCCCTTCATCATATAATCTCCCTTTTCCATAGTATGTAACTTCTAGATAATGATGTAAAAATAGAGTTTTTGTGTAACACCACTTGTTTAATTTGATACCATATGTGAATTTCAAGAGTTTAGATTATTATTATTACATGTATCTCCATTCAACTTATAAAACCATGCCCTTTTAGCACACACACACACCCCATGAATTGTATCTCCCCTTAATCCTGTACCAATTCACATACATATTAGAAATAGTTAATACATGTGGAGAGAGGTACAACTGGAATCCTCAGGGAGATGATTTTGGTCAATCCTGATGGACCAACCCTTTGATATTTTCTTACAAATCATTGTACCTTTTCTATGATTGTTCTAACTACCCATCCAAATTCATCTATTCTGGACATATAACTAGATATTCTTTACCTACATGATCAATATTTTCTTATGACATGTATGTTCTATAGGATTGTATATTTTCAGAATTTGTGGTTTAAACCCACTGATAAAAATTTCTTTCTTAGTCTCTCTACTTATACACCATTTTTTATGATTCTTTCTCCAAGAAAGAATATTTCCTTTGATCATGTACTCTTGCTTCATCCTCCATTGGAGGTATCTTTATATTTCCTTTACTTATTTCCTCGTGACATGACATGTGAATTTTTAAAGGCATTCTCTATTCAATTTCCTTTTATTAGTTATCTGATTCACCTCACCTTTTGTTTCTGGGAGTGATTCTTATACTATATGTATATTATTTTTACTTAAAACTGGAGAAGATCCTCTCTTTTTATTCCAATTTCATTCACATTCTTTCCAACCAAGTTGATGTGAGTGTAACAGAGGAGGGGCTTGGTACACATTTCTTTGAGATCCTTATATTTCCTTCAATACTTTAAAACTATTTTTCAACTTTTTAGATTGTATTCAGTAAAGGATTTCTCATTTTACACAACTAGAGTTAAGGATATCCCTTTAGGTTCCTTTTTCTTCCCTTAATTCATCCAACTGAAATATCTTTCCAAAATGACCATTATTAGCACATATAAAATATCTCCCATTAAAAAAATACCTCAATTCATCATTCCTGATTGAGATGTTGATATAAATATAGTTCTTATTATGAAATTGAGCTCCTAGGATTCTTGACACATATTCATGGTGTGTTCCAGTTTTCCATAATATTATTATTTCATGGCTAATTTCTTTTAAAATAATATTCTTTCAGGTTTCTCAAGAAGCTTCAGATTATTCTCATATTTAGAAATATTTATATCTTTATAGAACTATATATATTCCAAAGCCTAAAAAAATGAAATATTACCATACATCCCACAGGAATTTCACATGTTTTCATTACATCATGTAAAATTTCCTTTTAATCTATTTCTAGTACCTACAATATTTTCTCTATTTTTGGAACTATTTATACTTATCTTCCTCTCATGCATGGGGGAGGGGTTTTCATAGCCAATACTAGATTTTCCCAAACTACATAGCCTTTGGGATGATATAATCATTTCATGTTTTTTCCTTTAAAATAAAATATTTTATTTTCATTTAATTATTACCTTTCAAGGGATGTTCAAATAATAAATGTAAATCATCCTTCAATTTGGGCTTTCCTATGGCATTAGATTGGTCCACTTCTTTCTTGACTGACTCTAGCTCTTTTCCCAATTGTTTTATCTTCTTATCCCTAGATTCAAGTTGAGAATCAAGTTCTCTCATCACAGTCTTACCACTAGTAATATTATATTCCAATTCATGGGAGATATTATCCATCAAGTATATTTTCTCATTTATTTTAGAATTCATCTGAGTAATAAAATCTTTAAAGCATGCATTCTCTAGAACCAATTTTGATAGATGTGTATGAAGATCATAATTCCTGGATTCTAAATCCTCAATTTATTTTGAGTTTAGATTAATTATATTTTTATCATATTTGAGTTTTTCTATCATTGTGGACTTCACTTTTAGTTCTTCATCTTGAGAATCATTCTTCTCTCGTAGTTCTGTTACCACTTCTATAAGTATTTTATTTAAACCTTTTGTCTTGTTGACTTCAATTTCCTAAACTTGGATCCGGATTTCTAGAGACTTATTTTATTCTCTTCATTTATGATCCAATTCCTTTATCATGTGGTCAACTTCAATTTTTTCCTTCATATAATTTCTTTATCATCAGTAGTTCCAACATCATTTGGCATGTCGGGTTATTCACTCATTCCTACATCATCATTGAATGAGTATATAGTTTCACTGTCTGATTCATACAAACCTTTGTTGAGTACATTGTTGGTTTAATTTAACTGAATCACACTATTTCTATAGGCACTTCCACACTAAGAAATTCCACCATAATTATGCTTATTCTTTGAAGTTCTACCCTTTTCCATGGCTCACCAAAATAAGAGTGGAATGAAACTTTAATTTCAATAATCGAATAGATCTTTTCATAGAAAAAAAATCCAACAATAGTAACATATTATATGATAATAATTGTTAGGACCAAAAGGGGATTAGATACACTGAGGGGGGGGGGGGTGAATCATGGTATGTATATTCATTTGAAAATTCTTCCTACCCCACAGGATCTTGAACTCTTTATTATAAAGGTCACGTCAATTGATATTTAGTGTTTATATTGACCTTATACATCCTACTTGCTCTGATGATGAGGCATATAAATTAAAAAAAGAAAGAATTCACAATGACACTTAAATTTTTACTTGGTTCGCCACTATAGGCTAGTCTAGGAGCATGCATCCAATAGTGTGTTGGTGAACCAAAATCACTTAGATCACTGCTTGTTTGTTTAGGCCAGGTCACTCCTGTATAGGTTCATTTCCTTTACAAAGTTTTGGGTATATTCATTATCTCTCTAAGATAACTTTTTTCACACTTAACTTTTTTATTATCACTACTTTATAAGGAAAAACAATTCTCACACAGGCTAAAGAACAATACCTTCTATTTTTGAGAGTTACACATAATTTATGATAGGTTCCTTTGAACTTAATGTGCTGCTTCATATCCTTGATGTGAATATCTCCTCGAGCATTATCTTTCCATGAGAGATCATAGAAAATTTTCCTTACTTTGGAAAGTTCTTCAAGAGACTCCAAGTCTTCCTTTCACTATTTTGGATATAACAATGAATAAACTACTTCTGTAAATATAGTCAAATGGTGTAGATCATTCATCATCATCTTCTTCTTTTTCAGAATTTAGATATAAAAATGATACTATTCATTGGATAATCCTGGAATGTATCTCTTTATGTGAGACCCTCAGAATATTTTAATGAATAAGTGTTCCATGACGCCCTATTTTCACCCAGTATATGAAATAAAAATCATCATGTACCATTTTTTTTGTGGAGAGACCTTCTGAATTTTTTTAGTTCATTTGTGAACTAATTTAGGCCCTTCATAAACACCTTACACTGCGTAGCACAAGTGCTTCGTGGAACACCTTTTCTTCATGGACCACCTTTTCTTTGTGGCCTTTCTTTGATTCATAGATGGATAGAACCTTGAAATCTCATTTTCCTCTTTGAGGTATATTTCACTACAAACAAACCTTCACAAACTGATTTTCCGTTGCAGGTTAACTCCTTCACAAACTCAACTACCTCTATAAACTCAACTCCTTCACGAACCACCTCATTCTCTGGATACTTTGCAGAATACCTCCTTCATGAACTACTTTCAAAATTGGATAAAATATTCTAGAGATAATATTATCTAATGAAATTCACTCTATGTAATGATGTGATTAGGGGTCATTTATATAGGTAAAGAAATCTGGTAAAACCCAATAATCAAAATTACCAAAAAATCCTTTATAGGTGATCCTTCATCGTATACTAAAATTTCTATCTGGTCTACATAGCGCATTTATTTTTTCATGGTTCCCCTTAAATCATCATCTTCCTTCTGTAAACAATGATCCATTTGCATTATAATTTAACTCATCTTTTTCTACTAAAAAACGATGAGCCTCCCATGAAATGATCTTGATATGAAGTTCATATAGCACATAACCCTTTGCGGTGTCCTTAATTCACCACATTCATCTGCAAAAAATGAAATCCATTGCATACTTCTTTTACAATTTTCATAGAATAGCTGCTATGAGGAATTCCTTTTTTTTATTTTTGTATCTCCAAACTCCTTTAGATGCTTTGTGGTCTGTGAACTCCTTTAGATGCTTTACAGTTTTCCAAAAATGTTATGTAGAAATATTTATTTTTCATAAGACAAATCCCGATTTTGAGGCCCAAAAATTTGGAAAAAACTGGGAAACTGCGCCACCTTCAAAATATCTACTTTGATAGAAACCATGTTGGAATGTTGCCAACTGTTTTTTTCAACAAACAAAAACAACACAAAAAAACTAAAATGACACATTATGGGTTTTTTGTCCAAAAATTTCACATCAATCCAGAACATGATGTGGTAAATATGACTAAAAGTGTAAGTTTTCAATAAAAAAGTTCTTTTTTAGTTTAAAACACACATCAAATAGTAAAACTTAGAAAAAGTGCTCAGATTTTTTTCAAACTTTAGGACAACAGTCCATAATTCATTTGTGACATATAAGAATTGACCGAACATAAATTTGACATATGATGTGACTGATATGACTCAAAGTATGTGTTTTCAATATAAAGGTGTCATTTTAGTTTAAAACACTTGTCACTAGCCAAAAAAAGTATATTAGCTTAGATTGTTTTCAAAATTTAGGAAAACAGTCCATATTTCTTTTTTGATGTATAGAAATTTACCACACATAAATATGACACATGATGTGGTCGGTATGACTCAAAGTGTGTGTTTCCAATATATAAGTGTCATTTTAGTTTAAAATGTGTATCATATAGAAAAAAATGAGCATAACAAGCTCATATTATTTTCTCATAATTTTATCTACTATTAATTAATTAATTTCCTTATCATTTTTATCTAATATTTATTTAGTTAATCTTCAGAAAGATAATACTTAAAGACGAATAAGAAATGACGTGATAGTTGAAATATTGTTCTCAAAAATAAAGTTCTCTTGAATTATCTCACATTCGTAGTAAGTTTTTTTATCACCATATATGTGAGCCACTTCAAGAGAACCTACTTTTGAGAACAATAAGAAATGATGTGATGTGTAAGAATCAACTATAACTCATTCCGATACACAGTGTTCCTAGTATTACTAAAAGTATATATTTTCAGTTTAAAATTGACACTTCATATTTATATTTTTTAAAAAGGTTAATGGTTAGACCCCTTTTATTGAACAAAGAAAGTAAGATCCTCTTTTAGAAATGGGAAAGAGGAAAACCATTACAAGAAGGGAAAAAATCCTTAAAAAATGTGGTCCAAAACAACAACAAGACCAAAAGAAACAAACATCCAAGTAGTCATCAGAAAGCCTCATCACCCCTTTACAATCATCAAAATAGTGAGATCCATCAAGATATAACATCACCCGCTCTACCAAGAAATTTCACTATGCTGGCAGCACAATGTTTCAGAGCACCTCTCCAACCAAAAAAGTGTGGAGGAGAGCCGGATGAAAGGTGCCAACACACCTTTCTCTCTTATGAGCTGCCCACCCGACATAGAATGAAGAGAACTTCAGCAATGTAAACCTGATGCAACACAATAAAAATCTTGAAAAACACTGAGCGGATGACATGGAAAGGCACCCATACACCCATCAAAGATATGACACATGACAAAATTAAGGGTGTCATCACACCCCTACCTCTTTCGAGGCCACCCACCCCACGACAGCTAAAAATGCTGCGACACTCCAAGTGAGATAAGGAGATCCAAAAACCACAAAGAATTTTCTTCCAATGAGCAAGTAGAAACATAAATAATATGCAGTAAACAAAACCGATCACATCCAAAGTCACAACTCAGTGCATCAAGAAAAAAACTTCCCTCGACCTCCACTCGAGACCTCAAAAACTAAATTCCACCATTCATAGATCATAAGTGGTAAAAATCAAGGGGAAAAGATCCAAAAAAAAAATCAAAGTAGTGCAACCGAGCTCATTTCAAAATGGTCCTCCAAATCCAAGATCGAAACTCCATTTCTTGATCTCTGAAAACCATCGTTCGGATGAGGCATCAGACAGAAGCCACACAACGAATTATCATTGGAACATGAAGGGTCCATGAGGATGGACCATGAAATGAGCACCATCAATTCCATGGAGGCTCATATCAGATCGAGCTAGAGGGGAAAGAAATGAGAAATGCAAGAAACCCATGATACCAACCAAGATAGATTCATGCAAAGCCAATACCTCTGTCGCCATCAGCGAGACCAACACAATGCATCTCAAACGACCCATAGATGTTGTTCAAGAGGAAACCAAGCTCTTCACAAAATACCTACCACCAAAGAACCACACACATGTCAGCACCTTGAGATCCATCGATCGGGAGATACCTGGACGCCACCATTCGAAATTTGGGTCACCGTCGAAGAACACGAACGCCAATCAATGCCGGGGCAACCAAGATCAGAAGACATATCTAGGAAGAGGAAGACGAGTAGGGTGATATTTCTTTTGCAGGAGAGTGAATATTAATAGGAGGCAAGGTGCAAGAAGCTCACAAATAGAGAAATTTTGTAGGATGAAGTCGAGGCCAGAAAGGAGCCGACACCCAGATTGGGGTAACTGTAAGCGTGGAAACCTAAAGCCACAACTCTCCTGGAGAGTGCAACACCATTTAATTCTCATATTTAATTTTTTTATAGTATTACTAACATAAGAATTGTTTTTTTATACAGGTTCATTGTTTCAGTTGGGCTGGGGTAGTTTATTCAACAACTAATAACATGACCAGGGGTTGAGGGCCAAAGACAAAGGAACATTGATGTTTTTGACTATTTGAGATAAATTTTACTTACTCATTTAATTTTAAAAACCAATGTTTAAAATGTCTATAATATAGTGTTTTTTCTTGTATCTTTTTATAAATTTTATTTCAATTAAATTCTATATTTTCTCCCTCTCTTTGTTCCCTATTTTTTCTACTGTAGTGTGATTTAATTTTAACAGCACACTACAATAGTATGTCCCTTCATAAACACTAAAAAAGCATTGATGAAAGTATCCTTTATTAGTTTTATGGAAAATCACTGATAATGGTATTCTTTATCAAAATTTGGAAAAGTGATGATAAAGGGATCCTTTATCAGTGATAGGAAAAGCACTGATAAAGGACTAGGTCTTTTAAGGGTGATCTGATTGTTAGTGATTTTTTTCTCTAATAAAGACCTATTATAGTGATATTAAAGGCCTTATGTGCAGTAGTGTAAGGTTAATGAACAATAAAGAAAGAATGGATGATTACATAAAATTTGTGTTCTATTTTATGAGATATCATGATAAAAAGAGATTATATCACACAATGTATGTTCGTAGGAGGTTGTTATTGCTATGACTAAACCTTATCTCTTTAGGGTACTTGATGAATTGTTAGACTCCGCTCTTGGTCAATGAGTATCATTAATTGATATTGATATAAGATCCTAGAGGATCATATACAAAGTGTATTCAAAAGCTTTATCAGTTCTAGTGAATTGAAGTTTAGGAAATGGTGTTCCCTACAACGGTGGTCGAGTAATGTTCATGTTTATACAATCATAAAGGGAATAAATAAATTCAAAATTATTTGAGTTTATAATAATATCCATTGAATTTACATAATTGTTATATTCTTAAGTTTTTGAGTGAATAAAATGAAAAGTACTTTTAAAACAAATATTAAATATTTATTATTCAAGGATTCATTTAATATTTGTGGGAGAGTCGAGCCAAGTTAATAACTTTTATTTTATCATGTAACATAGTTTGTGTGTTACAATAATGTGATAAAATATCTACTACATTTGTGTCAAGTTTTAAGTATTATTTGGGTTGTTTTTAGGTGAATTTAAATGGTTAAATTCCATAAGGACCTTCATGAAATTTATATATGTTATTGCCTAAGTATAAAATCATTTTTAACAACCAAAATGTGCATGAGAAGGGTTTTCATGAATTCTATCTTCTACCACCATCTCTTAAGTCCTAGAGAGAGAAAGAAAAGGGAAGATCAAATATTGATCGATCCAAGTTAAAGGATAATTTGATCTCCTACAATCGTGATGATGTTGAAGAGCCTATGATTCTACATTCTAGCTCTATGATTTTGTAGGCCAATGATTGATCAAGATTCCGAAATGAATGTGGATGATATTGAGGGTTTTGAGTTCAATTACTTTGAGTGATGATTTCCAATGACGAGAGAAACATGTTTCTGATCTAAATCGGAAAAGGTATGATTTTGATTTAATTTTTCCATTTTTATTATTTGTTCTTAATTAAATTTCTCAAATTCAAGTTGAGGTATAATGGATTTTATGTTTTAACACAAATTCAAACTTGAAAATTTTAATATAAATTTTTTTAAACATTCGTAAAGTCCCAAAGTTACTTCAATTGAAATTAGAGGGATAAATACATTTAATAAAGTATAATTAATAATTAAATTTTCATTTATTCAAGAAGCAGGTGTCTCTATGGGCCTGTTGTTGCAAATGATACATTGATCAGAGATTGGATGATCTAGTTTTGGTTATTTTAAGATCAAAAATATAATTTTTTGTGGTTAAAAACCACTATTGAATATATATTTACATATATTTCATTGGTATTATATTTTATCACTGATGACTAGCGAATTCAGATCAGAAGTGATGACCGAAACTATACATATATGAGTTGTATTCAGTTGAGTAGCAGTTCCGAGGAAGTCCATCTTAATGAAAACCTATTTAAAAAAACATTGAAATACACCTACACCACCATAAAAACATATATAAGATATATATATATATATGTTGTCTTGGTTTAAAAAAATCCTTATTTTAAAATTAGAATTCGTATTTATGTGTTTCTAACATTTCCTGTGTTTTGTGGGAGTACAATATTTTTTCTAGGAAATTTGGAATATTTCATAACGCCTTGGAATGATCATAATTCCAAAAAATCCAAACTACCAATTTTGAGTCTAAATCTCACAAATACTCGATCGACCACATGGAGACTCGATTGACTGCTTAAATACATCTATATAGGTCAAATTTTGCAAAGTACCAAAGCAACCGATGACCTATTCATTGATCTTATATCTATTAGATCGACCATGAAAAATTATTCTCAAAGGAATAAAGAGAGAACATGTTTTATCTCAAGTGATATCAAGACCAATCAAGCAACCATAAAGGGATGTATCAACCACATGAAAAGTTGATCGACTGCAAAACAAGTGGATTGACTGCACACCTATTGGATCGAATTTGGTGGATTTCTCTCTAACTCTTTGATCGGCCACACAAACAACTAAGAGACTACATGGTTTTTCTATTTTTCAAAAAATATTTCCATGCCTTGGAGAGACCGCATGATGAAATCAAAGCTACCATGATAGTTTTAGATTTTAAAAAACTATTACAGATGTTGTGATAATCCAAGAGACCGCACATTGAGTTGAAGTGACCTTGTGGAAAACTAGATATGTGACCAAGTTTTGAAGAGACCATATGAAATTTAAGTGACCGTGAAATTTTTTACAAAGTATTGGTTCAACTGTGAGTTCAAAAGAAATCAACCGTATGACCTTTTTAAGGAATCCAATTAAGTTTTTCGCTAAGTGTTGGACATGCCATAGATAATTTGACATGTCAAACTTAAAGAGACCATGTCTAAAAGTGGGTATTATATTTAAATATAATATTTTCCAACCACTTTCCATAAAAAATTAAATGAAAAGTTAGAATTATTTAGTGCTCCAAAATTTCTTACCAAATACAAGGATTCATAATGATTCATTTTCAATTACTATTTTTGAAAAAACATGTCTTTTTATATATTATTAAAGTTAGAGAAAAAGTACAATGAACACATTGATGCGACAATGTGACTTTTTACAAATGTGAAAAATGAGAATTGCATAATACTTTGTTTTGTATCTGAATTTCATTAAAAGATGTTATAATATTCTCACATCTTCACACATTTCCACCAAACCTAAAGATTAACATCGAGAAAAGAAAAAACATCATTAGAACACCAGAACAACAATATTCTTCTACATCAAATTTTTTATTCTGTTCATTTTATCTATTTTAGATTACCTTTGAATTGTGGTTATATTACACTATATATTTATTATCACTTTAACCTAAACTATATTGAAGATTACTATATACTCTTTAATTTTCTTTTTTCATATATGCAATCTCACAAAAACTGTGGAAGAGACTATGTATATCTTAGATGGATCTATGAGCTGGTTTTTGTAAAACCTGATCCAGATTGTGGATCTGTTTATTTATTAGTAAACATGCTTGGAAACGAGAGACTACTAAGTAGAGAGGATTATATCTCAGATTGAGAAAAAACCTTTTTTTATTCCTATACATTTTTAAAGATTTCCCTACTCTATTTTAAAATCATTTTTCAAATATGATTTGGAAAACTAAACTCTGATAATTAGTTTTTACATGTGATATACCTACTGTTTGATTTGAGTAAATTAATCTCAAAAGATTAAAATAATCGAAAGATTATCCAAACCGAGTTTTGATCAAACTTTTGAGAAATTATTTAAAATCATTAAAATATATATATCTACAGTATTAATTAACTGGGGTATATTTCGAACTAAGGGATTTAATATTAATTTTTTTAAACAAAAAATTTTAATTGAAAACTCAATTCACACCCTATCTAGTTGTCCACTCCAACCAACATTTTTCATCATAGGAACTATTTTTTTCCTTTCCATTATTACCCGTGACTTTAATAATGTTTTTTTATCAAGGTTGTATTTTTTGTTCAGTTTTTAATTTTTAATTATGGATATGAATTATTAATGTTATGATACCAAAAAACCTCCATACTTTAATGGTCAAAATTATGGTCAATGGAAAATAATTATGAAAATACATCTTGAAAGTATGAGTTTTGATATTTGAGGATCAATTGAAGATCAATATAAAAATTGAAACTGTTAGAAAATAATGGGTTTATCCAACTAAATCAGCTTTTGATTCAAACTATAATTCCATGAATTATTTGTTTTTCACTTTAAAAGTGGATGAATTTAATTGGACATATACTTGTGATACTGCATATCAAATTAGGGATACCCTTTCTATGTCCCATGTAGAAACTTCTAATGTTATGGAAATAAGATTGAATATATATACTATCAAGTATTATACTTTAAAAATAAAGCATAATGAATCTATCTCTAAAATTTATCTTAGGTCCAATGAGATCATAAACATTATGATTACACTTGGGAAGAAGATTATCTATAGATATCAAGTTCTAAGGATCTTAACCTATATTCTATATCATTCAAGAGGTACCAAAATCTCTATTATATAATCATGTGACATTAGAAATATACCATTGAAGGATTTAATTGGAAGGATGATGATGTACGAAGAAGTATTGAAAGTAAAGAATTAAGAGGATGAACCAAAAGTGAAATATGTTTCCTTTATAGTGTCACAATTAGAAGCTAAGGAAGTTTTCAAACCTGATAGTACAAGTAAAAGTGAAGATTATGATAACAATGATGAGGAAATGGATCACCTAGAAAAAAGGTTTAATATGTTTTATAAAAATAATAAATTATTTTTCATGTAAAAATTTAAAGTAAAATATGAAAAACATGGAAATTAGAGGAAATATTGAAAAAAAGGATGATTCCTTTAATGAGATTGCATATTATGAATGTAAGAAGAAATTAAATATAAAAGGTAACTATCTAAAGCTCAAGTACAATAATAGGTATGAGGATAAATAGAAAAATCCAAAGAAAGAAATAAAGGCCACTTAGAGTGTATATGAATATAGCTCCATGACTCAAATTCAAGCTGAGAAGATATGAATGATTAAGAAAACTTATGTTTTATGGATACAACTTCTGAGGTACCATTTACTTCTACTCATATTTTTGATTATTCTAAAATATATAATGAAGAATTAGAATAATAATTCACTATTATAGAAGATACCATGAATGAGCTAAAATATAAATTAAAAAATATTAAAAATATTCATGTTTTTTATGTTCTAAACAAGTCTAATCTTAGTATAGAAAAAGAGAATATATATAATTTTTTAAAATAAAATATTGATTTGAAATTGATAAATGATCAGATTAAAAGGATTTATAATAGATTTATAATAGATTTCTAATAATATATAACTTTAAATATTATGATTAGTGAACAAAACAAATTCAAAATCCAAATCTGGAACTGGGTATGGATCTATATAATAAGGGAAACTATAAAAAAATTATTTCATTCCTAGTTCCAAAAACAAGAATATTTTAAAGAAACTACTAGTTTTGTAAATAATTATAAAAATTTTGTATCTAAAAAGGTTTTCCTATATAAATTTGTTATATTTACATAAACTAGGGGAAATATTCTGCATTAGAAAGAGAAGCATTCAACATAAAAATCTAGAGAATAAATTTGTGAGGGTTGAACTCGAGACATCATCGAGAGACACAAGGGAAGCTACCATTGAGCTGCACTCTAAGGAAATCTAAATTTATTATTTTTATTATAAGCATACCTATGAAAAACATGTGGATTATAAATATTTTATTTGATAACTTCTATTGACTCTAGAAAATTTGGGTATCAAAATCATTTCTTGTTTTATTATAAATAGAAAAAATTCTTTAAGAGCTCTAAAAAGAATCTATAGTATCTGGATAGTGGATGTTCTAGATATATGAATAGATACTATTCAAGATTTAAAAATATTATAAATGTGTATGGTGGAAATGTCACTTTCAATGATAATGAAAAATGAAATATTATTGGACTTGTGAAATTTAGTAACTCTGAATCTATCCTCATTTCTAATGTTTTATTAGTTGATGGTTTAAAAAATAAAATGTTTAGTATTTATCAGTTTTGTGGTAATGGTTTCAATGTTAAGTTTGAAAACAAAACTTGTAAGATTTATTATTCCAACCGTGATTTAATATTTACTTATTTAATAAATGATAATGATTATACTGTTAATTTATATTACTTATGTTCTCAAAATGTTTCTTGGTTAAGTGATTTTCATAGAAAATATTGCTTGTGACATAATGACCACTATGATATATACTCACTTAAAAATCTAAATAAGAATGGTTTAGTTAAGTATCTACCTAAGTTATAATTTCCCAAAGAAAAAGTGTGAAACCCTTATCAAAATAGAAAACAATATAAAATATATTTCAAACCAAAGAGAGATGTCTCTACCTATCAACCAATAGAATTGATTTATATATATATATTTGGACCATAGAGAGTTTTTAGTTTAGTTGGAAAACACTATGGTTATGTTATTGTTGATGATTATTCAATATATACATGAGTGTTTTTCCCTACCCATAAAAGTGAATCTCTTTCTTGTTTTAAAAAATATACAAAGTTAGTAGAAAACCTAAGTGGACTCATTATTAAAACCTTAAGAAGCGACCATGACTGAGAGTTTGAGATTTGATAATTTTAATCCCTCTTCTTACAACATGGCTATACTAAAAATTTCTTTTCACATTGAACACCTCAACAAAATGGGGTTATTGAAAGGAGAAGTATGACTCTTCAAGAAATTTCATAGACCATTCTTAGTGAATACGACTTACCTATCTACTTTTGGTCTGAATCTGTTAACACAACTTATTATATACTTAATAGAGTTCTTATCTGAACTATATTAAGAAAATAAACTATATTAATTATGGAATTTTAGAAGACCCAGATTAAATACTTTATAGTTTTTGGATGCAAAGTCTATATTAAAAGTAAATGGAGAAGTTTAAAAAATTTACACCAAAAAGCTATGGAAGAATTTTTCATGGTTATTAAACAACTATTAAAGCTTATAGAGCCTTTAAAAAGAAATCTAAAGTTTTAGAAGAAAATTTTCATGTCACATTTGATGAGATAGATCCACATAAACTCAAACCCACATTAGAAAATCTTGAGGATGATATATCAAATTTTAATATCAATAATACCACTAAATATTTTGAACTTTCAACTAATTTATCTAAAACATATCCTAACAAAGACCCTAAAATCCATCTTTACGTAGAATAAGACTTGGAAGAACCAAGAGATTCAGTCCCTAGAACCATTAGAACACTCAACAATCATCCCCTGGATGCTTTTGTAGGAGACCTAGATAAAGGTAATCAATATCGAGACTCACTAAGAAACTATATTGAACATCATGCCTTCTTGTCATAGCTAGAACCTAATAACATCAATGAATCAATCTATGATGTGCATTGGGTAATGGATATTCAAGAAGAACTGAATCAGTTTTAAATAAATAAATTATGAGAATTAGTGAACAACCTAAATACTACCTAACTATGAGCAATAAGTGGGTATATAGAAAAAATATTGATGAATCTGACATAATTATTAAAAGAAAACCTAGATTTATTATACAAATTAATAATCAAGAATAAGTAATTGACTATGAAGAATCATTTTTCTCTAGTATCTAGATTTAAAGTCATCAAAATACTTATTTCTTATAAATAATATCTAAATTTCAAATTAGACCAAATGGATGATAACAGTTTATTTCTAAATGGTTATATTATTGAGGATTTTTTTGTTCAAAAACCCTAACTTTTTAAATCCTAATTTTCCAAATCATGTTTTTAAATTAAAAAAATATTTTTATGGTTTAAAACAATCTCTTAGATTATGGTATGATAGGCTCAAAACTTTTCTTATTTATAATAACTTTTCAAAATGTGTTTCTGATCCTAATTTATTTATAAAAATAATTTCAAAGGATGTTTTAATAGTTCAAATGTATGTTGATATTATTTTTGGATCAACTAAACAATATTTGTGTACTAAAATTTTAAAACTAATGAAAAATAAATTTGAAATGAGTTTAATAGGTGAAATATAATTCTTCCTTGGTTTTAAAATATTTTAAAATAAAGAAGAAATTATTTCAAATCAGATTTAATACACTAAAGATCTTTTAAAACATTTTTCTTGGACAACTCAAAAGAAAGTGATACTCTAATGAGTACCACTGGTAACTTAGATCATGATGAAACTGGAATACCAATTGATAAAACCATTTATAGAGGCATGATAGAGTTTCCTTTACTTGAAATCTAGTCGAATTAATATTACATTCAGTGTGTTAAGGTGTTCATGTTTTTAAGAAAACATCCTATATTCGCATTTATCTTCTTTTAAAAGAATTTTTAAATACCTTAAAAATACATCTAATTTAGGACTTTTCTATTCTAGAAGAAATGATTCTGATTTAGTCACTTATTTTGTTGCTAAT
Source organism: Viscum album (assembly GCA_963277665.1). Taxonomy (NCBI): domain Eukaryota; kingdom Viridiplantae; phylum Streptophyta; class Magnoliopsida; order Santalales; family Viscaceae; genus Viscum; species Viscum album. The sequence continues at coordinate 704,961,704 of OY728166.1, forward strand.
TTTGGTGGTTGTAAGTTAAATCAAAATAGAACCTCTATAACATGTCATCTTTTTGGAAATTCTGGTATTATGGTGTAGTAAGAAACAAAAAATTGTTTCATTATCCACTATTGAAGCAGAATAAATAGCAATAGATTACTGTGCATAAATTATGTGGATTAAACACATGTTACTAGAATATGGATATAAATTCAAACATGTCCCTATAAATTTTGACAATATAAGTGATATTAAAATTTCTAAATATCCCATGGGTCACTCTATAAAAAACACACTGATATAAAACATTTATTTTTGAGAGATACTTTTCATAAAGGGGATATCACTCTTGAATTCATTGACACAGAACATCATTTTTCTGATATATTAACTAAGACTATGAATTATGTGAGATTAAATTATATTATACATGATTTAGTAATGATTAACTATGTTTAATTAATTTGGTGTTTAAATTATTTGATATATACTTTTGTGTACATACAATTTCTATGTAATGATAAGTTTTTAATTTTATTTAAAGATACCATAATAATTTTTAGTATATTTTTTTATTCCTACATGTTATTGTAAAAATATATCCCTAAATGATTTTAATATCTTTAACTAGAATCCAAATCTTCATATCTCTTTTCAAACTCTAATCAAACCCTTTTTTGAACCTTCCTTACCAAAACTATAGCCTTTCTTTCTTTGAATCTCTATTACAAATTGTGAAGTGGAAGAGATCATTTGAGAAAGATGTTCCTGAAGTGTTTGATGCTTCCAAGAGATATAAATAAATCATTATTGGATCTTATAAGCTTTAAAAGTTTAATCTTATACCTAAATAAGTCACCCCTAAAAAGGAATTCGTTGTTGAACGGTTTAGGACCAGCCATTCTCTAGTTTAGAGAGAAATACTTCATTAAGGATGGGATGATTGGTTTTTGGATGATAATCATCCTTTTAATCCCCATTTAGTAAAATATTTTTACATGAACATGGTTTTTGAAGCTAAAGATGAAGTAGATGTCATAAGAACCATTGTGGATGGTCAAGAATACATGTTCTCTTCAACTTTTTGGTCTAAAAGTTTGAAAGTACCAAATCAAGGAGAGTGTGGGGACTACTAAAGTTACTATCCTATGTACTATCTACATTTTGAGCTTGTAAATTCTCTATAAGAGTTAACTAGTGATAAAACCCCTCAAAATTCTAATTCTATTGAGCTTACTGGTGATTGTAGATTGTTATTAAAGTTTATATAACACACTATCTACCCTAGAAAGGGATATTTTCATACCATTATGCATCATGAACTCTTCCTACTCTACCTTATGGTTTATGGAATTCAAATATATCGGCCTAGTTTTTTGAGGAGGAATATGAAAGATCTTAGAAAGTAATTATTAAGGTTTAATACCTTTCCTTATCCTAATTTCATTTTATATATGCTTGAAAAAAATATTGATTTATAAGGGAGTAGAGAAGTTAAACTTTTAAGGTGGTGTTTAGATGTTCCAAACCACATGAAAAATAATAAATATTAGCTGGAATCCATAGAACACAATGTGGGTAATCGATGAGAATAAAATCTATGAATGGTTCAATCATGTGAGAAATCCAACCATACCTAGAGATTCCATTGATCCAAGTTTGGATCCTATCTAGATAGTAGAAGCTAACTACTCTTTTGATGAAAATGGTTCCCAAGCTATAGTGGATGAAGTTGAATAATCTAAGAGAGATTACTAGAAGAGTATGAGCTCCTCTCCTATACTAGAAATTTCAAAAGCTTAAAAAGTTCAAGTATAAGTTGAACCTGTAAGAGGAGTAATAACTTTTGAGGGGGAGAGAAATCCTATATATTTTCTCTTTGGACAGATTTTCACTAACTTGGAGAGTAACAACATAGATGATCTTGTTGAATAAAACCCTTATCTTTGATTCCAAACCTCCCAAATAATATTATTATCTAGATAATATATTCTTTGATCTGGATCTTTATTCTCCTGGAAATGGTGATGACAAATACAATGGTGATGATAATCAACCTAAGCTAGATGATCCTGCAATGCATGTTATCTCCAGAGTTTCAAATCATGTTCTACAAATCCATTATTCACTAGTTCTAGAGGAACAATTCATTCTTGATCCCTCTAAGAATCTATTGTAACTTTTGGATACACCTTACTCTCATGGACATAGATCAAATAATCTGTTTGAAGGTGATCCTATTTATGATTCTTCAACCAGAACTGAGGTGGTGGTTATAGAAGTATCAAACTGTTCAATTCAAGAAGTTTAAATACATCCAAGTATCTTTTTAGATAATGAAAGATATATGTTAAGACCTCTAGAGTATGAGTTCATGGACTCTAGTACAACCTCATATCCTCAGGCTGCACTTTCTCCACCATAATTAGTTCAACCTCAACCAGCTGCACCTGCTCTTATTTCTGCCTCTATGATCACTTCAAAAGACTATCCATTTTAATAATGATCTTATGGAAGTATTGAAATATTTCTTTCAGTATCAATAGTGCTAATGAATATTATTGGAAAGAGGATGTTTCATATATAATTGAAAATGTAGTAACTCATACACAAACTAAGTTGTTTGTCAAGATAGATCATATGTCTCATGATATTAGAAGTTTCATAACTCAAATAGAGGATTTACAAGAAAAAATTGGAGCCCTTCAAGCCGATCTAGTAAAAATGCTTGTTACACTAGACAAAATGTATCTTTCTATAATTACCAATACTTATAGACCTTTAGTTTCTTATACCGTATCTGTCTCTATAGATGATTATTTTATTAGAAGGATTTTAAATGTAAAAATTCATAGTTTTCAAGAAAATTTTAAAGATATCAACAATCAAGTTTAGATGGATATGGCTGCACATGGAGAGAAGATCTTTGATATGGTTAAAGATGAATTTGTCAGGTCTGACAAGGTAGAACCGATAATCAAGGGAGAAATAAAGTATTGTCATCACCAGATCTACTTTGTTTTAATATTTGTAAAGGGAACTGATGATAACTCCTCTAATAGATGATTTTAAATGGATTGTAGAAAAACTGTTAATTATGACACCCATTTTAGATTAGTTCATTTCTGAGAAGGATGAATTTATATAGATTATTGATCATGGGTCTCTAACTATGATAAATATCACAAGGATTATCGATACTTATATATATTTTGAAAATTATCTAGTTCTGGCACCTTTGTTTCTTCATGTACCTATCATTTCACCTTCTTTTGCCCGAGTTACAACTGAAGTGTCCACTTCATTTTCTCCAGCTGCCTCTGCACTTATTTCTTATGCTCGTCCCACTATACCTCATAACCCTTTGGTCTCAACCTACATCAGGCTCTTAGAAATATCATTCATGTTACCAAATTCCTCATGATTCAATGAGTGGTTGTTACACATCACCCCACACCTCATCATGCTCCAATCATTGGAAAAGGAAAAGACCCGATTGATCCCTCTACCCTTCCAAACTCAAATCTAGATTCTGATTAGGTATTATGATAAATTCTTATAATAAAATATTTTGAACAATAAATAAAATCATTTTTATTCCTATTAATGTATTTTCACTTGATTTTTATATCTTTTTTTTACTTTACCACCCTTTCTGTATTATTTTTTATAATCTCAAAAGGGGGATAAAATATGAAATTTTAATTTAAAGTATGAAATGTTAGAAAAATGATTTTATATTATTAATGCCATGATTCCATGATTAGTTCATTTTACATGTTTATTAATACCATGATATTTGATCATCAAAAGGGAGAGATTATTAGCTTAGTATAACTATTCATTATTTTAATAATCAGAAATCATGTTTATATGTTTCTAAAATTTTATGTGTTTTAGGGAAGTAAAACATTTATTCTTGGAAATTTATATATCCTACAAAGTATTGGAATGATATAAAGCCGAAAAATCCAAACTACTGACCATGAGACTAAATCTCACAAAGTGCTCGAACAACTACATAAAGAGTTGATAGACCACTTAAATGCATCTGCATAGGTCAAAATTTTCAAATTACAAAAGTGACCACTTAAACAATTCATTGATGGTAAATCTATCAGATTGAATATGATAGAATATTCATGAAGGACTTAATGAAACACAAATTTTATCTCAAGTGACTGTAAGAATAGTCAAGTGACCATACAGGGTTGGATCAAATGAATGAAAAGTGGATCGACTGTGGAAAATTTCTCACTAAATCTTAGATTAAACACATGAAAAACCAAATAACCACATGGTTTTTGAATCTATAAAAAAATTTCACCAATTCTTGGAGAAACCACACAATGAAATAAAATATACAATGATAGTTTGAGATTTTGACAAAATATTGAATCTATCATGAGACTCTAAGTGTATGCATGTTGACTGTTTTGTTGTGAAACATAAAATTGATTAAGTTTTTAATGCTGTTTAATAGCATATGGTGAACCCTAGTTCATCTCTCATGGAGTGTTAGAGTTTTGAAGTGAATATCTTTAATAAAATAGAATAAAATATTGAAAATAGTTTTAAAAATAAAATGAATTAATTAAATATTTTAATAGATGACAAACATAGGTGGTATTTTTTAGAATTATGAGAGAAGGAGGCCATTTAAAGTTCACTACACATCTTTGTCAGTTCATTATTCTAAAAATTACACATGGTTTAATGGAATCCTTTGGTTGAGGGTAATCAAGATCTCGATTCCCCTCACACCTTTTAAAATGATGCACAAAGAACCAACCCTTGATACAACAATCATGTTTTCAAGTTTTGGACCTTAATAATGAAATGAGGGATACCAAATCATACTGAAACATCATGAATATTAATGTGAAAAATTATTCTTGTGTTGCCAAATTGGAACAACCTGATATTCCCACTTGAAATCTCAACCTAATCGGTGTTGAAATGAAAAGTGTTTCACTTAATTATACAAAAAAAAATCATTAAAAGGAGAAAAATGTTAAGATATAACATAAATAAAATGTTCCACAAAAAAAGTTCACCAACATATCAGAATAAAATGTGTTGGAACTCCCTCTCTAAGTGTTTGTAGCTCCCTCGAAATGAATGTCCACCGTTTAGATCACCATTGAGAGGAGGAGGAGGCTCAGGTGGAACTTTGCCTTCATCCTTGATATCCCTATGAGGATAGGTGACTCTAGAACTTGTAGGATGAAGAGAAGAATTATTTGAGTCTAAAAAATGGTATATCTTTTCCCATTTCTCAATCTTACAAATAGGGTTACCAAGGTGACTATTTATAAGAAACTGAGAGGTGATTTTGGGAACTTGGATTTCAAGATACCATTTGGCCCATGGTTTTGGGCTAGTAAACTACCTTATCTTGATTTGAAAAAAAATACAAGAATTTTTGGCTGATATCTTGACTATATTCTTGTTAATTTTTGTGGCCATTTAATTTATAAAATGAGAGGTATTTCCAAAATATAGAACCAAACTTTTAACTTTAATAATATTCAGTTTCTCAGACAGATTAGTTTGATTGGGCCCTTTTTTTGACGAATTAGGCTTGGGTGTCTTCATAAGAGTTGTATCCCACTAAAATATGGATAAAACCACACAATTTCAGCCTAATTAGATTAAAATATTAGCTATAGTTTTCATTTGAGTCTACATGTGTGCTTGGGATCTTAAACAGATTGACCTATTTTTCTTTAACTTCATCTTGGGCCCTCCAAATCACCTCTTTCTATAATGTATCATAAAAAAAGTAAAATAACCATTTTTTTAATAGTAATAAACATTAAATAACTAAATAAAACATTAAGTTCTATTTTTTATTATATTTTTAATTTAAAATACTTAATTTGTTTAACATAGTGGTATAAGGGTGTAAATAAATTGTGAATTTATATGAAATCACAGCCCCACACATAAACATTGGAACTCACAGGAAAATTCACATTTCCAAAAATTATGTATGGAGATATTCCAAACTTCATGAATATTTATCATTAAATGAAAATTTAATTCTTGTTTGCAATGTGATAAAAGAAAAAACCACATCAAGGAGTTATTCTCAGTGATCATGAAAAAATATATCTTATATATAAGAACAAAATTCAAGGAGATGCATGATACCAGTCAAAGCAAGGAATTAAAAAGTCAAACATGTCACTAAATATCCATGCATGTGTGTGATAGCTATTTCATGCTATTATTTCCACTTTATATCTAGTAAATATAGGTTATTTTAATTTTTTTTACTTTCCTGATTCTTTTCACTAAACTTTCCCTACATCCTTTAAAACAAAATTTCAAAACCCATTCACTTAAGCATTTCCAGAAGTCAAACCATAAACTCTCAACCTATATATCCCTATATTTTTTAAATTTCTTCAATTCCCTCATTATTTTTATTGTTTTTATTGTATTTTGAGGGCATATAATAGTCTTATGATAGGTACACATTCATTGGTCAATCCAGTATAGTATTGAAACAAATCAAACTCAGAACAAATTTATGGAAAAATTATTTTTAAAAGTTTATAAACATTAAAATAACTTAAATTTACCTTATATTAATTAATAAATATTCACACTTAATATTTTATTAAGCTATGGTATGGATATATTAAGTGAAATTATTAACCTATAAACTACTCACAAAGAGGGTATCAATCATCTCAAAGGATTCATAGAGACAAAAAAATTTATATCATTAATAAATTTCCAATTTACTAAAAAAATCACACCTCAATGTTAAATTAATGATAAAACTCACATGACATCGGTGAATGAAGTTTTCTTTTAAATTTCAAAATAACTTGATATAGGAAAATTAATTGTGCTTTTTTAATAATTTACATGATTATATGGGCATGAAAAATGAGTATTTAGACACAAAAGTGAACAAAAAGGGGGAAAATTGGAAACACCATGAAATAATCCAAAAATAAAAAAAGAATAAAGATGATGAAAATAATAATAAAATAAAGAAATTGTGGAAAAGTAAAAATAATATATAGCAATTTAAAAAGAGAAAAAAGAAGAAAAATGATATAAAAATCCTAACTAACTTAGGAATGTATCCACCCCTAAACCTAGAGTGTGAAATGTACTCACTGTAATAAAAGAAAATGAGGTAAGGAAAGATAAAACCTGATAGGTGTAACTGGTTGGTTTCTTATTGAAGTTAGAGTTCCTACACAGGGGACTCTAGAATGGTTTCATGAATGTGCTTCAGTTTCTTCCCATTAACGGTGAATGTTTTTTTTTCATTTTGGACATATACAACACCAAATGGATAGACATTAATAATATTTTATTAGACGAATATTACCTTGGTGTAACTTCTGCATGCATTGAAAAGGAAGACCCTCTTCCCAATGTGGAATTGACAATGAAGGATGAGGTGGTCCTGGGAAGCCTTGGTTCTCTTATTTTAGATCCAAGAGTTCTCATATGAGTCTCTTTGAATTTCCTCCATCTCTTGAATCAATAAATTCTTATGTTCACCTGCATCTAAGAGGTTCATATTACATTTTTTAACAACCCAATACGCATGGTACTCTACCTTCACTGGGAGGTGAAAAACCTTTATAAATACAATCCTATATAGTTACATTCCTTTTGGGGTTTTAAGAGCTATACAGTATGCCCAATTTGCATTATCCAGGCATAAAATCCGATCCTTCCTATTGGGTTGTACCCTTTTTACCATGGTTTTCCTAACTTCTTGATTTGAAAATTTTACTTATCTGATAGTTTGAGGGTGATATGAAGTAGAGACTTTATGTACAACCCCATACTTACAGATCACATTTTTTATTTTTTGATTACAAAATTGTGAACTCTAATCAATAATGATGAATCTTGTCAAACCAAACCTGCTGAAAATCTAATATCTCACAAAATCGACAACCACTTGAGAGTCATCAGTCCTTATAGCCTTTTCTTCCACCCATTTTTAGACATAGTCAATAGCCAATAATATGTATAAAAATCCAAATTAATTTTTAAAATGACCTATGAAGTCAATACCCCATGCATCAAAGATCTCATAAAATAACATGGGTTGTTGGGGCATTTCATTCCTATTAAAGATATTCCCTATGAATTGACATTGTGTGCATAACTTACAAAACTAATGGGAATATCTATACAATTTTGGCCAATAAATTCTTGAGTCAAGAATATTTTGAGTGGTATGTTGCGATCCAAAGTATCCCTAACATTCTAAAGTGTGTCATAATCTCAAAATAGAGGCGAAATCATGGTCAGGGATACACCGACAAACAACCTGGTCACTAAAAATTATACACAAGTATGGGTCTTCCCAAATGTACCATCATGACTCCTACTTGAGTCTTTTAAATTATGAAGTGATAAAATCTGTGGGGACCCTAGATTCTACCAAAAAAATTACAATGTTTGTATACCAAGGGGTAAGGTCTAATGCATCTCTAAGGTGCTCATTGGGGAATAATTCTCTAATGAGGAGGGATGATTTGACATGGTGATCCAATAGTGGAGAAATCCTATTAATGTGGTCAAATACGACATTTTCCACTCCTCTCTTATCTCAAATATTTAGGTCAAACTTCTAGAGGAGTATAATTCACTATATGATGTGGGGATTAACTTCAAGTTTCTTAAGGATACACTAAAGGGAAATATGATTAGAAAATACAACAACTTTTGACCCAAGGAGGTATGAACAAAATTTTTCTAAGGAAAACAAAATAGAAAGAATTTATTTTTTAGTGGTCATGTAGTTTTCTTGGGTAGGGTCAAGGGTACATATGGAAATACAATGACATGATGACCCCTCTCAACCATTTATAATAAAAATTCCCCAAATACAGAGTTAGAGGCATCACACATAATTTCAAATGGGAGATACCACCTTATTGGTTGGAAAATGGGAGGTGAAGAAAGACTTATTTTCAGTAAATTAAATGTATCCTCACAATTTTTATCAAAAAAAACTCATAATCCTTTTTTAATAATCAAGATAAGGGAAGTATAATCTTACTAAAATCTTTAATGAATCGATGGTAAAAACCAGCATGACCTAATAAAGATCACACCTCACAAACACATTTTAGATGTGGAAGGAGGGAGTTATTTCAATTTTTGATTTATTAAATTGGGTTCCCTTACCCAAAATAACATTCCCAAGAACTATCCCCCACTCTACCATGTAATTAAATTTCTTTTAATTTAATATGAGATATTTTTCAATGCAACATAGGAGGACAAAACCTAGGTGTTCCAAAAAAAACCATCAAAAGAAGATCCATAAACTGTGAAATAATCTATTAAAACCTCCATGAAATTTTCACGGTACTTAGAAAATATGCTCAACATACAATGATGTAAAGTACTAGAAGAATTACAGAGACCAAATGACATCCTCTTGTATGAAAATGTTCCAAATGGATAGGTAAATTTTGTCTTTTCTTGATCCTCATGGGTTGTATGAATTTGAAAATAACCCAAATAGCCATCAAGTAAAAAATAGTGGGACTTACCTTCCATTATTTATAACATTTGGAAACTGAAAGATAGAGGAAAATGGAATGATTTAGTCAATAATAGTCAATACCAATTTTCCAACTATTTTTCACATGTCTTAGAACCAATTCATTCCTTTAATTTTACACCTCTGTTATTCTAGTTTTATTAGGCATATTTTATATCGGGCTAACCCATTTACTATCAGATCTGGGATATATGATCCTAGTAGCTAGTAATTTACTAAATTCTAATTTTATCTTTTCAAGGAGGGTGGTATTTAATCAACGTTGAGATTTCCAAACACGTTAATCCTTGTCATCTAAAAGTATATGGTGCATGAAAATAGATGGTTTAATTCTGGGAGTATCAGCTAATGTCCATCCTATTTGATTTTTACACTCTTTTAAAAGGTTCAATAGTTTTGATTCATGATTTAGAGATATTATTTTGGAAATAATAACATGAAATTAGTCAATACCCTCAAGATAGATATATTTTAAATCCTATGTAAGTGGTTTTAATTTCAATACTTGTGATTTTTGGATAAAGGGAAGGGATTTAGGGGGAGTACGGTGTATGAAATTGTCTATTTTCTCATGTTTATTCTCTATAAAAAGAGAATCAGTGAAAATTATATTTCTAGGATCATTGATGGTCATGGGTACCTCATAATTGACACACTCATCAATTAAAAAAAATATACAATTTTAAAAACCCACATAACACTCGAAAGATGAATCACAACCTAAATCATCAAAGAGTGAAGAAGAGAAAAATGAATCAGAGTATGGGCTAAGGAGAGAATATTGTTTGTGTGTGTGTGTTGTTAGAGAGAACTTCCATCGAATAGATTGGAAGAGTGGAGTTCTATTAAATAATGTCTTTTAGGAATCAAGGATATTCAAACTTACCTTTTCTCCCCCAAACTATATATCCATCATAACATTGTGAACATTTATGATTGTATTTTATATTTTAAGGAAAGGACTTATATTTATGATAGGATCATGTACTTGGGTCCGATTATCTTCAATATCAAGAACATAGAAGTCTGTAGGGAAGATGATATTCTTTACACACATGAGGATTTCCCCAATCACTCCTTTTTGGTGTGTTATGATCTAGTTAGAAAGTTTCATGATGATTACCATTGGTTGAATCTATCCAACCTGTATAGAATTATATATATAGTGAGGCATCACATCAATAAAAACATCTAAATTAAGCATTGAATTAGAAAATAAAATCTCTACTATGGTGAAAGGTATCATAAAAGTGTACAGATCCTTGCATTTGGTCAGAATCACTGGTTGTATAAAGTTTGAGACATTACTTCCAAGGTTGATTCTCTCATTCCCCTTCAATCACCATTTGTGGGTGCAGAGTTCATTGAAAAAATTTTCACAGTGATTATTTTTTTTAACTATATCCAATAAAATAATGTTAACTTATACCTTTTAAAATGTATCCATAACCTCTTTATCAATTTCATTATCAAAAATTTTATTGGATTTAGAGAGTCTTTAGGGTAAGTGAAGAGGAATAGATTATTCAATGGAATACCCATTGATAATTTTTTTACCCCTTTTGTTTTTTTCTTCACTTGAATATTTTGAGGGTAGAGAAAGAGAGTTTTCAGGAGGAGGACATACTTGATGTGTTTATTCATTGGAAGGATAAATTTCTTTACCACTATGAAGTGTGCTATAAAACACATTACCTTTTTCCTTGGAATTAGAAATAGGTTGGGATGGTAGTTATCCAAAACCATAAATTTGGATTTCACCCACCAAGTTGGCAAGTTGGCCTAATTGATTTTTTAGGTATTGTATTGATGATGGGTGGTTTATTGGAACTGGAGGTAATTTTCATCCATTTTATTCATCATGCCCCTAAGTCTAGGATCGGGTTTGATAGGGGGCCGTTGGAAAAGCCTTTGTGAAGGTTGAGGATTTTTGGGTGGTGGTTGGGGTTGAATACCTTGCCCTTAGTGGTTATAGGATTGTTGATGAGGGTTATATTACCCAATTTAGTATAATATTGGTTATCCTTCCATCCACAGTTGGATGGATAGTATGGTTCTTTCCTAACAGTTTGGTTATAGGGGCGACCTGGGAAGATTGCCTCATGACTCTCAAAAGTTTCTCTCAGTTGAGGTAATTGGCCAGAATAGTGGGTTTCGAAAGAAAAATTTCCACAATGAATTAGAGTATGAGGTTGAGATTTTCCTTGGGAAAGATCAATTTGTTGGAGTAGGCTACTTACCTCTTCAAACATTGAGTCCAACTTCTTCTAAAATTCAGAACTTTACACCTTATAGACACCTCAAATGGGTATGATGGATCTTGAACCAAATTGTTGCGTGTTTTTTTTCATGTTCTCAACGAGGATCCTTACAGTGATTTGGGTCTTTTACACTAGGGAACCACCTATAACACCATCAATCATGTTATGATTGATTGAAATTAAACTTTTATAAAAGTATTTTATTAAAAGTTTCTCTCTTATTTGATGGTGTGGAAAACTTGAACAAATCCTTTTAAAATGTTCCCAATATTCATGAACTATTTCTCTATTAGACTGTTTTATTCCACAAATTTCTTTCCTTATTATTGCAGTTTGAGAGTCTGGGAAGTATTTTTTTAGAAATTGGTGTTTCATGTTAGCCCAAATTGTAATTGGGGAGTTAATATAGTACAACCAATATTTTGTTGTGTATTTTAAAGATAATGGGAATTACCTAAGATTAACTAATTATTCATAAACATTATTAGGTTTTAAAATTGAGCATATAATATTTATTTCATTTAAGTGATTATGTGGGAATTCTCCATCTAGTCCATTAAATTTTGGTAATAATTGAACGAGTTTAGATTTAAGTTCCAAATTAGGTGTTTCACCTTGTATTTGAATGTATGCACATTGGATCTCTACATCAAGAGAGGGTTATTATTTTAATGTTAGGTTATTTTAAAGCATATTATGAAATTTTATTTCAGTCTTGATGTTGGTTTTAGAATAAGAATAAGGATCGAGAAGAGTGTTGATGTTTTGTGTGTCCTCCTTCAAGGGATTGTTCGACGCTTCTTGGTGTTGATGACACAAGATCCTCTCTAGTACATGTTCAAAAGGAAGTAGTTCATTAGATGAATATAATGTCATATAAAAATCGTAAAAAAGGAATATTTTAGAAATAAATTTAAAAAAAATTGAAAGAATAAAGGAAGCAAATAGATATTTACAAAATACACAATGTTCTTATAAAACAATACACACTAAAAACCAAAGTGATTCCCAAAAATGGTACAAAAATTTGACCATGTTTTCATGAAATATAAAATTGATTATGTTATTAATGTTGAATTATAACATAGGTCGGACCTTAGGTCATTTCTCAAGCAGCGTTGGAGGTTTGAACTATGTATATTTAATAAAAAAAATACTAAAATAGTGGGGTTGTTTTGAAAATAGTTTTAAAAATAAAATTACTTAATTGAAGAGTTTAATAGTTTATAAACAAAGGTGGTGTTTTTTTGAATTATGAGAGAAGGAGGTCATTTCAAGTTCACTACAGCTCTTGGTTAGTTCATTATTCTGAAAATTAGACATGGTTTAATGGAATCCTTTGGTTGAGGGTAATCAAGATCTCAATTACCCTCATGCATTTTAAAATGATGCACAAAGAACCAACTATTGACACAAAAATCATATTTTCAAGGTTTGTACCTCAATAATGTAATGAGGGATACCAAATCATATTGAAATATCATGCATATGAATGAAAAAAAAATATGCTTGTGTTTCCCAATAAAAACAACCCAATATTCCCACTTGAAATCTCAACCTAATCGGTGTTGAAATGGAAATTTTTTCACTTAATTATATGAAAACAATACATTAAAAGGAGAATCATGTTAATATAAAATATAAATAAAATGTTCCCCAAAATAATTACACCGAACCATCAAAATAAAAAATTCCCATAACTTCCTATCCAAGTGTGTGTAGCACCCTCAAAATGACCCTCCATTATTTAGATCACCATTGAGAGGTGGAGGGGGCTCAGGTGGAACTTTTCCTTCATCCTTGATCTCACTACGAGGATAAGGGACTCAAGAATTTCTAGGATGAATATAGGAATCATTTGGGTATCCAAAATGGAAGATATTTTCCCCTTGGATGATATTACAAATGGGGCACCCAAGGTTCCAATTTATAGGCAAAGTGAGAGGTGGTTTTGGGAACCCATATTTCAAGATTCCATTTGGAGTATGGTTTTGGTCTAGTAAACTACCTTATATTGATTAAAAAAAAGAAAATAATTATTGGTCAATATATTTAATTTATAACTATCAAATTTGGTGGATATTTAATTTATAAAATGGGAGATATTTCCAAAATAAATAACCAAAATATTGAATTCAATTATATTTAGTTTTGTGGATAAATTAGTTTGGTTGGTCCCATTATTGGACAAATTGGGCATGTGTGTCTTTATAGGAGTTTTATACCACTTAATTAGGAATCATTAGAATTTTTTAGCCCCATTGGATGAAAATATTATCTTTAGTGTGAATTTGAGTCCTCATGGGTTCTTGGGCTCTTGCGTAGATTGATACATTTTTCTTCAACTTTATAATGAGTCCTCCAAATCACCTCCTCCTATAATGTAATCATAAAAACAAGTAAAATTTCCCCTTTTAATAGTGGTAAAAATTAAATAACTTAATCAAACATGAAGTTCAATTTGTTATTATATTTATAATTTTAAATACAAAATTAGTTTAATATAGTGGTATAAGGGTGGAAATGAATATTGAATTGCTATGTGATTACATGTTGATTTGAAGTGACCGCATGGAAAGCTAGATCTATGGACAAGTTTTGAAGTCATCATATAGAATTAAAGATATCACACAGATTTTTTCAAAGTATTAGATCAATTTTGATTTTAAAATAAATCAATCATACGACCTTCTCAAGGAATATGATCAAGTTTTTCTTTATGTGTTGGGCTTACTGTGGACAAGATGACGTGACACACTTAAATTGACCATGTCTAAAAGTGAGTATTATATTTAAATATAATATTTCCTAACCAATTTTTTCAATAAATTAAATGTAAAGTAATAATCATTTAATTCTCTTGTATTTCATGTCAATACAAGGATTCATAATGATACATTTTAAACAACACATTTTGAAGATGTTGCATTTTTATAGATGACTGAAGTCAGAGAAAAATTATGATGGACACATATGCATGATAATGAGACTTTTCAAAAAAAAATTGAATTGAAAAATACTGTATTTCATATCAAAACTTCTTTACAATATCTAAGAAGAATCTTCCATCTTTGCATCTTGTCACTAAACCGAAAGATGAACATCGAGAAAAGAAGAAACATCTACAAAACATCAGAACATTAATCTGTTGCTACCAGGGCATGTAGCGGAAGTTGGTGGGCTCGAGATTTAGAATTTTTCATCACTGGAGTGATGAAACTTCGCCGTCTCTGGTGAACCGAGACCAAGTAGAGGCCTACGGATCTCATGTGAATTTATTTATCACAAGAATTTAAACAAACATTTACCTCATTTGAATTTGGGATGTGTTCGACTATAGCTTAGTGCTAGCGATTGTTGCTCAAAAGATCTAGGATTGAACCCCTATATATCTTCTACACATTATTCAAGAATGTGTGAATTCTGAGCATCAAATTCCAAGTGCTTTCAAGGATCTCTAATGACTCCTTCGATGTTGCAACGACCACATCGACTCGGTTCCTATGATCTACGAAGGCGTTATTGAATTGAGAACTTGAAAGGATTCTTCCTCTCTATTGGATGCAGGAGGAGAGAGAAGTTCTAAAATCTAAATGGATGAATAGTATATAAAATGGGAGACCTTCTCTTCTTATATAGCAGATCCTCAAATGCCTAGAAAGAGTTCCCTAACTCCCGTATACCCAACACCCACTAAATAAGAAATAAATGACATGTTATGACAAACCAACCATGCCATAATGTAATTTATATTTTTATCATATGGTCACAATATATATTAAATACATGACATGATAAAACCAAGTCATTAACATGACTCATAATTCCCACAATAATAAAAAAACATTGAATATTAAAATAATATTCATTCTTATAATATTTTTTCCACGTATTCACTTAATAACTTGTGAATACTTATAATTAATAAATTCGACCAAATTATTCTATACTCAAATAATAAATAATTAATTTATTCATCGGCAATCGATAAAACTTAGAAAACCCTCAGAACCTGTGATGGGGTCCACCATTTCCTATACACATATTCTCAAGAATAGAGTAGACTCTTGATTACACTATTGTGTGTGACACTCTAGGACCTTATTTCGATAGAAGTGAATACTATTTACAAATTAGGAGTAGATTCTATCAAATCATTAAGGCTCCTAAGGAGGTAATGAAAAGTGATATCAATAAAATACTTTCTTATGAACACACACTGTGTAATATAATCTCTTTGTCTCATGATATTTAATAAATCAGGATGCACACTTGTGTCATCATCCTTTTATTTACTTTATTATTCCTTAACCTCACTAGAAAAACTTAATTTCTTCAACCAGGACCATGGATTTAGTGAATGTACTACCATATTGATGAACTAGGTCTGAGACATCACTTCCTTAACTCAGAAGTGAAAAATTATATCTTGATCATTCAACCAATGCCATACCACTAAAGACACACCCAACACAAGCTTCCTCACAATGACTTAAATGTCATGGTTTTTTCATTGCATCTAGCACATGATCAAATGGAACACATTTATAATGATCTCATGTTATTAGACCAATTCAAATGTTCATAGATAGGAATAACCAATGACACCCGAAACATATGGTGTTCCTATTGGTGGGTCTGTCCTCATGATCTTAAATACTTTTGATCACCTAGTGTGAACTTCATGAGAAGAATTTTAAATTATTATGAGCCCCAAAACCTAATAGTAAAACATAAACTATGTATAGTTAGTATGATTTATCTAAAATATAGTATATATGAATAAGATTAATGTTAAAGTATCCTGAGGCTCTCATTATAGCCTGGAAACTGCTATAACCTTTTGATACGATCATTAATTTATGATCATTACCATGAAAATAGTGGAAAAAAATATCAAAAATATTATTGTATGATTAAACCATTAATAACTCACTTTATGAATGATATGGTAATCTAAAAGTACAGTTTCAAGTTGGGTCTAAGGAACCCATTATTATAACATTATCTTATTCCACATCAAATTATTTCTTCTCATTTTCTTTGTATTATCTTACCTTTGAGCTGTGATTATATTACTCTATATATTAATTTTGACTTTCTCATACACTATATTGGAAAGTACTAGGCACTCTTTCATTTTATTTCTTCATATCTGTACTCCCATAGAAACCATTGAAGAGTCTGTGTATTGTCTGGACAACCTTGTGTGTTGTTGTTTGTAAAACCTAATATGGGTTTTGGATCTATTTATTTATTAATAAACATGCTTGGTAGTGGGTGAATACTAAGTAGATAAGGTTAGGTCTTGACTTGATGATGAACCTATTGTTTTACGATACTATGAATTTAAAGTTTTCCATACTCTATTTTAAAAACATTTTTAAAATATATTTTGGAAAACTAAACTCTAATAGTTAGTTTTTACAAGTGATATACCTACTATTTTATTTGAGTAAATTAATCTAAAAAGATTAAAAAAATCATAATATTATCTGAAGTGAGTTTTGATCAAACTTTTGAGAGATTATTTAAAATAATTAAAATAGATATACATAAAATATTAATTAACTAGGATATATTTCAAATTTGGGGATTTGGTTTTAAATTGTTTTTAAATAGAAACCTTAATTGGAAAATCAATTAAAACCCTTTTAAGTTGTTCAATCAAACTAATAATATATATATATATATATTAGGTTCTATGGGGTTGGGTTATGGCTTCTATGCTACGTCCCTAAAAAAAATCTCAACCCTAATGAATTTAGTTTCTTGAAAAGATTTTTTATAAAAAAATGACTCACCCTTCCATGGAAATAAACAAATATGGAATATTATCATCTTAGGTTTCCCTCTCAATTAGACCGCTAGGTTGGACATTGGATGACTACTGCATAAGCGAGTTATATCATGATCATTAAATCAATGATGAATAAAAAATAATATGGCTATACAAAATAAAATATATTCAGGATATATTTTATTTCCTGCCAAAAAAATCATGAATTTTTTCTTCATTGGGAATGAGGGTGGAAATACTGGTGTGATTATATTGATGAATATTTGAGAACTTGTAATTAACACCAAATTTTTTGTTGTTGTAAAATAGTTCAGTGTGATAAATGAAAGATAAATAAGATGAGGGTGGATTTTCTTCTCTAATTTTGGTTCTTAAACCTTGTAATAAGCTACTTATAGATTTCATTGAGAAATTACATGTTGAAAAATGTTTGTAGTGGGCGTTTATAGGGAAATTTTTAAAAATTGGTTTATTTATGGTTAAGTTTCTAATCCCAACCTAAATAGATTTTTTTCAATAAAAAATTATATTGTTGGTTTTTCGTTTAATTTTCATTGGTAATTTCCTTTGTAATTTTTAAGCATGATTTTCAATGGTTAATTTTTAATTGTTTCCAAGTTGAAGTTTATTCACGGAATTTTCCTCAATTTTTTGGTAAATATGCATCATGAATATCAACTTGAAATTTCTAAAGGGAATTCCCACTAGTAATTTGAAATTGGATAAAATTTGAGATGATATTAAAAATTTTCACTTGTAATTTCTAAATTATTTGAAGTGGAAATTTTCAATTGATTCCAAAAACCAGTAGGTAGGAATTTACACTTGTAATTTCTACTGGTAAATTCCACTGTAAATGTACCTAGAGAATTTATAGTGGGTATTTCCTTATGGAAATTCCACTAGAAATTTTCAATTGTTTCATAAGAAGTGATTTGTAATTTATAATTGATTTAAAGTGGAAATATCATCTACTATTTCACTGTATGAATTTAAAATTAAATAGGAGATGAAATTCCTCTAGAAATTTCTAATGGGAATTCCCAATGATAATTTCTATGCACTGGATACTTCTAATTGATTCTAAGAAGGACCTGTAGGAATTTTCACTATTACTGTGAATTTCTCCAAGGAATTATGAGATAAAATTTCTACTATGTATTCACATAGTGAATTTACAATTAAAGTTTCCACTTGAAATTTAAAATTGATTTAGAATAATTGATTTGTGATTTATAATATATTTAAAGTGGATATGTCATCTGGTATTTAGTTGTTGGAATTTAAAACTAAATTGAATTGTAAATTTCCACCTGAAGATTCTATTGGGAGTTTCTACTGGAAATTTCCAATGAGAATTCCCATTGGGAATTTATATACACTAGATATTTATAATTGACTCCAAGAAGTGACCTGTAGGAATTTCCACTGGAAATTTCCACTGAAAATCTCCATATGAAATTCCCAGTGGGTATTTCCAATGGAAAATTCTCAGTTTATTTAGAAGTTATTTGTTATTTATAATTGATTTAAAGTGGAAATTTCATATGGTATTTTCCTATTAGAATTTAAAATTTAATTAACATAGAAATTTTCACTTGTATTTTATATTATGATTTTCAAATGGAAATTCCCAATGGAAATTTAAAATTAATTTAAAAGACTGATTTTTTTCTAGTAATTTTCATCTGGAATTTAAAGGTTACCTAAAAATTTATGAACATGAATTGCATATGTAAGAATGGATGAGATCAAGATGAATCTTATAATGCTTCGACCCCAGAATCCCATAACCGGTGCTTTATTTTAATACCTTGGCATGATTAAAAGGAATCAAATATAGAAGGACCAATCAATTTAGTAGTCTTAGAAGACCATATTGGATTCAAAATACCCATAATACATTGGAAAAATAAAATAAAACATGATATAATATGAAATAAATTGCATCCTTGAATGTTTATTCAAAGTTTTCTTCATCAAAACCCAGGGAAACGAAAAATAAGAAAGGGGTGATCTAATATGATCATTAAGGGTAAGTGATACATCATAAGATTTCGTAAACAAAAAAGCAAAGTGAATAACTCATGCAAATAAAACATAATCTTGAGCATAATATGTTAGGAATAAAAACTAAATGAATAATGCCATATAAATAATCACATGAAACATTACCATGGATATTCTACTAGTCAAATAATCACATTATTTATCTATTACTAATATCATAATGATGTAATGAATATTCTGGACATCATAAACTTATCGTCAAGGGCTCATCCAAGACTTCTGAAAATACTAGGGTAAGGACTTGGCTAAAACCCAATTCTGTTTTGTCTCATGAGACCTAACGATGCATCGATGTGATATAGTAATCCCCACCCATCACTTGATAAATCCAATACATTATTCATATGTCTAATAAAAGTTATATTTAGATCAAAGTGTCCCATACCACCCTGAGTTATTTTAATCATAATCATAGATGAAAATACTCTAATTAAATCATTTATAAACTCTTAAGGAGAATGATCATTAAACATTCCACAGTGTCTCATACCACTTTGAAACATTTAATTCTTAATTACATATAATATAATAATAATAAAAAGTCTAATGATTTGATATATTAAATGTAATTACATACACCACATTCAAGTAATAAGTGGTGAACAATTCATAAATCTCATAGAATTAAAAGTGAGACAAGAAAAACCCTTTTATTTTGGAAAGAAGAGTTATTTTGGAAAACCATTTTTATTTGTCATAAAATAAGATTGTAAACATGTTTATCCCAGAAAAAAAGTAAATACATTCAAATTATATTTGATTCATAATTGTTGTCCCATTGAAGTGAAATCTTGTAAAAAGAGTTTTTAATAAAGCTTTAGAAATAAAACATTTTAGTTAGTTTCCAAAAAATATTAAAGAGATTTTAAAGCAGAATGGAATGTTTGTTTTCATAAAACCATAAATTAACCAATATATTTTTTCAGTATGAAAATAATGATTTTAAAAAAATAATGATGTCTTAAAACAAATTATACTGTTCACTTGAAAATGGGTAAGAATTTGAGAAGTTCCTTTAAATACGGCCTGTTTATCGGGAAGAATTAAGAAGGGAAATATTTTAAAACATATAATCCCCATAAAAGAAAGATTAAATGTTCTGAATATATAATTTTTGAACATAAAAAAATAATATAGAATATGTAAACAAAAATAAATAAGCATTACATTTGTGTAAGGATAGTGAAGGACTAACTCGAGGGAAAATTGAATGTTCGGGTGGAACCCTTTACCACTTTGTAATCAATCGAATCATATAACCCAAAATTAATAACCATAAAACGATACATTGAATACCATTAAAATAAATATATTAATTATATGATACATAAATGGGTAGTATACAAATACCATACATAAGAAATAACGGTGAATAAGGAATATCTCACAAAAATGGAAGTGAGATGAGAAAACCCTTACCTTATGTACGAATGTGTGTTCTGTACTTGACCTTAAGGTCATATAATATGAAATTAGGCTAGTAAATAATTTAATTAAGAATCTTTTATACATTTATATAATTTATTATAATTTTATTAAGTTCATTTATGGCCTTTTGATAAGTTATAAGATTGAATTCTGTCATTCCAGAGTGTTCCTTTCTTGGTATTCATGATCGGTTCGCATGATTATAAGTATGGAAGTTCATGTGGAATGGATATAATTATATAGTATTAAATTTATAAATCATAATTGAACATAAAGAAGTTTAAATGGTTATATATATCATTTTCTTATATGGTATGAGGATGAATAATTAGATAAGTCATTTAGTGATAATCGTTTATATATTTATGGCGGTTTTTCGATCACAAGGAACTAGTTTTGTTATATTATTTAGTATCATGTACAAATGATGGTTAAAAAATCATTAAATAAGATATAATAAATATTTTATAATTTTTTTCAACCATAAAAATGATTTCATGACCAGCCTTGAAGAATAAAATGAAGAACAAAGGTTCATCGTCCATGAAGGTTGTAAATTGGCACCTCCCGGACGATGATTTAATTTTTAAAATAAAAGAGAGAGAGAGAGTAAGGATATTGATGATGTATCTTCAAATAAAATGATATAATTAAAGTATATATATTATAATAGAGTTATCATGATCATTTTTATATATTAGGTGAGGATAATATAAGAATATAAAACAAATTTAAAATGAAATTAAAAGAAAAAAGGAGAGGGTTTACCTCTTGAAATATCCTCATTGAGAACCCCCTTAAGAGAAGGGGTTTTGGTATTTTGGAAAGACCAAGGGATCTTAGAGGCAGGGAGGGACTAGGGAAGAGTATTTGGGAAGAACTTTGAGAATCTTCAAGTCTTAGAGGAGTGAATAGAATATGTAGTGAGGGGAGGTTTTTATAGCTAAGGAGAGGAGGGGTTTTCCATTATTTTAATTATTATTTTATTATTTTGGATCAAGACTATGAATAGTCTTGATTATCAGGACTAAAAATAGTAATAAGTGAATGTGAGTTCTAACCAATATCCATTTATATCATCCATGTCTCAAACATGATGCAAAAATTCATTTATTTAGCATATTTCGTAAATTATCAAATTTCACTATTCACAAAAATTCAAGTATTTCAGAAAAATCTTAAAAATTCACCCTAAATTTTTTTCAATGTGTAGAATTAAAAAATGGACCCCATTTTACCAGAATAAGTTTCTAAATATGTGTAATCTATTTTTTAAATAAAATCAATATTTACTTGAAAAAAAATATTAAATTTAAAACTGATTTTATAATACTTTTATAAATTAACTGAGGTCTCATAAAATTATACTAAAATCATAGGACAAAATAATATTTATTTAGGAATAAAATTTATGAAAATGAATTTTATTTTAAATAAATTTATTAATTTAAAATTTAAAATAAATATTTATTACTCACAAAATACAAACACTTAATTTTTTTAAAACATTCACTCTCATTTATAAGGTTCTTAAATTTTATTTATACTTTTTGGGTGACATTACTATTTATAAGGTTTATGTTACTATTCATAAGGGTAACATTATTATTCATAAGTGTACATTACTATTAATAAGTGTTAAGTTACTATTCATCAAAAATTAAGTTGATTCTATTATACTCTAAAAAATTTACTAATCGCAATGGTGTATGTATATTTTTCAAAATTCAAATCACAAAAGTGGAAAAATTATGTTTCATGTTTAGGTTATAACTATAAAAAAGTGTATTTTCATAAAGAATCAGTGTTGTGTCCATATAAGCTATCTAATGAATTGAAATTATTTATGAAGAAATATACCAGAAAATCTTGAGGTGTTATATTAATAGTGAATATATTCATATCATAATTTAGTATTTATCAAAATAATTATAAAATTAAATATTTATATTATATTTAATTAAATAATCTATTGATAAAAATGAATTTTGTAAAAATAATCAAATATATATATTCATACTAAAATATTCTTTTACGTAAAAATAATATTGTAAAATAGTATTTGTTTTTTAGAACATTAATTAATTTGAAAGATATAAATTATAATTAATTATAACAATTATTATTAATTAAAACACTTAATTTTAAATTATTTAAATTATTAAACAAATGATCGGGGTGTTACATTATTCCCTCCTTAACAGAATTGTGTCGTCTCAATTTGAAACTACACTTGGAAAGTTAATGTTTGATGATTAAAAATTCCCTTGGGGGAACCCCACATTGGAAATAGGGTTAATAAAATATCCTATTAAAAAGAGATTAAAGGAAATGAGGTGGTCACCAAAAAAATTATGATTTTGAATGGGGTGACATTAGATGGAAGTAAAAACCTGGACAAGGAAAAAAAATCAAACTTTGAATTTTCGATGGAAAGTGATAGAGAACATGTTCAGATGAAAGTTGATTACTATAAAACTATAAACTACTATAAAAAAATTCATTGATATTATCAATGATTATGATAATAGGACAAAATTTCATTTAAGACTATTTTACTAGATTTGAGAAATTATTCTACTCTATAAGAGTATAAATATATATTTTTATTTCATAAACGCAATCTTATCCATTGATTGGTCCTTGAACTATCTATACTTCATCTCTTAGAACAAGTTGTGTCATATGATAAAGTAATACATTAAGCTATAAAACCTCATAAAATGATCAACTTAAACCATCCATAAATGGTTAAACTTTCTAAAATTTAATGATTCAAAACTTTAGAAAGAAGGTCATTGAATTTCCAAGATAAAATTATCATTATCCTTTAATTAATATGAAGCAGATCAAAATTTTCACATTCCAAACATGTGAATAACTTCATCATGTATCCTCTTAAAATATGGTAATTACTCAAATTACCATAAAAACTTATTGAAAACGTTCATTATTATGTATTCCATAAGTAAGATATATGTTATTGGACATATTAATTAAATACAAAAGTTTTGTAAACTCCATCGATGATTGCATAGACCACGTATCGACAAGTTAATAATCAGTTCCAAAATAGTTAGTACGTATCAAAATCAATCATTACTTCATCATTATCTCAACATTAGAAATATATTAAGGGTTGTATTTTCCTTAATCATATGTTTTCCAAAATTTTTAACTTTATAATGAATATATTTTATTGGTACCATTCAACATATGGTCTCAAATACTTAATGAAAAAGTATTGCAGAACAATCCTCACATATTATATAATTCTTATAACCAATAAATTTCTGATAAAATATTCAAATGAAATAATTTCTGAATATACATATTAATTATTCCTCTTCATTTTTGGTGGTATAATAACTTGATCAATATCCAATAGCATAATTTGAGGTATATTTCTCTGACACTTGGGAAATTGATTCACACAGTGTCCCATCTCCTTACAGTTAACGAATTGTACATCAAAAACCTTTTTCTTATCCTTGAAATCCTAAACTTGGTGTCCTTTTTCTCCACACTTATAACAAACTCCCATTCCCTTCAATCATTTCCTAGGGTTATTCCTTCCATATTTATCACATGTGGGAAAACCCTTCCTTCCCTTCTTCCCTTTATCTATATTTTCCTCTTCCATAATTTTATTCTCTTTCTTTACTTAAAATCCATAGTAATCTTATAATTCTTTACTTATTTTATTAACACTTGATACTATTTATTCATATGATGAGGATACCTTGGAGACTATTTTTCTTCAAAATTTTGGCTTAAGACCATGAACAATATGATTATTCTTACACTTTTCATCATGTGTATTGGTAGAGTTATCATTACTTCTTCTAGGCACTATTTATAAAAAATTCCATATACTATATTTTCTTATAAAATTATGAACTTTCTATAACTTTAATCACGATATAGTACATAACATAAATTTATGAATCATAAATCCTAGAACCATATACTTTGGTTACTTTGGAAGCATAAATCCTTTATAACGGTATGTAAGAAAAATCTGAATTATCATAAGAATATCCCCAGGGATTGTCAAAACAGGTGTGTAGTAAGGCCTATTGTCATATACAAAGTTACCCTAAGTCAAGTTCAGAACAACTTCTCAGAGTTGTTACCACTATGTACATCTGTGCCAGAATCACATCAACTTGTAGTATCCAGAAAAATCTGTATTTTCTAGGAAGATCCCCATAATTCATACCTTACCAAAATTCTAGAATGTTATTATATTATAATCCTCAAATTCTATCTTAGGGTTATGTTCCCTAACCTATCTTTTATATATCAATTTTTTAAGATTTATGCTAAACTTCCTCTGATACTAACTGTAACACCCCAACCCCAAAATCCTAGAGCTGGTGCATTATTTTAATATATTGACATGATTACAAGGAATAAAATCCTGAAGGACCAATTGTTTTATCATTCTTGGAAGACTAGATTATAGTTATGATGCCCATAATACATTGGAAAAATAAAATAAAACATGATATAATATGAAATAAACTGCATCCTTGAAAACTTATTCAAAGTTTTCTTCTTCATAACTTGGAAAAAATAAAAATAAGAAACGGGTGAGCTTAGATGACCAGTAAGGGTAAGTGAAACTTTAGAAAATATCACAAAAAATAAATCAAATTGAATAAATCATTCCACTAAAACATAATCTTGAGCATAATATGATAGGAATAAAAACTGAATGAATAATTCCATATAAATAATCACATGAGACTTCACCATGGATATTATACTAGTCTAATAATCACATGATTTATCTATTACTAATATTATAATGATGTAATTCATATGATAGAAATTATAAACCTATAATCAAGGCCTCGATTGAGACTTCTGAAAATACGAGGGTAAGGCCTCGACCAAAACCCAATTCTCTTTTGTCTCATGATACCTACCAATGCATCGAGGGGTTATAGTGGGCCCCATTATTCAATTTCTAAGTCCAATGAATTCCCAATATGTATAATAAAATATATCTTTAGATCAAAATTTCCCATACCACTTTGAATTATTTTAATCATAATCATATATGAAAATACTCTAATTAAATCATTGATAAACTCTTCAAGAGAATAATCATTAAACACTCCAAAGTGTCCCATACCACTTTGAAAAATTTAATTCTTAATTTCATATAATATAATAAGAATAATAATACTCATGATTTTTTATATAAAAGGGAATTAAATACACCATATGCAAGTAATAAGTGGTGAACAAGTCGTAAATCTCATAGAATTAAAACTGAGACGAGAAAACCCTTCTATTTTGGAAAGAAGAGTTATTTTAGAAAACCATTTTTACTTGTCATAAAATCAGATTGTAAACATGTTTATCTTATAAAATAAAAGGGAAATAAACTGAAATTATATTTTAGGCATAAATTTTGTCCCAATTAAGTGAAATCATGTAATTTTTTTTTAATAAAGCTTTAGAAAAAACCATTTTAGTGTGGTTTAAGGAAAATATTAAAGAGATTTTAAAGAGGAATGGAATGTTTGTTTTAATAAAACAAGAAATTTACCAAGATAGTTTTTCATGATAAAATATATGATTTTACAAAAATAATTATGGATTGAAATAGATTATATTGTTTAGATGAAAATGGGTAAGAATTTGAGAAGTTCCCTTGAATCGGGCCTGTTTATTAGGAAGAATTAAGAAGGGAAATATTCTAAAACATATAATACCCATAAAGTAAAGATTAAATGACCTGAATATATGATTTTTTAACATAAAAACAGAATATATAATATGTACACAAAAAATAAATAAGCATTACATTTCGGTAAGAATAGTGAGGGAATAACCTGAAGGAAAAATGATTCTTTGGGTAGAACCCCTTACCACTTTGTAATCAATTGAATCATATGCCCCAAAATTAATAATCATAAAATGATACATTTAATACCATGAAAATAAATATATTAATGATACGATACATAAATTGGTAGTATACATACACCATACATAAGAAATAGTGATGAATAAGGAATATCTCACAAAAAATGGAAGTGAGATGAGAAAACCCTTACCTTATGCCCGAATGTGTTCTGCACTTGACCTTAAGGTCCTAGAATATGAAATTTGACCCATTAAAAATTTTATTCATAACCTATTATACATTTATATAATTTATCTTAATTTTATTAAGTTCATTTATGGCCTTTTGATAAGTTATAAGATTTAATTCCGTCATTCCAGAGTGTTTGTTTCTTGATATTAATGATCAGTTCAGTTGATTATAAGTATGGAAGTTCATGTAGAATGGATATAATTCTCCCAGATTGAATTTATAAATTATTAATGAACATAAATAAATTTAAGTGGTTATATATATCATTTGGTTACATGATATGAGGGTGAATTATTATATAAGTCATTTTGTGATAATCATTTAGTTTTTTATGATGGTTTTTCGATCACAACGAACTAGTTTTGTTATTTTATTTAGTATCACGTACAAATTGTGGTTCTAGAATCATTACATAAGATATAATAAATATTTTATAATATTTTTCAACCATAAAAATTATTTCATGACCAACATTGAAGGAAAAAATGAAGAACGAAGGTTCGTCGTCCTCAAAGGTTGTAAATTGGCACCTCCCAGACGAAGATTTCATTTTCAAAATAAAAGAGAGAGGGAATAAGGATATTGATGATGTATCTTCCATTAATAATATATTATTACAATATATATATTTTTCTGGAGTTATCGTGATCATTTGGATAGAGGAGGTTAGGAGAAGATAAGGATATAAAACAAATTGAAAATGAATTTAAAAGAAAAAGGGGGTGGGTTTACCTCTTGAAATATCCTCCTTGAGAACCATATTAAGATAAGGGGTTTTGGTATTTTGGAAAGACCAAGGTCTCCTTGAGGTGGGGAGGAATATGGAAGAGTATTTGGGTAGAACTCTGAGAAGCTTCAATGTAACACCCCAATATTTTTCAAATAAATTTAATATTGAATGCATGAAACACTAAGTCTCTAAAAAACACCATTTTGTTATAACCTAGAAAGTAAACATAATTTTACCACCCCTATGATTTGAATTTCAAAAATCCGACATACAGGGTTGCGATTAGTAAGTTATTTAGAGTCTGATGTGACCAACTTAATTTTTGGTGAATAGTAACATACCCTTATGAATAGTTACATTACCCTTATGAATAGTGACATACCATTATGAATAGTAACCTTACCTATTATAGTATATATATAGGATTTAAGTGAAATTATGATGTACATATGTTTTAGATTAGGTAAATAAATGTTTTAAAAACTTTATTTTTCAAGTAAATTAGGATTTTATTTAAAAATTAAATTAATCATATTTAGAAAATTATTTTTGAAAAATGGACTTCAGTTTTAGATCCTACATGTCAAAAAATAGTTAGGGTGAATTTGTGGGATTTTTCTGAAATACATGATTTTTTTTGTGAATAGTAAAATACAATAATTTATAATAAATGCTAAATAATTGATTTATTGAGTCATAGATGATGTTATTATGATGTAAAAACCAATGGTTATAACTCACATGCACATGTTACTATTTGTGGTCATGGAATCATCACTATTGCTTGTCTTATGGAAGAAATAATAAACTAATGATCAAAATATTAAGAAAACCTTCCTCCCATCCACTATAAATACCACCTCTTACACCCTCTTATCTTTACTCCTCTCAAGCCTTTTTCCTTCTCCAAATTCTTCCCAAATCTTCTCCCAATATCCTCCACCATGACCATTAGCCATTGGTCTCATAAAAAGACCAAATTTTCTTCCCTTAAGAGACTCTCAAGGAAGGTTAATTCAAGAGGTAAAATTCATCTTTTCTCTTCTTTCATTTTCATGTTCCTTTGTTATATTTTATTTCCTAAACTCTTCTCATGAAAATGGTATGAAAAATCCAGTACCATACATGTAATTTAATGTTGTTATGCTAATGGGATAATTCATCTTCATCTCTCCTTTTCCCCTCATTTATGCTAAAAATGAAACATCATCCGAGATGTGTTGATTTATCACATTCAAGGATGACGATGCTTTCAATTTGATTTACCTTCTTAAAATCTAGTCATGAAACAATTTTTATCGTTTAACCAGACTATTATATATTTATTTTATCTTATTTAATGTTTTGTAATACTTATGCACTTATGATGTAAAATAATAATACAAAACAAGGTCATTATGAGAAAAATCACCAAATTAATCCAAGCATTTATCATCAATGTTTTATATAATGATTCACCTTCACTCTAAATAAACAAATGAATTTTATAACAATGTAATATTCTTAATTTTCATTAATAACATGTAAAATCAATTCTGGACTTCAACTCCCATATTACATGAACTACCATACTCTTTTATAAGTGATCCGATTATGAATATTATGAAAATGAGCACTCATGACCAATGAAATTTAATCCCTTAACCCTTATAAAAGGACATTAATGAACTTAATAAAGTCATAATAAACTAAATAAATGTATAAAGGGTTATTTAATTGTTAATTAATGAACCTAATTTAGTTATTCAGGTCATTAAGTTCAAGCGAAGAACACCCTCAGATTTAAAGTAAGGGATCCTCTCTCTAACTTTTATTCAAGAATCCCCCTATGTTTTTTTCCTTTCATTTTTAATTACTATTTATGGGGTATGTTTTAAAACCTCCCACATAATTATATTATGATATATAAATTATGGTACATCCCTTCACCTCTCATTAATCCCTCACAAGAACACCCATTACCATGCTGAAATGTTTGTAAGGGTTTTCCACCCAAACCTCCATTTTCATTCGGGTTACTTTTATTATCAAATTAACTCAGTTAAATTATTATTCATTCATATTTACTCCTCATAATTTATATTTTAATGTTCCATATATTTTTACCAACTATAATCATACCTTCATTTATGGGGAGTTATATGTTTTAAAAGGATCATTCAAAAATTCTTCATTAAATACAAGACTGCATCAAAGGAATTTCTTGAATTCTTACCAATTTTAAAGGGAACTCTATAATATATTTTAAGAAACCATTATTTTAATAAAAAAATCATTTTATTATGGAAAAAATATATTATTTAACTTTTGGTTTTAGACAAATTTTGTTGCAAAAGAACTCTTTTTTTTCAAAGTAAAAGAGTATTTATCTCAAGAATTATTCAATGATTTTATGAGAGTATTTTCATTTGTTTCAACACTCTTATTGATTATTATGTATAAATGGGAATAATATTTTATGATATCATCTACCATATTTTTTTAATGGTTTATAATTAGTTTTATGGTGGATGCGTTATCTTAAAACCATTCACCATTTTACTCTGAATGGTTAGTGTTTATGCTTAATGTTCAGAGAAAGTTATTTACATTTCATATGTTAGTTTCAATATGAATGTATATATTGTTTATGTTTATCCCAATTAATATGAGGATTTAATTGGACTTATTATGTGATGGGTGGGTCCCTCTATATCCCCTCGATTCATCGATAGGTCTTATGATACAAATAGATATGGACTTGGCTGAGGCCTTGCCCATTTTTAGATATGGTTTTGGCTGAGGCCTTAATTATTTTTAGATTTATTGGCTGAGGCCTTGACGGTATGTTTCAGAATGTATGGAATATGAATTAACCTAATTATAAAGCTATTAATTCATAGTTCTTGTAGTTATTAGACAAGTAGAATACCCATTATTATGTTTTATTGTGGAAATATTTACTCAGCTCAGATTCCTTGAATAATGTGTTCAAGTTTATTATTTTTATAGGCATGTGTTTTTAATTAATCACCATGCCTAATTTTAATGTTTATATTATCTTCTGCTTTATTACGTACTCTTATTGAGTGTTTGAGATCACCCCTTTATTATGTTTCATTTTCTCATGACAAGAAGAAGTTTATTGTGAATGAAATGTGGGGATAAAATTATATTTGTGGATGTTTCCAATAAAACCTATATGTTGTATATCATTTCAAGTCGTAATGTTGAACTAATGAATATATCTTATTTACAAATCTTCTAAACTATTCCTTCCTTTGGGATACGACTTTCTTGTAATTATGCTAATGTAATGTAATAAGGCACTGACTTCAAGAAACTGGGGTTGGGTCTTTACAGTTGGTATTAGAGAAAATTTAGTAGAAAACTTGGAAACTAGATATAGAATAAGTATATTAGTGTAAAAACACTAAGATAGACTTTGGGGATAAAAATAAAATGACATCCTATAATTTTGTTAAGGAATATATTATGTGGTTTATCCATAAAATACATCCCTGTCTGGATACAAACAAGTATAGGTGGTTCTGGTACAGATGTATTTAGGGGTAAAACTCAAAAACAACACTTTGAGCTAGAATCGAATGAGAACTGGTGCAAGATGATGGGACTTTCTGCACTCTTGATTCGATACTCCTAGGGGATATTCTTTAGTAAATTAATATTCTTATTACAAACCATTATGAAGGATTTATGCCACCAAAGTAACCAAAGTATATGGATCTAGGATTTATGAAGCATAAGTTTATGTTATGTGTTATACCTTGTTTATAGATATAGAGAGTTCATAATTTTATGAGCTAATATATTATATTTAATTTATTCAAAATAGATCCTAGTAGAAGGAATGGGAACTTAACCATGCAGATGATGAAAATAACAAGAAGGATCATATCTATAATAGTATTAA
This sequence comes from Viscum album, assembly GCA_963277665.1. Lineage (NCBI taxonomy): Eukaryota > Viridiplantae > Streptophyta > Magnoliopsida > Santalales > Viscaceae > Viscum > Viscum album. Next base: position 704,993,562 of record OY728166.1, read on the forward strand.
TCCATCATTTCAAAGGAATATAGTCTCCCAAGTATCCTCATAATATGAGAAAATAATATCATGTGTGAACAAGGTATGTAAGGAATTCTATGAGTCCTATGGATTTGAATGGAAGAAAATGAAGAAGAGGATGGTAGATAAAAAACATGAATAAAGGGAAGAAGGAAAAGAAGGGTTTTCCCATATGTGATAACTGTGGAAAGAATCAAACTAATAAATTCTTGAAGGAAATGGAAGTCTGTTATAAGTATGGAGAAAAAGGACACCAATTTATTGATTTAAAGGGTAATAAAAAATTTTCCAATGTCTAATTCTATAACTGAAAGGAGATAGGACACTATGAATCAATTTCCCAAGTGTTAAGGGAGTATACCCCCAATGATCTTACTGGATAAAGATAAAGTTACGATACTACCACAAATCAAGTGGAATGATTAATATTCCTAGAAAAGAAACATGTATTTTGAATATTTTATTAGTAATTCAATGGTTATAAGAATTATATAATGTGTGAGGATTGTACTAAAATACTTTTTCTTTAATTATTTGCGGTCATATGATTAACAGTACTAAGGAAAATTGACTTGGTAGATGTTCAAATTTTTGGAAAATATATAGTCGAGGGATAGAAAACCATTATTATGTTCATAATACTGAGATTTAAATTTCATAATATAGAGATGATATATATGGATAAAGTAAATTGGATAGTACTAACTACCATTGGAATGATTCTAAATTATTGGATCTTGATCTTTTGGAATGTAAAACCATTTATAAAATGGTTTAAATTGATCATTTTATGAGGTTTTAGAGGTTAATGATACCAAATGATGAAACTTATGCTAAGATAATAAGTATAGGTAGTTCAAGGAACAATCAAAGGACATGATCATGTTTATGAAATATAAATGTATACTTATACACGTTTAGAGTGGAATAATCCCTCAAATCTATGAAGAGATTATTAAATGTTGTTCTGTTATCATAATCTTTGATTACGTTAATGAAAATTTTCATAACTGTAGTTTATGGTTTTGTGGTAATCCAATTTCATCTAAACCTATTTTCTATCACTAGAAATTCATAGTTTGGTTTTTCTAGTATTCTCAATTTTTTAATTCCAATCAATTTCACTCCATTGAAAAGGAAAGTTTATTACTTTATTTATTATTATTATTTTGACCACCACTTTTCCCTTAACCTTTTTAAAGAGGATATTATATTAACCCAATTTCTTATATGGGTTTTTTACAAGGAAATTTTCTTGTAACAACCTATAACTTTCAAAGAGAAATATCAAATTTCAAGGACAAATTTTTTGTAAGGAGGGGATAATGTAACACCCCAAGATTTTGCAAATAAATTTAATATTGAATGCATGAAACACCAAGTCTCTAAAAAACACCACTCTATTATAACCTAGCCAGTAAACATAATTTTACCACCCCTATGATTTGAATTTCAAAAATCTGACATACACGGTTGCGATCAGTAAGTTATTTAGAGTCTGATATGACCAACATAATTTTTAATGAATATTAACATACCCTTATGAATAGTTATGTTACCCTTATGAATAGTGAAATATCATTATGAATATTAACCTCACGTATGATAGTATATAAATAGTATTTAAGTGAAATTATGATGTACCTATGTTTTGGAATAAGTAAATAAATGTTTTAAAAACTGTATTTTTCAAGTAAATTATAATTTTAATTAAAAATTAAATTAATCATATTTAGAAAATTATTTTTGAAAAATGGAATTTATTTTTGGATTCTACATGTCGAAAAATGGTTAGGGTGATTTTTTTTCATTTTTCTGAAATACTTGAATTTTTGGTGAATAGTAAAATATGATAATTTAAAATTAATAACAAATAATTGATTTATTGAGTCATTGATGATGTTATGATGATGTAAGAACCAATGTTTCGAACTCACATGCAAAAATTACTATTTTTGGTCATGGAATCATCACTATTTATTGTCTTATGGAAAAATAATAAACTAATGATTAAAATATTAAGAAAACCCTCCTCCCCTCCACTATAAATACCACCTATTTCACCCTCTTCTCTTCACTCCTCTCAAGCCTAGTGACTTCTCCAAATTCTACCCAAATATCCTCAAAATCTTATTCCCCACAACAAGAAGTACTTGGTCTCATAAAAATAGCAAATTATCTTCCCTTAAGAGGCTCTCAAGGAAGGTTAATTTAAGAGGTAAAATTCACCTTTTATTTTCACTACTGGAAAACTAACATATACCAACGGTTTGGAGAACCGTGGCCAAGTAAGCCGTTGGGATAGTTCTATACCAACGGTTTTCCCAAAACCATTGGTATAGACCTATCCCAATGGTTTTGGAAACCGTTGGTATAATTAATATGAAAATATTTACCAATGGTTGTGGAACCGTTGGTAAATGTATTTCAAAAAAAAAACATTCGCTAGGATTTCCAGTAGTGTTTCTTTCAATTTCCATTAGTGTTCTCTTTCAATTTCATGTTCCTTTGTTCTCATTTCTTTCCTAAAATCTACTCATCCAAATGGTATGAAAACTATAATAAAATAAATTTACTTTAATTTTGTTATGATAATGGGATAATTCATCTTCATCTATCATTTCTCACTCATTTATGCTAAAAATGAAACATCGTCTGAGATGTGTTGATTTATCACATTCAAGGACGACGATGCTTTCAATTTGATTTACCATCTTCAAATATGGTCATGAAACTATTTTTATGGTTGAAACAGACTATTTAATATGTATTTTATCTTATTTAATGTTCTTAAATCTTTATTCACTCATGATGTAAAATAATAATACAAACAAGGTAATTTTGATCAAAACCGCCAAATTAATACAGGCATTTATCATTAATGTTTTATATAATTATTCACCTTAACTCAAAATAAAAAAATTATATTTATAAAAATTTAATCTTATTAATTATCATTAATATAATATAAAATCAATTCTGGACTTCAACTCCAATCTTACATGAACTACTATACTCTTTTATAAGTGATCCGATCATGAATATTATGAAAATGAGCACTCACGAACAATGAAATTGAATCCCTTAACCCATCTAAAAGGCCATGAATGAACTTAATAAAGTCATAGTAAAACAAATAAATTTATAAATTGTTATTTAATTGTTAATTAATTAACCTAATTTGTCTATTTAGGTCATTAAGATCAAGCGAATAACACCCTCAGATTTAAGGTGAGGGATCCTCTCTCTCACTCTTATTCAAGAATCCCCCCTATGATGTGTCCTTTTATTTTTAATTCCTAATGAAGGGGTATGTTTTCACACATCAATAATACCACCCTTATGATATTTAAATGACGGTATACCCCTTGACCTCTCATTAAGACCTCACAAGAACACCCATTACCATGACAAAATGTTTGTAAGGGTTTTCCACCCGAACCTCCATTTTCATTCGGGTTACTTTTATTATATAATTACCTAAATTAAATTATTATTAATTCATATTTACTCCTCATAATTTATGTTTTAATGTTCCATATATGTGTACCAACCATAATCCTACCTTCATTTATGGGGATTTATATGTTTTAAATGGATCTTTCAAAAATTCTTCCTGAAATACAAGCTTTCTTCAATGGAATTTTCTGAATTCTTACCTATTTTCAGGGCACTCTATAATCTATTTTAAGCAAATATTATTTTCCTAAAAACACTAATTTTATCATAAAAGAAATATATTATTTTACTTCTAGTTTTAGATAAAGATATTTCCAAAACAAATCTTCTTTTCAAAGTAAAAGAGTATTTATCTCAAAAATTATTCGATGATTTTATGGGAGTATTTTCATTTGTTTAAACACTGTTATTGATTATTATATATAAATGGGACTAATATTTTATGATATCATCTATCATATTTTGTTGAATGGTTTATTATTAGTTTGATGTTGGATGTTCTATATTAAAATTATTCACCATTTTACTCTGAATGGTTAGTGTTTATGGTTAATGTTTGGGGAAAGTTTTTTACATTTCATATGTTAGTTTCAATATGAATGTATATATTGCTTATGTTTATCCCCAATAATATTAGGAATTAATTGGACTTATTATGTGATGGGTGGGGCCCGTTATATCCCCTCGATTCATCAGTAGGTCTCATGAGACAAATAGATATGGACTTGGCCGAGGCCTTACCCATTTTTAGATATGGTTTTGGCAGAGGCCTTAATAATTTTTAGATGCCTTGGCTGAGGCCTTGACGGTATGTTTCAGAATGTACGACATAAGAATTTCCCTCATTATGAAGCTATAAATTCATATTTCATGTCGTTTTTTTGACTAGTAGAATAACCATGATTATGTTTTATTATGGAAATATTTACTCAGCTCATATTTCTTCCATAATGCGTTTAAGTTTATTATTTTCAAAGGAATGTGTTTATAATTATTCAACATGCCTAATGTTTATTTTTATGTTATCTTCCACTGTATTTCTTACACTTACCGACTGTTTGAGCCCACCCCTTTATTATGTTTTATTTTCTCAGGACATGAAGAATTTTATTATGAAAGACCTACAAGGATAAACTTATAATTATGGATGTTCCCAAAAAAGCTTATATATTATATTTCATTTCAAATTCTAATGTTTAACTTATGTATGTATCTTGTTTCCAAATCTACTAAACTATTCATTCCTTTGAGATACTATTTTCTTGTAATCATGCCAATGTAATGTAATAAGGCACTGCACCTAGGCAACTGGGGTCGGGTCTTTACATTCAAGGATTAGAGGAGTGAAGAGAAGAGGTAGTGGTGGGTGGTTTTTATAGTGGAGGAAAGGAGGGGTTTTCCATTATTTTAGTCATTATTTTATTATTTTGGCACAAGATTGTGAATATTCTTGATTCTTATAACTGAAAATAGTAATAAGTGCTTTTGATTTTGAAACAATTACTATTTAAATTACCCATGACTCAAGCATGATGTAAAAATTCATTTATTTAGCATATTTCGTAAATTATCGAATTTTGATATTCACAAAAATTCAAGTATTTTAGAAAAATCCAAAAAATTAATCCTAACCATTTTTAGATGTTTATAATTCAAAAATGGACTCCGTTTTACCAAAATAATTTTCTAAATATTTGAAATTTATTTTTTAAATAAAATCATTATTTACTTGAAAAATAAATATTTTAAATTTAAAACTGCTTTTATAATACTTTGAAAAATTAATTGAAGTCTCATAAAATTAATATAAAATAATATAACAACAAATTATTTATTTAGAAATACATTTTAGGAAAATTAATTTTATTTTAAATAAATGTATTAATTTAAAATTTTAAATAAATATTTATTACTCATAAAAATACCAATACTTAATTATTTATTTTTAAAACATTCACTCTCATTTGTAAGGTGCCTAAATTTTATTTATACTTTCCTGGGTGAAAAAATTATGTTTCATGTCTAGGTTATAACTATAAAAAAGTGTCATCTCATAGAGACTCAGTGTTGTGTTCATATAAGCTATCTAATGAATTGAAATTATTTATGAAGAAACATACCATAAAATATTGGGGTGTCATATTGATAGTGAATATATTCATAACATAATTTAATATTTATCAAAATAATTATAATATTAAATATATATATTATATTTAATTAAATAATATATTGATAAAAATGAATTTTATAAAAGTAATCAAATATATATATTCATATTAAAATATTATTTTACAAAAAAATAATACTGTAAAATAGTATTTGTTTTGTAGAACATTAATTAATTTAAAAGATATAAATTATAATTATTTATAATTATTATTTTTAATTAAAACAATTAATTTTAAATTATTTAAAATTATTAAACGAATTAATAGGGTGTTATAAATCTGCATGATGTAAACAATATAGAACACATAAATTCATTATATTTTAATACTATGCCAAATTATCCAAACTATTACATGAGGGAACATGATAATTTTGAAATTAAAAAAAATCAAATTTCAATGTTGAAATTTTCATCTATAGAGGTGAAGTTCTAGATTCTCAAGAAAGAACCCCATTTAATATCATTTATAAAAAAATAACTGCACTGGGACCAAACATTAAGATAGTTTTAAAATAAAAGGATAGAGCCTATTAATTTTATGCTACTTACAGAGGAATTTCCAATTTTAGTATATGAAAGTATTGTGTTAACAAAAATAAAAAGGGTTAAATCTTGGTAACATCAATATTTTATACATGTTGTAAATAAGGACACTGAAGATCAAATAAACGTGATAGCAATTTCAAAAATCCACATGCTGAAACAAGATCCAATTGTACAGTATGAGTGAGAGTTTTTTACATTTCCAATAAGTGGTATGATTGTAGGAAATTTGTTGGGGAAAAAAATACTCTTCACATTCTCCTCATACCATTAATTTGATGAGGTCACAATGACACTTCGGTGATGAACCAGGTGCCAAGTTGGATGTAAATGATAAAGTTGGTCTAAATCCTAGTGACTCATTTTCACTTATAACAATTCATTTTAGGTGGTCCTAAGAGTCTTGGATATAAATGAGATAACCCATAGATTTTTTTGATCCAAAATACATAGGGTGCCTCTTCTCGATGATGTTGATGGTATGTTAAAATACGTAGAGAAATAATGGATAACACATCATTCTTATACTCAGTGAAACTTGATATGTGCGGTTAAATTCACAACTCTTTTTGGGTTGATCCAAAAATAAAGGTTGATTATGAGAATTTTGGAGAAATGGTCTTGTTTGAAACTAACTTAATCACAAACAAGGAGTGTAGGCATTTGGAAGTGTTTTTAGGACTAAACCACCATAAAGAGATTGGAATTTTTGGTGTAACATTGTTATATGATGAGAAAACAAAATTCATTTAGTTGTTGTTTAATAGATATCTTGATTTTCATGGTTGTAATATTCTCAAGATGATTTTTATAGATCAAGATGTATCTATATGTCTAAATCCATTGCATTATACCTACCTAAAACAAGATAATTTCTATTCACCTGACACTTAATGCAAAATGAAAGTAAATACTTAGGACCTGTAATGAATGATGAGTTAACATTGTTGGAAAAATTCAAAGAATACATGTATGAGGTTGATGAGAGTTCAAAATTTGAGGCTTTATGGAAAGAAATTCAAGAATAATTTGGTAATAAAAATTTGACATGGTTAGAAGATATGTACTAGTTAAGGGGTAAATGGGTTCATTTTTTTTATAAAGAATGATTTGAAATTAAGCATTTGAAGCACACAATTGAGTGAGTTTCAACAGTGTACTAAATGATTAATTGAATTGTAAGCTCACCATCTTAGAATTATTCCAAAAATTTGAGCATGTGTTGGAGAAGTATCAATATTTGTAAATGAAGGATTAATTTGAGGGAAGGGTAAGTATTCCACACAATCATTTTACATATCATCTTATCATGGTTCAAGAAGGTTTATTGTACACTGAAAAAATATTTTATCCTTTTTCAGTATGAACACCAACTATGTGGTGCTTGTTTCCTTAAGTATTCTGATGAAACTGTTACCCCAAAAGGATTGTTTTTGGAATGAATGGTTCCTAAATTGAGTTTTCAATTATAGTTTACCAAGATTTACCTATGATAATTGGTTGTAGTTATATGAAATTTTAGATTTATAGGTATTTTTGTTTTCATGCACTCAAAATATTAAAGGAGAAGGATGTACAATGCTTGCTAGAGTTTTATATCCATAAGATATGGAAGAAAATTCCTGTGATATCCACATAGTAGACATGACATTCAATAATATTGAAAAATATTTGGTAACAAGAAAAGATAAATGTTACCAACAGTTTTCATGAATGAAAGTAAAGCTTGTAATAGAATCCCATGAGTTTGAAAAAGGATATATGATTGAGATGTGAAATCTAAATAATTATTTTAGATAATTTTAGGGAACTAGAAATAATTTACCCTCTAAATAAATTCCAAACATATCTAACATGGAATATTGACGACAATCTTGAACATTATACAAGAAGAATGATAAAAGGAAAGGTGGTGACATATTCAAAAGTTATCTAGAGTATGAAAGAAAACACATACAGTGATGGGATAATATCAAAAATAAAGTGACCAAAAAACCTATATGTAGTTGTTATTTTCTACTCATGTTAATTAATTAATGAATTTTGCGGTGTATCCCAATCATTTTGGATGATTTTGGGATGAATGCTAGAGGCCCATACTACACGCTAGAATGTCACTCTCACGGGTCGAGCTCTGGTGTGAGCTCATTGGGGGTTGTAGGGGGAAACATGAACTTTATTAGGGGGTTCGGGGTCTAAAGTCCCCCATCCCAAAGTTTAGAAACTATATAATCTCTGAATAACTATAGTAGAACTGACCGATGACACCTACATGGAACTATAGTAGTGTGGACTTACTATAGCATCTTAGAATTGGGTGGCCACAACACTGTATCTATATGGACTTCCAGTCACCGATCACTATAAAACACTGGAATTACTATAAGGTTGGTGGAATATGTATTCATGTTCTTTATTATCTCATTCGAGCTAGGATATGTATGTGTGTGAGAAACTCTTAAAACCAACCTGCAATTGTGCTCCTGAATTATAGTGAATTTTTCTGCCTCTCCATGGATGTTGGGATCATTTCCCAAACCACGTAAATCTCTGTGTCCATGTTCATCATCATCTTTTTTTTCTATCTTTTCTTCATCTAAAAACCTATCTACTTCTGTGACTCCTAATGATTTTGAAACAATAATATAATGCATAAATAATGTTATATTGATGTTGCAAGGAAGTGCTAAAGAATTGTCAAATATTGGTTACCATGGTGATCCTATCATTAATCTAAATGTAAGTATGTAGTTATTAAATCATAGGTTGAAAAATATTCATATTTAAAAACACTTCATAGGACTTTATATATTCTGATATTTGAATTCTCCATGAACTTATAAATTTATGAAACACTCATACTATTTCTTTTTTTAGTTATTAATATAAAACTATTACAAAAATTAAGAGCCTTAGAAGATCAATTTTAATCCAATAAGAGTGGGAATTCAGAAACTAATAAATCCTTTCTTGGATTCAATAAAACAGATAAAAATGTTCTTTAAAATTCGTTGTTGTATTCAAAAAATTCACATGCTTAAAAATATTAATATAGTAGTTTATATAAAATTGGAGGGGTACTTAATGGTAGTAGTTACTTAGACAAGAATATTTTTGAAGCATGCATAAAAAATAAAATTGATAGTAAAAGTTTGAGAACCATAATGTTGATGGTAACTTTTTAGAATGTAGATGATCTATGTATTCAGCTATGGATTTCATCGTAATATCTAACTATTCATGAAAACCAATTCTTTTAAATAGTGATTTGTGAATTTTTAGTGGATGTTTGCTATAATTCGTACCTTTATTATTAAGTTTATAATGTTAACCTAAATATTTTTTTAAGGTACCCTTGATTTCTAATAATTACAATTATATTTAATCAAAGTAAGTAATTGCAATTATAAGAATTTTCATTGGGAATTTTGTAGGGATTGACACTGAAAATTATAACTATAATTTTTCACTGGAAACTCCATGATAAATTTCAATTTATTTCCAATGAATTTTAACTAGAAATTATTAGTTTGATCCAACTAATAGAAACCTACCATGGTTATTTATTGTGGGAATTTTTTAGGGAATTTCCAATTATTTTACAATGTAAATTTCCACAATCAATTTTCAGAGCCAATTTTCTATGGTGGAAATTTCCATTTGTAATTTATACTAAATCAAAGTGAAAATTTATAATCAGCGTTTATAGTATGAGTTTCCCCTAAATATTTCCAATGGTAATTCCCAGGCGGTATTTCTATGCATTGGAAGATTCTTATTTATTCCAATAACTTATAGTTGTAACATTACAAAATAAAATTATAGTTTAATGGCTATCATATAATAACATATTACATCGATATTAGCTTCATCAATAGGTTCATCCAGATCACTAAATAAACATTTCCACCCTAAATGGTTATAAAAAATCAGCATATTTCAGTTTTTTAATCAACATCAAAATTCTGGTTTTGGTGAAAGAATGATTTAACAATCTTCAAAGCTTCTTGAAACAACCAAATACATATTTATATCAGCATCTATATTCAACTTTATCCTTATAAAACCATTTAGAAAAAATAAATCATATAAAATCACCAGTCACTAACTTCCTTTTCACTCAAAAGACCTTCCACTACAACTCTTGTTTCCAAACATTCCATTACATAAAAAACAAGGACACCACAATCCAAAGTGGAATCTTCTTATTGCGGTGTATTTTAAATTTTCATATCCTATTTACGTTTCTTGAAATTTCATGCAATATCATTGCTAAACACATTCTCTAAATATTATTTCTGTAAAAAATGAATATTTATTCCATATCTTAATGTATTTTAATTTTTTTCAAATAGTGTACAACTTCTTACCACACTGATTTCATCTTTAATATATTGTTTGCTAGCCCTTGTTCCTTGAATAAGTTGCACTAATTTCTATTATCTAAATATACTTTTTTACATATCCATGAATAACAAACTCTAATGGATATTGTCTGAGTTTCTTAGGAACAATAATAACATAAATATCCTCATATTGTCAACTATATTTTAGTTTAATATGATTTCCTTTAATTTGTCAGTTTCTGAATACCAAACTCCCTAAAAAAAGAAAAAAAGAAAAAAAGAAAAAAAATTATTCTATTCATCAGTATATTTTAACATTCATTGTATTAATATCAAATCATGGAAAAATATGGTCATTCATTATCATAAAATTGAACTTAAATCTTACTGTAAATGTGCAAGGCATAAATGAATAACTTTCCATTTTTGTAATTCTAGACATACTATATAGATGACATCTTTGTTCAATTAGGATTGTGTACAAATCTATATATTGTTTCCAAAAACCAAACTTATTTAAAGATGAAACATCGACACTAGTTAAGTAAACTGAGAGTATGACATAAACTATACTGGGTGTGCACCGATTATTTAACAAATCAATAATTCTCTTCAAATTGATTTGATATGATTCATCAATATATTCCCAGAATATTGTGTTGTTTTCATGGAGTTTATTTGTATTTTTATTACATAGTAAAATATATAATAATAAATTCTAAATGCATAAATGCAGTAACATCACCTCTCTTGGTCATCCTCAAGCAGCATTTTCAGCTGCCTCATATCATGTTTTGTGACTATGGTTTGCTGCTTCACCCACATGAGAAGTAACTAGGTCAGTATACCATAGTCATGAAGCATGATATGAGGCTTCTGAAAATGCTACTTGATACTGACAGAGTGAGGTTATGTTACTCCATTTATACAGTTATAACTTCTTTTTATATATTTTATTATGCACTGAAAAAAGAGGTGTCCATGGGTCGGGTTGGGTTAGGTTTGGGGGTATTTTGGACTCGACCTAAGAAAAATTGGTATGGTTAGGTTGAGTTATTTAGGGTAGGGAAAAAATAGTAAATAAAAAAAATGCAAAACTGTTGATTAAATTAAAACAAAAATAATATCTAAAAATTAATATTTTTTGATAAATATAACCAAATATAATATAAATATAATGTTTTATAGCAATGTATAATGTAAATAAATAATTATATTACATAAAAATAATAATTTATTTATGTTATATAACATTACATTTTCATAAATCAAATGTTATACAGTGTAAATATAACATTACATAATGTGAATATAATATTATATAATATCAATATAATGTTATATAATGTAAATATAACATAAATATAATCTGAATACAATGTTATATTTATTTTATATGACCTTATTATTTATTTTTATTTATTATTAATTATTGTTAGTTAATATTTATTATTTAATATAAATTATTAATAATTATTAATAATTATTCTAAATTATTACTAATCAATTATCAAGTATTAGTTATTATTTATTTATTATTTATCAATCAATATTAATTTTTATTTATTATTTGTTATATATATACATATGGTTGGGTTGGTTGGGTTGGGATGGATCAGAATTTTGGTAACCCATGACTCAACCCAACCTGACCTTGACCCTACCCTATATAGTCGAGTCGGGTCGGTCGAGTCGGATCAGGTTTGGACACCCCAAACTGAAAATACAAATGAAATCCATGAAAAAAACACGGTAGTTTGAGAATTCATATAGAAATCAAATTAAATAAATTTGAAGACCATTATTGATTTATTAAACAAGAGGTGAACACCCTATATGGTATGTGTTATACTCTCAATTTACTTAACTAGAATTGATATTTTATCTTTTATTAAGTTTGTTTTTATAAACAGGTCATAGATCCATGCACATTCATAATTTAACAAATATGTTGGCTACAAATTATGAATGAAATTTCTGAAATGGAAATCTTCTCCATTATTCCCAATACTTTTATAGTCATATTGAAGTTCATTTTTAAAATAATTAATGACTATATTTTCTATGATTTTATGTTATTAAAGTGAATTTTTAAATCTAAAAATGACTAAATTAATTTATTTTATTATTTTCTTTGATTCTAGGTAGTTTTTTATTCGTCTTATGGAAAATTAAATTAAATCCTATTGAATCGAGAAATAGTTGATGGTATGCGGAACTCCATGTTATTATTATGCCTGATAAACTCAGATAATATCATTTAGACTTTTTTATTCATGGATATGAAAAAAGGATGTTTAGATATTATAACTTGATTCAAATTATTTTAGGAATAAGAGCGAGCGATCCGTATATCAAAGTTGCAATCGGTGTGGTAATAAGTTATACATTATTCAATTTTTTTAAATACATTGAAATATGGGCTACACATTCATATTTTTATAAAAATCATATTTTGAAAACATGTTCAGCCATAATATTATAGGATATTTCAAGAAACATAAATGGGATATGAAAATTTGAAGTACAATATAGTAGGGAAATGCCACTTTGGGTTGTAGTGTCCTCGATTGTTATGTAATGGAATAGTTGTAAATAGGAGTTATAGTGACATATTATTTGTGTGAAAAGGAATTCAATGACCAAAAATTATCTATGGTTCATAATTTTCTAAATGATCATGGAAGTACAATGTCATATATGGATGATGAGATAAGTAAGTATTTGGTTTCTGTAAGAAACTTTGGAGATAGTTAAATTTTCCTTTCATCGGAACCAATATTTGGATATCTATTAGAAAACTGAAATAGCATGGGTTTTTGTGATATTGGGGGTGTAAATGGATATTTGGTGATATGGATGAATATATTGATAAATTTAATATTGATGTAATATGTGATTTCACGATAGATTTTAAATCATATTTTGATTTTGTAATGTCACTAATGTCAGTTATTAGAATCAATTAGAATCTTCTAGTGCATAAAAATTACCATTAATAATTCCCATTGTAAATTTCTAGTAGAAACCCCCACAATAAACTATGAGTGGAAATTTCCTCTTTAATTCAGTTTAATTTTACAAGGGAAATTTACACCAGTGCGAATTGGTACTGAAAAATGACAGTGGAAATATACACTGCAATACATTTGGAAATTCCCACTGAAAAGTCCCACTGAAAAAGACCATGAGAAGTTCCTAGTGGTTGGATCATAATGAAAATTTTCAGTCAAAATTTAGTGGAAATAAATTATAATTTCCCAATGCATTTCCAGTGGGAAATTACTATTAAAATTTCCAGAGGCAATACCCACTAAATTCTCAGTGCAAATTCCCACACTTTCAATTACTAAAAATCATGGTCACCTTACAAAAGTTTCATTTAGGTTAACATTATAAACTTAATCATAAAATAATCAATTATAGAAAACATACACTTCAAATTATTAAATCATTATTTACAAAAACCCATTTTCATGAACAATTGGATTTTTGTGTTGACATCCGCAACTGAAGTCACAAATCATATGAATTCTGGAATGTTTCTATCAACATGTCAGTTCTCAAACTTCTAATGTCAATCTTATTTGTGGTGCATGATTTTGAAATATTCTAATAGGTGTAACTACTACCAACAATTGACCCTCCAATTTTATATAAAATATTTTCCTTTTTTTTTCTCTTAGAAGATTGATTTTTTGAATACAACAATTGATTTTTAAGAACATTGTTGTTGGTTTTGGTGAATCCAAGAAATGAGTTATTTGTTGCTAAATTTTCCAATCTGATTGGATTGAAATTGTTCTCTACTGGCTCCTAATTTTAGTAACTATTTTATATTAATAACTAAAAATAGAAATAGTATAAGTGTTACATAGAAGTATAAGTTCCCACTGAAAATTCCCACTGAAAAAGACCATGGGAAGTTCCTAGTGGTTGGATCATAATGAACATTTCATGTAAGCTTTTCTATTCCCTAAAATTCAGCCTTCATTTCCAAATTCTGGTTCTTCTCCAACAAAAACTCAAAAATATTGGAAGAATTACAAGACACTAAGTGTAACATCCTAGGTAAATAAAGAATATTACTTTTTCATATTTATTAATTTTTGAATTAAATATTAATTTTACTTTAAAAGTGTTTCTATGTTTGATAGCGTACCCGATACTCAACAACAAGTTTCTTTGAAATCTTACGTTGCACACTAATAATATATTATTATTTTAAACGATAGTTAACGCCTAGCCGTTTTATTGGAGGGAATTAATGAAACTAACTACAATATGATTATACATGTTTGTTGAATGTATTTACATTTATCCAATAAAAGTTAGAGGCTTCAAATGTGAATGAATATAATTTTAAGCATAAATTACATTAAATGGACGATTTATCGCCTTTTAATGGAGAACCATTTTTAAATCTAGTTTTGGCCACTTTAATACATTCTATATGACCAAATAAAATCCTTATTTCGAATGGGGACATCAAAATTTACTTTGTGTAATTTTTTTGGAATTTTTCTGATAAAGTTCATTTTTTAATGAATCGTGAACAATATTGTATTTTAATTCAAAAGTGCCTTTTAATATAATTAATTTATATGGTTAGATTATATTTTTAATTGTTTTTAAAGTGAAACTAAAATATATTTTTATAATTTAATCCAATTTTGGTCATTTTAATTGATTTCACTTTGAAATTGGATATAAACAAGTATCAATCTTTTGATAGTTATTGTTCCCTAAAAACACGCTATTTGTTTTGATAACGGGAATTAATTTTAAAATTTATTAATTCCACTCCTATGTTTTGAATTTGAAAAAAAAACATCATTTTTGAATTCAGAATATCAAATATATCTTAGGCTGAATTTTTGGTATTTTTCTGAAAAATATCAATTTTTGATGAATAGTGAAACCACTATGTGGTAGTTAAAAAAATTGACCTTTTCATCTAAATGAAATTTTACCAATTCTGTGAATTGAATTTAAAAAATCCGACATACATGGTTGTTATCAAGAAGTAAAATGTGGTTCATTAAGATGGAAATAATTTATGGTAAATAGTAACTTTTGACTTTTATTTACTGTAGTTAAAGGTAAATAGGGTAAGTCAAGGTTAAAAGAATATTATAATAATTCAAAATTACATTAAAACTTGTCCAAACCTTATTGGTTGAGTCATTTACGACCATGGGCATCTTTGGGTAGATTTTGGGACCCCATTGAGACACTTGGGAGTGATAATGACAATTTAGATTAATTAATTTAAAGTAAAGGCAAAAATGACAAAAGCAAATATCTTTTAGTAAATTAATTTTTAGAAGGTGTTACATAAATTATCTTTTCAACTATAAAAATTCATTAGAAATCTAAAAATATTTCCTACATCATGGTATTTTTTTTAATTTTTAGACATAAAATAAATTAAATTATTTATGACACAATAATGATGCATTATTTACCTCATTAATAAATAATTTAAATAAATAAGATTATAATGATTAAAATATTATCCAAAACATGTCCAATTCTGATTGGATTATTTTATTTCGAATATTAGTCATCTTATCTTCTACTATAATTATTTTTGGACCATTAGAAACCGAATATCAATATATAATAAAATAATGTTTTCACACTTTCCTAAAAGGAGACCACTTCTAACCCATTTCCACACACCTCTCAAGACTTTTGGCTCATCCAAACACTACCCAATTAATCTCCCTACATTCCTCTCCTCCTCCTAGTAGCCTTACCTTAGGCAGAAGGCACTTCAAGAAGTTCTTTGGTTCAAACCAAATGGAGTTACCCAAAATAAAGGTAACGATTTATCTTAATTTATTTTCTTTTATTTTACTTATCTAACCCCTAAAATATTTTATTTATTTCTTTAATAACAAAACCAATATCCTAAATATACTAGGATGTTGTTATTAGAAGGATTTTAACTACACTTACACACACCTCCATCTAATGGAGGAAGAACATAATGTTTCTGTGGATGGAAAACTAACGCCTCACGAAATGATGATTGTTCAAATATCTCCAACCGCCTCTCATGGTGGAAATTATGATGAAACTATATTTATATATGATATATATTATGTTTATGTTTTCTTTATGCTTCTGTATTTTCCATTTATAGCATGACTTTATGGTTTCCATAGTGGGTAAATACGATTATCTCATTTGAGGAAGCGCGGACTACCGCCCCCTCAAAGTAATATGACTCATTAATACCAAATGTGGTACATATAAAGGATAGATTTAATGATATTATAAATGATAAAATACTGGAATTATAATAATAGTATGTATCATTATGTTTTAATTCCATTAAATATGAAATAGAAATGGAAGTAGCGTTCATGCGTACGTACGACTTACCATCTCCATGAACGGTGCATTTATTTCTTACCTATAAATGTTATATACTATTATAAATACATGTATATGATGGATATATATGATATATATTATATCCAAATCATGAATATAATTTTGGATATAATGAACCTTTGACCACATGAACAACATGTAATTATAAGAAGTCCATTTTTGACTCAAGTACCAAATATCGACAAAATGAACATTATTAACTTAAATGATTACATAATGTTTATAACATCGTAATAAGTGATATAAAAAGGAATATTAAACTTGAAATAGGTTCTTAAGAAAGTATAAATTAACTTTAGTTTATTTTTCAGGAGATTAAAGAACGATCGAGTCAAGTCGGACACGAGGTAAGGGATTTCTTATCTCACTTTTAATTCCGTGAGATTTCCATTGTTCGTCACTTATTTATTATATGTGGTGTAATGTGTACTTACATTGATATATATTATCATGATTAGATTTATATTCATGGTATTATGTGATTAATTTTGTGGTTATTAACTTTTGATCAAGCGACTCAGTTGATAACAACGAGGTAAAAGGTTTCATCTAACTTTTTATTCCCGTGAGATTCATGCTATATTTACCACTATTTCTTTTTGTGTGGTGTATGTACTTCCCATTATTGTACTATTTGTATAATATACATTAATTTATTAGTATTTACATCTTCATTGTATGATCCTTCTCCATGTGGCATATGTTTGTTAAGTTACCAAATCGGTAAGGGAACCTTTCTCCCTCTTTTTATAAGACTTCTTTTTATTATGTATTTTAATTTACATCATATTTTGTTGGGATATGATATTTTATATCCTCATTGATGTAAAATTTATTTCCAAGTGATTATATACCCTTTTTATCTTATCAATACATTTTCTAAATTTTAAAGTTACGCCGTTAGACTGTCAAATTTTTACAAGGGAACTTCTTAACCCAATTTCAATTCTTTGGGTACAACTTGTACTTCATGAACATGTCATCCTATGAATATGTGTGAATGACCTATGATTGTTTTACACATAATATCTACTTATATTGGGTGTATTTATATTTTTCACACATAATTATGTGATTGATTTATCCTTAATTTAAGGATACCATCTTTATAAGGGATTTCACTCAATTTACATTTCCATTGAGACTTCATTGTTGTTATGCACCAATTCACTATTATATGGTGTATATACTGTCCTTTGGCATAATATATCATGATCAAATTTATTTTGATGATATTATAAAGTTTTGATTAAATGTTATTCCTCAATTATTTGTATTCAAGTGTCTCTCCTTTTTGTTAAAAAACTCTTTAACTAAAATATCATTTTAAATGTTTTAAAGATTTATTCTTCTAAATATTTCTCATTAATTTCCATGTTTTCAAAATGGGTTTTAGGATTTATTTAAATGGACATTAATGTTTTCAAATGATAATTCATTTAAAATCTTCAAAGTGGTATGAGACACTTTGATTCAAAAATCTATTTTTAAAAAGGTTTTGAAAATTGTTTGATAAAACATTGTTTATTTCAATATCTTGATTTGATATATTGGAATGTGGAAATGTTATTTTTACTGTATACATGTGTTATATTTTATGATTATGTTATGGTTATTGGGCATTGTTTATGTATATGGTGTAAGGGTTGGTGTCCTGAGAACCAACTGTTTTGTACTTTGATTAAATGAATGTTCACTTATTATATATTGTTAATTGTTCTGCATGACTATAATATAATAATGTCCTGGAATATTTGTTGCATTGATAAGGTCATGGAAGATCCCAACTATGATGAGAACCTTGAAATGCTATAGCAATATTCTTAAATAATGTTCTACGGTTAGATGACATACTATGATAGGAAACATAGTATAAAGACCGTTATGTGTGAGTACTCGTAAGAAGACGAGACTCTATCTCATGGAGTTCGTAGTTGGTAATCTCCAAATGGGAGATTATGAGAAAAGACCCACCAGTAGAAATTCTGCATGTCTTGGTTTCATCGGACATTTCTATCTATGAGTGTGTGTAATGGTTGTTAGATTGATAGATTATCATTTACTCATGTCATGACTCGCACACTTAGATTTACTGACGAAAACTGTCATGCAGACAATTGGCGAGAAGTAGGGTACATTGGGTGCGTCAGGAGTGACATGTTGTTAATGGATAAGTCAAGGAAGGATTTTTCCCTTCCATTTATGGAAGTTGATATCTCGGCCCTTTGATTGAAATAGAACCGTCGCATTAAATTCCATGGCCATGGTGTAAACGATGAATTTATTTCAGGTAGTCAAAGAATGACGAATCAAGCATATAGGTTTCTTACACTACCAAGAAACCTGCTTGATGAGATATCAATACAAAGGGATTAAATTACACAGTAAGTGTTCGTATGAGGTGATACGTCAATGCAGCGTTAACTTCTTTCTCTTGGGTGCCTTGGCCCATTTCTAGACAGTAATCTTGGACTTTAGGCAAACCCGCCTAATGCCAATGAGAAAGAGCACTAGAGGGTCATACACTAAGTGTATTCAAGTATCTTAAGTAGAATAATGATTATTCCCATACATGGTTTAATAATTATTCAAGGAAGCCTAAATCGTTTTAATGATGGAGGAAGAAGGAAATGAAAAACAAGATATACGCGTCGTGTATTAAAGATTACACACCATGTAGTTTTTCATGGAAAAAAAGTACACGCCATGTATTAATAATTACACGCCGTGTAGTTTTCTTTATGGGAAGGAAATGAATAAATTAAAACAAGATATACATGCCATGTACATTGAATGTACACTTCGTGTAGTTTTCAATGAAAAACAAGTACACACCGTGTAGTTTTTCCAGTCAGTATTTTGAGGATATAATATTGTTTTAAATAATATTTATTATAATCAGCATGGGTGAATGTCAAGGAATTAATTATTCGATATGAGGGTTTTAAATAAGAGTAAATGAAATAAATAAAACGCGTAACACATTTATTTATTGTCATAACTATACAACCTTAAACATGATTATAAATATGCTCAGAACCCCAAATCTTTTCCGAAACACAAGAGAATCATTGTGCACAACAATTCTGGAGAATTCTTTCAAGTCCAAAAGAACCTCTTCCTCTAAGAATGCTCTCAAGACCGAGAGAGATCCTCTTCCATCGGATCAAGACGATCTAAGGAAGACAACTCAAGAAAAGGTTTCTCCACGCTTGCACCCAGAGACTCCTTTGGCGATGTCCCGAGATATGAGGTACACTGTGGATCACCGCTAGAGGAAGTATACACTTGGCTTCTGCGACACAATGAATAATCACATCGGAACGTGATCAAGAACATAAATGAAGAAGGAACACCCAAAATGTATTTCTTTTCAATTGATTAAATTAATTATAATCAACCTGTAACGATCTTACTTTTTTGTTCTAGGACTTTCCTTTTCTTTGTCCATTTCTGTGATTTGATCCATGGAGACTGGCGTTTATCATCGTATTGATCCCGGTTTGATCATTGTTAATGACAAAAAGACAAGTGGGAACATCCACCCACGTTCTTACACTGTGCCCGGAACCTTCAAATGGTATTAGAGGGAGGTTACAATGTTGATTATAGTTATTTAATTATCGTTTATAATTTACACATTTATATTTGATTCAATTCAAAATAAATCATTCTATAAATTTGAATAAATGAGATCTATTCTTCCTCCTTCGTTTCTCAATTCATCTCACAGAAAAAACCTTTTTAATTTTAATTTTGATGAAAATAAAAATGAGAAACTCATCCAGAGGAGCCGCTCTTTCTGTATGTACAACATGAAAATACACGGTGTGTAATGAAAACTACACACCATGTACTTATGTTCAACTAACCGACACTGGTCCTCCAAACCACGCCATGAGAATTGAGTATGCTTATGTATTTATTACCCTGTGTTGACCAGAAATTAACGGCGCGTGGAAAACCAGAATACATGATGTGTATGTTGGAGCAACACGCTGTGTAGTCTGATCCGGCCCAAGTGAAATCGTGTACAAAGGAGAAGCCGCGTACCACATACACAGGATCTCTAGGCCGGTTACCACATAACAAGTAAGTACATGCCGTGTATGATTTATCTACACACTGTGTACTCCAAAATTTCCAAAGTATAAAATACACGCCAAAGCCCCCGGTGTGTACTTAGATAAAAGGTGCAAATAAATACATGCCATGTAAATATAAACTACACGTTGTGTACTTTCCAGAAATTTCACCAGGATTCCTCAAAAAAGTACAAAGACCTGTACAAGGGATATGGATGAGAAGAATCTCAAGGAAATTGATAAAGTAATTTTAGATGAAGAATTTATTAATTATAAGATCATAATTAATTAAATTCAAGCACGACTTATCTTTAATAATAGAACGATTAAAAGAATTTGAATTTTAAATATGCGTAAATGTCATTTCATGCTATGGATGATCATGATCTAGACAAAAGACCCTTTTGTATGTGTGTTTGGTTTCATTTAAATTTGTTTAATTTAAATTTATTGGCCTGTGAGCCTTCTTCCAATAAAATGTAGGGCCTATGTGCCCATGTTTTCTTTAATGTAAACCTCATATAAATGGAGGATCTCCCAAGCTGGAGGAGACGGTTCGAAACCCTAAGCTGAGGCAAAACCAACCCAAGAAGATACACAGGTGGATAGGTGGGAGCTGCAAAACACGAACCATCAGGTTCAAGATGTTTTACCTATGTCAGGGTTATCTTATCAAAACTGATAGATAAGCTAACCAATAACAGCTCATGATCATGCCATCTTATTTTAATTTTGTCTGATTGCATGGTTTATTTATTATGTATGTGTTGTCGCGATCACATAATAAATGTAATAAATAAGCATGGAAATATGGAATAAAATAAAAACTAGACTATGCGTAAACATTATTGGAACATGGTTAATCACTTAAGAAAGAATCAATTTATATTAACAAGCATGTGATAATGAAAAAATACACATAAAATATTAAAATCCCTCAATACCATATTAAGTTAGACCAAGCCTTCCATTACCTGATTAAGGGGAAGACTCAATAAAACTATGTGTTTGAACAACCCTTGTTGAGACACTTACTTTTTTTAAAGGAAGCCCTTATGAAAGGTTTCAGGTTTACTTAACCATATTACATCAAGAGGAGTAGCCCTTTCTAGACTTGATGTAATATTGGAGGTAAGAGTTGAGGAAATCCAAGTCAGGATTTCAGGATTGGGGAGTCCACTCAACAGATCAAGGAACTATAAGCTCATAGTTGGTAAAGACCTGCCTACCTAAATACCTTCAAATAGCTTGACCAACCCTTTTTGGGGTTATGCTAAGGGGAATATGGATCCTTGCCACTATAATGTCACAGAAACTAGAAAATCTAAGTTCAATGGTGAGGGACATTGGGACTTGATAAAATAGTGTAAGAATTAATAAATTCATTTATTATTTATCATAAAAATGTAATCAAGAAAGCACTGATAAATATTCCATTTTAATTTGCAGAATCGAAATGACAAACTTGTCAACCACATTTTCTCTGCGATCAATTCTGGATAAAGACAATATCCTCACCGATAGTAACTTTCAGGAATGGTTTAGATGCCTTCAGTTTATCCTATGCCATGAATGAAAGTTTTACGTGCTGGAGTCCTCACTTCCTGATCTTCTTGCCCAAGGGGCGAGTGATGAATATTTCCTGGTCTATGATCAACATTTAAGTGATGCACTTGACATTCAAGGTTTGATGCTGTCATCAATTTCTAGTGAGCTCATGAAGTCTCATGAATAAATGGATGCCTACAGCATGCTCGAGCACCTCCGTGGTCTATACCAGGAGAGAGAAAGACAGGAAAGGTTTGAGATATCCAAGGCTCTATTTTAGAGCAATCTTGGAGAGGGTGCCCCAGTCGGGCCTCTTGTAGTCATGATCATTGGCTACATTGAGTGATTGGAGGTTCTAGGGTTTAAACTCCCTGAAGAACTGGGTACCGATCTCATTCTTGCATCACTACCCCAGAGATTCTCAAAATTTGTTGTGAACTTAAACATGAACAACATTGAGAAGTCTCTATTTGATCTTCTTATCCTCATTCTCCAAGTGGATAATGACATGAAGCATGAAAAACCTTCTGTCCTTATGGTGAATAAAAGGAAAGGGAATGCAAATAGATTTAATCCCAAAGCTTCTTTAAGGCCTTCCAATAAATGGAAGATCAAAGGGGAGGCAAGGGAAAATGATGCTGTTTGTTTTGCACGTGGCAAGAAGGGCCACTAGAAAAAAAATTGCACCCAGCCAAGGAAGCAAGGGGAAGCTTCAGGTGCGTTTGTCATCGAATGAAATCTATCTGTTTCTAAAAATTGGGTATTAGATACAGCTTGTGGTGCTCACATATGTATCCAAATATAGGAACCAAGTAGATTCAAGAAGATTGATCGAGGGGAGGTATATCTATGAGCAGCTAATGGAGTCAGACTTGTTGCTGTAGCTATCAGGGACTACCACCTCATGTTGCCAACTAGAATGATCTTGGTGTTAAAGGGTTGTTTCTATGTGCCTTCTATAACCAAAAACATTATTTCAGTATCCATACTAGATACTGATGGATTCATCTTCAAGTTTAGAAGTGGATCTTGCTACTTTTATAAAGATAGAATTTGTTTTGGTAGGGAACATTTATATAACGTACTTTATGTGTTGGACTACACAAACCAAGTAATGGAAATTGATGACAAAGTTAATTCACATGAATCATACCACACCCAACTTTGGCATCACCAGCTAGGTCATGTCAATGAGAAACGTTTGACAAAATTACATAAAGTTGGGTATTTAGATTCTTTCGAACTAAAACCACTTGGTGTATGTCATGTGTGTCTACAAGGCAAAATGAACAAAGACCCATTTAGTGGGAAAGGTGAAAGGGATAAAGAACTTCTAGAATTAGTTCACACAGATGTGTGTGGACCATTTCCAGTTTAAGTAAGGGGTGGGTTCTCGTACTTCATAACTTTTACTGATGATTTTTGTAGATATGGATATATCTACTTAATGAGGTATAAGTTAGATTCTTTTGATCAGTTCAAAGAATACAAGAATGAAGTTGAGAACCAGCTTGGTAAGAAGATTAAGAAACTCCGCTCAGACAGAGGAGGATAATATCTTAATCAGGACTTCATTAATTTCTTACGGGAGTTTGGTATTCTATCTCAACTAACTCATCTTTACACACCTCAGTGTAATGGTGTATGTTAAAGGAGGAACCACACCCTATTGGACATGGTGAGGTCAATGATGAGTCATGAGAGTCTTCCATTATCCTTTGGGGATATGCATTACAAACAACAGCACACATACTAAACCAAGTACCAATTAAATCGATAAATGGTATTCTATATGAGTTATGGAGTGGATTCAAATCCATGTTATTGAATTTACATGTGTGGGGTAGTGAATCATTTGTTAAGGCCTCTTTAGGTAACAAACTTGCACCCCTAGGCACAAAGTGTATCTTTATAGGATATCCCAAGGAAACAAGGGGATATTACCTATACAAACCCTCATACAAAAAGGTTACAGTGGCAAGACATTCCATATTCCTTGAGAGGGAGCACATCTCAAAAAGAGATAGTGGGAGAGAGATAGACTTTGATGAATTCAAGGCTCAAGATACACATGAGTTGGTACAAGAACAGATTCCACAAAGCCCCGTGGAAGAAAAATCTATTCCAGAGACACAAGAACTGCATAGGAGCACAGGAGAGGTGAGAGAACCAGAACGATATGGTTTTCTTGTTACCGAGTATGGTGACTCATTATTGGTTGAGACTGATGATCCTCTTACCTACAAAGAATAAGTTGAAGGCACATACGTTGCCAAGTGGCAAGAAGGCATGAATTCTGAAATGGATTCCATGCACCAAAACCAAGTCTGGATTTTGGTCGATCCTCCAGTTGATGTAAAGCCTATTGGTAATAAATGGGTATTCAAGAAAAAACTAGACATGGAGGGGAAGTCAGCACCTATAAGGAACGACTAGTTGAAAAAGGTTTTAGACAATGTCAAGGAATTGAATTTGATGAAACCTTTTCACCAGTTGCAATTCTAAAATCCATCAGAATCCTATTGTCCATTTCCACTTACCATGACTTTAAAATTTTGAAAATGGATTTGAAAATAGAATTCCTTAACGGGAACCTCCAGGAAGATGTCTACATGACACAACCTGAAGGGTTTGTGACTCCAAAGGATGCCAACAAGGTATTCAAGTTGCAGAAATCCATTTTTGGATTAATGCAAGAATCAAGGTCATGGAAAATTTGTTTTGATGAAGCTATAATGGAATTTGGATTTATTAAGAACTAATGTTATCTATGTGTCTACAAGAGGTTTAGTGGAAGTGCAGTCATTTTCCTAATTGTATATATTGACCACATATTACTAATTGGAAACGAAGTACCTGTCTTAGAGTCAGTTAAGGCATGGTTGCATAAATGTTTCTCTATGAAATACTTGGGCGAGATAACATATATTCTTGGGATCAAGATCCATTATGATAGATCCAAGAGAATGCTAGGCCTGCGTCAAAGTACATACATTGAAAAGATACTGAAGAGATTCAATATGAAATAGTCCAAGAGGGGATTGTTGCCAGTGTCACATGGCATTCATCTTTCCAAGAAAATGTGTCCTCAAACACATGAGGAAGGAAAATAATGGAAAGGATCCCTTAAGCATCCACGATTGGGTCAGTCATGTATGCTATGCTATTTACAAGGCTAGATGTTACTTACGCATTGAGTATGGTAGGCAGATATCATACTGATCCAGGAGACCACCATTGGATGGAATTTAAGACTATCCTTAAGTATCTGAGGCATAATAAGGATATGTTCCTAGTTTATGGAGGTGATGAGTAACTAGTCATCAGAGGACATGTAGATACTATTTTATAGACTGATCAAGATGACATGAAGTCGCAGGCTGGATACATCTTCTGTTTGAATAGAGGAGCAGTGAGCTGGAAGAGCTCAAAGCAAAGTGTGGTGGAAGATTCTACAACGGAGTCGGAGTATATTGTATCTTTTGAGGCAGCTAAAGAATTAGTATGGATGTGGAGCTTAATCTAAGAGTTGAATGTAGTACCGAGTAGTAAAGATCCTATCACACTCTATTGTGATAATAATACAGCGGTGACACTTGCAAAAGAGCCAAGGTCACATCAGCGGACAAAGCACAAACTTAGGAAGTATCATCTCTTGATGGATTTTTCTCAGAGAGGTGAAGTTGCAGTGAGCGGTATTTCCACAGAAGACAACGTGGCGGACCCCTTGACTAAAGCCTTGACTTAGTAGAAACATGATCATCATGTGAGGTCTAGCGGACTAAAAGTCGTAGGCAATTATCTCTAGTCCAAGTGGGAGTTTGTAAGGGTTGGTTTCCTGAGAACCAACTGTTTTGTACTTTGATTACATGAATGTTCACTTATTATATATTGTTTATTGTTCTGCATGACTATAATATAATAATGTCTTGGAATATTTGTTACATTGATAAGGTCATGGCAGATCCCTGCTATGATGAGAACCTTGAAATGCTATAACAATATTCTTAAATAAAGTTCTACGGTTGGATGACATACTATGATAGGACACATAGTATACATACTGTCATGTGAAATTACTCGTAATAAGATGAGAATCTCTCTCATGGAGTTCGCACTTGGTAATCTCCAAGATGGGAGATTATGAGAACAGACCCACCAGTAGCAATTCTACATGTCTTGGTGTCATCAGACATTGCTATCTATGAGCGTGTGTAATGGTCCTTAGATTGGAAAATTATCATTAACTCATGTCATGACTCACACACTTAGATTTACTGACGAAAACCGTCATGCAGACAGTTGGCAGGAAGTAGGGTACGTTGGGTGTGTCACGAGTGACATGTTTTTAATGGATAAGTCGAGGAAGGATTTGTCCCTTCCATTTATAGAAGTTGATATCTTGGCCCTTTGATTGAAATAGAACTGTCACATTAAATTCCATGGCCATGGTGTAAACGATGAGTTTATTTCAAGTAGTCAAAGAACAACGAATAAAGCATATAGGTTTATGACACCACCATGAAACCTACTTGATGAGATATCGAGACAAAGGGATTAAATTATACAGTAAGCATTCATATGAGGTGATACGTCAATATGGCATCAAATTCTTTCTCTTGGGTTCCTTGACCCGTTGCTAGACATTAATCTTGGACTTTAGGCAAGCCCGCCTAATGCCAAGGAGAAAGAGGCCTAAAGGGTCACACACTAAGTGTATTCAAGTATCTCAAGTAGAATAAAGATTATTCCCGTACATGGTTTAATAATTATTCAAGGAAGCCTAAATTGTTTTAATGATGGAGGAAGAAGGAAATTAAAAACAAGATATACGCATCATGTATTAAAGATTACACGCCATGTAGTTTTTCATGGAAAACAAGTACACACCGTGTATTAATAATTACATGACCTCTAATTTTCTTTATGGAAAGGAAATGAATAAATGAAAACAAGATATACACGCCATGTACATTGAATGTACGCGCCGTGTAGTTTTCAATTAAAAAAAAGTACACACAGTGTATTTATTAATACATGTCGTGTAGTTTTTCCAGTCGGGATTTTAAGGATATAATATCATTTTAAATGATATTTATTATAATCAGCATGGGTGCATGTCAAGGAATTAATTATTCAACATGGGGGTTTTAAATAAGAGTTAATGAAATAAATAAAATTCATAACATGTTTATTTATTGTCATAACTCTATAACCTCAAACCTGATTATAAATATCCTCACAACCCCAACTCTTTTCCGACACACAAGAGAATCATTGTGTAGAACAATTCTAGAGAATTATTTCAAGGCCAAAAGAACATCTTCCTCAAAGAACACTCTCAAGACTGAGAGAGATCCTCTTCCATTGAATCAAGATGATCTAAGGCAGACAACACAAGCAAAGGTTTCTCCATGCTAGCGCCCGGAGACTCCTTTGGTGACGTCGCAAGATACGAGGTACACGTGTGGATCACCACTAGAGGAAGTCTACACTTGGATTTTGAGACACAACGATGAATGACATCGGAACGTGATCAAGAACATCAACAAAGAAATAACACCCAAAAGGTATTTATTTTCAATTAATCAAGCAACTGAATGACATGGGAGCTGCAATGAGAACACTTGTGGTTATTCTCAACCAATTATCTTGAGTCATGATTGACCACATGAACCTTAGTGATCTTTATAAGGCATTATATATGCGAGAAACAAATCCCTACAGATGTTTAGGTAATAATCATAAAGGTAAGTGTGTTCAAAAACCTGTGTGTCAATGATGTGGAAAGAAACATCTAGGAAAATGTTTCAAAGTTACAGAAATATGCTCTAGATGTGTAAATGAAGGTCATAAAGCAAGAACCTATCATGAAAAAAGGAAGCATCTAGTTGACTCTAGGAAAGGGAAAGAATTCCTTTTTGAGGGATCAATTGAATGTTTTAAATGTGGTGCACATGGTCATTATGCAAACACATGTCCTATGAAGAAGTTTTGGGAATGGGATCACCAGGATCAAAAAAATATTCGTTTATCAATACCTAATGCCATTCTGATTGATGATGAAGAAATTGACAACGACCAATGAAAGGTATGGATTATTTCTTAACATATGTTTTCCTATTATTGAAATCATAGGATATGATAAATGATTTTGTTTGTAGGAAAGAAGTATTTTAGAATAAGTTGGAAAGGAATGGTTAATGGATCATGAAGAATGTTGAATGAGTAAGAAGTCAACATATAATAGATTCAATAGTTATGGTATAATTTAGGATGGTGAAATTCTTAAAAGTATTAAGGCTCTTCTGATGGTGGGATTACATTAGAAGACTATTTATAGTACGTGTAACCCTGATGTTTGATATATGAAAATTTTATTCAAGGAATAATTATCTTCTCTTTTGTGGATATAGTTATAAAGAACCATTTGGGTTTATATGATCCTTGAATTTGAGGTAATTACCAGTTAATACATTTTGGGATGCAAAACTAAAGTTATTAGGTAACATTTGTGGTTAAAATATGTTATGGTTATTTTTGATGAATTTATCTCTTTTTGGGAATGTTATAAAATGATGTTGTTTTTTTAAAAGGGATAACATGCAAACTGTGTGACAACCCTTCATGTCGGATAAAGCTATGGGAATCGAACCCAAAAGCAAAGTGCGACTGGTATTTATTTCGTACCACTGGACTACGTGAAGTCCCTGGTTAGTATGACTAATTATTTTTAGTTATATGATCTTATGATTCAGAAATAAGTTGATTTAGGGTTATCTATGAAAATGATTAACCTATCATGGATGATATGTGATTAGGTAAATTACTTTTCATTATGAGACTTTAAGAGTAACTAATGTTATTTGGTGATAAATTCTAATATTTACCTTGGAAGACTATGTGATTAAATCCTTCAGATATTTTGGTTTCAATATTAGTTTGGATTACTTTGAAGAATTTTAAGGACAACTTTTTATTTAATGGTCTTTCTTAAACCTTGGGTTCTTTTTGTTGAATTTTAGAGATTAAGAGTAGTATTTATTTTTATAAAGGATTATCCTTTTGGTGATTATTTGATCCTGTACTAACAATTTTTGTTTTAGTTGATGTCTAAATACAATGGAAATAGATAGTTCTCCTTTTTTGGATTATGTGATTTTCTAGAAGATGATTCTTGTGATTTTGATGTGACCAAGTCTTTTTGAATGCTCATTGTTTAGAGAAATGATTAGTTTTGGTAGAAAATTATTGAAAGATGAAACTCTACTTGAAGGTAAGTATATTTCCATATGTTTTAATTCTTTGTAGAAGATGAATTCCTCAAAATTATGAAAAGGAACGTAAAACAAAAATGTTTTTGGTTTACATTTCCTACTGGGTAATCAAAGACCGTTTACACACATCAATAGTTTGTGTTTTTCTTGTGGTTAACTTTCTCCTGATCATGTTTGCTATCCCTATCCATTAGAACTTGACCCTTTGTTTTCTCCTCCATATCTATGTTTTCAGGGAATCATAGTATGGGTTAACTTGGGTGACCATTGTAATTCTATTTCTTTATTTTAAGGTGATAGTTTTATTGACTCTTTTTCCGATATGAGACTTTCAATAAAGTTTCCGAGTCCAAATTTTAAAATTGTGGGGACGCAATTCCTAAAAGGGGGAAGGATGTAACATCCCAGGTAAATAAAGAATATGACCTTTTCATATTTATTAATTTTTAAATTAAATATTAATTTTACTTTAAAAGGGTTTCTATGTTCGATAGCGTACCCGATACACAACAATGAATTTCTTTTAAATATTACGTTGCACACTAATAATATATTATTAATTTAAATGGTAGTTAACTCCTAGACATTGTATTGGCGGGAATGAACGAAACTAACTACAGTGTGATTATACATGTTTTTTAAATGTATTTACATTTATCCAATAAAAGTTATAGGCTTCAAATGTGAATGAATCTAATTTTAAACATAATTTATATTAAAAGGCCGATTTATCGCCTTTTAATGAAGAACCTTTTTTAAATCTAGTTTTGGTCACTTTAATACATTATATATGTCCAAATAAAATCCTTCTTTAGAATGGGGACATAAAAATTTACTTTGTGTAAATTTTTTGGAATTTTTCCGATAAAGTTCATTTTTTAATGAATAGTGAAAAATATTGTATTTTAATTCAAAAGCGCCTTTTAATCTAATTAATTTATATTGTTAGATTATATTTTTAATTGGTTTTAAAGTGAAATTAAAATATATTTTTACCATTTAATCCAATGTTGGTCATTGGAATTAATTTCACTTTGAAATTGGACATAAATAAGAATCAATCTTTTGATAGTTATTGTTTCTTAAAAACACACAATTTTTTTGATAATGAGAATTAATTTTAAAATTAATTAATTCCACTCCTATTTTTTTGAATTTGGAAAAATAAACATCATTTTTGAATTTGGAATATCAAATATATCTTAGGCAGATTTTTTGGAATTTTTCTGAAAAACTTCAATTTTTGATGAATAGTGAAACCACTTAGTGGTAGTTAAAAAAACTGAATTTTTCATCTGAATGAAATTTTACCACTTCTATGAATTGAATTTCAAAAATCTGACATGCATGGTTTTTATCAAGAAGTAAAATTTGGTTCATTTAGATGAAAATAATTTTTGATGAATAGTAACTTTTGACTTTTATTTACTGCGGCTAAAGGTAAATAGGGTAATTCAAGGTTAAAAGAATATTATAATAATTCAAACTTACCTTAAAACTTATCCAAACATTATTGGTTGAGTAATTTACGACCATGGTCATCTTTTGGTCGATTTTGAGACCCCATTGAGCCTCTTGGGAGTGATAATGACAATTTAGATTAATTAATTTAAAGTAAAGGCAAAAATAACAAAAGCAAATATCTTTTAGTAAATTAATTTTTATAAGGGGTTATATAAATTATCTTTTAGACTATAAATATTAATTAGAAATATAAAACGATTTCCTACATCATGGTATTTTTTTATAATTTTTAGACATCAAATAAATTAAATTATTTATGACACAATAATGATGCAGTATTTACCTCATTAATAAATGATTTAAATAAATAAGATTAAAATGATTAAAATATTATCCAAAACATGTCCAATTCTGATTAGATGATTTTATTTCTAATATGAGTCATATTATCTTCGACTATAATGATTTTTGGACCATTAGAAACCGAATATCAATATATAATAAAATAATGTCTTCACACTTTCCTAAAGAGCCCCTCCTCTCCCTTATAAAAGGAGACCACTTCTAACCCATTTCCACACATCTCTCAAGACTTTTGGATCGTCCAAACTCTGCCCAATTAATCTCCCTACATCCCTCTCCTCCTCCTAGAAGCCTTACCTTAGTCAGAAGGCACTTCAAGAAGTTCTTTGGTTCAAACCGAAGGGAGTTACCCAAAATAAAGGTAACCGTTTCTCTTAATTTGTTTTCTTTTATTTTACTTCTCTAACCCATAAACTCTTTTATTCCTTTATTTTGTAACAAAAAAAATATCCTCAATATATGAGGATGTTGTTATGAGAAGGATTCGAACTAAACTTACACACACCTCCATCTAATGGATGAAGAACATAATGTTTTTGTGGATGACAAACTAACACCTCACGAAACAATGATTGTTCAAATATCTCCAACCGCCTCTCATGGTGGCCATTATGATGTAAATATATTTATATATGATATATATTATGTTTATGTTTTCTTTATGATTCTGTATTTTCCATTTATAGCATGCCTTTATGGTTTCCATAGTGGGTAAATACGATAATCTAATTTGAGGAAGCGCAGACTACCGCCCCCTCAAAGTGATATGACTCGTTAATACCATATGTGGTATGTATAAAGGAAAGATTTAATGATATTATACATTATACAATACTGGAATTATAATACTACTATGTATCATTATGTTTTAGTTCCATTAAATATGAAATAGAAATGGAAGTAGCGTTCATGCGTACGTACGACTTACCGTCTCAATGAACGGTGCATTTCATTTCTTACCTCTAAATATTATGTACTATTATAAATACATGTATATGATGGATATATATGATATATATGATATCCAAATCATGAATATAATTCTGGATATAATGAACCTTTGACCACATGAACAACATGTAATTATAAGAAGTCCATTTTTGACTCAAGTACCAAATATCGACAAAACGAACATTATTAACTTAAATGATTACATAATGTTTATAACATGGTAATAAGTGATATAAAAAGTAATAATAAACTTTAAATATGTTATTAATCAAGTAGAAATTAACTTTAGTTTATTATTCAGGAGATTAAAGAATGATCGAGTCAAGTCGGACATGAGGTAAGGGATTTCTTATCTCACTTTTAATTCTGTGAGATTTCCATTATTCGTCACTTATTTATTTCATGTGGTGTAATGTGTACTGACATTGATATATATTATAATTATTATATTTATATTCATGGTATTATGTGATTCATTTTGTGGTTATTAATTTTTGATCAAGCTACTCAGTTGATAACAACGAAGTAAAGGGTTTCATCTCACTTTTTATTCCCGTGAGATTCATGCTATATTTTCCACTATTTCTTTTTTGTGGTGTATGTACTACCCATGATTTTAATATTTGTGTAATATAATTTCATTTATGAGTATTTACATCTTCATTTTATGATCCTTCTTCATGTGGCATTTGTTTGTTTAGTTACCAAATTGGTAAGGGAACCTTTCACCCTCCTCTTTTTAAACGACTTCTTTTTATTATGTCTTTTAATTTACATATTATTATGTTGAGATATGTTATTTTATATCCCCATTGATGTAAAATTTATTTAAAAGTGATGAGATACCCTTTTAATCTTATCAACTCATTTTATGAATTTTAAAGTTACACCGTTAGGCTATCAAATTTTTACAAGGGGACTTCTTAACCCAATTTAAATTCTTTGGGTTCAACATGTACTTCATAAACATGTCATCCTATGAATATGTGTGAATGAAACATGATTGTTTTTCACTTAATATCCAATTATATTGGGTGTATTTATATTTTTCACTCATAATTATGTGATTGATTTATCCTTAATTTAAGGATACCATCTTTATATAGGATTTCATCTCAATTTACATTTCCCTTGAGACTTAATTATTGTTATGCACCAATTCACTCTTATGTGGTGTATATACTGTCCTTTGGAATAATATATCATTAATACCTTTATTCTCATTATATTATAAAGTTTTGATTAAATGTTATTCCTCAATTATTTTTATTCAAGCATCTCTCCTTTTTGTTAAAAAAATATTTAACTAAAATATTGTTTTAAATGTTTTAAAGATTTATCCTTATAAATATTTCCCATTAATTTAAATGTTTTCAAAATGGGTTTTAGGATTTATTTATATGGACATTAATTTTTTCAAATAAAAATTCATTTAAAAGCTTCAAAGTGGTGTGGGACACTTTGATTCAAAATTTTATTTTTAAAATGGTTTTGAAAAGGATTTGATAAAACATTGTTTATTTCAATATCTTGATTTTATATATTGGAATGTGGAAATGTTATCTTTACTTTATACATGTGTTATATGTTATGATTATGTTATGGTTATTGGGAATTGTTTACATATACGGGTGGTTCCATGATAAACCTAGGGCGGGTGAGCCCGAGATAGCTCTCCAATGCATTGGGTAACGTGACGAAGGTAAACGTGATGTTTATCCTAAGAGATTTAGGGAATATACTATGATAGGTATTCCAAGTGTAACTCCCTACGTAGTAGTGATATCGACAATGTAAGTTTGATATGGATTCCATAAGTAACCTTTATGATTTATGATTGGTGTGTGTTATTCATAAATATTATGATTTCATAAGGTATGTTATGATTGAAAAGTATAGTTTCATGGATTTGTATTTATTATTGGGATAATGTATTCATTCCTTATTTTATAACCCTTAATGAGATTTTTATGCTCATCCCAAGTTTTTGAAATGATTTACACATGACATAAAGATGAATAGGTTCAAGGATGGGATCATGGAAAAGTCATGCTGTCTAAAACATTGAACTAGACATGTGTCTTTTTAAGAGTTTTTATTTTATGAAAAAAATGGATACTGAGTAGTAGTGTCTACTTGTAATATTCAAGTTGTTATGTAATAGTTATGGCCTAATTGTATAAAACTCTAAACCTGAAAAGATCCCCAATGTGAATTATTCATTTAATTCAAGATTATGAAATGTTTAAGGCCGGGTCCTTATACTAATCTTGGGATACAAGCAATCCTTTAATATGTTGTTGAAACTCTCACTCAACTATATGATTCGAATGCCTAATTTCAACATAGTCTTCATAAAATAATGATCCAATTATCCCATTAACTTGTGGATATATTCTAACCATATTGATTTTTTCCATAAAGCCTGAAATTTTGAACTCATCAAGCCCATACATGTAATTTTTTAATGTTTACAATAATTTTGACTTAACTTTCATTATATTTCCTAATAATTTAATTCCATTTTTAATTAAGTGATAAGTACATAGGTTGTGTCTTATTTTAGGTAGGGTTAAATTAATGAATTTAGTTATAGTTTCATCTTGATCCATGAAAATCATCTCAGGAATCTTCTCACCATGAAAATCAATAAATATAGTACACAACTGACTAAATAAGTATGCTGCCTCATCATATAACACTACTGCACTGAAAATTACAATCTCTTTATGATGGATTAAACCTACAAACACTTCTAAAGTCCAATAATCCTTGTTTGGGTTTAAGGTAGTTTAAAACACAAAAATGTATCCAAAATTCTCATAATACATCTTCATTTTGGGATCAACCCAAAAAACATTACTAATTTGATCGCACACATAAATTTTCACTAAGTAAAATAATGATGTTATATCCCTTGATTGTTTCTCTAGGTATTATAACATACCAATAACATCATATAGAATAATCTACCTTTATACTTTGGATCATATTAAATTCTATTGGTCCACTCATGTATATCTAAGGCTCTTAGTCCCACATGAAATGTCTGTTATAATTGAAAATGAATCACTGAGATTTAGACCAGATTTATTATTTATATCCAAATGGGATCCTTATGCATCATATGTGTGTTTTTTCATTTCCCAACATAAGATGCACTAACACGGTCCCTCGAGATGGTCTGTGACAAGGCCTTAACCATGAATCCCTGTATAAAAGTGGCTGTAGACTAGCAGTGAGGGTCAAATGATGGTATGACAAGGTTACTATACCCTTTGGATTAGAAGTAAATATAGTGGAAACTTAATGAAATAAAATTAAAATTAGTGGAAGATAATAATAACTAATAAGTAATAATAAAATGAAAACTAATCCCAAGACAAATAATTTAACCATGCATGAACTTTCTGAGTCATAATACAATAGTCAAAAAGTAGCATGCGATATATACAACAATACTAAAATTATAGAAGAAAAAATAAATTAAAGAACCAAATTTTTTAGGTAGACCAAGTATATGCTTGACCCCCAACTCTATATTAGGTCTTAGCTTAGAAAGTTATTATCAATTATGATGCACAATCTGGGGTCCTAACCTGTAACCAAGAGATCTATCCAGGTACCAAATGAAGACCCAAATAGGGTGTGAGATAAACTTAGTTGGACACCACCAAAAAATTATAACGTAATTCAATCCATGAGTATAAAATAAATTAGTGTCCACATATAATAAAAAAGAAGTAAATAATAAATGTAATCAATTCAGGATCAGGTTCCTTAAATGACACATGACCAATGATACCTTCTTTGGACTAAGATGGAATGTCTCGGAACATGTTCCATCATGTACATATATGCATATATGTAAACACATAAATATTAAATGATATACATTCACTAGTGAGGACACAAAGCATAATACTAAGACATCCACATAAAGATAATATAATAAGGGTCTTATATTTTATAATGGGGAATAAGCCTAAGCATATAAACATGTGATATAGAATTCCATGCCCAAAAATCCCAATAAATTATGTGAAGAATCATGTCCAACATCCTAATCAAGGGGAATGAAACTTCATGTCCAACATCCAAAAATGATGTAAAATTTCATGTCCAATATCCCAGACCAAGGGGGTGTGAAACATCCTTTAAAACAACCCTAACTGAGGTATCTCAACAATAATATAGTCTAAAGTAATCCCACTTTCTCTATGAGCCTATAACTGTAATGCCCCGACCCCAGTTACCTAGAGTCGGTGCATTATTACATAACATTGGCATGATCACAAGAAAGATCAAATCTCGAAAGACTGATTGGTTTAGTAGCCATGGAAGCACTAGATATATTCATAAGTCTTACATTACATCATAAAGTGAAAAACTACTACAACAACATATTGTCTCCATATTACACACTCATATCCCCACATAAAATCCCTACAGGTCATTCATAATTTACTTCTTCACATCCTGGGAAAAATAAAACCTAGAGGAGGGGTGAGCTCAAATGCCCAGTAAGGATAACAATATATAGGAAACTTTCAAAAATAAGCATAAACATTTAAGGCAATGTATAACTAAAACAAAAGCCTTTTAAACTTGAACTTCAACATAGCATGGAAAAAGTAAAATGTAATAATGCCATTTACTTATTCACATGGATATTCTACTAATCGAATAATCATATGCAATATCAGTAACCAGTTTCATAATGATGGAATGCATAATGCCAGACTATCATAACCACATAGCCAAGGCCTCGTGCCAAGAATACAAATAAGATTTTGTCAAGGCCTTGTTCCAAGACACTAGTTTGTCTCATGAGGCCTACCGATGCATTGAGGACCTATAACGGGCTCCACCCGTCACATATTAATTCCAATGCATTCCCATATGAAAAGGTTTAAACATAACATAAACATTCGTATTAAAAATAGTATATGAAATGTCAATACTTTCACCATAAACTATGAATGGTATAAAAATAGCACATCCACAGTCAAACATATCACAAAACCTTCAATACAATATAGAAGTTTTGTATCATAATAAATCAACTTCAAATAAGCATAAAATCCATCAAAGGATGTTTACATAGATGAAATCAAAACTCTTTTAGAGAAATATCTCTTTCTATTTTGAAATCATTTAAGAGTCATATATTTATGAAATAAAACATTTTATTTGAAAATATTCTTTTAATCTTTCAAGGGAAGCTTTGACGATTTTATAACGGCGGAAAATAACCGCACCCGCCGTATAAGTTAAAAAAAACATTCTTACCTTAATTCTGTCGAAAAGGTTAAAAAGCACCTTGTTTGGAAAATGACAGAAAGATTACTTTATAATCCAATTATAAAAAGTCAAACAAGGGTATAAATGACTTTAACCCATATTATTGTAAATAGTAAAAATGTTTTGAAATACATTTTTAAGAGACATGGATGTGGATGATAAAGAGATCCCAGTAGATTATTACATATAAACAACCCCGGATAATGAAGAGATTGTGAAATAAACCCTTACCTTGTAATTTTCCTTGGTTGGGGTAGGTTAACCTCCTGTATAATGGTGAAATAATTGTTATTAAATTATACAAGAATCATATACGTTAATATGATATCATAAATGATCTTTTAACATTGATTTGTTAATAATATCTTAGTATTATCATTGTTTTGGGTGTTAACTTACTCGTTTTCTTTTATATGTTTTGTTATGTAAGCCATGTCTGTAATGGATATGTTGTATAATAATCATATCCAGAATTATATCAAGTCCTTAGATACTATTATTAATCATCAAATGAGAATTATACTTGAATGGATACGATGGAGAATGAATCTCATCGCGTTCGTGGAGACGGTAGTCCGTACGTACGCACGAGCGACAATATCATTATTTTGATATTAAAATAATATATAAAAGAATGGTATATCATATAAACAGAATAATTAACATGTTATATTTATTATTTACATGATTTACACATAATTATTATACCCATCCAAATAATAATATATTGAATAACAATTACACCACGAACGTGGAGATGGTAAGCCGTACGTACACACGTATGGTGACATGTTATTCAAAGGGTGGATAGAATAATGAATATGGTTGTACCATATTTATAATAAAATCACAATATATATATGATACTGGAGTTATTATTTTATAATGGTAATAACAAAGAAAAAAGATGTGGAAGAAGAAAGGAACTTGGAAAAGGGTGGTGAAATCATTACCTCTTCTTCGGGTTCTTTCGTTTTATTTGATCAAAAGGGCTCCTTAGGTTGTCTTTATGATCCAAATAAGGCCTCTAGGTTGTAGTGAGGAAAGTTGGGAGAGTATTTGGGCAGAGTTTGGCTGAACCAAAAGGCTTTGAAGGTGTAAATAAATGAGAATGAAGAGTTCCCTTTTATAAGAGGGGTGAGGGGCACCTTTGGAAAATCTAGAAATATTAATTTATAATAAATTAATATTCGGTTTCTAATGGCTCAAAAGTTTATTATTAAAAGGTTAAGGTGGGGATAAGTCTAAAAACATTCAACCAATAGAATTTAGATAGGTTTGGGTTACTATATTAACCTTATCTTTAGGTATTAACTCTAAGTTAATTAGTTTCACTTTTACAATGTCTCTTTGTATTTTTATATTATATGGTTAATAAACTTACAATATAGATACAAGAGACCCCCAAGTGGTCCATTAATGATACAAATATCATGATATAAGTCTCTTGGCCGAACCTTAGATTTTTATGAATTTAATATCAATTAATAATATAATATTTTTTTAAGAACTCTTTTATGTCAATTTTGACACTATTCAATAGTTGATTTTTGTGAAACTCATAACAGAATGATTACTTCGAAAAAAGTTAATTAAATCAATAATAATATGTAATATTATCCTAGAAAATTATTTTAATTCATTAAAAGTATCAAATTATATTTATTTGGGTATATATAATATCAATTAGTTTAAATTTTCACTATTATGGTAATTACTACATCATCATTGTGTCATAAATAAATTAAATTATATAATCTCTAAAAATTATAAATAAAATATCATTATGTAGAAAATATTTTTATATTTATAATTAATATTTATAGTCTAAAATCCAACATATATAACCCTATGTAAAAATTGGTTTTCTAAAAGATATATGCTTGTGTCATTTTTGTATTCATTTTAACTTAATTAAAATAAAGTGTCCCTATCACCTACAAGTGGCTCCATGGGGTCCCCAAATCGACACAAAGATGCCCATGGTCGAAAATGTATCAACAAATAAGGTTAGGACACGTTTTAGTGTAATTTCTTATTATTATAATATTATTTTTTAACCCTTATTTACCAGATTTACCCTTAATCATGGTAAATAAAATATTAACCGCAGTAATTATTCAAAGTGTATAAAAATAAAAGTTACCTATTTACACAATTTGAACATATTGATTCCAAATATGGAATCCATTTTTCTAAATTCAAAATACAGAAGTGGCAGAAATTAATTTAACATTAATTCCCGCTGTCAAAACAAAAAGCATGTTTTTAAGATATAATAACTATTAAAAGATTGATACTTGTTTATGTTCGGTTTAATTGTGAAATTATGTCCAATGACCAACATTGTATTAAATGGTAAAAATATATTCTAAATATATTTTAAAACCCCTAAAAATAATAATTTATCAATATAAATTATTTTTATTAAAATTATTTTTAAATTAAAATTTAGTAATTTTCACTATTCATCAAAATATTAAAGTTATCCGAAAAGTACCAAAATTTCACCTTAGGCTAAATTCGATATTCCGAATCCAAAAATAAAGTCCATTTTGAAATATAAAATATATATAATTTCAAAAATTAGGTATTACTATTCATAACGGCTAGTTTGATTAGTTATGGTGTGTTAGAACTCGGTGCTGCGTACAACACACGCTATCACATTATTAAAAGAGAAGCGTACCGTAGAAGCTTGGGGTGTTACATTCTCCCCTCCTTCAAATAATTTCTTCCTCGAAATTTCTAGAATATTATCTCCTGAAAAGACTCGGGTGGTTCTTCATCATAAGTTCATTGGGTTCCCATGTTGCCTCTTCCATCTTATGGTTTCTCCACAAAACTTTTACCAGACGTGTCGTCCGATTTCTCAGTACTTGTTCTCTCGTATCAAGAATCTTGATGGGATCTTTGCAATAAGACAGATCGGGTTCCAGTTCTAACTCCTCATAGGTGAGTACATGCGTTGGGTCAGGCATGTATTTCCTCAACAGAGATACGTGGAACACATCGTGAACTTTGGAGAGACTTGGCGGCATTGCCAATCGGTAAGCTACAACCCCAATTCGTTCTAGAATTTCGAAAGGTCTGATGTACCTAGGACTCAATTTACCTTTCTTACCAAAACGTATGACTCCCTTCCATGGAGATACCCTCAGGAAAACATGATCACTGTTTTGAAATTCCAAATCCTTCCTTCAATTATTGACATAGCTCTTCTGCCTACTTTGAGCTACTTTGATGTGATTTTGGATTACCTTCACCTTTTACATCGTTTCCTCCACCAGTTTTGGGCCTAAAAGTTTTCTTTCACCAACGTCATCCCAACAGGTTGGTGTACGGCATATCTTTCCGTATAACGCTTCATACGGTGCCATCTGAATACTCGAATGAAAGCTATTGTTATAGGAAAATTATACCAGAGGTAAATATTGATCCCACATACCCTGAAAGTCAAGTGACCAAGATCTCAACATGTCTTCTAAGGTTTGAATAGTCCGTTCTTATTGTCCGTCTATCTGAGGGTGGTAAGCAGTGCTCAAATGAAGTTCAGTATCCAGGGATTTCTGAAGACTCTTCCAGAATCTTGAAGTAAATCTGGGATCACGATCAGAAACAATCGATAGGGGTACTCCATGAAGTCTCACAACTTCATTAATATATAGTCTTGCTAGACGTTCCAGGGGTAGATCTTATCTTATAGCAAGAAAATGTGCTGATTTGGTAAGACGATCAACAATAACCCATATTTCATCATTCCTTCTAGGAGTCTTTGGTAGACCCATGAAAAAGTCCATCGTAATATTGTCCCATTTCCACTCCGGTATGGGAAGAGGTTGCATGACTCCTCCAGGCTGTTGCCTTCCAGCTTTCACTTGTTGACAAACCATACATCTTGACACAAAATCAAAAATCTCCCTCTTCATGTTGTCCCACCAAAAATGTTCCTTCAAATCTCTATACATTTTGGTGCTCCCAGGGAGTATAGAGAAATTGGAACTATGAGAATCATCCAGAAATTCCCTTTTTAGATCAGGTATATCGGGAACACAAAGTCTCTTCCCAAATTTCAAAATTCCATCTTCAT
Source organism: Viscum album (assembly GCA_963277665.1). Lineage (NCBI taxonomy): Eukaryota > Viridiplantae > Streptophyta > Magnoliopsida > Santalales > Viscaceae > Viscum > Viscum album. Next base: position 705,035,582 of record OY728166.1, read on the forward strand.
ACACAAAGTCTCTCAATCTCCCATCATTCACAGCTTTAATCTTCTTTTGAAATTCTTCATCATCATTCTGAGAACTCTTAATCCTTTCTAGTAAAGATGGTTTGGAAACCATTTGAAAAATCATTGATGTTTCACCTTCCCTGGTTATTCCCATGTCCATCTTCACTAGATCCATGAAAATCGGATCCCTTTCAATTCGAATATTGTTCAAAACTCCATGATCTTTTCGGCTCAAAGCATCTGCCACCTTGTTTTCCTTCCCCGGGTGGTTGTGTATCGTGAAATCATAATCCTTGAGTAATTCAAGCCATCTCCTTTGCCTCATGTTGAGTTATTTTTGTGAGAAAATATACTTCAAACTCTTGTGATCAATATAAATCTCACATTTTCACCATAGAGGTAGTGCCTCCATATCTTGAAAGAAAAGATCACAGCTGCTAACTCGAGATCATGAGTAGGATAGTTTTGTTCATGAATTTTCAACTGTCGTGATGCATACGCAATAACCCTATCATTCTGCATAAGGACACAACCAAGTCCTTTCTTCGATGCATCACTATAAATAACGAACCCATCATTCCCCGATGGTAGAGTCAATATAGGATCATTGACTAATATTCTCTTCAGTTCTTCGAAACATTCTTCACACTCTTTTGTCCAAACAAATTTAACCCCTTTACCTGTGAGCTTCGTTAATGGGTTAGCCAATCGGGCAAAATTCTGGATGAAACGTCGATAATAACCTGCTAAACCAATAAAACTACGTACCTCAGTTATACTCGTCGGTGCTAACCATTCTTGGATTTCCTTTGTCTTAGAAGGATCAACAAAGATTCCATCTTTAGAGACAATATGGCCAATAAAAGAAATCTCTTGAAGCCAAAATTCACACTTTCTAAACTTCCCATATAATTCATGTATTCTCAGAGTCTTCAAGATAACGCGAAAGTAATTTTCATGATCTTCGTAGCTTTTGGAGTATACCAAGATATAATCAATAAATACCACCACAAATTCATCAAGATACTCCTTGAAAACTCTATTCATCATATCCATGAATACAGAGGGTGAATTAGTCAATCCAAAAGGGATTACAGTAAACTCATAATGCCCGTACCTGGTTCGAAATGATGTCTTCAGAATGTCTTCCTTCTTCACACACAACTGATGGTATCTAGATCGAAGGTCAATCTTTGAAAAGTATTGAGCTCCATGCAGTTGGTCAAATAAATCATCAATGCGATGTAGGGGATACTTGTTCTTTATTGTTATAGCATTGATCTCCCTGTAGTCGATACATAACCTCATAGATCCATCTTTCTTTTTAACAAAAAGAATAGGGGATCCCCATGGAGAAACACTAGGGCGAATAAATCCCTTGTTAATCAATTCCTCTAGTTATTTCTTTAGTTCAACTAATTCTATAGTGACCATTCTATAAGGGGTCTTTGATATAGGCCTTGATCCAGGAATTAAATCAATGGAAAACTCAACTTCTCATTCTGGAGGATGTCCAGGTAAATCTTCCGGAAATACATCTACAAATTCTTTCACAACAGGTATATCCTCTATTGGAACATTCTTTTCCCCACCCACAGTTATTTCATTCTCTTCCTCCCCAATAATTGAATTTAGTTGAGCTACTGGGGGTGGATCTAAATAAGAATTAGGTGGTGACGATTTTACTCTAAAGATAAGGTGTTCCTTATCATTATCATCAAGAATTGTAACCTCTTTCTTCTTACAATAAATCTTCACATCATAGTCCGAAAGCCAGTCCATACCGAGGATTATATCAAACTCAATCATACGTATGACGATGAGATCAGCAGATAAAGAACATTTATGTGCTCTAATGGGAACTGATTCACAAAACTTTGTTGCAATGATACTTCCCTTAGGAGTTTTAACTGACAACTCCCTTGTTAAATCAAATTGGAAATATCTAATTTTCATAGCAAATTGGGAAGATATGAAACAATGCGATGATCCAGAATCAAATAATGCATTTTCTAAACTTGAGGAAACCATTAAATTACCTGCCACCACGTCTTTCGGAGCTTCTACCTCAGCAGTAGTGATAGTATAAACTTGTCCTTGATCCCTTCGGCTTTTCTGAGGTAAGTTCTCCTGACGCTTAGGACATTCATTTGCATAATATCCCATCTCCCTGTAATTGTAGCACTGAAAATTGGTAGCTTCCTTCTTCCCTTTGCAATCACGAGCTTGGTGGCCTTTTTCACCACACTTATAACAGACTCCTGTTCTCTTCAAGCAAGTACCGGGGTTGTAGAGACCCGAAGCCTGATGTACATGGACATTACATTACTTTTGCGGAATACTTAGTACATAACAAAAACACAGACACAAGGATCGTAATAGTTTAGTGTCTTTGGAAACTCGGAACGTAATCTTCTAATCATGGTGAAAGATCTCCAATATCTCCCATAAAGATCTTCCCTTTTTTTTTACCTAAAACATTTCTTTATATCCTGGGAAAAAGAAAACATAAAAGGGTGAGCTCAAATGCTCAGTAAGGGTAAACAAAAGAAAAATCAATCACATCATATTCATAAGAACATAACTTTTGGAAATATTAACCTGCAAAAGAGAGCATAATTTCATAAAATGGGATAAATCATAGTAGTGAAATGAAATCCCAATAATCATAACTTAAAACATGAAACTTTGTGGCATACACACATAATCATAGAGAATCATTTCTTGTTAGTCAAGACTCATTTCCAAGACTATCTTAGTGGACAAAGTCCCTTTCTGAATCGAGTCACCCTCGTTTCAGTCCTTTTTCACTGAACCGGTATAACCTACCATTTCAGTCATGTCTATCTCATGAGATATAAAATCTTTACCGAATGCATTGGAGGGAGATATAGGTCCCACCCATCTTATAATGAATCCTTTCTTATGTGTGCCACATAATCATAAATCATACATCATCGCATAACACATGTAACAGAAATGGGATTCTTGAAACATCATGACATCATAAAACAAATCATATAAGGTAAATGACTTCATAAAAATAATTCCCTCACAACATAATCAAATCAATGTAATAATAGGGATAAAAACAGAACCCTTTATTATCTTAGATGGAAAATAATTTTGATAAAACACTTGAACTCCATTCTTGAGGAAAATATCCTTTCTTCTTCAAAAACACTTTTCTTTTCTTAACATGTCATACAATTATAAACTAAAAGAAGTTGATCAAAAATAAACTTGAAAACTTGTAAAGGAAGCTTCTTGGAAATAATGTTTTAAAAATCCATTCATGCCGTATAAGTTAAAAAAAACATTCTTCGTACTTTTGTCGGAAAAGTCTAAAAAGTACCTCGTACGAAAAACGACAAAAGATTCCTTTCATATTCTTTACTAAAAACTCACCAAAGGGTAAAATTGGATTTAAACAATTGTAAGTGGATGGAAATAATATTACATATTGAGGAAACATGGATGTGGATGATAAAATATACCCCAGTAAATACCCAAGTATAAACAATCTCGGATAAAAATGAGATTGTGATATTTCCCTTACCTTAGGTCCGACTTGCTTTGTACGTGTCCGAAACTCCTATATAATTATTTAAATCATGTTATTGACTTATTCCAGAATCATATTCATTGTTATTATATCATATATGGTCCACTTATGACTTTATATTACCCGTTCTTTTGTAAATTCATGTTAAAGTAGCGTTTGGGTAAAATCGTCTCATTTATCGTAGGTGTTTGGACTTGTTATTCTTGACATTATTATTACTTGTATCATGATTTACTTACTTCCAGAATATAAAATCTGATTTATATATCATATATATTCAGTATATATATATATAATAGATAGATAAATGAAAGGAAACACACCGTTCATGGAGACGGTAGTCCGTACGTATGCATGAACGTTGCTTTCCTTTCCTTATTGTCTTGAATGGAAGTAAGTAGATGACATATATATATATATACATAAATCCAGTAGATTTACCATGTCATATAATCCATTATTATTCATTATATATACTTTATAATCATTCTGGAATGGTTAACATGGATAATGAATCTCATCGCGTCGTGGAGACGGTAGTCCGTACGTACGCACGAGCGATGATATCGTTCCCATGGTCATGGAATTGTGTTAAAGTGTATTTATACTATTTCAGTATCAATATAACTTTATAATAATCATATATAGTTACTCATTACACCATTATACCCATCCTATTAATGTGGTGGCGGAAAATAGCTTACACCACGGCGTGGAGACGGTATTCCGTACGTACGCACGCGCAGTGATTTAATTTTCCGTAGGATGGATAGATGGTTAAATAGGGTTGTTTCATACTTATAATAACATATCAGTATATGAGTGATACTGATGTTATTACTTCATAATTAAACAACTAAAGAAGAAGAAGTTGAAGAAGAAAGAAATTGGAAAGGATCGGTAATGGATATTACCTCTTCTTTGAAGTGCTTCTTTGAGACCTCCTTTTAGGGCACTAAAATTGGTCTTTTAAGAAGACCAGAACCTATAGGTTGTTTCTAGGGAAGTGGAGAAGAGAATTTGGTAGGGTTTGGCCGAGCTTGAAGGCTCAAAGTTGTGTGAGGAAGAGAGGGAGGAGGTGCCCTTTTATAAGGGAGGAGAGGGGCATCTTAAGAAAATATCAAAATATTATTTTATATTAAGGTCAAATTCAGTTTATAATGGTTCCAAATGGTCTTATTTAGAAGATAAAGTGGGGATGGGTCGAAATACTCTCATCCAATAGGATTTAGACAAGTTTAGGTTATTATTTTAACCTTATCAATTAGATTTAATTCTAAGTTAAATAATTTAACTTTTACCGTGTGTTTTTGTTTTCTTATACTATAAGGTTAATAAACTTACTATATCAAGCCAAACGAACCCCAACTTGTTTATTATTAATATATATAACCTTATCCAAGTCATTTGGCCGAACCTTAGATTTTTAGGAATAAAATAACAATTAATAATATAATATTTGTTTTAAAAACTATTTTATGTCAATTTTGACACTATTTAGTAATTGATTTCTGAGAAAATCATAACAGAATGATAAGTTCGAAAGAAGTTAATTAAATCAATACTAACATGTCATATTAACCTATAAAATTAGTGGAATTCATAAAAAGTCTCAACTTATACTTATTTAGGCATTTATAATATCAATTATTCTGATTTTTCACTATTATGGTAATTACTGCATCATCATTGTGTCATAAATAAATTGAATTATTTAAAGTCTAAAAATTACAAATAAAACACCATTATGTAGGAAATGTTTCTAGCTTTATAATTAATATTTATAGTCTAATTTATCTTATGTATATCCCCATATTAAAAATGTTGTACTTATTAAACTTTGATTTTAACTATTTTAACCCTTCTTTAAATAAATTAATAATAAATGTCCTAATCTAATCCAAGTGGGCCTAAGTGGTCATATTTTATTCCTAAGACTATTTTTGGTCGAATTACACTTTTCCAATAGAATTAGTACATGTGTTATGGTAATAATAATATCATTTTTACCCTTAATTACCCTATTTACTTTTAACCGTGGTAAATAAAAGTAAAAAGTTACTATTCACCAAAAATTATTTTCATATCATTGAACCACATTTTACTTACTAACATCAACTGTGTCTCTCGGAATTTTGAAATTACATTCACAGAAGTGGTAAAATTAAGTTTTATGAAAAATTCAGTTTTTTTTAACTACCACTTAGTAGTTTCACTATTCATCAAAAATTGAATGTTTTCAGAAAAATCCCAAAAATTAGGCCTAAGCTATATTTGATATTATGAACTCAAAAATTATTTCTATTTTACCAAATTCATAACATATCAGTTGCATTAATTAATTTAAAAATTAATTTCTGTCATCAAAACAAAAGGCGCGTTTTTAAGAGATAATAACTATCAAAAGATTGACACTTGTTTATAACTGGTTTAAATGTGAAATTACATCCAATGACCAACATTGTATTAAATTGTAAAAATATATTCTAAATATACTTTAAAACGACTCAAATTAATAACTTATCACTATTAATTATTTTGATTGAAAAAGTTTTTTAATTAAAATTTTGTAATTTTCACTATTCATCAAAATATGAAAGTTATCCGAAAATCACCAAAATTTCACCCTAAGCTAATCTTGATATTCCGAATCCAAAAATGAAGTCCATTTTGAAAAATAAAATTTACAAAATTTCAAGAAGTGGTTATTACTATTCATAACGTCTAGTTTTAATAATATTTTAATAGCATGTTGTTGTTTAGCGAAACTTGGTGTTGCGTACAACACACGCTATCATGGAAGGTCGCGATTGCGTGTAATTCAAGCCAGGTCATAGATGTGTGTTGTGAAAGCTCCTTTTGGTGTAGCATACAACACAAGACATTAGTGAAATTAAAAAGAATATTTTTCATAAAATCTTGGGCTGTTACAGGGGTGTTTCCTCCCACATTTACCATAGGATGGATATTCAACCTTTCCCTTCTTCCCCTTATTTCCATTCCCAGATTGATCAGCAGGTCTCTTCTTATCTTGCTTTGCTTTAAAGTCATAAGACTTAGAGAATTTATTTTCGGTATTGATAGCACATGAGACAATGTCTTCGTACGATGAAAAGGATTGTGAGACTAATGCTCGATGGAGAAATGGTTTTAACCCATCAAAGAAACGATTAATCTTACTTCTTGGGTTACATATATAATCTCTAGCATACCTTGCTAACCTTGTAAAGATAGCCTCATACTTTGTGAAATTCTCATCCTCCTTCTGTCTCAGACTTAGAAATTTCCTTTCCTTATCTACTCGATTCGTGAGGAAAGTATTTTTCTAAAAACAGATCTTTGAAATCCCTCCATTCCATATTTGATACTTCATCATCTTCCTTCGTGTTTTGAATCAATGACCACCATTGATCAGCATCTCTAGTGAGGCGGTAAACTGCCATGATAAATTTTTCCCTTTCACTACTCCCCAAAGCCTGAAATATTTTCTCTAGGGAATTTATCCATTGCTTAGCTACTAAGGGATTTGTACTCCCATTGAACTTTGGTGGTTGTTGCCTCATGAATTGATCTAACATTGATCCTCCACGCTGCGGATCAGGGTGCTCCATACGGGTAAGGTTATTATTCATAACCTGAGTGAGTTGTCTCAGTATGGTGATTAGCTGTTCGATACCAGTTGCATCACCAACTCCACTATAATTATCTTGAGCAGGAGGGAAATCCCTACATGGATTGCGTGCATTGATATGGTTTCCATTTCTTCCACTAGGCTCCATTTCTAAACAATGGCATAAACAAGATCAGTTTATGAATAAAAATACATAATCCCATACTTATAAAACAGTTAACATAAATTGAACTATTTATGGATATAATCCATAATCATAAAAATGTTTTCATTGAGGAAGTTTATACTCATAAACCCTTCATAATTATTTGTAAATAAAATGAGAGTTATCCTAAGCATATCCCCCGGGAGTGTCGTAACCAAGAGTGCAGCAAGGCCCGTTGTCATGCACCAGTTCCCGTTCGAGTCTAGCTCAAAGCGGTGTTTTCGGGTTTTACACCTAGTTACATCTATGCCAGAGCCGCCTCTACCTGCTCATAGCCAGACAGGGATGTATTGCTCTAAAAACTCACAAAATCTCTACAATACCAAAATTCTAGGAAGTTCTTCTATACTAATCCTCAAAGTTCATCTTAGGTCTACGTGCTCTAATCAGAGTTCATCTAAATCTAGCTTCCAAGGTTTGTACTAAACTTCCTCTGATACCAACTGTAACGCCCCAACCCCAGTTACCTAGAGTCGGTTCATTATTACATAACATTGGCATGATCACAAGAAAGATCAAATCTCGAAAGACCGATTGGTTTAGTAGCCATTGAAACACTAGATATATTCATAAGTCTTACATTACATCATAAAGTGAAAAACTACTACAACAACATATTGTCTCCATATTACACACTCATATCCCCACATAAAATCCCTACAGGTCATTCATAACTTACTTCTTCACATACTGGGAAAAATAAAACATAGAAGAGGGGAGAGCTCAAATGCCCAGTAAGGATAACAATATATAGGAAACTTTCAAAAATAAGCATAAACATTTAAGGCAATGTATAACTAAAACAAAAGACTTTTAAACTTGAACTTCAACATAGCATGGAAAAATTAAAATGTAATAATTCCATTTACTTATTCACATGGATATTCTACTAATCGAATAATCACATGCAATATCAGTAACCAGTTTCATAATGATGGAATGCATAATGCCAGACTATCATAACCACATAGCCAAGGCCTCGTGCCAAGAATACAATTAAGATTTTGTCAAGGCCTTGTGCCAAGACACTAGTTTGTCTAATGAGACCTACCGATGCATCGAGGACCTATAGCGGGCTCCACCCGTCACATATTAATTCCAATGCATTCCCATATGAAAAGGTTTAAACATAACATAAACATTCGTATTAAAACTAGTATACGAAATGTCAATACTTTCACCATAAACTATGAATGGTATAAAAATAGCACATCCACAGTCAAACATATCACAAAACCTTCAATACAATATAGAAGTTTTGTATCATAATAAATCAAATTCAAATAAGCGTAAAATCCATCAAAGGATGTTGACATAGATGAAATCAAAACTCTTTTAGAGAAATATCTCTTTCTATTTTGAAATCATTTAAGAGTCATATATTTATGAAATAAAACATTTTCTTTGAAAATATTCTTTTAATCTTGCAAGGGAAGCTTTTAAGATTTTATAACGACGGAAAATAACCACACCCTCCGTATAAGTTAAAAAAAACATTCTTACCTTAATTCTGTCGAAAAAGTTAAAAAGCACCTTGTTTGGAAAACGACAGAAAGATTACTTTATAATCCAATTATAAAAAGTCAAACAAGGGTATAAATTACTTTAAACCATATTATTGTAAATAGTAAAAATGTTTTGAAATACATTTTTAAGAGACATGGATGTGGATGATAAAGAGATCCCAGTAGATTATTACGTATAAACAACCTCGGATAATGAAGAGATTGTGAAATAAACCCTTACCTTGTAATTTTCCTTGGTTGGGGTAGGTTAACCTCCTGTATAATGGTGAAATAATTGTTATTAAATTATACAAGAATCATATACATTAATATGATATCATAAATGATATTTTAACATTGATTTGTTAATAATATCTTAGTATTATCATTGTTTTGGGTGTTAACTTACTCGTTTTCTTTTATATGTTTTGTTATGTAAGCCATGTTTTTAATGGATATGTTGTATCTTAATCATATCCAGAATTATATCAAGTCCTTATATACTATTATTAATCATCAAATGAGAATTATACTTGAATGGATAAGATGGAGAATGAATCTCATCGCGTTCGTGGAGACGGTAGTCCGTACGTACGCACGAGCGACAATATCATTATTTTGATATTAAAATAATATATAAAAGAATGTTATATCATATATACAGAGTAATTAACATGTTATATTTATTATTTACATGAGTTACACATCATTATTATACCCATCCAAATAATAATATATTGAATAACAATTACACCACGACGTGGAGACGGTAAGCCGTACGTACGCACGTATGGTGACATGTTATTCAAAGGGTGGATAGAATACTGAATATGGTTGTAACATATTTATAATAACATAAAAGTATATATATTATACTGGAGTTATTATTTTATAATGGTAATAACAAAGAAAAAATAAGTGGAAGAAGAAAGGAACTTGGAAAAGGGTGGTGAAATCATTACCTCTTCTTCGGGTTCTTCCTTTTGATTTGATCAAAAGGGATCTTTAGGTTGGCTTTCTGATCAAACTAAGGCCTCTAGGTTGTATTGAGGGAAGTTGGGAGATTATTTGTGCAGAGTTTGGCCGAACCAAAAGGCTTTTATGGTGTGAAGAAATGAGAATGAGGAGTGCCCCTTTATAAGAGGGGTGAGTGGCACCTTTGGAAAATCTAGAATTATTAATTTATAAAAAATTCATATTCGGTTTCTAATGGCTCAAAAGTTGATTATTCAAAGGTTAAGGTGGGTATAGATCGAAAAACATTCAACCAATAGAATTTAGATAGGTTTGGGTTACTATATTAACCTTATCTTTAAGTATTAACTCTAAGTTAATTAGTTTCACTTTTACAGTGTCTCTTTGTATTTTTATATTATATGGTTAATAAACTTACCATATAAATCCAAGAGACCCCCAAGTGGTCCATTAATGATACAAATATCATTATATAAGTCTCTTGTCCGAACCTTAGTTTTTTAGGAATTTAATATCAATTAATAATATAATATTTGTTTTAAGAACTCTTTTATGTCAATTTTGACACTATTCAATAGTTGATTTTTTCGAAACTCATAACAGAATGATTACTTCGAACAAAGTTAATTAAATCAATAATAATATGTCATATTATCCTATAAAATAATTGTAATTCATTAAAAGTCTCAAATTATATTTATTTGGGTATTTATAATATCAATTATTTTAAATTGTCACTATTATGGTAATTACTGCATCATCATTGTGTCATAAATAAATTAAATTATGTAATATATAAAAATTATAAATAAACTATAATTATTTAGGAAATCTTTTTATCTTTCTAATTAATATTTATAGTCGAAAATACAACATATATAACCCTATGTAAAAATTGTTTTTCTAAAAGATATATGCTTGTGTCATTTTTGTATTCATTTTAACTTAATTAAAATAAAGTGTCCCTATCACCTACAAGTGGCTCCATGGGGTCCCAAAATCGACCCAAAGATGACCATGGTCGAACATGTATCAACAAATAAGGTTCGGACACGTTTTAGGGTAATTCTTTATTATTATAATATTATTTTTGAACCCTTATTTACCAGATTTACCCTTAACCATGGTAAATAAAATATTTACCGCAGTAATTATTCAAAATGTCTAAAAATAAAAGTTACCTACGTACAAAATTTGAACATCCTGATTACAAATATGTAATCCATTTTTATAAATTCAAAACATAGAAGTGGCAGAAATTAATTTAAAATTAATTCCCGCTGTCAAAACAAAAAGCTTGTTTTTAAGATATAATAACTATCAAAAGATTGATACTTGTTTATGTTCGGTTTAATTGTGAAATTATGTACAATGACCAAAATTGTATTAAATGGTAAAAATAAATTCTAAATATACTTTAAAACCACTAAAATTCATAATTTATCAATATAAATTATTTTGATTAAAGAATTTGTTTTTAATTAAAATTTAGTAATTTTCACTATTCATCAAAATATTAAAGTTATCCGAAAAGTACCAAAATTTCACCTTAGGATAAATTAGATATTCCGAATCCAAAAATGAATTAAATTTTGAAATATAAAATATTTATAATTTCAAAAAGTAGGTATTACTATTCATAATGGCTAGTTTGATTAGTTATGGTGTGTTAGAACTCGTTGTTGCGTACAACACACGCTATCACATTATTCAAAGAGAAGCATACCATAGAAGCTTGGGGTGTTACAATAACCACGAAGTTCCATAAAGAGGAACCCATGTATCGCTCAAGGCTAAATGTACTTTAATTTTCATGTTGCATTTAATATCTAAATATAGGACATGAGAATATCCATTCCGTAATATAAATCAAGGAAAAGTAATACAATGATTTCCATTATCAATTAAAACTATGCAATTAGTCTATTTTATTTATAACAAATAATAAGGACAGGGGAAGCATACATTCCAATTATAATTCATGAAGATTTAATTCATTAATCTTATCACATTCAAGTGATTTAAAGGGACCATATAAGTATACACGCCATTATGGAATTCTATTGGTTCATTTAGGGTGTTCTATCAGAATAGTCAATCGTTATATTTAATAATTTGTAAATGGACAAGTGTAATAAATTTACATTTAAAAATTCCACTTAATGGTTTAAGCATGTCCAAGGATGAATCCTTGCCATATTCTAATTCATCAAGATTCATATTATTAATCAATTACTAATTTAATTCATTTAATTTCATTAACAAATTTTTTCTTGAATGTATTAAAGGGGTAAGTGATGGTATTAAACCATTTAGAATCTCAATAAATAATAAAAACCCACATTTGGATGTGGTTTTGTCATATAAGCATTTATAATTTGTGCTAAGGCATTTAAATAACACACCCATGGTGTAGTTTAATCATAAAGAAAAAACAGTAGACATTATCATGTAACCAAACTCACATTAAGAGGTGGTTTGGGTTGAGTTTGTCGACCTCCAACCACATAAAGGGTAAGGAACATTAAGGTTGTGATTTAAGGATTTAATTGAGGTATTTTAAATTTTATAATAAACATGAAGAAAGTATGTAATGCAACATAACAACACATTTTATAAACAATGAAACTTAAGGGAAATGCATATAGACCATCTACCTAGTACACATGAAGTTTCACTCATCCATTCTCTCCATTTAGTTTGAGCTGAAATGAGTGAAAAAAGAAACCTATAATATGTCCTAAAAATAGGGTATATGAGCTCGCATGGAAATAACATCTGATATGGAAAGAGAAAAAGAGGAAAAAGGGGCAAGTGGAATCATAGACAAACCAAGGGTGATCCAACATGACCAACGATGCTTGATTCTATGTCTGAATGAAGGAGATACCTTTCTGCCTAGAGAAGTGGAAGAGTTCCAATGGTCCACCCTTGTGTGTTTGAGGTCAGAGAAAGAAGAAAATAGGTTTTATGGGTGAAAAGGGAAAATCAGTAAATTCCACTCACATTAAAGAGACACATGGTTTGAAAAAAAAAGTTCCAACCATATAGTGACACTATCCAAAGGGATACCCCCTCACACTGCTAGGCACACTATTCCCCTCTATAGCTTTATATAGACCCTCGTATGGTTATGCGACCATGGGTACACTGTTTAAAAAACCATGTGATACCCTCTAAGGTCCACACATTTTCTTGGGACCTCCAATATGGTTTAGACAAAAAATGTGCCACATCAAAACATAATGCATGGTTTGGCTGCAGGGTTAGTACTAACCATTCACCAACCATGTGGCTAAGTCCATGTCTCTTAGAAATGAGTTTTTGAATCCCAACACTTTCAAAACTCATCCAAAATCCTAAGACACCTATTTGGAATTAAACCCAATCTAAAAAAACAATTTTAAGTGTTTTCACTCTTATAATTACATTATGAAGCTTAGTTCAAGATTCTCCCTATCCACCAAATGAAAAGTTTAAATTATTCTTGAAATTTCAACCCGTCCAAAATACAGGATCTTAAAACCTACCCACCTTAGAAATTATCATCCCCAAGAAGACTAGATAGATAATGAAAACATCACCTGACCTACTTGGGTCATGATTTTCCACTCAAAATTCAGTGTTTTATTTCCAAATGCCTAACATTACTTCAAATTCCCCTTATATAATATCATACCTAAACTGATAAAACTTGATCCAATAGTTATACTGAACAACAAAATCAATAATATAGTGCTTACATGATCCCTTATATCCTGAGGCATGATCCCATTGTTTTCCCACTCAATAATAAGCCTATAGAACTCCACACCAAAGGTTTTAAATTTTTAGTGGTTAATTATGAGTTGTGGTACTCCAACTGTTGGAATGGACTAATGAAGAAATACCTCAACATCATAATGATGATCCTGAAAAGTTTAATAGATTACACATGAGGAAATTAACCTCACTCCTCGATTTGGTCGAAATAGTCAAACTCTAATTAACCAAGATCTTACAGGGCACATTGGCTTTTCATTGAAAAGATCCCACTAATCTTTAGAATTCACCCGTATCATCCCAACAGTGTGCCCGATGTGGTTCCTCACCAAGCACATCCAAATGTTTCTGAAAAATCAAGTCTAACTACCCCAGAATGACTATTTACTAAAACACCCAACTTTCATTGGCAACACATGGCCATAAAAAGATCCAAAGACCTTTATTATCACAACCTGTCCCAATGGGCCCAAACCACGACTATCCCAAGCCTTCCTCCAATAGGCCAGGGGATAGAGACAAGTGTTGAGTAGTCATATCACACACATGAAAGTCATAAGTCTAATGTACCTATATACATACACATGTCTCTAAGCCCATACAATGCTGAAATGTAAAACAACTGAAACTAATGCATGCATATATCTATTATCCAACAATAAGAGTATGATAGTAGAGTACTGAAAGAGATAAAGATCCCAAATACAATCCCAACCAAAAATTTTAGAGGGTCAAACCTACTCATAGGGTGAGGAATGCTATCAAATGAAACCACCCCAAAAAAAACTCGGTCTGTCTAGATCAAGATATTCTCCACTAGCTTCATGTACTCTTAGGGCACTGTCAAAAGGGACACCGTCTTTATAAGGCACAACATGTGTGAGCAGAGCCCATGCATGGGTGAGTACAAAAAATACCTACTAGGAAACCCTAAAAACACTAAACACAAAGTATCAAGAATATTCAGATCATAAAAATCATATAACAATCAATGCATAAACAAAATCCAGATATACTCAAGAAGGATGCCATGAATCCATGTCATCACAACCAAACTAACAGCCACCAAATTCTTCTTGAAGAAATTATCATTCTTGGAGATCCCACTCCAAAATCCATGCTATCATCAGAGACACTCATCCACAAGGTCATGATCATTGGGTCCCGACCAAGAAAAATCAATGGTCTTAGAAGACATCAATAATCAGATAGGGGGTCACAAATATGACTACTGGGGGACACCATAAACCCAATCTGGATAAACCAACTATATAGAGGATTGTATAAAAATGATACCATGAACCCTATTAAGGTGAAATACTAAATAGAGGATCAATTCCATGTGCATAGAGGTCATGTTGTTTTCACAAACCCTAAATAGGGTACAAGAATAAATGACAAAGGATCACACTCTGATCTCATGGAGGGGCACCAAAAAAAATCCAAAACTCATCCTCCAGAGGGGATCATAATACAAAGATGTGTATGTAATGATACACTATAACCTCAAGGGGATGGACCAAGGTAACACAATCAATTGATAATACTCCAAACTGAAGAAATGAAGGGCTCCAAACACCCTTAAATGGGGTACATGGTGTGCACTAGGGGTACACAACATGTCCATCCAACCCTTGATATGCTCATGTGGTTTTGCCTCACGTGACACGTAAACCTCAAGGTTCACAGTGTGTAAGTAAGAATAATTGATGTTTAGATGTTTTCTGACACCCTTCCCATGCCGTCTGGCCATGTATGAGCACACAACTCTGCTTGTGTACGATGAAAGTGTACATGTATCCCAGCCTTCTTGTACTAATGTAATAAACCGAGATACATGCTGAGCCGCCAACATGGGTGACATGGTGTGTGACAGAGGTGGCATGTTATGTGATATTTTTCTATATGTGAAAATCCTATAATTGTATTGAGGGGGGGGGGGGTCCTACATGGAGTGTAATTCCAAATTACATGTTGTGTAACCCAAGATTTCAAGATCTACTAGTTATTATTCTGTGTCATTCTTTAGGCCGCCACCACCAAAACCCTTACTGGAAATTGTGGATCTACAGTCATCCAACCTTCCCTTTTCAAGAGATCAATATATAAACTTTTAATCAGATTATGAAACACCCACATGCACCTTCCATATCCATTTCTTCAAATCTAGTATGGATGAGAATCTCTAATCCATTTTGATCTACCTCCAGTCATTCTCTGTCGCCCTCTAACCTCAATCGCACCCTTTATTATGATCCAAAAAAATAGTATTGATCTATTGTGCATAAGAATGGTTGAAAAATGATCAATTACCGGATATTATTTTAATTATTGTCCAAAAAAAATTCCAATGATGATTGTGATAAAAAATGGGGGACAAATCCATAAACCAAAAGATGTGAGGAATGAACCTGAAACTTTTTTCATTTTATACTTTGATTCTTTGATGAATAAATAGACAAATGAAGAGGGAAATAACCAAAAAACAAAATAAATCCATCAAAAATAAATCTAATATCAATGAAAAAACAATTATTATTTGTGGAATTGATTCACATTTAAACAAGATAAAATAAAGGGATAGAATTTACACAAATAAAAAATCCTACCTAGAGTTTGGATCAATCTTTAATAAAGAATGGTTCTATGTTTCCATCATTGGAGAGATCCACGAACTATGACAACACAATGATCCTCGATCTCAATCCAATCCAATGTCATCTACCAAGATATCCTCCAATGCTTGCTCTTAATTTTCAAGGTTATACAGATAACCCTTAAAATTGACCATAGAAATGTATATATAGAAGATCATTAGGTTAGTATTTTTAAATGAATAATTAAATAAATATAATTAAATTTATTTAATTATACAACCATGAAGGAACTCATGCCCAATGCCAAATGTTGAAATAGATTATGCCATGCCTAGGGTAAAATCAATTCTCTGAACTCAATGGTGGCCTCATATTTTTGATCTGAGCCCCTGTTTGGGATTTATTTTACTTTTTTTAGAAAACTGTGTGCCTTTGATATTAATATATTTATTATTTTTTAAATATTAATTCTGGGATCATCGGGCCTCAGATTATCACAACGTCTCAACCCATGGATATGAAAATAATCCATATAATATTTTAAAGTAATACGTGAAAACAATTAGAGTTATTATATTTATTCCAAGGTATACCAAGATCGTTCCGAGTATGCTCACCGATGCCCGTTCTCTAATTTTGATGAAATATCCTAGATGAACCATCCCATGTTAAAAACAATTACCATTCCAAAACATAACACCAATACATGCTTTATTCAGCATCCTTAGATATTCATGAGCCATATTGGGACTGATGCCTACACTCACACTCTACCAAGTCCATATTTGAACTATAACTGGCATTTATTGAGAAATCTAGCATTACCCAATTCCATTTATCATGGAACTAAAAAACTGAAACCACCATCCAAAGACTAGTCCAACACTCTCACAAGGGTTACTGTTCAATAACTTTCCATGGTTATCCACACCATAAGGTTTTATTTACATTAATCCTCAAGTGAAACCACCAAGGAGTCCATCCATCTTACCAAAAAGGCATTGGTTGTAATTATTTTGCTCGACTTATATCCAATGCTCTATTAGCGTACTCTAGACGATGTCAAGATATCGAACATGATCAATGATATACCATGAGTACACTAACGTGATACACATTACCCATTTTTGGTCCATAGATATGAATATCATGACATTCACTAAAAATTCAGCCACCTCACGATACCCCATCAAAACATGCTATATTTTCCTTGAACCAAACCCTGAATCTGAATCTATGAGGATGTGTGACTTGTTAAAAATATGGTTCAGCCACCTCACGATACCTTAAAACCCTCATCATTCTCATACAGTAAAATTTTAAAGGGTTGTTCCCCAAAATGTACCCATCATATTTAATATGATGTACAAAAGGAAATCATAGCTCACCTTCAAAATTTGATCAATGAATCATCAATCAATCCACTCTAGACTGACCTATTTAAGAGATGCCCAACTTAACAACTGATGTTTTAATTAATGGATTGATCATGCCACCTTAGATCCCAAGGAAACCATGATCATTAAAGCATAAAAACCAAAGTACATCCATGAATCTTGGAATTTACCTAAGACTTGAAAAATAAAATATACCAACTCATTGGATTCTGTAGGACATTATGACAATTTTCAATTGGACCATTATAGTTGTGTTCCCTTTACTTGGAAAGACACAATTTTTAAATCTATTGCATTGTTCCCACCTCAGGAGTGTACTAGTTTTTATTTTACTATAAATAGGAAATCATCCCTGAAAACATGCTCCACCCACCACTAAACATGGTCCCAAGATGTGGCCAGTGAACTTATGGACAACGCTAACATGAGAAGAGAGAAAAAAACTACTTATTAATACACTAGAACATGTTTTATCTTAGACACATGTGTGGAACTCATCTTGAGTCACATTCACACACATCATCAACATTTGATATAAAATAAAAAACTAACTTAGATCAATAGTGTTATCACAACCGATCATTTTTATAATGTTATCCTAAATCAATGGGATTAATATGCTTCTGATTATTAACTCAATATACAATACTCACAATGATATCTTAATGCCTACGTAACTTTACTACGAAGATGACTTGTGATCTTAAACTTCTAATTATCACACCCTGTCACTCAAAATTCATATGAATTAATGTATCACTTCTTAATTCAATGGGAACCGTATATAAATATGCATTCTACTATGATAAAAAAACTATGCAACAAGCGATAATATCCCTTTTAATTTACATTACCAATGAAACTATGTATCCTAGAGTTGTATTATCTTACATGACTATAAACAAGATGATGAATCTTGAGTCATACTACATTAGAAAAGAATAAATGTTAATTGACCATCAAAGTGGATGACCATGCCTGAGGCTTGTCTAACTCACTGAACTGGATCATTACACAATGCTCACATACTTCATAAGGCTCAACTTTACAAACATAAACCCATAAACTTAAGGGTGTAATTTCATATATATAAGTCCTATTTGGGATAAACAATACCTAAAAGACACTTGTCATCTGAAACTCAACACAACCATTTTCCAAAGATTTTATATTTGAGGGAACTACCACAACCAGCTATAACTTTACTTATCATAAGGCATAAAATCCCAAGCTAGGGTCATGTGTAAAAGATCACTAAGCCTTAATGCCTAAACATTGTATCCATTATAAAATAATAATTTTTCAATGGTCTACAACAATTCTCACATTTATGTTCAAGGAAAATCTCATGGAAACTTTTAAAACTGACCCCTACACAAGGGTCTATGATATACAAACCTCTAAAAGGATTCGTTTTAAGGAATTTAATCGATGTTCATTTATTCCAACATTTAAAGTAGCTCATATATAATGGATATCAAGTATTATCTATGAGGGAAAACTATACTAATCATTTTATTTAGATGGTCCCATAAAGCATTAGGAAAATAATCATATAATTTCATTTCATCCATTTAATTATACATAAGTTCTCACAATTGGCCTAGTTAAAGAAAATTTCAATTAAAAACTACATAGAAAAAAACTCTTTAGGTTTTAATTTAAATTTTAATTAAGAAAAACCTCATAAAAATAAATATTTAAGCAACTAAAAGGTCTATTATCATTTGAGGAAGATCAGTTAAGTAAGAGTCCACCATAAATTTATATGAGATTATATATAAGTTATTATTGAATCTTTAAATAAAAATCCTTATTTATCACAATTATACACCCATGGGGTTAAAAACTAAGCATGAAAGAGTTAAATGCGACCTACAAGGGTCCCCTTATTCCAACATGGGTTTATTTTTATGGGAATCCATTCCAAACTTATGGATTCCTTGCTATATAAATTACAATTTTCATCCCATTTGAGTGAAACCTATTAATAATCAATTTATCAACATTTTAACACACCCTCTATAGGGTAATATCATAGGAATAAAAGGAATAAACTCACATACAAGAATCTATTCAAGCACAAGAGGATTAAGTTATATGGGTCATCATTACCAAGTTATAAAGGTACTAGTCTTTATAAGTTACAATTGACACACCATTTAACCGAAATCCATATGAAATTAATTGAATTTATTAAAAACTAACCATTTAATCACAATTTTCAAGATTCAATTTTAAAATCATTTCATTTACTTAATCAATTTTAGGTTAATTAAATAGAATATCACCATCAATATATCCAGGAAAACATGATTTAGGTTAATTTTGAAACTTTATTTAACCAACCTTACATAATGTCTATAACAATAAAGCTATCACCTTAGTAGAAAATATAGGTAGACATGTAAATAATTACACAAGCATGATATACTTAAGCATGGTGTACAAATAAACATGGAACATAATCACCCAAGCATGGTATATAGATAAGCATGCTAATGACATGTGACTCTTATGTACTTGAAATGATGCATAGATGCACATTTTCTCTTACCATATAGGGCCAAGAGGTAAATCCCATAAATTATTTTCCAATAGAAATACATCAATCACTCATGGTGAAATAATAATTAAATTTAATAATGAACCATCATGAAAAACAGTTCCATCCTGAGAAACTTGATTTTCCCCCATGTTTTGGTTAACCGAACCCAGAAAAAGCTATTTATCAAGTCCTAAAACATTCCTAGTTTCCTATATACTATCCAAAAATAGTAAGACAATGAAAATGAACTAATGATACCAATTTTTCATGTCCCGACCTGGGATCCACTAAGACGGTTCCCCGAGCTAGTCAGTGGTAAGGCCTCAAGCGTGCCTCCCCATACGCTGGAGGTTTCTGACTAGAAGTGAGGTTATAATGATGGTATAGTGGGGAGAATATACCCTATATACCAAAAATAAATATATAAGAAACATAATGAAATAAAATAAAGAGCATTGAAAGATAATTATAACCAAGAAGAAATAATAAACAGACAACTAGGCCCACGCCAATTAATCTAACCATGCATGAACATGATAAGTCATAGTAAAATTGTCAACACACAATATGTAATATGTGAAAATAGAATAAAAAGAAAAAATAATATATAAATGAAAGTCCCAACTCCTTCAGGTAGTCTGATTACATGCTCGACCCCTAACTCCATGTCAGGCCCTATCCCCAAAAGAGAGTAACAACAAATATTCACAATCCAAGGTCTTAACTTACAAAAAAGATGTTTTTTTGGGTAAAAAATAATGTATAGAATAGGATGTGAGATATAATCAGTAGGAAACCCCTAATGAAATCTAATAAAATCCAGTCCGTGAGTATAAAATAAAGCAGTGTGAATGTATAATAAACAAGTAGTAAATAATAATTGTAATCATGTTGGGATCAAGTTCATCAAAAGACACTTGACTGACCATAACTACTTCATCCTAATATAAAGTGTCTCTAAACGTGTTATATCATGTATATATATGCATATATGTAAACATATATATATATATATATATATGAAAAATATACATGTACCAGTGAGGAATCAAGGAGTATGACCAAGGAATCCACATAAAGATAATATAATAAGGGTCTTATATTTTTTAAAGGGGAATAAGATCAAGAATCTAAAGAGGGGATAAAAAGTGTCATGAATAAGAATCCCAATCAAAGATGTGAAGTTTCATGTTCAACATCTTAATTGAATGGGTGTGAAACATCATGTCCAACAACCCAAAATGATGTGAAACGCCATGTCCAACATCCTAAACAAAAGGGGTGTTAATAATCCTATCCAAAATATATAATCAAGGTATATTAGTAATAATATGGTATAAATTAATCCCACTTTCCCTATAATCCTATAACCAAGGTATTCCATAAAGAGGAACCTTGATATCGCTCAAAGCATAGTGTACATTCATTTTCATGTTTCATTTAATATATAAATATAGGCCATGGGAAAATATATTCCATAAAATACATCAAGGGAAAAAAATAAAATCCATTCCATTATCAATTAAAACTATACAATTAGAAAATTTCATTTATAATAAAAAACAAGGCCATGGGAAGTATCCCTTCCAATTACAATTCATGAAGATTTAATTCATTAATCCTATCAGTTACAAGTGATTAGAAGATACCATGTAAGTATACAAGCCATATTAGAATTTAATTGGTTCATTCTGTGTGGTCCATAAAAATAGTTAATCATTACATTTAATAATTTTTAAATTTCTAAGTGTAATTAATTTCCATTTTACAATTCCATTTAGTGGTTTAAGCATGGCCAATGAGGAATCTTTATCATATTCCAATTCACCATGATTCATGTAATTAATCAATCCCCAATTCAATTGATTTAGTTCCATTAAAAAATTCCTTCCTGAATAGATTCAATGGTAAAGTTATGGTATTAAACAATTTAACATCTCAATTTATAATCCAAACCCACCTTAGGAGGTGGTTTGGTCATATAGACATTTATAATTATGGTAAGGAATTTAAAGAACACAACTAAGGTGTGGTTTAATCACAAGGAAATAATAGTAGCCATTATAATGTAATAAAACTCACCTTAATAGGTGGTTCAATTTGAGGTCATCTACCTCCATCATTTTAAGGGGTTTAAGGAACATCAAGTTTGTGATATAAGGATTTAGTTGAAGTATTACACATTTTTGAAGCAAAATGAGGAAAGTCTGGAATGTGGCACAACAACGTATTTTATAAATGAAAAAACTTTAAGAAAAATACATATAGACCACCTACCTCATACACATTAAGATTTAGTCATCCATTGTCACCCTTTAGTTCGATCTGAAATGAGGGAAAATGAAGAACCTAACAAATTCCCTAAAAATAGGGCATATGAGATTGCATGATAATAACGTCTGATATAGATAAAGAAAAAGAGAAAAGTGGTAAGGTGAGTCATAGAATAACCAAGGGAGATCCAAAGTGGAAGATATATCTTGATTCTAAGTTTTAATAAAGGAGATATGTCCATTACCATATAAGAGAGAGAGGAATATCTCCCATGGATGGTTGTTCTGTATTCGAGGTAGGAAGAAAAAGAAAATAAGTTTTAAGGGTGAAAAGGGAAAAATGGTAAATTCAACCCCCTTTAAAGTGATTCTGGGTTTTGAAAACCATTCTTCAACGTTTTAGTGCCATTTTACATAGGGAAACCACCCTTTCACATCTAGGAACATTGTTTGACAAATAGTGTGTAGCCCGTGTGGTTCCCCTCTGTAGTTTTCTATAGACACCTCGCATGGCCATGCATCCTTGGCTGTACGGTTTAAAAAAAAAGTGATACCCTCTAAGTATTACATGGTTTTATGGGACATCCCACATGGTATATAAAAACCAAATACCTCAAAAAAATAGTCCTCATGGTTTGGACGTACAGTTAGTACTAACTGTGCACCTAACACTGTCTCTATCAGAAATGAGTTTTCAAAAGCTCGATGCTTCTAAAACTCATCCTGACTATAGAGACACATATCGGGCATTAAAAACACATATGAAAACAATTATTTTAAGTGTTACCAATCTTTTAATTACGTTTTGAAGATAATATGAAGATTCTTCTAATACACCAAACAGAAATCTCAATTCTTATGGAAATTTCTACCTGTCCAAAATGCAGGATCTTATAGTTGTGTCCTCAACAAATACATGGTCCCAAGAGAATGTAAAGAGTGGTTATGATATCTAGAAAATTACCTTCAATCATACTCTTTATAGAAAATATAAACAACTCCCATTCGTGCTAGATAATTGGTCCCTATTTTAGCATTTGGTTTTTTGACATTGACATCACATTTGTATGGTATTTTCTATCCTTCTTTTCTACATGTATAAAATTTTTATGATACTAATATTTTATAATTTTTAGTTCTATTAAGATACTACTTCTATACAATTAAACCAATAATTCCTCCATAACCTACATAAAATGAATATCATTGAGACTCTAATTTAAAAGCCATCCCAATTCTTGGTATCCATTTAGTGCTCTAGTTATAAATTCCATTGGATGGGGTTATTTCTTTGGAATCTGGAACTTTATTTCCTATCAAAAAAAATTCAACATTACAATTTGATTTTTTAATTTCATATTCCCTCATGTAATAGTTAGGAAAATACCACAAAATATTTAAATCTAATGAATTTATGTGTTCTGAATTGTGCGTTCCATGTAAATTATGCTTGATCCCATCCATTCTGACCTATATAATTCACATGCACAAATTTTCAGACCACCTTGAAATTCAAACTGAAAATTACTAGATAAAAAAGCAATTATTTTGAACCATTTGAAAATTATCATTGAAAATTTCATATGGAAACTACCAATGGAAACTCTAAGTGGAAATTTACACTTCAATTCAATTTTAAATTCTTACAGAAAAATACAATACGATCTTTCCACTTTAAAAAAATTAGAAATCAAAAATCACTTGAATCAGTTGAAAATTTTACACTGTAAATACACACGGGAATTAACTATAGAAATTATCAGTGGAAATTACCTATCTAAATTACTTGGAAAAATTATTACTGGTCGCTTCGTAGAGTCTATTGGAAATATCTAGTGTATAGAAATTCCCACTGAGAATTCCCATTAGAAATTTATAGTGGAAACTCTCAATGGAACTTTAGAGTGGAAATTTGTATTTTGATTTAGTTTTAAATTCTAAAGGTAAAATACCTAATAATAAAAATTTCAAATCACTTCTTTAGAATCAATTGAAAATTTCAAGTGTGAATTCACAGTAAAAATGTAATCTAAGAATTCATTGTGGAAATTCACAGTGGATATTACCAATGGAAATTATTACATTTACTTCTTGGAATCAATTAGAAATTTCCAATGCATATAAATCACCATTTTTAATTCCCATTAGAAATTTACAATGGAAAATACTAATGGAAACATCGATTGGAAATTTATACTTCGATTCAATTTTAAATTCCAACAACAAAATACCAGATAAAATTTCCACTTTAAATCAATCATAAATAAAAAATGACTTCTTCTAAAGCAATTTCAAATTTATTTTTTAAATTTTATAAGGAAATTTATATATAGAAATACACACTAGAGATTCCCTATGTATATTTACACTGAAATTTACCAGTAGAAATTTTCTAGTGAAAATCAAGAGTGGAAATTTCTATACATTGATTTTTAGAATAATTTAAATATTTCCACTTCAAATCATTTCAAAATTCCAAGTGAAAATTCTTAATATTGTCACAAATTTTATTTAATTAAAATTACTACTGGAAAAATATATTAGAAATTTCTAGTTTATATTCACACTTATTATTTTCCAAAAAACTGGGGAAAAGTTTATAGATAAACTCCATCTTAGAAGCAATTGAAAAGTATCTATGGAAAACTACATTAAAATTAAAAATGGAAATTCCTAATGGAAATAAAATGAAAAACCTTAAATATAAATTTTTAGTGAAAAAATGAAATTTATGTTAATATTAGAAACTTAATCATAAAAAAATGATTTTTAAAAAATTTCCCAACAAAAAACCCACTTTAAATATTATAAAATATGTAATTTATCAATAAAATATGTAAGATTCTTATTATGAGGTTTCAAAACTAAAACTAGAGAAAAAATTCCACTCTTAGATTATCTATCCCTCTTTTCTCACACTAGGAATGATTATACAACAATCAATTAGGTCAATGTCAATTATGAGTTCTCCAAGATTAATCAAGATATATTGCATCAGTATCGCTATCCTCATTCACAATGAAGAAACACTTCAAAATTTGTTTGGAGGGAAATAAAACATATCCCACCCTTATTTTATTTTGTATAGCCATATATTTTTATTAATCACCATTTAATAATCTATATACATATATTTTATGTGGTAGTCATCCAACAGTCAATATGAGGGTCAGGTTGTGTAACATCCTGATCTGGGAGTCACTAAACGGTGCCCCGAGTCAGTGGGTCATATGGCCATAAGCGTGCCTCCCCATACACCTGAGGCTTCAAAATAGAAGTGAGGGTTGGAGGTGGTACAATGGGGATACTATACCCTCAAGATCATAGTAACACAATGATGTCACAAGTAATAAATTAGAGGAAGCATAAAATAAATCAAGAAAAAAGATAAACATCCAGAAGTTTGTAATAATAATAAAGCCAAAAGTAGTATAATGTATAATATGATGATCTTGTCATGTCTCTATAAAAAATTTTAGACAATAAATGGAAATGGTAAACCAGTATAATACATTTATGAAAAGTAATAAAAGAAAAAAAACAAACTATCTCCCACTATCATCATGATCATCACTTAGTCCTATGATCCCATTCTTATAATTAATAATCAAATAAAGAATATTAAAGTTGTCACTTTACCAAGTCCCTACCTCTATCCATGAAGCCTGTCTGGGCACCCAATGAAAACCTGAATAGGGTGTGAGATAAAACTCAGTAAGCCACCACCAACAGTGTCTATAACTTATCCAGTCTATGTATAAACATTGAAGCAGTGTGCAATATATCATAGTTAGAATAGTACAAAAAGTAAAGTGTCAATGTATATGTGATCCTATCCATCCAAACATGTATCCCTATGAATAATAGTCAAGAACCTAGAAACAAGGGAAAGAAGTAAATAATACATAAGCATGTGTTATACTATCTAGTTTGACAACAATAATGAAATACCCATTCCAGGATTATTTGTAAATCAAAGAAAAAATATCCACAAAAAGCACACCATTTAATTAGTTATATAACATACACAATATCCTATTTCATGTAATCTAGTGTTAGACCATGAAGTTCCATATCTAAGGTATAAAATACTAAGTCATCCTCATCAAATCTATGGATAATCTCGATGGAAACTTAGTAAAGAATTGGGTGGAGTCTAAGGAACATGTTCGCAAAGCATGTCCAAAGTGAGTCCAAACGATCTGGATCAAAGGAGTAAAAATGAAATTATCATCTTATGGAATTAGGATCTAAGGAGTATAAATTTCTAAGGAATCCACTACCATAATCAATACTAATCCATAGAGTAGAAATTTCCATGACATCCATTAGAATTAGGATCCAAGGAGTAGAAATATCCATGACATCCACTACCATTATCAAGATCTATGGAGTAGAAATATCCATGGAATATTATGGAATTATGATATGAGGAGTAGAAATTTCCATGAAATCCACTACCACAATAAATTCATTCATCAATTTAATTATCATTTAATAATCATTTATAATCTATGAGTTCATCCAACTCATTACTCATTTTCCATTTAAACCCATTAACCATTTCATTCCACATTTACCATTCATGTATCACATGTCATGGAGGCATAAAATTCAATTATTCTTAATTTAATTCTCATTTAATTTATTAAGGCTCTCAATAAAGCTAGGGAGCTCACACAAACCCAATAAGGTGGTATATCATGGGGAAAATATATAAAAACACCACAAAGGTAGAATAGGTTGAGGTGAACAACCTCTAACTTTATAATGGTACTAGTGGGTGACCTAAAAAACTCCTAAAAAATTTCAACAGACATTATTTTAATTTTATGGAAAAATTTAGAAGGTTTTACACGTGGCACAATGACAAAAAGCTATATAAAATACCAAACTTTAAGGGAAAGGTATAGACCACCTATCATATAATCATAGTAGAAAACATGTCTAGTGTTGACCTTTTATTTTGGCTAGATTAGGAGAAAAATGATGAATGTTTGAAAACATTGTAAATAGGGAAAATTATCTTGCTCCAAAAGAGAATAGTTGATATAAAGGCAAATGAAAAAACAATCCTAATGAGTGAAGAGCTTACCGGTGGCCATCCATCGTGACAGACAAATCTCAAATCAAATATCAAACAATGAAATGAAACAGAATCCTAGGTTAGGCTCAAAAGGATGAGTTCCTTTGGAATCTCTCTAACGTGTGATGGAAAAATAAATGAGGGAGGGGGCTTTTGTCGAAAAATAAAAGCCCCTACCTCTTATTTTAAAAACTAAACACAATCATTTAGATGATGTGTAAATGATTTAAACTTAATTTATTTCTTGGGGTCTTTGGCCAGATAAAAACCCTTTACACAACATAAATTATCCTTCTTAGTCCACTACACATCATTTAATTTTCTTGTAGCCAACCTACAACCCTCCTGCCTCTTCCTTTCAAAAAACAAACCAATTGTCCTACTGACCCAACTTTAGGGTCTAAGACAAAAAGAGAACTTAATTAAGAGTTAAAAGGATACTAAAAGGACATGTACCTTATTAAAAAACCCATGATCTTATAATATTTCCCCTTAAATAAATCATTCCATGGATTTAACTTCTAAGGTTGGTCAAGCATCACCTGATAATAACTCTAGCCACTAAGCATATATGTCGGTCTCCCGCTCCCAAGTCTCATCCTGTACCTAACCGTATTACCATAACACCCATACTAGAGAAACTAAATGGACTTAGATAACATTTGTGATCCTTTCAACAACATGTATAGGATGATCCTTGAAGGACGTATCTACATATAACTCAACCTCATCCGATTGAAGAGTATGGGACAAATATAAATGATAACGGTGAAACTGAGATACATAGAAGACGTCGTACATATCTAAGTGCCTATGAGGTAACTACAATAGATAGGCTACCGACATGACTCTATCCATAATCTTGAATGACCTAACATATCATGGTGAAAGATTATCCTATCTCATAATCCTTTTATACCCTAAACTCAGTGAGATATGAAAAAAGACCTAATCCCCGACCTTGACCTCTTGAGGTCATTAATATAAATCAACATACGATTTATTTCTAGATTTTTTAATATCCATCCACTTTTTGATCAACTGTAACTACTAAAAAGTATCCTTATTGAGACACGGTCAGAGCAATACTACCTCTCCTACCTCTAACCTACATAGGGTTGACCGGCATGGTCTACCTTAAAAAGTCCTAATAAGGAGTAATTTTTATAGTTTCCTGATAGCTATTGTTTTATAATAACTCCACCAGTGGTATATGCCTCTCCCAAGATCCCCCAAAGTCAAGAACACATGATCTAAGCATTTCCTCTATAAAATTTATAGTGAAATCTGACTGGCCATTAGTCTAAGGGTGGTACGTTGTGCACATAAGTACATGTGTACCCAATGCCCTCTATAATATTTTCTAAAACTGATATGTAAACCAAGAATCCCAATTAAATACAATTATATAAATAACCCCATGAAGGTGCACAATCTAAAAAATATAAAATCTCCCAAGATCATATATTGATAAGGTCTCTCTGATTGACAGTAAATAAAATACCTTCATGAGACTATTCACAACAACCCATACAACATCACTACCTCAATAATCCAGTCATGAAATACATCACAACATCATCCCATTTCCACCAAGGAATGGAAAAATACTATAAAATACTAGATGGTTGCTGGTGTTCTTCCTTCACCTATTGGTAAGTGGAACACCTCATGAAAAAACCATCTACCACTCCTTTCATCCTCGACCACCAATACTGGTGATGTAAATCTTGATACATCTTAGTGAAACCGGGATGTACTATACAAGATGCAGTATAAACTCTCACATCATCTCCTCTCATATATATTCTAGAACCGAAACGTGTCCATGTATACATAGAATTTCATCCTCACCAATAGTCCAACAAGGTTGTGGGTCCTCACCTGCCACACTCTCTCGTAGGACTAGGCCCTCATCACCTAATAACTATCTCATCCTTTGTAACACCCCGAGTTTCCACGATACGCCTCTCATTCAATAATGCAATAGCTTGCATTGTACGCAACTTCGAGTTCTAAAACACCGCGACAAATCAAAGTAGCCGTTATGAATAGTAATAACCACTTTTTAAAATTATAGAAATTTTATATTTCAAAATGGACTTCATTTTTGTATTCCTAATATTGAAATTAGCCTATGTTGAAGTTTTTGTAATTTTCTGAGAACTTCAAAATTTTTATGAATAGTGAAAAATACTTAAAACAACTTTTTTAATAAAAATAATTTATAGTGATAAATTATACTATTGAGTGGTTTTAGAGTATAATTAGAATATATTTTTACCATTTTATCCAATGGTGGTCATTAGAATTAATTTAACATTGAAATTGGACATAAGCAATTGCCAATCTTTTGATATAATTTGTTTCTTAAAAACACGCTATTTGTTGTAACAGCGGGAATTAATTATAAAATTAATTAATGCAACTTATATGTTTGGAATTTTTTAAAATAGACATCATTTTTGAATTCGGAATATCAATTATAGCTTAGGGTGAAAGTTTGGCCTTGTTCTGAAAAACATCAATTTTTGATGAATAGTGAAACCACTAAGTGGTAGTTAAATAACTGATTTTTCATTTAAATAAAATATTACAACTTCTGTGATTTGATTTTCAAAAATCCGTCATACATGGTTGTCATTAAGAAGTAAAATGTGGTTCAATGAGATTAAAATAATTTTTTGGTGAATAGTAACTTTTAAGTTCTTAATCGCGAGTAGAGGTAATTAGTGTAGTTTAAGGTAAAAACAATGTTTTAATAATATGATATGAGCTTGACACTTGTCCTACTACTATTTGATGAGTCATGGCCGACCAAGACAACCCATGGGTCATCTTGGGGACCCCATGGAGCCACTTTAGTTGGAAAATGACATTAATATATATTTATTTAATGTTAAAATTAAATTGACACAAACAAGAGTTGTTTTACTAAATCAGTTTTTAAGTGGGGTTAAACAAGTTCAAATTTTGACTATAAATATTCATTATAAAGATAAAAAGATTTCCTACATCATAGTATTTTTTTTATAATTTTTAGACATTAAATAAATTAAATTATTTATGACATCATTATGATGCAGTGATGACCTCATTATTTAACGATTTAAATAAAGTGAGAAGATAATGTAAAATCCAAGGCTTACACTTGTCCAAAGCTTATTGGATGAGGAGAGTTCGAACCCTTATCACCTTATCCTCTAATTATACAAGTGTGGGACCTTTAGAATCCGAAAAGCATTGTATAATAGAATAACATTTCATTACTTTCCAAAAGAGCCCCTCCTCTCCACTTATAAAAGGCCCCCACCTCTCCCACCTCATTTACACTTTCAAGCCATTTGGCGCGGCCAAACTCTGCCAAAATACTCTCTCCACTTCCCTACCTTACTCCTAGAAGCCTCACTTTGGGAAGAATTCTTCCCAAGTAAGCCTTTGGCTCAAATCAAAAAGAGTTACCCAGTTTTGAGGTAATGTCTTCTCTAATGTTGTTTTGTTTTATTTTTCTTATCTAACCCCCTAAACTCTTTTTATTCATTTAGTTTGTAACAACACCAGTATACTCAGTATATTAGGATGTTGTTATAAGAAGTATTCGATCTACACTTACACACACCTACATCTAATGGTTAAAGAACATACGGTTTCTGTGGATGGCGAATTTCTGCCTCACGAAACGATGATTGTTCAACACTCATATAACACCTTAAAAGGTGGCCATTAAGATGTCACTATTTTTATATATGATATATAATATGTTTATGTTTTACTTATGCTTCTGTATTTCTCATTTATGGCATACTTTATGATTTCCATTATGGGTAAAACACGATAATTTTATTTTAGGAAGTGCAGACTACCGCCCCTCAAAGTGATTTGAATCGTTAATGCCATATGTGGGATATATAAAGGATGGATTAAATGGTATTATACACTATATTATACTGGAATTATATTATACATTTATATCATTATGATTTCGTTCCATTAAATATGAAATTTAAATGAAAGTAGCGTTCATGCGTACGTACGGCTTACCGTCTCCATGAACGGTGCATTTCATTTATTACCTCTAAATGTTACGTAATATTATAAATGAATGTATATAATGGATATATGAGATATATATGACATCTAAATCATGAATATAATTCTGGAGATAATGGATATTCTACCACATAAACAACTTGTAATTATAAGAAGTTTATTGTTGACTCAAGTACCAAAGATCGACAAAACGACCGTTATTAACTTAAATAATTACATAATGTTCATATCATTGTAATAAGTGATATAATAAGGATAATGAAATTGAAAATGGTTCTTAATAAGGTATATATTAACTCTAGTTTATTATTCAGGAGGTTAAAGAACAGTTGAGTCAAGTCAGACACGAGGTAAGGGAACTTCTTAACCCAACTTCCATTCTTTGGGTTAATCTCCTAATTTCCAATTATGTCATGATATTATTATGTATTATTTTGTATTTTTACTTTCCTTATGTGTACCTATAGTGAATACACATAATAGATCTATTTTATTTTAAAAATGTTCTTTTTAAGGACTTCGTCTCAATCTCCTTTCATTGAGTCATATTTGGTTTTATACACAACTTTCTTTTATAAGGTGTATAAACCCCTTTGACTTTTACGTTTATTCAAAAGGAATCTTTTTTTATATGAAGATTTTTACTAAACGACAAAAAGGGAATGTTTTTCTTTCCGTACTTATGTGGCGACAAGGAATTCTCCGCCGCCGTGACCATTATTTGAGTTTCGGCTTCCTCTACAAGCCATCATTTTTTTTAATGAAAAATAAATACAAAGTTTTAACTTTCTTTTATTTTGGTATTGAAAATGGTTTTGAAAGCGTTTTTATTCTATCAATATGTTGTATTGATATCTTGTGATTGAAATGTGGAAATGTTATGTTTACTTTATGCATGTTTTATGTGATACGATTATGTTATGGTTTATGATATGTTTAAACCTATTCATATGAGGAATGTATTGGACATAAAAAGTGATGGGTGGAGCCCGCTATAGCTCCTCGATGCATTGGTAGGTCTCATGAGACAACTAGATGTGGAATTGGCCGAGGCCCTTTCCCAATTTGATTTATGGTTTTGGCTGAGGCCTTAATCATTTTAGACGTCTTGGCCGAGGCCTTGACAAAATGTTTCAGAATGTCCGGCATTATACATTCCCTCATTATGAAAGTGGTTATTGATATTTCATGTGATTATTCGACCAGTAGAATATCCATGTGAAGAAGTGAATGGCATTATCTCATTTTACTTTTGCCATATTATGCTGAAGTTCAAGTTCAATAAGGCTTTTGTTTTAGTTATACATTGCCTTAAATTTTTATGTTTATTTATGAAAGCTTCCGCAATATTGTTATCCTTACTGAGCATCTGAGCTCACCCCTTTCAATGTTTTAATATTTTCCTAGATGTGAAGAAGTATTTTATGAATGACCTGCATGGATTGTCAGAAGAGGATATGAGTGTGGACTATGGAGACTTTGTTATTGTAGTTTTTCACTTTATGATGTAATGTAACGTTTACGAATGTATCTAGTGTTTCCAAGGCTACTAAACTAATCGGTCTTTCGAGACTTGATCTTTTGTGATCATGCCAATGTTACGAAGTAATGCACCGACTCTGGGTAGCTGGGGTCGGGGCATTATAGTTGGTATCATAGGTAGTTTAGTACTAACCTTGGAATCTAGATTTAGATAAACTCTGATTAGAGCACATAGCCCGAAGATAGACTTTGAGGATTAGTATAGAAGAACTTCCTAGAATTTTGGTATTGTAGAGATGTTGTGAGTTTTCCGAGCAATACATCCCTGTCTGGATATGAGCAGGTAGAGGCGGCTCTGGCACAGATGTACCTAGGGGTAAAACCCGAAAACACCGCTTTGAACTAGACTCGAACGGGAACTGGTGCACGACAACGGGCCTTGCTGCACTCTTGGTTACGACACTCCCGGGGGATATGCTTAGGATAATTCTCATTTTCTTTACAACCGACTATGAAGGGTTATAAGTATATACTTCCTCGAAGAAAGAATTTTTATGGTTATGGATTATATCCATAAATATTTCAATTAGTGTTAAGTGTTTTACAAGTATGGAATTATGTATTTTATTTCATAAACTAATATAGTTTATGCCATTTTTTTGAAATGGCACCTAGTGGAAGGAATGTAAACCGTATCAATGCACGCACTCCGTGTAGGGATTGCCCTCCTACTCAAGATAATTATTGTGGAGCGGGAGATACAACTGGTGCTGATCAACTTATTACCATACTGGGACAACTCACTCAGGTTATGAATAATAACCTTACTCGTATGGAGCACCCTGATCCGCAACGTGGAGGATCAATGTTAGACCGCTTCATGAGGAAACAACCACCAACATTTAATGGGGGTACAAATCCGTTAGTATCTGAGCAATGGATAAACTCCTTAGAGAAAATATTCCATGCCTTGGGGAGTAGCGAAAGGTAGAAGGTTGTCATGGCAGTTTACCGCCTCACTGGAGATGCCGATCAGTGGTGGTCGCTGATTCAAAACACAAAGGAAGATGATGACGTATCAAATATGGAATGGAGGGAGTTCAAAGAGCTTTTCTTAGAAAAATACTTTCCTAGTGACCATCAAGCAGATATGGAAAGGCAATTTCTGAGTCTGAGGCAGAAGGAGGATGAGAATGTTGCAAAGTATGAGGCTAACTTTACAAGGTTAGCGAGGCATGCTACCGATTATATACGTAACCCAAGGAGTAAGATTGATCGTTTCTTTGATGGGTTAAAACCATTTCTCCGCCGAGCATTAGTATCACGATCCTTCTCATCATACTAAGATATTGTCTCATGTGCTATCAAGACAGAAAAGGAATTCTCTAAGTCTTATGACAACAAAGTAAAGCAAGAGAAGAAGAGAACGGGGGAACAAGAGACAGATAAAGGGAAAAAGGGAAAGAAGGATTTTCCATTATGTGATAATTGTGGGAAGAATCACCCTGGTACGTGCCTAAAAGGAATGAGAGTTTGTTATAAATGTGGAGAAAAGGGTCATCAGGCTCGTGATTGCAAGGGAAAGAAAGAGGCTGTCAAAGTTGAATGCTACAATTGTAGGGAAATGGGGCATTATGCAAATGAATGTCCTAAGCGTCAAGGAAACTTACCTCAGAAAAGGCCAAGGGATCAAGGCCAATCTTAGGATGTGACTACATTTGAAGCGGAATAATTAATGTATTGGTGCTTTTGGACTCAAGGATTATATTCTGGTTATAAGAATAATGTGATATATATAAAGATTTTACTGCAATACTTTTTGATTAAGGTAATATGATTAAGGTAATCATATTTTTAGTATGTGACAATAAGAGAAACTTTTCTTTGTTTGGGGAATCTGATATTACAATTGATTTTGGAATTTAGAGACCTTTTAGAGAAAGTCTGGACGGAGGTATTTTGGATAACTATTAATGTTGGAATGGATTAAGTTAAACCATGGATAGAATTGTTTAAGGTTAAAGAATTTATGAAGATTATTTTTGGAATATTATGATACTATAGTTTTAGGAAAAGGACAACCTGCAGGGTGGGGCATAACCCGTCGCGTCGGACAAAGCTGCAGGAATCGAACCCACAATCATAGTGCGACAGGCCATTATTTCCTACCACTAGCCTACAGGAAGTCCCTGGTTATTACAAAATAATTTTACTAATCTAAATGGTATGTGTTAACATTTGGAACCTTATACAATTAAGATAAGTATAATATTTTTGAGTTCTATTATCTTTTTGAGTGAAAGATGAGTTGAAGGTTGAAACTCTAATTGTCAAGCATAAATATATATATACCAATCTCTTATTCAATGAATAAATTAATTCTTAAACTTTAGTAAAGGGATATTAAAACAAAAAAATGTGTTATCCTAATACCTTATGTCTTGTTGAACTGATGATATTTTAAATCAATATAGATTGAAGGAATTGAGGCCCTCAATTTGACAGTTGATTGTTATTGATGACCTCAATCACTCCCTACAAATATTTAGGTTTTTCCTCTAATTATATGTCTCTAATTGCCACCAATGTTCTCCTTATCGAGATCATAATTTGGTGGTGACTTTCTTATTTCCATTTACCTCTTATTAAGGCTAAATTTTATTAATCTTATTTCCGATGTGGGTTTTCCACAAAGGTATTTTCTCTTTTCAACCTTTTATTTTCAAAGAAAAATTTCAAATTGCGAGGACGCAATTTATTGAAGGAGGGGAGAATGTAACACCCCGAGCTTCCACGATACGCCTCTCATTCAATAATACAATAGCTTGCATTGTACGCAACTTCGAGTTCTAAAACACCGCGACAAATCAAAGTAGCCGTTATGAATAGTAATAACCACTTTTTAAAATTATAGAAATTTTATATTTCAAAATGGACTTCATTTTTGTATTCCTAATATTTAAATTAGCCTATGTTGAATTTTTTGTAATTTTCTGAGAACTTCAAAATTTTTATGAATAGTGAAAAATACTTAAAACAACTTTTTTAA
Source organism: Viscum album (assembly GCA_963277665.1). Lineage (NCBI taxonomy): Eukaryota > Viridiplantae > Streptophyta > Magnoliopsida > Santalales > Viscaceae > Viscum > Viscum album. The sequence continues at coordinate 705,071,707 of OY728166.1, forward strand.
TCAAAATAATTTATAGTGATAAATTATACTATTGAGTGGTTTTAGAGTTTAATTAGAATATATTTTTACCATTTTATCCAATGGTGGTCATTAGAATTAATTTAACATTAAAATTGGACATAAAAAATTGCCAATCTTTTGATATAATTTGTTTCTTAAAAACACGCTATTTGTTGTAACAGCGGGAATTAATTATAAAATTAATTAATGCAACTTATATGTTTGGAATTTTGTAAAATAGACATCATTTTTGAATTCGGAATATCAATTATAGCTTAGGGTGAAATTTTGGCCTTGTTCTGAAAAACTTCAATTTTTGATGAATAGTGAAACCACTAAGTGGTAGTTAAATAACTGATTTTTCGTTTAAATAAAATATTACCACTTCTGTGATTTGATTTTCAAAAATCCGACATACATGGTTGTCATTAAGAAGTAAAATGTGGTTCAATGAGATTAAAATAATTTTTTGGTGAATAGTAACTTTTAAGTTCTTAATCGCGATTAGAGGTAATTAGTGTAGTTTAAGGTAAAAACAATGTTTTAATAATATGATATGAGCTTGAAACTTGTCCTACTCCTATTGGATGAGTCATGTCCGACAAAGACAACCCATGGGTCAACTTGGGGACCCCATGGAGCCACTTTAGTTGGAAAATGACATTAATATATATTTATTTAATGTTAAAATTAAATTGACACAAACAAGAGTTGTTTTACTAAAACAGTTTTTAAGTGGGGTTAAACAAGTCACAATTTTGACTATAAAGAGTCATTATAAAGCTAAAAAGATTTCCTACATCATAGTATTTCTTTTATAATTTTTAGACATTAAATAAATTAAATTATTTATGGCATCATTATGATGCAGTGATGACCTCATTATTTAACGATTTAAATAAAATGATAAGATAATGTAAAATCCAAGGCTTACACTTGTCCAAAGCCTATTGGATGAGGAGATTTAGAACCCTTATCACCTTAGCCTCGAAATATACAAGTGTGGGACCTATAGAATCCGAAAATCATTGTATAATAGAATAACATTTCATTACTTTCCAAAAGAGCCCCTCCTCTCCACTTATAAAAGGCCCCCACCTCTCCCACCTCATTTACACTTTAAAGCCATTTGGCTCGGCCAAACTCTGCCAAAATACTCTCTCCACTTCCCTCCCTTACTCCTAGAAGCCTCACTTTGGGCATAATTCTTCCCAAGGAAGCCTTTGGCTCAAATCAAAAAGAGTTACCCGGTTTTGAGGTAATGTCTTCTCTAATGTTTTTTGGTTTTATTTTTCTTCTCCAACCCCCTAAACTCTTTTTATTCATTTAGTTTGTAACAAAACCAGTATCCTAAATATACTAGGATGTTTTTATAAGAAGTATTCGAGCTACACTTACACACACCTACATATAATGGTTAAAGAACATACGGTTTCTGTGGATGGCGAATTTCTGCCTCACGAAATGATGATTGTTCAACACTCATATAACACCTTAAAATGTGGCCATTAAGATGGAACTATTTTTATATATGATATATAATATGTTTATGTTTTACTTATGCTTCTGTATTTCTCATTTATGGCATAGTTTATGATTTCCATTATGGGTAAAACGCGATAATTTCATTTTAGGAAGTGCGGACGACCGCCCCCTCAAAGTGATTTGAATCGTTAATGCCATATGTGGGATATATAAAGGATGGATTAAATGGTATTATACACTATATTATACTGTAATTATATTATACATTTATATCATTATGATTTAGTTCCATTAAATATGAAATTTAAATGAAAGTAGCGTTCATGCGTACGTACGGCTTACCGTCTCCATGAACGGTGCATTTCATTTCTTACCTCTAAATGTTACGTAATATTATAAATGAATGTATATACTGGATATATGAGATATATATGAAATCTAAATCATGAATATAATTCTGGAGATAATTGATATTCTACCACATAAACAACTTGTAATTATAAGAAGTTTATTGTTGACTCAAGTACCAAAGATCGACAAAACGACCGTTATTAACTTAAATAATTACATAATGTTCATATCATTGTAATAAGTGATATAATAAGGATAATGAAATTGAAAATTGTTCTTAATAAGGTATATATTAACTCTAGTTTATTATTCAGGAGGTTAAAGAACGGTTGAGTCAAGTCAGACACGAGGTAAGGGAACTTCTTAACCCAACTTCCATTCTTTGGGTTAATCTCCTAATTTCCAATTATGTCATGATATTATTATGTATTATTTTGTATTTTTACTTTCCTTATGTGTACCTATAGTGAATAAACATAATAGATCTATTTTATTTTAAAAATGATCTTTTTAAGGACTTCGTCTCAATCTCCTTTCATTGAGTAATATTTGGTTTTATACACAACTTTCTTTTATACGGTGTATAAACCCCTTTGACTTTTACGTTTATTCAAAAGGAATCTTTTTTTATACGAAGCGTTTTACTAAACGACAAAAAGGTAATGTTTTTCTTTCCGTACTTATGTGGCGACAACGACTTCTCCGCCGCCGTGACCATTATTTGAGTTTCGGCTTCCTCTACAAGCCATCATTTTTTTAATGAAAAATAAATACAAAGTTTTAACTTTCTTTTATTTTGGTATTGAAAATGGTTTTGAAAGAATTTTTATTATATCAATATGTTGTATTGATATCTTGTGATTGAAATGTGGAAATGTTATGTTTCCTTTATGCATGTTTTATGTGATACGATTATGTTATGGTTTATGATATGTTTAAACCTATTCATATGAGGAATGTATTGGACATAAAAAGTGACGGGTGGAGCCCGCTATAGTTCCTCGATGCATCGGTAGGTCTCATGAGACAACTAGACGTGGAATTGGCCGAGGCCCTTTCCCAATTTGATTTATGGTTTTGGCCGAGGCCTTAATCATTTTAGACGTCTTGGCCGAGGCCTTGACAAAATGTTTCAGAATGTCCGGCATTATACATTCCCTCATTATGAAAGCGGTTATTGATATTTCATGTGATTATTCGACCAGTAGAATATCCATGTAAAGAAGTGAATGACATTATCTCATTTTACTTTTTCCATATTATGCTGAAGTTCAAGTTCAATAAGGCTTTTGTTTTAGTTATACATTGCCTTAAATTTTTATGTTTATTTATGAAAGCTTCCACAATATTGTTATCCTTACTGAGCATCTGAGCTCACCCCTTTCAATGTTTTAATATTTTCCAGGATGTGAAGAAGTATTTTATGAATGACCTGCAGGGATTGTCAGAAGAGGATATGAGTGTGGACTATGGAGAATTTGTTATCGTAGTTTTTCACTTTATGATGTAATGTAACGTTTACGAATGTATCTAGTGTTTCCAAGGCTACTAAACTAATCGGTCTTTCGAGACTTGATCTTTTGTGATCATGCCAATGTTACGAAGTAATGCACCGACTCTGGGTAGCTGGGGTCGGGGCGTTACATCCTTACTCTATCCACAATAGTGGAAGTCACTTACAAGGATGAGAGAAATGTCTGAAAATGACCATCTTTCACCTCCAACTACATATCTAAAAACAAGGCTATAATCTACCACTCTCTACTGGCCTCCTAAACTGACTATATTTGAGTCCTCCTACTCAGTGTATCGATAACTTGATTTCCATTTCTAAGAATATAAGCAAGCTTAAAGTCAAAATAATGTGGGTACTCAATCCATCATCACTACCTAAAATTCAAGTCATTCTGTGTAAATATATACTTGAGTATTTTTTGGTCCATTTACACCACAAAATGCTCTCCGAGTAAATAATGCCTCCAATAGTGAAAGACACAAACTAAAACATCTAACTCAAGATCATACATTAGGTAGTTCCTCTTGATTGATCTCAACTGATGAGACCCATATTTCACAACTCGTTCCCCATTCATCAAGACTACTTATAGACTAATACATGATGCATCACAATATACTATAAATCTTCTTCCTAACTATGATATAATCATGACCATTTCTGAATTCGGTCTCACTTTCATCTACTAAAAGGCTGTCTCATAGGTATTTAACCATAAAAAATTCACACACTTCTTATTAAATACCATAAGAGGTGCTTCTAAGTGTGTTAATCCCTATGTAAAATTCCTGTAATATCTAAATATCCCCAAGAAACTTTTTATGTCAAAGATATTCTTGGGATGATCCTGGGAAACTAAATCTCTCACCATCTTTGGGACAACTAATACTTATGTCTCCAAGATAATATGACATAGAAAGTGAATATTATACATCCATAAGTTGAACTTTGTGATATTAGAATATAAATATTTCTCTCTCTGTGTATCCAAAATGATCTTAATATGTTTGGAATAGTCGTGTAAATTATGAGAATACACTAAGATATCATCCATGAATACCACCACAAACGAATCGAGATAAGGATGGAAATGTTGGTTCATTAGATCCATAAAAACTACTAGTGCATTAATGATACCAAATGACATGACTAGATACTCATATATACTATACCTACCATGAAAATATATACAAGGTATGTTTGAAGGTCGAACACACTCCTGATGATAAATTAATCTTAGATCAATATTTGAAAACAATAGAGATCCTCGAATATTATCGAAGATATCATCTATCTGCAACAAATGATATTAGTTCTTAACCATAAATTGATTCAATTTTATTTAATCTATACATATCCTGAGGGTACCAACTACCTTTTTTGTAGAAAGGACTGGTGAACCCCATAGAGAAGTATTGGGTCATATAAACCCTTTTGCCTCTAAGTCCTCAAGTTGCCTCTTGATATCCTGGAACTTAGTAGTGGATATCATGTAAAGAGTAATGGATACTGGTGTAGCTCCTAGAACCAACTCAATAGAGAAATCCACCTCTCTATCAGAAGGTAAACTAGAAAATTTATCTTGGAATACATACATGAAATGATCAACCACTAGAGGGAAATATTTCTAATGTGATCCCTAATTATTCAGATATAATCTAGAAATCTAGGACATCATCCCACCCACCCCATGATTCTCTAGTATAACTCTACCAACCTAGACATCCCATTCACTGTTGTAAATAAACATTTCCCATTATGGTGATGTGAAGGTCACCCTACGATGATAAAAATCAATAAAATTATGATAGGAAAATTGTCAGTCCATCTTGAGTATGGCATAAAACTCTATCATCTTGATGTAAAAAATATAACATATGAAGCGAAACCCACCAACCTCTATGAGGAACTCCCTACACTGGAGTACACCCTCCATTATGACCCCTAATGGTGTTCTGAGTGTCATAATGCCACCATAAACTGAATAATGAGCCCTAGACTCTCCAAAGTACCTACAAATATAAAATAAGGAGATGCACTTGTATCAAAAAGAGAAGATACTAGAGTAGAGGTTACTAATATAGTACATCTCACCATAGATATATCAATGATCTACTCTTAAAGGGTAGGCTATACAGAATATATCTGGCTTGAACGACGACACTGTGAAACAACCCTAGTATATGGAACATGCCCACTCTACTATCTTGGTACAAATGGTGCCTGGCTACCTTGACCATGACCACCACCTTTCCTTGAATGAACAACACTAATACAAATCCTATCCTAATGCGGAGCTATGAATCTCTCTCCTATAGCAGAATTTGGAGTAAACCCACTTACACTAACTACTAGAGGGAAGGTCCTACATAATCACTATATGTGTCCCATCCTACTATAAGATCAACACTCAATTCTGTCCCTATTGCACTGAATCCTCATATATCTCCATCTATCACACTAATGAAAGAAGATAGATCTACCAGTATTGATAGCCTGAATGGAATTCCCCTCTTGATAAGTCTCAAAATGGTGCTTCCTTCCACCTAATATTGAACCACTAGGTCGAGAGGTTGAATTTCCTTACTCTGTGTCACTAGCTTCCCTAAGGGTTTGTTCAGTAATAAGCCCCTGATTCACTATCTATAGAATAACAGTCCATTGAAACATGTTGACCCATGATCGAATGACATGCTTGAGACCTTCCTCGAAGCATCTCGTCCTCGATGGCACATCAATAAGAAAAATCAATGCAAAACACTGAAGGTTTTTGAAGCATGTTGAATACTCTATAACAATCTTTGCACCTTTCTCTAGATGCATAAACTCACTTGACCTTTTATCTCTCAAGTTCTCAGGAAATAAGTAATCATAAATCTAGAATGGAAATACCTCCAAACCATATATCATAGCATATCATCCTTATTCAAAAAATCCCTCCAGTTCTTAGCTACTCTTTAAATAATATATGTCACAAGATTCATTCTACTCTCTGCAGGTGTCTCCAGGTGCCTAAAAATCAATAATGTAGTCTCAAGACATAGATCAACAGACTATGGACCTCCATCCCCTGAAAATGTGGGAGGATGATACTACTAGAACACATGCGTCAACTCTTCCACATTCATGGCAGGATGCATGGATCCTTGAAAAGTTTGTATAAAGTATAAGAAACCCTCAAGGAATTGTGAATTAGCACCCATATTTGGTTACACTAGTATTTACTCCAGTATCTCTACTAGAGGTTCCACTAGTATCCCAAGTACCACTACCTCCAGAGCATGGTTGTCACCACTCTCCTGGAATACGACTAGAGGTCGTCATGGTGGTGCGTCTCTATAACACCAATACATGACTAAGAAAATAATGATAATGAAAAGATTACAAAATAAAAAGCATAGGACTAGTCAAATCATTCCTTTAAACAAACCACACCCCTCTTCCTACTCCTAAAGCGATGATTGGTAAGAAGGAAGAGTCATAAAAAATCACCAGACACTACCTACTTCCCACTCTAAATATGGGTCTAGGTTAAGTTCTCTATTTCAAAATTTTAATGTTAAATTCATTTTTATATTACAATTATATTTAGATGGTTTAACCAAAATGATCACCAATTCCAATGTATAAGGGTCCATACACCTTATAAACCAAATTTTGGTGTCTATATACTCCAAACCATAACACATTCTAGTACATGCGACCAATGATCCATGAATCAATGTGCCATAATTGACTTCTTAGTGTGTCTTCTATAGACTATGAATGAAAACACTATTTAGGTTATAATAGGATCTATAAGTACCAATTATTTTTTTTCAATTATCTTCACAATTATCTATCAAACAATAAGAAAATCACTCAAGGAACACATAATTATGTCATGTGGTCAATAAATTCATCCTATATGGAATGACATATGCATGGAATGTGAATCCTGTAAGGTGACTAGATGATGCTTGAGATAGCATGACCTCATATCATCAGGCCAAGTATGAAAATATGTAATAATAATAAGCATTAAACATAAATTACATTACCCAATGGTGGAATCAAATCAACTATAGTTGGAAAAAGTTAAAAAAAAATTCATTATTCTAGTAAATTTGGATTTTTCCTATACATGGGTTAGCTACTCCCAAGAACAACTCAATAAAAAATCCCAATTACTTCATGATCCCCTATCTATTGTCTCAAAATAGTAAATAAATAAAAGAAACCACCACTAATACCACTTTGTAATGTCCTGACCCAGGAGCCACTAAATGGTTCCCAGAGTTGGTGGGTCATATGGCCTCAAGCAGGCCTCCCCATATGCCAGAGGCTACCAAATAATAGCAAGGGTTTGAGGTGGTACAATGGGGGAGACTATACCCTCATGATTATAGTAACACAATGGTATCAATAGTAATAAATAAGTTCAAGCATAATACAAATCAAGATAAAAGAAACATCAAGAAGTATATAATAATATTAAATCCAAAATTAGTTTCATGTACAATATGATGATCATGTCATGTATTTATAAATTTTTTTTTAAAATACCTGGAAATGAGAAAATAGTAAAATACAAGTATCAAAAGTACATAAAGACCAAAAAGGAACTATCTCCAGCTAGCATCATGAGTGTAGCTTGGTCCTATGCTCTATTAATCCTAAGAAACTATCAAATCAATAATCTTAATGTGGGCGCTTTCCTTGGTCCCCATATGAATCCATGAAGTTTTTCAGGTACCCAATAGTATCCTAGAGAGGGTGTGATATAACACTTAGTAATCCACCACCAACGATGTCTATAACATATCTAGTCTATGTATAAACATTGAAGCTGTGTGTAATATATCATAGGTATAACAGTACTAAAAGTAAAGTGTCAATGCAGATTTGCTCATGTCTAAAAAAACATGGATCCCTATGAATAATAGTCAAGAACCGATAAATGAGGGATAAAAATAAATCATACATAAGTAGGTGTGATACCTTATAGTCTGACAACTGTAATCAAATAATCATACCAGGGATATTTGTAAAGAATATAAAACATAAACACAACAACCACACCATGTAATCATGTGTATAAAACCCACAATGGCCTATTCCAAATAATACAATGTTAGACCATGAAGGACCATATCCTAGGTATAAAATACCAATGTATTCTCATCGATTACATGGGGTATCTCAATGGAAACTCTCTAAAGAGTTGGGTGTAGTCCAAGGAGCATGTGCATTGGTTGTGTCCAAAGTGAGTCCAAGAAAGATAGATCTAAGGGGTTGCAATTCCCTTATAATCCTTTAGAATCTATATCTAAGGAGTTAAAATGTCCAAGGTATCCACTTCCATAATTAGTACGGATACATGGAGTACAAATATCCATGGCATCTATTGGAATCATGATTTGAGGAGTAAAAATGTCTATGACATCCGCAACCATTATCAAGATCCATGGAGTAGAAATTTCTATGGTTTCTTAGGGAATTATGATCTTAGGAGTAGAAATGTCCATGACATACACTACCATAATCAATTCATTTATCAATTTACTTATCAATCAATAATAATAAAAAATCCATGAGTTCATCCAACTCATCATTTTCTATTTAAACCCATTAACCAATTCATTCCACATTTACCATTCTTGTATCACATGGAAAGGAGTAATAACCTTCTCCTATTCATTCATTCAATTCTAAAACAATTTATTAAGGATCCCAATAAATTTTGTGAGCTCATACACACCAAACATGGTGGTATATCATGGGGAAAATACATAAAAACACTTCAAAGGTGGCATGGGTTGAGGTGAAAAACCTTTAACCATAAAATGGTACTAGTGGGAAACATAAATAGGTTTTGAAAAATTTAAACAATATGTTTATTTAATTTTAGGGGCCATACTATAAGGTCTAATGTTAAAAAAAATGACAAAAATGAATATAAGACACCAAAATTTAAGGGAAATGTATTGAACCCATATCATATACCCATGAAAGAACACTCATCCAGTATCGACCTTTTATTTAGTTTCTATCAGGATAAAAATTAATAATATATAAAAAACCTAAAAATAGGGAAAATTATCTTGAACCAAAATAGCATAGTCGAAATAAAGGAGAATGAATAAACAAGCCTAAGGTGTGAAGAACTTACCAGTGGATATCCAAAATGATAGACAGATCCTGAATCAGACATAGGATGGTGAAACATCACCAATTCCTAGTTTAGGATCAAAAGGGGGAGATCCTTTGGCAGCTCTCCTATCTGTAAGGGAAAAAGAAATAAGGGATGTGGTTTTTGTCGAAAAATAGAGGCCCCTACCTCTTATTTTAAAAAATAGCCCAGGGCATTTACAAAATGTGTAAAGCATGGGGTATTCTCCCTTGGAAAACCCTTTAAACATCATGAATTTTCCTTCCTAGGACATTATATGTCATGAATTCCAAATACATGTCATTTAATTGGCCTAAAACCAACCTACATCCCTCCTGCCTTTTCCTTTCGAAAAACAGTCTGACCAGCCCATGATCCCGACATTAGAGTCTAAGTAAAAAAGTGAACTTAAACAAGAGTTAAAATGAAAATAAAAGTATTTGTGACTCATAAAAAAACCTGTGATCTTAAAGGTTGGGAGTCAAACCTAATATGATATTAACCCCATATACATTAGTAGCACCCCATTTTTAGGGGAAAGTGGTGCCAAACCACTTCAAAAATTGTTTTATTTGGGGGAGGGGGGACCACCCCTGTAATGTCCAGAAGACTCCATTAGAGGATGTAGAAGGAGAATAATTATAATAAAATTATTTTTTTAATATGTGGAACCCCCGATGGGGAATCCGACCCCATTCCCCTGTATGCACTTTGACCCAGTACCCCTACCAGGGCATCCTGACCCTAGGCAGGCCGAGTCAAGTTCTTCCCGACCAATCTAAACCTTTCGGGGTTTTACTCATGAACTTAAACTCCATCGTGATCTGGAAAAATTATAAAATATTTAAAAACATATTTTGAATTTAATTGAACAATTATTGGGACCATGAAATAAAGTGTTTTTTGAATTAAAGTTAATTTAATTATTAAAAATACCCTCAATTTGAATTCATCTAAAATTTAATTTATTTATGAAAGTTTAATGCATACTAACTGATCACGAGCTTTAGAATGACCAATTAATATCTAATATTTTCTTTTCTATTTATTTAATTATTTCAATGCATGATTTATAATAATTATTTAACAAACGATGATCTATATATCCTCTTTTACATTATATTTATAAGGGGTTTCATTCCCAGATAAAATCTATTTATCTATATTTCTCATTTTTGAGATCCCCACACCCATTTTCAAGTATTTTTATATAATGATGAGGATGATAAGTTATGTAGGTCATGTTGAGATTTAGCGATATACCAGACAAAATTTTAAATCATTGGATGGGTGATCACTACAACTCGATTCACAAGGTCCATAACTCAAGTTGATACTCCTAGGGTTTAGGATGATCCATTATTTTCTCAATAGATGAACCATTAATATCAGCTCATGGCCACGCCATTTAATTTTATTTATTCATGGTTTGTTAATTTATGTATCTGTCGTTTTTATGTGCCATCATATAAAATAATATGAGGACATTTGTAGATAAAATGAACATGAACAATGAATGATTTTATATTTATAGCATTGTAAAAATGTGAGTACAGTCACATAGATTAAGAAAGTGTAAATAGAAAATGATTATGTTCATCAAGAATAATAAAAACCCCTAAAATAAATATTTAGTTAAAATGCCTTTCATCGCTTAATTTTGAACAAAACTGATTGTATGAGGTACTTTTCAGCCCTAGTTGAGGGTACCTCTTACTACCAAAAAGTTATTATTACAGTGGTCAGTCAACTTAACTAAATTTTGCAGCAAAGATGTAGTGATTTCTAGACTATTAAAACTTTAGAGGAAGTGTTGAATAATGAAATGTTATACTTTACAGGATACGAGTCTCCACTCAATAGATCAAGGATCTATGAGTTAATGTCTTTGGCTAGCTAAAATCCTACCTTGAGACTCTCAAAGTAGTAGTGTATCCATAACATGGAATATGAGTAAAGGTTTTAAGGATCATTTCCACTAGAAAACTTAAGAAACTAAGTTTTCTAAATCTACCAGTTAAGGGCTAATAGAATTTGATAAAATAGTGGAAGAAACTTAATATGATAAAATCTATAATTTATAATAACTGGTAATCAAGATAAAAGTACTAATCTTATTAAGTTTTATTTTGCAGGAAAATGGATAGTAATACCATAAGTTCACTGTGATCAATTATAGACAAATAATATGTCTTGACCAAAATAAACTTTCAAATGTAGTTTTGGAACTTGTGTAAATTTATATTATTTGAAATGAAATTATATATTCCATATTCCTCACTACCTATTAAGCCACCTAAAAAAGGGAGGGAAAAAGGATGCTTACAAGAGACATATGATTGATGAATTTTGATGTTTACATAATAAATATATCATCAATTTCAAATGATCCATGAAAAAAACATAAAGAAATGGATGTATTCACATGTTGCCTCATCACCAATAAGTTAATGAGGAGAAAGTAGAGCGAGAAATTAATGAGATGATGATTACAATGGACATGTGTAAATTGAAATATGTATCACAATATTTCAATACATCTCATTATTGTATCCTTATCACCCAACTAATATAATTTTTTTTAGGATTAAAAAATGAATATCATAGAGAAAAACACTTCATTAATTTTTCAGTACGGTTCATCATGTAGATATAAACTTAAAGAAATATTAATCTTTAGTTCTTATAGTGAACAAGTTAAAATACAAGGTGAAAAAGGCCAATTAAAAGTGTGAAGAGAAATAAACCTTCACAACATCCTTCAAATAAAAGAGTAAGTGCATCATATAAGAGGCTATTTTCTTCTCATGTCATGAAATAAGTATATGGAAGATAAAATGAAATGAATCAAAGTATAAGAAATCATAGGTTATGACTTAGTTTATATTCATCATTGTATGTGATGTAATTCTTAGGTATTAGATACAAAATGTTTTTCACACATTTTTATCCAAATACATAAACCAAGTGAGTATAGAAACATTATAATAAGCAATGTGAATTCTCTAAGTAACTGAGAAAGGGTGACTTCTAAGTCCATGGTGAAAAGTAAACATCCACCAATTTCTAAGTTTAATGATTCTAGTTGAAATTTTATTGAGTAATACCAAAAACTTTATCTCACATGTACATTGGACACATGAAGACATCATTCCATTTTGGAATGAATATTTCTTTTGGTACCTTATACTCAAATAATAGTTTAGTAATGCTTGAATCATTGACAATATCATATTAATATAAAATGTAAGACTTCAATACCCAATTTTGGAAAGATGATTCTTTATCTAATAAAAATTAAATTTGTTGTCAAGGATATAACTAGTATAGTCTTCAGACACTTTGGAGCTTAAAAAATTATGTATTGTAGACACATTTACTTATTTAGTTTTGAAAAAATAAACCTTTATAAATAAAGGTAATCCATAAATCTTTTTGAATTAGTTCAGATAGAGAGTGTTAAATATCCCAAGGATAAGCTATTGGTAAATTCACATACTTCATTGAATTCCTTTAAGAGATTGAAGTAATGTAAAAGTGAATAAATGAATATTAATGGTTATAATATATGAGTTGTTTCGGGCCCATTATCCTAAGAATATATTGGCCATGAATTCATTTATATTGAAAATATAGAGTGGATTTATTCCCAAACTCACATTTCCTTATACACAAAGTTATTATGTTAGTGAAAGGAGGATCAATTATGAGTCTTACATGAAAACATTGATAATTAAAATGTAGCATGGATTAATTAATAAATTCATGTTTTCTTATACACACCAAATCCATGATGTTATTAAAAGGAGGATCAATGACATGTCTTTTATTTCTTGCAAAGTTTTCCTTAATGTTTTCTGGACATGCTTTGCAAATAGAGACAATAACCCATAAAAATATGGAAATTTTTATGATAAATAGATCTCATATAAGTTATAGTATGAATTAAATCAATCATTTCAAACATCATGCATTTAGATGTAAAGAGTTTGTTAATATTAATTCAATAAACAAACTTTCATCAAGAATAACAAAATGTGCATATAAGGTAATTATCCTAAAGGTTTCTAAGGATATTAAAAAAATCATTAAGATATAAAAATTCTAGTCAAGTGATAGAATATATTACTATAAATGGGCATACATCTCTATTTTATATAGTGGGAGAATAATTGACTTGTGTCATGTCATGGATGAAGATTCACAAGTAGTTGTCATAGGAACAAATTCTACAAGAGTTCATAGAAAAGGAATCTTCTAGAGACAATTATTACATAAGATATTTAAAACCAAGAAATGGTTTCATATTCACTATGGTGGGTGATATATATTATTCATCCAATAAGGAAGCACTAAATTAAAATAAGCTATGGATTTAGGAAAATGGATACCATTTACCAAAATCAAGTCTATATTTTGGTATTTTCTCAAATTGATATAAATCCATTAGTGGGTATTCAAGGGAAACTATACATGAGTGGTAAAATAATGGTACCAATAAGGATAAATTGGTAATATAAAATATTTATTCTTAAATCCATTTTAATTCCACTTATCATAGAAACTTTCTATGATCATAGGCAATGGATGTTAAGACCACATTTATTGGAAGGTGTCTGTATGCTGCTTGAAAGGGTTGATGACATCCAAGAGTTATAATAAGAAATAAAAGTTTTAGAGGTCCATTTATGGATTAATGTAAGCATTGAGATAATATAATATTCATATGGAATGAATTTTTTTTTAGACGTATACAAGAGGTTTGTGGGAGCACCACTATTTCGAAGTAAAATATGTTTATAACATATGGAAAACTATTATTAGTCTTACATTTAGTTAAGATTGGGTTTAAATAAACTCTTTAAATATTTAATTAAAGTAGAAACCCAAGTTCTAGGGAATAAGATTTACCATGGTAGATCTATGGGTTACTTGGACCATATCAATGTATATATATTGAAAATGTATTTGAAAAATTTGAGATTTAATTGTTTCTAATGTCACGTGTCATAAATATATTTGAGAAGACACATATGAGACATACGAGAAGATTAAATTATGAGAATAACTCTGTACACATTAGTGATAGATCTATCACATATTCCATGATATGTACTATATATTTCCAATATATACTTTATGGTAGGAAAATAACTGTTAAATATAGGATAAATTCATGGGAAACAATTATAACTATCCAATTATACTTGAAAAAGTGAAAAGGATATGAAACTAGTAGTTAAAGAGGTAGAGACACTAGATATAAAGGAAAAAATAGTCTTCATATTGATTAAAATGATCTAATATCATAGTTAGGCTAATATAATATTCAAGATAATCTTATTAAATCCTGTGGTAGTCATATATAAAAATATTTAGTACATTGTATCTTTTAATGCAACTAAAGAAGCATAAATTATGAAATGATTTGTTCTAGTTCTTAGAATCATAATTTTGGCACTAACCAATATGTCAAGATTATGATAGAAGAAAAGAGTTTATACTTAGGGATACCATCTCTTGGTAAGATTTACTTAAGGAGGTAGATTTATATATAACAATGTATCTATATAAGAAAATGCAAAAAGACCAAGGAATAAATCTATAAATCAACCTAATAATGATCTTATCATGTGAAATCTAACAAGTTGATCATTAGAAAGTTGGATCTAGTGAAAATAACAGTTTTCTAAAAGTGGGTTCCCTAAAACCAATGTGAAAATTACTTTTTAATTATCAAATCATGTATACAAAGTGTTACACATGATTAATTCTTTCCAGAAGAGTGTAAAAACTTCTACATCTACTATTTACATTATAAATGTCCTTATATTATTTGTCATGTCAACATGTTATTACAGTTCCTAGTTATAATGAGAACCTCAATATTCTATCACATTTATCTTTAACATATATCCTATGGTCTACATATATCATACTGAATAAATACAGTTTATGTTTGAATAATAAGTTCTAGGATATCATAAGAATTTATACTTCCTATCATGAAGTTTGTAATTAGTGATATCAATTAGAGGAGATAATGAGGAATGAACCTCCAATATAAACAACACATTATTCGGGTGTCATTGGTAGTTCCTATTTGCAGATAGGTGTATTAATCTGTCAAATTGGAATCATTATTTGTGTGTATAATTTGATTATAAAATTTGGTGTAAGACAAAAAACCATGAAAGTTATGTCATGGGGAGGTATCTTTCATTAGGTATGTCATTTGTGGTGTGAAATTGATTAAATTATCAAGATAGTTTTTGTCACCACTGAAAGGATGAGATGTCTTAGGCTTAGTTGACCTAAAAGATAACGCCTTTATTAAATCCATGACCATAATGATTAAAGGTAATTCTATCCAATAAGGTAAAAAACAATAAAAAAATAAATTACGACTACAAAAATAGTGCATTCTTCTTTATTAGATATCTCAAGACAAAGTAATATATTATATATTGTGTGTTCATAGAAGGTTTTCATTGCTATGACTAAACCTTATCTTTTTAGGGTCCTTGATGAGTAGATAAAATCTCCTCCTAGTCTATAAGCATCAATCACTATTATTGAGATAAGGGCATAGAGAGTCACACACAAATCATTTTCAGAAGCTTGACCAATTCTTATGAATTGGAGTTTAGGAAATGGTGGGCCCTACAGTAGTGCCTAGGTAATGTCAAAGTTTATATGATCATAAAGGAAATAAATAAATTCAATATAATGATTTTTTTGAATAAAAATTAAATATTTAATATTAAAGGATTCATTTAATATTTATGGGAGAACCAAGTAGAGTTAATGATTCATATTATATCACGTAACATAGTTTGTGTGTTACAAGAATGTGATAAAATATATGTGACATTTACAACAAGTTTTAAGTGATGTTTGTGTCATTTTTGGGTATGTTTAAAGAGTTATCTTATATAAGGACCTGAATAAATTTTTTAAGTTATAACTTAAGTATAAAATCATTTTTAAAACCCAAAATATGTGTTATAAGGGATTTAATTAATTCTCTCTCTTATCCTCCTCTCTCTCAAGTCCTAGAGATAGAAAGAGAAGGGAAGATACAAGATTGTTCGATCCAAGTTCAAGGACCATTATTTTGATCTCCCAAGATTATGATGGTGACAAATGGATTTTGATCCTTCATGATAGAACCCATATTTCATATTCCAATTATCATTCAAGCTTCCAAAATGTGTGTGTATGATCAAGTGGGTTCCAGGTTTGGTTACTTGAAGCGAAAATTACTGATGAAGAGTGAAACATGTTTCTGGTCAAAATTGAATGAGACACGATCTAGATTTAATTTTCCATTTTTATTATTTGTTCTTAATTAAATTTCACAATATCTGTGGATGAATCTAGTATGGGGTATAATAGATTTTATATTTTGAGACAAATTCAAACATGAAAATTTTAATACAAAATTGTTCATGCTTCCACAAAGCCCCGAAATTTTATCCTTAAAGGCTGAGTTGTATGGAAACTTTGAAATAAAGAATAAAATTCCAAAAAATATGTTCTTTGGGATTAGTATTTTACTATACTGATGTTATGGTACACTATATCCAACCCCGGATGACTTTGACTGGAAGCTGGTGAAATGATTCAGTTTGTTGAAAGTGAAACCTGTGAATACACCCCTTGCTGAAATCTTCATAATATATAAGGAGAAGTCTCCTCAAATAGAATATGAGTTCAAATATATGGACATTATTACATATCCATCAACTTTATAAATTTTTATGTACATAATAGTTTTCACTTGTCTATAAATTTCATAGGTGGTGAGATTTGTTAGATGGTTTTTGTCAAACCTCAGAAGGGGGAACTGAGAGGATGTGAAGCGGATCCTCTGATACTTTAAGGGCTCCAAATTTTTAATTTTTTTAAAAATAGATGAGGATTTATAATGTTTTGTAGACTCATAATTTGGTGGAGATTCAGATTCATGGAACTTAATTTCAGGTTATACATTCACCTTTTTTAGAATGATAGTGAGTTGGATACCCAAACTTCAAATAGTGGCCACACTTTCTACAACGAAAGTGGAGAGATTGTATGACCAAAGGGGTTGTTGGAGGATTTCAAAAAAACACCAAAATTTATAAATCCATTTTTTGATTTATAAATTCAGATTAAGTTGAATATAAATCCAATGTTTCATTCTTTAATGTGGAATATTCATCTGAAGTATCACTTCATCTGGACACGGCTGGATGAAGGTGTGTTGGACTGATAGAAGATAAAAGGGATGTAGAATTAAGAAGACATGTTGAAAAATGTCATAACCTAGGAAGTTATGAGGTTATAATACACCTTAGTAAATTTGGGTTGACTGAAAGACAATCATGATAGGGAACTATGTAGCTACTGGATATAAATTCAAAGAAGGAAGTCTATTTGGGTGCTGATGGAGGAATTCTTCACAAAACTGAAATGAATCTCAAGTTAGTGATTGTTGAGGTGTGATATTTATTACATTGGTAAAAGAAAATATAATATTATTAGAAGTATAAAATAAAGTAATATTATTTCTAATGACCACATGGATGAAAATTAGTGCATAAGAATCATGCCATAAAGAGTTCAATCACTAGAAGATATGCATGACTTCATATCTATGATATATTCAGAAAGGGAGTTGGTTAACCAGTTGGGAAAGTTGAGTTAGTGGATGATTTTGACCTGATGAAGGGTTAATTCATGGATCTTAGAGGAAGTGGACTTTATCTTTCATAGATCAGATAATGGTGATAATTTAAAGCACCATAAGGACCTTTCTATACAAGGAAGTGTGGGACACTTAATAAAAAATGATTGATCATGTGATCGTTAGATCAATATTATTACAATATTTCATTTTGATTCTTTGATCAAGGTGAAGCATAATTTCCCCATGGATTAGGGTGAAAGATTTAACCACATAGTCTCTTTATGTTGTTCTTTACCTTTCATGTTTTATTGTGATCATTGTTTCTGATAGTCTTGTATGTGTTCTTCTGGTGGTTTTACGTTGGAGTATGGTGACTTGGGGTACATTCATCTTCTAAGTTCCAGGATTTTAACATAGAGTTCATTATAAAGTTTTTTATTTTGCACATGGAGTTCAATTGGAGTTTCTTCTTGTTGTATAATAATAAGTTGACCATGAGTCTAATAGTGGTTTGAGATTTTTCTCAGGATGGTGTCAAGGTTACCCCATGGATCTTCCAAGTGTGGTTGGTTGAGGTTCCGAGCAATTTTGATGACACAAAGATTCTCAATGAGTTTTTGGATAACTATACCTATGGTTTAATTTGAATAATTAATTATAAATTATTATAATTAGTTATTTATTTCATATAATGTGAGATAGGATGTCGGTTGGTGGAATATGCTTGAATAAATCACATAAGAGCTTGGATGAAGTAAGAAAATATTGTAATGGGTGGTAACTCAGTCTTGGAGGTAGGTAGTCCCTATAATATAAATCTATATACTTGTTTATTAATGGTTTCCTATTACATGAATGTTTCATGGGTTCAGGTATAATGGATAGGGGCCAATAGTGCCTTAGATAAATAGAGAGAGTGACTTTGAGCCTCTTTTAGTTAGAATAAGTGCTCCTTAGTGTTTTAAGAGTCTTGGTATCTCCTGATGATTATGTTTTCAAGGGAATAGGGCATCTAATTAGTTGATGAGAGACCTTGAATAAGTCTTGGGGTGTGAATTGAGTTGAAATTATCCTAATATAGGTCCCCCTGGTCTTTTCTGGTAGGTATGAGGGTATTAGGTCAAGTAGAAAGGGTGAGACGATCAATCATCTCATGCTAGGTGAGTGAAGCCCTCCTGGGGATGGATTTAGAATTGGGGAGTGTTGTGAATGGGATGAATCCTTTCGTACAAGATGAGGTGTAATGAAGAGGGTTTTCCTCTGAGTGAAGAGTTGAGATCTCTTCTAAGAGTGATGTGAGGTGGAACCTGAGTGAGGATATGATGAGGGTTGGACCTCAACTTTGGGTCCAGTGTCAGGAAGATCTTACGTGTTATGGTGTTGTAATGAATCAATCTGGGATACCACTAAACTGATACCTAACCCTATAGAGATCCACCTTTTATTAAATGATTTTAATCAAAATTCCATGAAAAATATTAGATAAATAACTTTGAAGGACAAATTTAGGTTTATTTTATTAGAAAATAGTTACATAGTACAAGAAATACTTGGTGCATAAAATAAAAAATACAATTTTTTAACACCCTTAAAATACTTCTTTACTATCCCATCCAAGATCATCTTATTACATAAGATTTACTGGAGACATTTTTCAAATGAAAGAGGTGACCATAAATCCTATTAGGGGATAAAAAATATAAGAGAACATCTTAGGTGAAACATGAAGCATAAAATAAGAACATGTACATAAGAACTTGAGGCATAACATAAGTACATGAACAAAATAACACGAGGAATAACAAGAAAGTGTGGGGACAACATAAACATGAGAAATTTGTAAAAATATCACCAAATATTATCACTAAGGTTTCATAAATAATATTACCAAGGATTTTGACCATGGTATCATAAATAATTACCAACACATGTTTCCAAGGTATCATGAATATGTTATCTCTAGAGATTACTTTTTTACCCAATGTATTGAAGAATTATCAGAGCACACCCTTCATATGTCTAACACTATGTGCATCACATCAATCAAGAATCATAAATACTTATCATTACTAACCCAAAAGTATGGAATGTGGGTTTCATAAATGGATTACCCCAATAAATAGTTAAATAAAACATCTAAATGGATACCCTTGAATGAAAATAAGGTTGGTTATTCATGACATGAAAATATATCATGGGGAATCAAGGGTATTTTGACAGCATAACAAGTATGAAAAATAGATCTTAAAATGGGTTTAATGAGAGTGAAATGAAGTCTCTCATTAACAGTAAATCATATTCACAATAATGAGGATGTTTATAAACAATTGAAAACATAATAAGTTCAGAATCAAAAAGGATTATACAAAAAAATCACTTGAACTTAAAAAGTAGAGGAAGAGAGCCCTTACCTTGGGAGGATGATTCTTAAAGATAGAGAGAGACTCCTTATAAGCATATAAACACTGTGTAAGGGATTTAGAGAGGGAAAAGGAGATAAAATTCATGCTTAATAAGTTTTTATTGGAGAGGAATGTGAGAAAGGGTGGCTATTTATACTTGTGGAGGGGTGGTTTTAATGGTTAAAATATTGGTTATTTTTTATATATAAGAAAATAAATTATGAATGGAATTAATTATAACAAATTTCGTGTATTTTTAATTATAAATTGAGAGTTATTTAATTTTCAAAGCATTCATAGTTCAAAATTCACCTTCCAACCAACCCATTTAATTCACAAAAAAAAATTATCTCAAAAAATACATTTTTTGGTTTTAAAATGTAAAGTATAAATTTATAAATTCAAAATAATTTTTTAAATTAAATTTTATACTTATTAAATCCATTTTTTATTGAATAAAATGTTTCATAAATTTTCCAATCATTCTCATATCATAATGATGTAATAAAATCATGGTACTTGTAAAATAGTAATTTTCTGTTTTTCTCTAAAAAATAAACTTTTTAAGAAAATTATCTAAATTTCACCATAAGTAAACTTTTATAAAAAAATATCTATATATGATAATTTTAACATTTAAATAAAAATACATATTTATTGAAAATTAACATTTTTTATGATATTATAAACTATCTTACCATTATAAAAATTACTTAGGACTTCATTAATTTCAATTATCGTCTAAAAAATATTTTATAATATTATTTCATGAAAATAAAATTAATTTAAAACTTATAAATTTATATTAAGAAATAATTTTAATTGAATTTAAATATATTTATAGTTTCTAAAAATACAATTTTGGTTTCCTTATTCATAATCCCTATAATCACTTTATTACATCTTAATTGCCAATAATAATAAAGACCATCTTATTGATTAATGGTTATAATTTATATAAACTATATTGGATGGTATTCATAATTCTTAATGATCATATTTCCCTATAAATACACCACCATTCTCACTTAACCATTGAATACTTACAAAGGTTATGACATATCCTTTCATAAAATCTATTGTTTTCCTAATATTTATCTTTCTTTTTATAGTCATTATGGTAGGAACAATATTTATAGGGAAATTCAAGCCTATAAAATTTCTTTTAGTGAATTTACTATTCTTCTATGTAAAAATCCCTTTAATATGACTAGTTGCAGCAGTCCATATCAACGCATGATGTTTAATATTCTTATGAAATGTAAAAGTATTTATATATGCTCATAATAAAATCGTCATTATAAAATAAGAGTTAATCTAGTAACAACATAATGAAAATTATAGGTCATTACAGACCCAACTTACCATAGGTCTAAAGGGTGTTCTTGATCACCATGGGATGAAAAATAGTGCCTGAGTTTTAGGAATTCACTTTTGGGAACAATTTTAACCTTGTATAATAAAATTAAAAAGTAAAATAAATAAAATTCTAAATCATTCGAAAAGGAATAAAAAATAAAAATCCATCAAAAAATAAATAATAGAAATAAATATAACCAAAGTAGGCACAATTGACATAGAAGATAAAAATATAACAAGACCGAGTGGCCGATACAACATTCCAAAAAAACATAAAGGTAGAACCTTAAAAACTCTAATGACACCAGTAGAAACCCTTGGTCACTCACAAAATCCACTCATCCATCCCTAGAACAATTTGAAACTCAAGGAATGAAAACAAAAATGTGAACCTGAAATAGAAACATAATATCTGTATATGCACTTAGGCACCGATGCATATGTAGGGTGTAGGCTAAACATGCCCAGTAGTATCTCACCAAGGAGTCCAAGGAATTCTATTCAAAATACAGTTCATAGATGCTATTTTGAGAATAAATTATAAAATTGGTTTTCACATTTAGATTAAGTAAATTCAAAAAATTATCTATAGTCACACTTTTAAAACAATGACCCATTTTTTAATGAAATGGATGGCCAAAAACTTTGGTGAATCTTTTTTGAAACATATAAAGAGGAATTTTCCAATCATTGAAAAAAAATACAAATTTAATTTCTTCTCCTCTTTCCTAGAATTTAACAAAAAATACAATTTCCATAAATAACTTCATTTTAAACCATTTTCATAAAACCCATTTAGGAAACAACAAAAACTTTCCTTTTAACCCACACATTCCAAACCGTTTTAAAAATCCATTTGAAAGTTATCCAAGAATGAACTCAAGGTGAAATAAGTCCACAAAACAACACCAAGGTATCAATACCAGATAAAAAATATCAACCTAACTAATTATTGGTTCCATAAAATCGATAATTAGGGGATAAAATTGAACCATGAGACACAATACCAAAAAATATCTAGGGAAGGACCTAATATTCATAGGATACACCCTAAGATTTAAGTAACACTGTAGAAACCAACGACATGATCCCTATATTGAAACTAAATAACATATCCATCCTGGTAGCCTTATTGATCTCGTCAAACAATTTAACCATCCCAAGAGCACAAATATACCATGGGTACAATCCATCCCAAAATTTCTCAGCTTCCATGGGCCATAACTCCCTAGCCAGATCGTAATATAAACTAGGGGTTTTCAATTATCCAAAACTCTACTCAATTAATTAGGAATACCATGACATATCAAATAGATTTGGGAAATAAAATAATCACAATGAACAAGTTTAAATAATTATATATAACCCTCAACTCACCTCATACAAATTCACATGAAACAATACCTTTAAAATTCATGTATAAGAATAAAATAATAAAATTAAATATACATATCCCCCAAGGGGACACAAGAAATAATAAGTATAACAATAATATAATACTTGGCTGAGGGTATGATATATTTTAGAAAATAACTCTATTAAAGGTTCCAACCAAGTTTTCAAAAGGAAGCTCAAAATTCCAAACCATTTTCACCATTTAAAATAGTATTTCAAAACATTCCTTGAAATCTAATTTTTCAAACCACATTCAAAATTCAGTTAGAACTCTACCCCTTTTGAAAATTCATTTTTAAAATTTTTCAAACCACTATAGAGACCCAACAATCTAAAAAAATTATAACAAGGTCCAATACCTTTTATTTTTATAAAACATCCCTCTAAAATATCACACATCTCCTTTTAAAAAATAAAACTAGTGTTAAAACCCCTTTCAAAATTTTTAAATTATTTTTAAATATACACTCAGGTATTTTGATGAACACTTGGCATGTGGAAAGTACGTGACATGTTTTTAAACCATTTGAACACTATATCTAACCCATAAAAGGTATTCCATATGCATATAATTTTATAAGAAACAAATTTAAAACATCTAATAAAACAATAACATGAATTATAAAGGAACTCAAAGGAAGAAACTACCTCAAAAAAATCATAATTTTTTCACAATAATCCGCACTCATCACCATAGATGATGAATGATAAACTAGTTAAGGAGAAACCATCTATGATCCCTACACAAAACAATCCCCATGATTATAACCCACATGAACCCCAAAATTGGCACTCACAATAATTAGGGTTCATGAGAGAAAGAATATCGAAGGGGGATGAGAGTAGGTAAAGAGGATAAAAATAAATAAGAGAAAAGGATGGATTTACATTGAAATGTTTACTTGAAATCAAATAGAAATCAATTGAAATCAAAAGAAGGAGGAGGGAGTGATCCCTAGGTCATGTTACCCACTTGGAAAAATGATATAGGGGAAGAAGGGGTTCATACCATTATTCTCGTGGAGGAAAAAATCATAATATTTTTTAATGTACTTGGGAAGACTAGGCTACGACATGTCCTTGACCACCACGATGCCATGCTAACTCACCATCCATCTTCTATGGAACAAACCGAGACTCTATACTATGGAATTGCCTCACTTGGATCTTTTGAAACATGATCCTTTGATGATAATGTAGGATCCATCATAGAGGCATATGGGCCAACACCCTCTATATAACCCCTCCATGGAGCAAACTCATAGGCTCTGTTGTAGTGAAACTTCACAGGGTTGCAGCATGGTCCTTAGACCATGAAATAGAACCCCTCAAAAAGGAATGGGGATTAAGACTTTCCCCCAAACACAATACAACGATTCTCTTCAATGTTGTTCCATGGTCCTTCACTAAACCATGACCTCCATGATGTATCTCCCTCTACTATGCCATGGTATTCATCTATTTACCAACACCACATTGCAGAACCCCCATTACAACATGGTCTATTGCAGTAGTTTTTTTACAAACTAATAAATAAATTAATAGCGACATGAGGGTGTTATAGGTGTCACCAATGGGTGAAAACATGAGATGGTATCAATTAACCTAGATTGGGGCAGGTCAAGAGGACCCTATTGGATGCCTTGGCAGGAAAGATGAGATGTGATTCAAGGTGTGAGGCTAGGTTTGAGTGACTAGTGACCGAGTGGCGAGTTGATAATATTATGTTATGGGTTGTGAGATCTATTTTTGTTTCATTAATGTTATTGGATATGTGCTTGTGTTTAGTAATAGTTTCCATTGTGGGTGATATACATCCCAAATCTTGTCCCAATCTTGAGTGATAAGGTGATGATAGGACCACCATAGGTGAGATGGGATCCTAGTTGTGTGTAAGTCTAGGCCCACCTTGAGTGAGAAGGTATGGATTGGGACCTGGCAAGAACCTTAACCTGAGTGAGAAGGAAACATTCAGGATAATATATAGTGTTGAGTGAGAAGTCTGGTCTAATCATTATGTGATGTGATTTTAGATGTGGTTGATGTACCCTACCTTGAGTGATAATGTAGTGGCTGAGAATTAGACATGGGGACTTACCTTGAGTGATAAGGTAGAGGTTAGGGTTTTATAGATGACCTCCCTTGAGTGATAAGGGTTGATCAAGGGCGTGGACTATACCTTCAATTAGTAGTTCAAACTTGGTGATTCCCTACTGTGAGACTTAGTGTATCAGTAGGGTTACGAGTTAGATGGAGCAAGGTGATGATGTGATTATGATATTGCACCGAAGAAGGTATGATCGAGTGTCATGGTGGATTGGTTAGGATATGATGACTTGATTCACATGGATTAGTGGTGGTCTGGATAGAACACGACCACCAAAACACTTGTGTGAAATATTTATTTCCTCATACATTCACATATATGATGACATATTTTAGAGGAACTAGGTGAGATCATAGTGAAATGTATTTCTCACACTCTATATGGGCCTTTTGTGCACATAAAGATATTATATACTCTTTATATGTCAGAGAAAAAGTTGTGCAAAAAAATGTATTGGAGTAGCTTGACAGGTATTGGAGACGATATTTGGATGAGGCTCAAGGATGACAGTAGTTACTATTGTGTTTTTTTTGTATATGTGATTATACCAGTGGAAAATCAACTGATATATGATTGTGTACATCCTCATGGTACATTTTTTATGAAATTTTGTTTATTTATTAAACATAATTTTATTTTTATGATGGATATTATTAGGTTATTTATGATGTTTTTTTGAATCTTATTTGAGGGTATAATATCTTTATTATATGTATTAGGCCCTTTTATATAGTTGAAAGATACAAGTGTACAAGTAGAAACTCTTGAGACCACATAACATTCAAGATCAAATGTTGTTCTGGGTCAAAGTGTTAGTGTTAGTACTCTTACATTTGGTGTTTGGTATTGATTATTTTTATCAATAATTACATATGACTTTTAAATTTGAAGAAGGTTGTGTAGAAGATGTGATGCTTGAAGGATGGTTATGGATTCTTTAAATCTATAAGGTTTACAGTTAATAGAGGATAAGGATAAGAAATCTGTATGATAAATAGATTCTAAGACTCAAAGTAATGGGATATTCCTTAATGGTAGCCCTATTAATGGTTCTCTTCCACATATCATACTCTATAATGTTGGAGGTGAACATTTTAATTTCAGTTTCACTATAGTTTCAAGGTTTCCTACATTATATCGAGAAGCCTACACAATGAGAAGCTATGTTGGGATGACCAGCTAATTGTTAATATCTATGTAGTTTCGAGTAGGCTTACGTCATGGAGGGTAGTCTATGTCATAGTTTTTTGAAGAAAAAAAATCCATTTCGTAGAAAAATTTTTCGATGTAGGAGGCATGTGTAGGGAATATTCAATACCATTGTAAAATTTGGGAAGCCTATAATATGGATAAAAGGCTTCACCTTAACTCTATTAAAAAGGATATTATACATTATAACTATCCTTTACATAGTAAATACTAATAATTAGGAAGTGAAGATGATTAGGGTTCTTTTAATCCTATAAGATCTCATGTTGTAGTTTGTCCTTACGTCATGGAGGGTGTGTTTTTAAGAGAAATGAATATCATGGTGATGTGAAATCCTATAGGAGTTGACAACATAATCAAAGTGGATTACGCCACAAGCTGTTAGGTATTTGAAGGAAGTTGATGAGATCATGTTATGATAATAGTTAGTTCATAAAGGACCTTTTCACATGAGAAAAATGGAGTTGTTCATAAGAATTCACACCACAGAGCAGCAAAACATAACAAAAAAAATTTGATTTAGGGCCTCTTTAGTGTCATAGTAACAAATGTTTTACTATGGTGAGGCTATAAAAGTTAGAGCCTACACCATAGTATTTATGATCACACCGTATTAGATTAGTTATAGTGAAATATGGACGTTTTATAGAGAAGTTATTTTTAGGAATTTTGGCCTTTGATGAAAATTAAATCATCATTATTCACTACATTCAAGTGGGAATGACATATGTCATAATCTTAGGAAGTGAGAGGAAGAATTACTTGATTCTAAACCTTAGAGAAAATTGAAATGGTTGATCTATCTATAAATGAAAAGAGTAGTCTGAGAATAGAGAACATATGGTTTTATAATAGAATTCAGAGAGACTCACAGAAAGGGTTTGGAGAGGATAATTGTAGGAATGCTAAAAAAATTTAAATTAAAAAAAGGAGGATATTATAGGAACTTCATCTCATTGAAACATTATTAGGTTGTATATAAGACACACTAAACAAAGTGTATTTTCATATATATATCCTATGAAGAATAATGTTGTCATTGAAGGATTAGAGAGTTCCTTATGTAATGAGAGGTAGTAATATTTTATCATTTGTGTGAACAATGAGTTTAGAGGGTTATTGTGACCACTAAATTATGTAAACCAAACAAAAGAAACATGATATAGTGTTTCAAGTGAATAGACACATCAATGTTTCATGCTCCTTGGACAAGCCCGGCCAGGGTGAACCAAGTGGAAAATCTCTATGTTCAATATTTCTTTCATCACTCTTAGATAGAAAGGTAGAGAAAGAGGTGTTATTCACATTGAGTGAACAAGATCATTTTCAAGGTGTTAAGGTTTTAATAGGTAATACTCTGATTCACCCCTACTCAGGGTAATCCCCTTGACAAGGGATGAACAATTAGTATGAGAGCACAATTAAGGGGTTATGTTTTTATCTTTCTCAAAAGCATGAAAATGGTTGCAGTTGTTAACTAAAAATTCATACCCATTTTTGAATGAAAAAAATTCTACTTATGGAAGAACACGATGAAACACTAAATTAGGTCATTGGGGATGGAATTTTACATGGTAACCATTCATGATATATCAGCGAAAATTAAAAATGAGTCTTCATTAGAAATAGATCACAAGGAATTGGATATAGATGAAAATAAAATCAATTCATTAAGAGGATCTTTGAAAAAACCTATTTACAGTAAGGTAATGTCATTTAAAACCACTCATTACATGAGGAAAAAACTCTTGAGTTTTTACAAGGTTGATTCCAATGTTCGAGATTAAAAGTTACAAGTGATATGTAATAAGTATAAAGATTTGTGGATGATCCCAACCAAAATGGTTGATGCATTTTTTGATCGTATAAATTCTCTTATAGAAGATATGTGAGGCCTTGATGAAAATATCAAAGATTCCAAAATTTTGAAAAGAATTTTTCTGAGTCCACCTTTGTGATTCAATGTGAAGGTATCTATGTTTGAGGATAAGGACAAAAAATAAGTAACTATAAATAGTTTTAAAATTACACTTGTCACGTATGAAATGAGAAATAATGACAATGAAGTCAGGGTATAGAAGAACTCATAGGAGGTTTCATTCAAAGTAATGAAGAAACTTTTTGTTAAATAATATCCATACAAAGATGAGGTCGATGGATTAATGCATTTCATTTCCTCTAATCTTAAAAGGGGAAAATGAAAATTCAAAAGGCAAGCTTTCAATTTCTTGATTCTAATACTATGTGGTAGTAAATATCACTAATAAGTGATTTAAAAATATTAACGTTGATGAGGATGAAGTAAAGGAGATTAAAGATTATAGATAAATTATTGAATATTATCTAGTAATTGTTATTGGTAGACCATAGCCTAATGACAATGATGCAAAGAATGATGAAGTTGAGGGAAGAGTTGATCTTCAGGTCGAAATCAAGGTATCCCTTGAAGAATATGATAGATAGAGGGATAAAACCAAAAAGGGAAATACTAACTTAACTTTATATGCAACAACAAGAGGATGAAAAGTAATAATTTCAAGTTGATATTGACAAACTAAAATAGGGAATTTTTGTCAACCCAAAAAAGGAAGTTGAACTCAAGATCAAAGTAGATAACATGCACAAATCATAGATGAATTGAACAATACAATGAAATAAAGGGTTAAAAATAATATAATAACTCAAAGGAGAAGTCATGATTTAGTGATGAAATTATGGGTATCAAGAAATAATACTTACACCCATCAAGGTATCAGGTTTCTCTAAGGTACCAACCCCATTTAAGTGAAGGTTATGAGCACAACAGAAGTGCATTGGTGGGTGTACCCAACTTTAATTTTTCCATTAACAATGATCAATATGAGATCCATCATGATAATAAAACACCGGATATTCAGAATAGAACGAATAATAAAAGAAAGTAAGGTATTCCCAAAACCATAGAGAGGATCATCATATGTTGGTTATAATTATTTTAATTAAAATACAAGAATTAAATTGATGTAATTCTCTCTCAGTTAAGGTTTCTGGTCACGATTCGATGTGATCCATCATTGTTCCGTAGAATCCAAGTGTAGAATTCCTCTAGTGGTGATCCACATGTGCTCCACGTATCTATGGACAACACTAAGGGATCTCTTGGTGCTAGCACGAAAGAGAATTTGCTTGCGATGTTCGCCATAGACCACCTTGAGAGCTGCTTGCAAAGAACTCTCCTTGATCTGGTGGAGGAGGATCACTCTTGTTGCTTGAGAAAGTTCTTGGAAGAAAATCAATTCTCTCTTGGCTTGAGATGTTTCTCTATATTCATTGTGCACAACCCATAAAATGGCTAGGATAATGAGAATTATATAATTGGGATTTTAATTACTTAGAATAATAAAATGAATTAATTACCCAAAACCATTTATTAATTTCATTTAATTCTTAGTAAGACCCCATGTCTAATAATAATAATTGACTATTATTATTACTTGAAATGCGCCCAGTGAATTATACCAAATATTATTTAATTAAATAAATAATATTATTTCTCACAAATTCCCAAAAAATACACAACATGTATATTAATATACATGGCATGTACTTTTGTTTTTTCCATTCTCTTTATTTCCTCCACCACATTTATTAGACCTTTAATAATGGCTTTTTATTTCTCAAATAAATATCACTACATTACTTGTTAATTAATATATTATTTCACCCATAATATATTCTCTCAAATAACCAGTGTTGAAACAAATTTGATCAGGAATCCTTGAATAATTATTAAATCACAATCGAGAATATTCTTTATTCAACTTGTTAAATTAATATTTAACTGAGATACTTAGACACACTTAGTGTGTGACCCTATGGGACACTTTCTCAATAGAATTAGGCAGAGCCTGCCTAAAGTCCAAATTTAGCATCTAGAAACACGCCAAGGCACCCATAGAGAAATAAGTTAACGCCGCAATGACATGTCACCTCCTACGAATGCTTATCGTGTAATGTAATCCCTTTGTCTCGATATCTCGAATCAAGCGGGTTTCATACTAGTGCATCAACCCATGTGCTCAAATATTATTTACTTGAATTTCTAGAATTGAACTTTCCCATTCCTTACCATGGCCATGGATTTATTTAGGCTATATCAATTCTATAAAAGAGCCTGAGATATCTACTTCCGTTATGAAAACGAAAGGGACAAATTCTTTCTCGCATTATCTATTAATGTTGTATTACTCGTGATGCACCCAACATATCCTACATTGCTGTGAATAGTGTGTCATAATTTTTTTCATAAACACATCTAAGTGCACAAGTTTTAATACCCATTAATAATAATATTAAAGTCTAAGGACCAATACACACATCCGTAGATAGGAACATCCAATAACACTATGAAATGTGGATTTCCTACTGGCGGTTCTTGTTCTCATAATATCCTCCTGGATATTACCAAGGGCACACACCATGAGGAGGTACCTCAATGTTTTATGAGTCCTCACCCCTAATGGCCTGTATTATTTGTGTCCCTAAGATAATATCATCTGTCCATAGAACATATATTCAAGAATAGTGTTATGGAACTACTGGGTTCTCATCGTAGCAGGGATATGCTATGGACTTTTAGTGCAACAAATATCCTTAGGATGTTATCACATGCAATGTCATGAAGAAGAACAATCAATATGTGATAAGGTATTTATTAATGAATAAAGTAAAAAGTAGTTGGTTCTAGGACACCAACTCCAACAGACTTCCACTTGGACTAGAACCAACTGATAACAACCTTTAACCCGTTAGCTCTCACATGATATTCATACTTCTGTTGAGATAGGACTTTAGTCATGAGGTCTTCCACGTTCTCTTCCATGGACACTCAGCTCACTGCAACTTCACCCCATTGATAGAAATCCCTCAAGAGGTGATACTTTTAGAGTATGTGATTTTTCCATTGATGTGACCTCAGTTCTTTTACAAGATCCACTATTGCAGTATTATCACAATGCAATGTGATAGGATCTTTACCACTAGGCACCACATCAAGCTCTTGGAAAAAGTTTTGAATCAAGAAGGATTCCTTTCCTACATCAGAAGCCACTATATATTCGTACTCCGCTATAGAATCAGCGACAACTAGTTGCTTTGAACTCTTCCATCTCACAGATCCTCCATTGAGATAGAGAACATATCCATATTGTGACTTTAGATCGTTCTGATCTATATGAAAACCAACATCATCATACCCTCTGATGACAAGCTCCTCATCTCCTCCATACACCAGGAACATATCCATAGTTCTTTTCAGATACTTAAGGATAGTCTTAATAGAAGTCCAATGCTATTCTATTGTATATTCTTGATATCTATCTACCATGCTCAGTGCATATGAAAAATCAAGCCTGGTATATAACATGACATACATGATAGATCCTATAGCCGAAGCATATGATATCTTACTCATTCTATCTTTATCCTCTTGTGTCTAAGGAAAAGTTTTCTTAGAAATATGCAGACCATGTCACACTAGAACCAATAACCTCTTGGATTGTTCCATTCTAAATCTCTTTAGTACCTGATCAATGTATGTACCCTGACTTAGTCCAAGAAGCCTCCTAGATCTATCACGAATGATCTTGATCCCTAGTATGTAGGCTTCTTCAGCCAAGTCCTTCACAGAGAAACACTTGTTCAACCAGTCCTTAACTGACCGTATGACTGGTACATCATTTCCAATAAGTAATATTTCATCAACATATACTACTAGGATAACGAATGAATTCCCATTAAACCACTTATAAAAACATGGATCACATTTGTTCTTAATGAAACCAAATTCCTTTATGGATTCATCAAATTTAATGTTCTATAACCTGGATGATTTCTTTAATCCATAAATGGAATTCTGAAACTTGTAAACCCATTTGGATTCACCTGGTGTCACAAAACCTTCTGGTTGTGTCAAATAGACATATTCCTGAAGGATCCCATTAATGAATGTTGTTTTGAAATCCATCTTCCAAATCTCGTAGTCATGGTAAGCTACTATGGTATGTAAGATTCTTATGGATTTAAACGTGGAAACTAGAGAAAATATTTCATCATAGTAAATTCCTTAACACTGTCTGAATCCTTTGGCCACTAGCCTTGCTTTATAGGTGCTAAACTGACCTTCCAAATCAAAATTTATCTTGAATACCCATTTGTATTCAATAGGATTTACATAAATTGGCTCATAGACTAGAACCTAGATCTGGTTCTGATATATGGAATCCATCTTAGAATTAAAAGCTTTTAGCCATCATGCAACTACTGAGCTTTCTACTACTTCCTTGTAAGAGATAGGTTCATCATTGTCAAACAATAATGATTCACCATCCTAGGTGTCGAGGAAAAAAAATCTCTCTAGTTACCTGACCTCTCTGGAGATCCTACGTAGTACTTTTATTTCTAAAACGTCTTCTAGAGGGACCTGTGGAACCAATTCCTCTACCAAATCCTGTGTATCTTCAGCATCAACTTCATTGAAGTCAATATTTCTCCCACCATACATTTTGAGGATGTGATACCTCTCAATAAAGATGGATTTTCTGGTGACAATCACTTTATTATATGAAGGATTATATAGGCAATATCCTTTCTTTTCCTTAGGACATCCTATAAAGATACACCTCATGCCCTGAGGTGCTAGTTTGTTTCCTAATAATGCCTTAACAAACACCTATCATCCACATACACGTGTGTGCAACAAAATGGGTTTCTTTCCATTCCATAACTCATAAGGAATTACATTTTCCACCTTATTTGGTATCAGTTTAATGTGTATGCTACATTTTGTAATGCATATCCCCAAAAGGATAATGGAAGATCCACATGACTCATCATCGACCTCACCATGTCTAACAAGGTGTGGTTCCTTCTTTAAATAACACCATTACAATATATTGTATAATGATGGGTGAGATGAGATAGAATCCTAGACTCCCATATAATATCAATGAACTCTTGGTTCAGATATTCTCCACCTCGATACGATCGAAGATTCTTTATCTTCTTACAAATCTGATTCTCTACTTTATTCTTGATTTACTTAAATTTCTATAAGGATTCTAACTTATACCTCATTAAGTAAACATCACTATATCTACTGAAATCATCATTAAAAGTAATGAATTAAGAATATACCCCTCTAGATTCTACTAGAAATGGTCCACATACATCTTTGTGCACCAATACTAGAAGCTCTATGGACCTTTCACCCTGTCCACTGAAATGCTTCTTGGTCATTTTACCTTTTAAACAAACATGACATCTATCAAGTGGTTTTATCTCAGCAAAGTCTAAATAGAAATCTTGGAAAAGCTTTGTCAAATGCTTCTCATTTACATGACTGAGATGGTGATTCCACAATTGGGTGATGTATGAGTCATGTGAGTTTATTTTGTTATCGATTTCCAACACTTGGTTTTCATAATTTATTACATACAAACCATTATTTAAATACACCATTCCATAATATATGTTTCTCTTATAAATAAAGAAACTGTTATTTCCAAACTTGAAAATAAATCCATCCATATCCAAACATGATACATAAATTACGTTTTTGGTAACACTAGGCACATAATAATAGTTATGTAAAACCAAAATAATCACAGTTGGCAATGAGAGGTGGTAATTTCCAATGACTAAAACAACCATACTCATTCCATTGGTAGATCAAAGATCCACCTCTCCTATGGAAGTATTTCTAAATCTACTTAGTTCTTGCATTTGAATATAGATGCAAGCCCCAAAAGTTGTATCTAATACCCAATGTGTGGAAATGGAAAGATTACACTCGACAACTAACACACCTTTAACATCCCCACACTTTTGGGTGCAATTAATCTTCTAGTATCCTAGCTTTCCACATGAAAATCATACCACATCTCTTTCATTTCCCTACCTCTAGATCTTCCCCTTCTTGGAGGGACGATGTTTGAGGGATTTAGAGCATTTATAAGTCCTTGACCCCTTTTCCTTGTCCTTCATTTTATTATTCACCATAAGGACTATAGATTTGTCATGCCCCATGTCCTTATCTATCTGGAGAATTTAGGTTAGAATTTCTGATAAACTCTTCTCATTTTTGGTCATGTTATAGTTGACAATAAATCTAGATAAGGTCTTGGGCAGTGATGATAGGATGAGATCTATACACAACTCATCCAGGAACTTATTCCCTAAGATGCATAGGCATTCAATGTAGCTAATAATATTGACTACTTGAGGCCCAGCTGGAACTGACTCTCCAAGCTTAGTTGTAAACAAATCGTTGGAGATTTCATGTCTCTCCTATCTCACCTTCTCTTGATAGAGATCCTTAAGGTGATACATCATGCTATATGCGTCCATGTATTCATGTTGCTTCAAGAGATAATTAGACATGGCTGATAGCATGAAACATTGGACATCTATGGAATCATCCAAATGTTTTATGTAGAGAGATAATTCATCATCACTGGACTCTTTTCCAGGTGAAATTGGAATAGTCCCCTCCAGTACATACAATTTACTCTCATGGCAAAGGATGACTTATAAACGCCTCTTCCACTCCTAGAAGTTGGTGCCAGTGAGATGGTTTTCCTTCTCGAGTATGGTTCTAAATGATATGTTTGAATTCATTTTTCTTGACATTTCTACAGATTAAGTTGAGAAAAGGTTTAATACTTTATCATGATAAAACTAAAACAAATAAATAATTTAATACTTATTAGTCTCCCACCATTTTATCGAAATCCAATAGCCCTCACCATTGAATTTGAAATATTTTGTTGCCTGGATATTCTAGTGGAAAGGATCCATATTTCCCTTAACATTAATCCAACTAGGATTTTTAAAGAAACTTGAAGGGTTTTAGGTAGGCATTCTAAATTCCAAATGGATTAACTCGCAACTCCTTGATCCACTGAGTGGACTCCCCAATCCTGAAATCCTTTTATTTTGGATTTCCTCAACCTTTGCCTATTGGTCACACCAATTCCTGTTGTGGCCATCAAACCTTGATGTGAACCAATTCAAGTCAACCCAAAACCTTTAATTTGAATTCCATGATAACTTAAAGCACCCAACTAGGGTTGGTCAAGAACTTTGAACTATGGTTTGATTTTAACCAAGATTATGGAAGGCTATACAGACTTAATATTTCTTTGAGAGATTTTATCCTTATACATAAATTTCTATTTTATTATATTTCTTACGTGATTTTTAATATTAAGTGGGATATAATCAAGTGATTAACCATGTCTAAGATAAGATTTATGCATAATATGATCTTATTTTAGTTCTATCTTGCATGCTTTTTTAGTTTTATCTTGCATGATCGTTTAATTCATTAATTTTGTGATTGTGACAACACACCTAGAATAACTAAACCATGCAACTGATAGAAATAAAATAAATGTTATGATCATGAGCTTGTTCTATTGGTTAGTTTATCTAATGGTTGATAAACTAACCCAAGACCTAGGGGAGAAACACATTAAGCCTTTTGGGTTCGTGTTTACACCTTTTCACCTGTTTTCCTTTGTATCTCTTTCGATTGGTTTCACCTTGGATCCTAAATTAAGCCACCTCTACTAGCTTGGGAGCTCCATCCATTACATATGATTTTATCTCACTCACAGGTGAGGGGTAAAACGAGGTTTTACACAAAAGAAACAATGGGCACATAAACATTAATGAGGAGAAGGCTCACAGGACAACAAATTTAATTTAAATAGATAAATTAAAAGAAACCATTCACATACAAAGGTCTTGGTCTAGCCCATGATCATCCATACATGAAATGATATTTACACATAAATAAAACTAGAATTTAATTCTTTAATAGTTATTGTTTAAGATAAATCATGCTCGAATCAAGGAATTATCTTTAATTAATCAATCATTTTGTTTTAAACCCTTTTTTTAAATTTCCTTGAGATTTTCATCCATCATAATTTTAAACAAATAAATTCATTTAAAATTATCTTTGTATGTAACTTGTACCTTGGTGGAAACCTGGTGAATTCTTATTCATAAATACCCAATGATTAGAAACGAACATTATGCAGATGTTAAATTAAACACATATACATAAAACACCTATCACGTGTTGTGCCTCAGCTTTACACCCAAACTATGGTACACATATCAATGGTTTGTATAATATAATAATAAAATTTAATAAATCTGCATAATTTGGATGAGTACATGGCATGTAGTTCCAGATACATGTCGTGTACTTTTTTTGTCACCGTCCATCCAAAGTACATGCCAGGAGACATGGCATGTAGATGTACTTTGGAAATCTTTGGAGTACACGACGTGTTCAGTGGGACACATGCCATGTAGTATCCACATTACATGATTTCCATCCCGGAAATCCATGTACAGGGCAACCAGTCCAACCCTAACTCGAAGGGACTACATGTCGTGTCTAGTGGACCACATGACGTGTAATTCGAAAACTGTGTGCCACCTATTCTTGGTCAACACACAGAGTCATTTAAGACTTAAAAAGACTCGAACACACGACCTGATTTGGCAGACCGGTCTGAGGCATTGAATCTTGACTACACTACGTGTACTTCCAAATAAATGATGTGTGTTATGGAGTTGTTTGTCCAGGAATGTTTGGAACCTCTAGATGAGATCATCTTTTTTATTTTTAATCAAAATTAAAAGAAAATGTTGTTTATGTAAGGTGAATGTGAAACAAGAGAGGAGGAAAAAATCTCTATATTCAGATTTTCAGAACAATTAAATTGAATTGAAACAACTAAATTATTAAATGTGTAAATCATAACAATAAAATAAATAATTATAATCAACTATATGACTGCTCTGATACAACTTTTATGTTCCAGTAACAGCGAAAGCATGTTGGTGGGTGAACCTAACTTTAATTTTTCTTTTAACAACGATCAATCCAAGATCCATCATGATAACAAAATATAGGATCTTCGGAATAGTATGAAGAATGAAAGAAATAAAGAGAGCCCCAAAACCATATATAATATCATCATATTTTGGTTATAATTAATTCAATTAAAAGACAAGAATTACCTTTATGTAATTCTCTCTTTGTTGATGTTTCTGGTCACGATCTGATGTGATATGTTGTTGTGTCGTAGAACCCAAGTGTAGGATTCCTCTAGCAGTGATCCACTCATGCTCCACATATCTATGTATTTCGCTGAAGGGATATCCGGGTGCTAGCGTGGAAGAGCCTTCACTTGCAATGTCCGCATTAGATCACCTTGAGAGCCGCTTGCAAAGTGCTCTCCTGGATCAAGTGGAGGAGGATCTCTCTCGTAGCTTGAGAGCATCCTTAGAAGAAAAGAAATTATCTCTTGTCTTAAGAGCTTTCTCTATATCCATTGTGCCCAACCCAAAAAAATATCTAGGCTAATGAAAATTATATAATTGGGATTTTAATTACTTAGAATAATAAAATGAATTAATTACCCGAAATAATTTACTCATTTCATTTAATTCTTAGTAATACCCCATGTCTAATAATAATATTTGACTATTATTATTACTTGACATGAACCCAATGAATTACAAATAATATTATTTAATTAAATAAATAATCTTATTTCTCACAATTTCCTTGAAAAAATACACGGTGTGTATATTAATATACACATCGTGTCTTTTTTTCCCATTCTCTTTATTTACTCCACCACATTTATTAGACCTTGAATAATGTATAATTATTTCTAAAATAAATATCACAACATTAATTTCTAATAAATATATTATTTTTCCCAAAATATATTCTCTCAAATAACTAGTGTCAAAATAAATGCGATCAGGCATCCTTGAATATTTATTAAACCACAATCGAGAATAATATTTATTCAACTTGTTAAATTAATATTTAACAGAGACATTTAGACACCCCTAGTGTGTGACCATCTTGGTCTCTTTCTTTTTGGAATTAGGCATAGCCTACTTAAATTCTAAGGTTAGTGTCTAGAAACATAACA
This sequence comes from Viscum album, assembly GCA_963277665.1. NCBI lineage: Eukaryota > Viridiplantae > Streptophyta > Magnoliopsida > Santalales > Viscaceae > Viscum > Viscum album. Next base: position 705,110,364 of record OY728166.1, read on the forward strand.
AGGAACACATAGAGAAAGAAGTTAATGCTGCAATGACGTGTCACCTCCTACGAACACTATCTATGTAATGTAATCCCTTTGTCTCGATATCTCAAATCAACCAGGTTTTATGCTAGTTTCATCAAACCATGTGCTCGATTATTATTTCTTTGACTTTCTATAATTGAAATTTCCCATTCCTTACCATGGCCATGGATTTATTTAGGCTATATCAAATCCGTCAAAGGGCCTGAGATATCTACTTCTGTTATGAAAATTGAAGGGACAAATCCTTTCTCGCATTATCTATTAATGTTGTATTACTCATGACACACCCAACATATCCTACCTCACTGCGAACAGTGTGTCTTCACAATTTTAGTCAATACATCTAAGTGCACAAGTTTTAATAACCATTAATAACAATCTTAAAGTTTAATGACCAATACACATGTTCACATATAGGAACATCCAATGAGACTATGAAATGTGTATTTCATACTAGAGGGTCTTGTTCTCATAATATCATCCTAGATATTACCAAGGGGGTACACCATGAGAAGATGCCTCATTGTTTTATGAGTCCCCACCCCTAATAGCTTGTATTATTTATGTCCCTCGAATAACATCATCTGAACATTGAACATATATTCAAGAAAATTGTTATGGAACTTCTAGTTTCTCATCTTAATAGGGATATTCTATGACCTTTTAGTGAAATAGCTATCCTTAGGACATTATCACATGTATTGTCATGTAGAATAATAATCAAGATGTGTTAACTTATTTATTAATGAATAAATTAAAAAGTAGTTGGTTCTAGGCCACCAACTCCAACATTAAGACTACATGAGACCTTATAGTAACTAAAGAAGATCATATTACCATACCAAAAGTATAAATCTTTAAAAATAAAGGGAAATATACTATGGATCATGACCATAAAGAGAAGGAAACTGTGACTCACACTAATCCTCAAGAATCTACTCCCTGAAGGAAAGTGGATTTAGGAGAAGCTTGAAAGGGTACTGGTCAAGAAGAAAAGGATGGAGATATGACACCAAAAATTAGGTGCTATTACTATAAGAACCCATACTTAATCATTATATATTCTATTATTTTTGAACTATAATTCACTTTATTATAATCCTGAGAATCTTTTCAGTTTAGATTTTTAGAGAATTAGGAAAAAATATTACATAGTAAAAAAATATATTGAAAGTGGAAAATTATAATTAGTATCCATTTCCACACAAAATAAATATTTTTAAAACAAAAAATTATTTCTTTTCATGAAAAATATTCACAACTTTAAACTTGACTTCTTATTTTATTTTACCCATCCTTATACCATTTTGAATTTTTTTTGAAAAAATCAGGTGGGAATAAAAATATTTGTAAGGGACATAAAAAGAAATAAAACCATTATTCTAGTGAAAAAAATGAAAAACCATGTAATGTTTATCTTTATATTCAATGTTATTTGAGAGTAATAAAACATTTCCACATGAAAATCACATAGAATTTTTTCTCAATGAAAAACATTAAAAACCCATTAAAATCACAAATAAATCATATAAGTAACTCTGGGTATCAATTTATTATCATAATTACACATGGAGTAACCATTAAAACTATAACTAGAGTAACCCTCATGGTTACACATGGAATAACCCTCATGGTTATACTTGAAATAACCCTCAGAGTTATACTTAGAGTGGCCATTTCAGTTACCCTTAGATTAAACATTAAGGTCAACATCCAACATAGCCAATGAATTGTAGAGCTAAAATGGGGCTCTACCTTCATATAATATATATCAGGATCACCTATGAGCTATAATGGGGCTCAAACATTCTTATAATCTATATTGGGATCACTCATTTCTCATATACAATGCTCAAGTATCATGAATAAAACATTTTATAAAACCATTGAAAAAATATTCTAAAACCGTATAAAAAAACTTTTAGATATAAACAAATACCCTTATATTTAATAAAAAATTTTATACACTAAAATATTGAGAAAAAATGAAATAAAGTTTTTCTTATAATAAAATAAAAATGAAAATATTCTCTAGGAGAATAACTTTTCCATTTTGAAGTCACAAATTTTGAAAAACTACACACATACAAAGGAAAACATTTTCTTTGAAAGTAACCATATAAAATTGTGAAGTAAGATTCAGAATATTAAGGTGTCATGAAAAAATGAAATTTTGTTTATGCTGTATATGGAAAAAATAAATTCCTTTTGACTTGTGTAAAAATAGTTAAAAGAGGGACTTTAAAGTAATATTTTTAAAAGAAAGTCCCTTACCATGAGTTTGACTTGTCACGTTAATTCTTTATATTCATAAATAGTAAATTTAAGTTAATTATTTAATTTATTAATAAAATTTTTCACATTTATTATTCCATATATAACACTTATTTCAATGTTATATACAATTACTTAACCATTTATGTTCACATCAGACACTGACAATATTTGGTTTATAAGTCCCAAAAATTATATCAGTAATTTGACAATGTTTAAATGGAAATTATTCCGTAATCTCTAGAATAATAATCATGAAATAATTATCATTTTGATGCATCAATTATACTTTTAAATCCATCCATTAAATATGGTTATGAAAAATTAACTATGTTACAATTATAGAGACAATAGGTTGTACATACGCATAAGTAACGTTTGTATTTTTCAATGATCATTATAGAAAGAATGTAAATATTATTTTATCTTTATACAATGATAATAATATTATAAATATCATATTAAATCATAAAATATATTTATATATGTCATATATATTATGTGTTGATGAAAAACTAATCACATCGCTTCATGGAGGCAGTAGTCCACACATACGTACGAATGGAGTTATCATTTTTCTCTGTATGGAATGGTATGAAAGTAAATGATATATTATATTTCAAGAATGATAAATATGTCATTAATATAATATATAAAAATTAATTTCATCATTATAATAAGTATTGATAGATTGTGATGGAAGATGAATTACATCGATTTGTGAGGCTGTAGTCCACCATACACACGAATGATGAACTCTTTCACCATTTTATGAAAGATGAAATAGATATAGGTCATGAAAATAAAATAATAACATATGAGTATATATATTATAATATATTTATTATTTAAACAAGGTTAAATAACATTTTAGGGATATGTAATAAGAAACAAAACTAAAACACATTGATAAAACAATACCTCTTATTTGAAAAACCTACTTTTCTTAACACATTACGACCTATATGATTGGTATTATTCCAAGAAAAAAACATTTATAATTTAAGAAGGGATTATAGGAAAGTATGTATTCCGTTATATTATGAAAAAAGGGTTCTTATGTGTGAATAAATGAGAATAAGAAGTTCCCTTTTATAAGAAAGGGGAGGGGCACTCTTGGAATTTCTCAAAATATTAAATTAATACAATTTATTTTTTAATTATAAATGGATAAAAAGTAATTTATTTTGAATATAATATGATAATGGGTTGAAATAAACTCATAAAATAAAGATTACATAGGTTTTGACTATATTTCTACTGTTATCTTTTGGTTCAAACCCATATTTAAACCCTTCAACTCTTACTATGACGACACATATTTTTAGTCTTTAAAGGTCAATATAGTTACTATCAAATGAAAAAAAACCTATAAATGGTAAATGATTGATATTTTAAACCTTATAATAATTAACTATCTGAATTTAAGATTATTATAATTTTTTTATCATTTAATAAAATATTATTTACTATAAAATAGCCAAAATGTCAATTTTTAGAACTATTTATTACTTTGAATTTAATAATATCAATAAAACATCTACAATTAGCACTAAATATTTTATTATATATATAAAATGAAATTTTAATCTATAAAATTAATTGATAATATTATTTATCTAAAATTATATTAATTTTAATATTTTTAATATCTTTTATTTAATTTTCCATTAATAAAATATTTACTCCATCACTATTGTGCAAGAATTTATGGTAATTACTTCTATACAAAAAATTAAAAATAAATTACCATAACAAATATAAATATGTTATCTTTGAAAAATATACTTATAGTATAACTCATCATCTAGATAACACGATATTAAAAATATTACACTTTTTAAAAACAAGAATGTGATATGTTTGACATTTATTTTAAAAAATATTATAAAGGTCATAATCTCGTCCAACCAGCCCCAAAAGGTCATAAATTAGACCATTGGATGATTATGGTCGATATATACTCATAAAATAATATTTAGTTATGTGTTTGGGTAATTTAATAATTCTTATTATTTTAAACATAAATCACCTGATTTACCCTTTACCGTGGTAATAAAAATACAAAGTTTACGATTCATATTGTACAGAAATAAAATAGACCTATTTATTAAATTTGGAACCAATAATTTCAAATATGTAATAAAATTTTCAAAATTAAAATCATATAATTTTCAAAATTTAATTTAAAATTAAACTGTCAAAACACAATGAAAATCAGTTTTTACAAAAATTCCCTTTTAAATATAAAATATTTTTATAGTAAATTCGAGTATAAAATCTATTTAAAAAACAATAATTAAATTATTTTAATTCAAAATGAATCAATTATAATTTAAAATTAATCCAAAACAAAATTTTACATTGTAAATACTTTAAAATAAATTATAATTTTCAATAAAAATAATAATTTTTCACTATTCGTTAAGAAATCATTATTTTTAGAAAATTCCCAAAAATTAATCCTTAGATAATTTTAAAATGATGAATTAAAAAATGTAATTAATTTTATAAAATTAAAATTCTATAATTTTAAAATTAAACTTTTAAATAAAATATTATAAAGAATGAGTTTTAAAAAACCATTTCCTTTTTGATTTTATGAATCACTTTATATATTTATAATGTATATAAATACATAATTCATAAATACTAATAAATATTAATTTTTTTCTATAATTACTTGGGTTGTTATATTCCACCCCCTTTGGAAATTATATCCTTATAATTTTGAACTTAGGCTTGGTAACTAGGGATTGACTTTTCAAAATTGGTTTATTGAAAATCCACATCATAAAAAGGGTAAATAAATATTCTACTTGAAAAGAGTGAATGAAAAGTAAAAAAGGTCATATGGAATAACTCATACTATGTTTAAAAATAATATAAAATTAGTATGATGTAAAAACAGTACATGAAAGAGAAAACTAACTCCCAAGGACTGATAGAGAGTGATAAAGAACATGATCATGAGAAAATTAACCATAAAAAACCATAAATTTGTTATGGTTCAAAAGACCATTGATTTCTCAATAAGAAAATATTTTTTTTTTGTTTCAAAACCATTTTCCTAATATTGATGAATTATTTTACTACTTTTACTAAGATCATAAGTAAATATACTTACTTGAAATGTAAGGTTTCATAGTTTAATAAATTTCCACCACAAACTCATATGTTTATTCAAATGATGAGTATTCAAGATGTTTTTTTCTTTCCTGAAGCATTATAATCAAATTTTATGGGTCAAAAGATCCATAAAAAGATAAAAATCTATTCCTACTTTCTTTAGACATTAACCAAAACCAAAATGGTTAGTACAAGATAAGATAATTCCCAAACTAAATAAAACTTTAAATAAATAAAAACTACTTTTTATATCCAAAATTCAATAGTATAATTTAAAATTCAACTTAAATAATTCAAAAAATAACTATCCTTAAAATTCCCCAAAAATATTCTAGAATAATATTAAAACCCAAAAATCAGATGGATTTGATCACATAGTATTCTAAGATAAATTTAATATTTATCTCCAAATTATGTCCATCACTCTTAAAGTATCTTACCAAAATGTAATTTACATAATAATATAATATCCAGGATAAGATAATAATTTCCATAATCACCTGAATCTCTATAAAGGCACATTAAAATCATATATGCTTCCAAAATGTAATTCAACCTTTATTTTCTCAAATAAAATCCCATAATATTCTATTTAACTTAATCCTATAATGGTCCCCAAAAACATTAGTGATCTTCTTTGTAAATAATATTAATCACTCAATTAACAAATCAATTTATATTCACAATGGTTATCTTTATGATAAATTATATGTTCCCAAATTGCAATGAACCATAATTTCCTCCAAAATAAATGCCTCTAATAATACCATTATTCACCTTAAAATATCATAACTTGATTCCAAAAAAGCGGTTTCTATTACATTTAACTTTTGATAAACCTTAAAATTATAAACCCATGATGATATCCATAACTCTTAATAAAACATACTAATCCAAAAAGTTATCTAAACTCCGCCTGTGATACCAAATGTAAGGACTTGACCTTAAGAATTTTATATTCTAGTGTTTCTAAACTAGAATTCACTTTGTCACAATCATGAGGATCTTTTTGATTTAGAGTTTTATAGAATAAGAAAAAAAAATTACATTTTAAACACATACATCATAAGTGGAAAATTATACTTAGTATCTATTTTTCCTAAAAAACTATTTAAAATAAAACATGATTTGTTTTTATGACAAATATTCACAACTTTTAACTTGACTTCTTCTTTTCTCTTACCCATCCTTAAAACCTATGATTTTTTTAAAAAATGGGGTGAGAAAAAATCTCAGTAATGGAGATACAAATAAATAAAACCATTATTCTATTGAAAAATTTGAAAACCAATGTAATGTTTATCTTTATCTTTAAAGTTCTTTGAGCGTAATAAAACATTTCCACATGAAAATCACACCCAATTTTTTCTAAACAATTCTTTAAAAATCCATATAAAGAATAAATAAATCATATATGTTACTTGGGGCATAAATTTATTATAATAATTAAACATGGAGTAACCATCATGGATACAACTAGAGTAACCCTAAAAGTTACACATGGAATAAGCCTCATGGTTATACTTGAAATAACCCTTACAGTTATTCTTTGTGTAACTATCACAGTTACCCTTTGAATAACGATCATGGTCGACTTCAAACATAAAAAATTCATTGGAGAGATATAATGAGGCTCACACTTCATATAATCTATATCATTCTCACTCATGAGCTATAATGGGGCCCAAACCTTCGTATAAGCTATATCAAGATCACCCATTTCTCATATATAATGCTCATGTATCACAAATAATTGTTTTTATAAAACCATTGAAAAATTATTCTAATCCCATATACCAAACACTTTTGGATATCCAAAATAACATTATCTTTAAAAACCCATTTCAAAAACTATTATACTATGAAAAATGGAAAGAAAATTTTTCTTTTGAAGAAGAAATATTTAAAAACATTCTTGAGGGAAGTAACCATTCCATTTTAAAATCACTTATTTTGAAAAACTATATACATACAAAGGAAAATTTTTTCTACGAAGGTATACTTATAAAATTTTGAAGTAAGATTAAAAATATTAAGTTTTCATGATAGTGGTAAGTTCTGTTCACATCATATATGTAAAAATATTCATTTATTTTGACATTTGTGAAAGAGTTGAAAGAGGAACTTTAGAAGAGGATTTTTAAAAGAATGTCCCTTCCCTTGTATCTGACTAATCTCATTTGTTATTTATATTCCTAAATAATAAAGTTTGGTTAATTATTTACTTTCGTAATAATATTTTTCATGTTTATTATTCCATATAAATAACTTATTACCATGTTATGTACAATTACTTAATCATTTAAGTTCACATCAGACATTTGATGATATTCGGTTCATAAGTCCAAAAAATGAAATTGAGAATTTGATTATGGTAAAAGATTTCATTATTACATAATATAAATAATAATAAAAATTAAATAATTATCATATTTATACATAAATTATACTTTTAAATCCATCCATTAAATATGGTTACAGAAAATGAACTATGTTACAATCATGGAGATGGTAGACCATACATACGCGTGAGTAACATTTCCATTTTTAATAATTATTATGGAACAAAGGTAAATATTATTTTATATTTAAATAATGATAATAATATCATAAATATCCTAGTAATTATTAAAATATAATTATATATATCATCTATATGATGTGGTGATGAAAAATGAATCACATTGCTTCGTAGAGGAGGTAGTTTACATATATGCACGAATGTCATTATCATTTTTCTATGAATGGAATGGTAAGAAATTAAATGAAATATTATATTTTAACAATGATAAATATTTAATGAATATCATATATAAAAATTAATTCCTTCATTATATGATTTCTTGAGACATGGTGATGGAAAATTAATTACATCGATTCGCGAGGCAGTAACCCATCGTACCCCCGAAAGATGAATTATTTTCCCATTTGATGGAAGATGAGATGGATATTTTCCATTTAAATAACATAATAAAATATAAATATATTTATTATACTGGATGTATTATTTTATTATGGTCTAATAAGTTTTAAGGGATATGGATGAAGAAACAAAACTTAAAGATGCAGATAAAAACTACATCTTATCTTGGGAAAATATCATTTTTTTAACACCTTAATACCTATAATATTAGAATTATTCCTAAAGAAACTTCTAGAATATGGTGATTTATTATAGGAAGGTATTTGGTTAGGTATTGGTACATAAAATGTTTTTGAAGGGAAAAAAATGTGAATAAGATGTGTGCTTTTATAATAAAGGGGAGAGACACTCATGGAATTTCTCAAAATATTAAATTCATATAAATAAAATTTCAATTAAAAATGGATCCAAACTGATTTATTTAGAATATAATATTATTATGGGTTTAAATAACCTCATAAAATAAATATTATACAAGTTTTTACTATATTTATACTCTTATCTTTTAGTTGTAACCCCTATTTAACCCATTTAACTCTTACCATGACAATATAGATTATAACACTTTGAGGGTCAATATAGTAAATATAAAATAGATAAAGAACTATAAATGAAACATGATTGATATTATAATCCTTATCCTAATAAATTTGAATAATTTAATATTTTCATAAATTTTTTATAATTTAATAAAATATTATTTTTTATAAAATATCCATAATATCAATTTTTATAATTATTCATTAATTTGAATTTAATAATGTTAATACAAGACAAAAAACTAGAAATAAATATTTTATTATATGTATATTGTGACATGGTATTCTATAAAATTCTTTCATCACATTTTTTGTCTCAAATTATATTAATTTTAATGTTTTAAATATCTTTTATTTAATTTTTCTGTTAATTAATTAATTATTACATCGGCGTTGTGAACGAATTTATGGAAATTATTTATTAAATAAATATTAAAATAAATTAACATGATGAATATAAATATTTCATATTTCAAAAAATAATTTATAGGGGAACATATCCTCTGGATGAAACCATATTAAAAATATCACACCTATTAAAATCAATTGTGTGACATGTTTGGCATTTCTTTAAATAAAACACTATAAAGGTCATAATCTCATCCAAGGGGACCAAAAAGACCCTAAATTATACCCTTTGATTATTATGGTCAATATATAATGATCCCATAATATTTATGGAAGTTTTTGAGTCATTTAATAGTTTTTATCATTTTATTTGTAACCTAAATTACCCGATTTACCCTTTAACGTGGTAAACAATTACTAAGTTTACTATTCATATTATCTAGAAATAAAAGGGAACTATTTACTAAATTTATACCCACTAAATGAAAACATGGAATCCATTTTTCAAAATTCAAATCATATAAGTTTCAAAATTTAATTTACAATTAAACAGGAAAAACACAATGAAAAACAATTTTTTCTTCGGAAAAATGACCCATTTAATTATAAAATGTCTATTTACTAAATTAAATTATAAAATCTACTTAAAAATCATTAATTTTATCATTTTAAATAAAAATTAAATAATTAATACTTTAAACTAATCTAAAACATAATTTTACTATATAAATACTTTAAAATAAAATATAGTTTTTAATAAAAATATGTATTTTTCCCTATTGCTTGAAAAATAAATATTTTACGAAAATTTTGAAAAATTAATCCGAGGATAATTTTGACATGATAAATTCAAAATTAAAATTAATTATTTTTCAAATTAAAATTCTATTATATTAAAATTAAACTTTTAATTTTTTTTATAATAAATGAGTTTAATAAAACAATATCATTTTTGATTTTAAGAATTACTTGGTATATTTATAATTAATATAAATTCATAATTCAACAATAATAATAAATATTAAAATTATTTATTTTATCATTACCTTGGTTGTTACAATTTCTAGGAAAAATTAGGATCATTCAACATGTGTGCTCTATTACAAAAGTTTTTCCATAAAGCAACAATACCAAAAGTAGACCAGATGTTTTCCATCATTTTCCTATTCTTTTATTGATTATTAATTTTGGTCTGAAGGTTTTGGGCACATATTAGCATATTGTTCCTCAATAGTTTGACATGAAGTTTCTTAGGTGATTTTAAAAGGATGATATCAGTAGGTAAGAACCTCAAAAAACACATTGAAAATTGAAAATATATTCTTAGTGATGTAAGATGTAGAGGAAATTTTTGAACTAGGAGAGCAACATGCATATCAATCATAAAGAGAATATCTTCAATGGTCATGGATGAAAGAAAGAATATATACAAAAGAAAGTGTTGCTAATATTTCTTTAAGAAGAATATGCAGGTTTAGTTTATAGATTCTAAATAATGTGTGTACCTCACACATGAATAAAAATGAAAGTCTTATCACTAACATAAAATATGATAAAAGTGGAGTGGTTATATTTGTAAACGATGAATGACTCAAAAATTATTATCTCTAGAAAGGATAAGGTTAATGTAAAAGATATAAAAAAAATAGATTCGTTATTGGTGGAATGACTTAGCTACAATCTGTGTAGTGTGACGTTAGTTATGTGATTCAGGACCCATTGTGGAATTTTAAAATAAGGGGTGCATTTTTAAAGCTATAAAGGGTTTATTTGTTCTATACGGAAGAAGGAATAAGGGAAATATTTACCTCATTGGTGAATAAAAATGGTGTATTATATCCAAGGAAGTTGAAAATAGGCTACGACACAAGTGACTCATGCATTTATGCCAAAAATACTTTGAAATTATTTTTAAGAATGATATAGCATATGAATTTCCCAAGATCACATGTGAAAATACTCATAGATGTGATTCATGTAAAAATTGGAAGACTATTTAGAAAATTATGAGGAAAATAATAGAATATCATCCTGAGTATTGGATCTTGTTTCTGTGGATATCTGCAGACCAATTACTCCTAAATATTTTTATGATAAAAGGTATCATGTTTTATTTGTTGATGATTTCAAAAAAATGGTCTGGTAAATGAATATTACTCACAAAATAGTTGTATTTAACAGTATCACTCAATACTAAAGAGAAACTGAAAAAATTATTGGATTAAAAATTCTAAAATTTCACACTGATAATGTTATATTGTTTATAAATATCCAAGTGGAGTAATATTTAAAAAAATATGGGATTCAACATCAAATGTCATCCATGATAACTCCTTAATAAAATAGAGTTTTTGAGGGGAAAAATTAGAATATCAATAACATAAAAATGACTATTCTTATTAAAAATTATTTATCATAGAAGTATAGGAAATATAGTTATAAGAATGGTTTATATCTCTAATCGAGCATTGTTATGTATAAATGAGGAAAAGAACCCATATGAAATTTGGTATGGAAAGAAGTCAACATTAAGGTTTTCAGGCCACCGGTTTGGGCTTGGTGTCCCTAAGGATTTCAATCCACCCAGGCCTTTGGGTCAGTAGGACTTTTGGGACACCTTTAAGGCCTTCAAGCCATATCAAGGCATTCAGGCCACATGTAGTTTCCCCAGACAAAATCTACAAAAAAGGAGCAGCCCTAGAAGAGGATTCAGAGTAGGTGCACTCACCAGAGAAGAGCCAAATGGATTTTTCAGAATGAGAGGGTATGGCTATGCCATCCGGACCAGCCTTTACTTTCATGGGAAGCCTAGCTAGATGGCCATGCAAAGGTGGAGCTCTACTATCATGATGCAGATGTTGGGGAGGGGTGGTTCCTTGTATATAGTCTGTTTAAATTCTCTAAGACCTTTGGGCCATGTAATCTCCTAATCCTACGTGCCATGTAATCTATAATCCTATGATCCTTGTAAGGGTTCCACCTTAGAAAAGGGGGTTAATCAATAAAAATAAAGGCCTCCGGTCCATTTGGGCTATTGACGAGTAAAAAATAGCAGAGATATCAAGTAAAAATAGATGATTCAATAAAGTTGAAATCGCTTATAAAAATATTTTTGGGGACTAGATAATTCTGGTTCAAATTATAAGAATAAAGGCACACCAATATAATTAATTTCTATCTCAAGTGGAACCAAAGTCATTTGATGAAGCTACCATAAATGTAATTTTGGTCAAAACAATGTTGGAAGTTCTTGACTAGATTCAGAAAAATAATACTTAGGAATATTTCTCAAGGAAAAAAAATAATAACATGATCGAAACCAAGTCGGTTTTATAAAAAAAACTCAATAAAGATGTCCAGGTGATGAGGAAGAAGGCATAACTAGTATGCAAGCGGTATTCCCAAATTGAAGGCATAGATGTAAATGAGACATTTTCACCTGCGACTCATTAAAATAATATTCATTTATTCTTGGATATGTTTAGAGACCCAAAGCTTGATGTACATGGACATTACATTACTTTTTCGGAATACTTAATACATAACAAAAACCAACACACAAGGACTGTAATAGTTTAGTGTCTTTGGAAACTCAGAACATAATCTTCTAATCATGGTGAAAGATCTTCAACATCTCCCATAAAGATCATACCCTTTTGTTTTATTACCTAAAACCTTTCTTTATATCCTGGGGAAAAGAAAACATATAAAGGGTGAAATCAAATACTCAGTAAGGGTAAGCATAGATAAAATAAAAAAAACCATATACATTTGACCTTAAAAACATGAACATAATGTTTAAACATCAAGATCTTGAAAAATGACATAAAACATGGCAGTACGTAAGGAATAGATCATAATGGAACATAAATCATGATAAAATAGCATGCGAATAAAACTTGTAATTGTGAAAAAACATTAAGCATATGATATGATTTCCATAGTATCCAAGGCATTGCTGCCAAGACCATCTTAGTGGACAAAGTCCATTTCTGAATCGAGTTCACTCCTCGTTTCAGTCCTGTAACACAGAACCAGATTAACTTACCGTTCTAGCCATGTCTATCTCATGAGATATAAATATTTATCCAATGAATTGGAGGTATATAAAGGTCCCACCCATCTCATAATAAAATCATTCTTACTTGTTCCACAACATAAACATAAATCTTTCATCATAACCCAAAGAATAAAAATGGGTTTCATAAACATCATCCCATTATAAAATAGTCCATATAAAACAAATGGATATAATTTCATCATAATAAAAGTGAAACCATGTAAATCATAGAGATATTATACTTGAAACATACACATATGAAATAATGTCATCTTATATGGAAAATGGTTTTGATAAAAAACATGGAATGAATTCTTGAGAGAAATATTTTTTTTTTCTTTAAAATCATTTTCTTTTCAAAAAATGCAATTCAATTTTAAAAGAAATGGATTTCTTTTAAAATAATAGTGAAATCTTGTAGATAAATCTTCATGAAAATAAGGCTTTATGAAACCGTAAAAATCCATTCATGTCGTATAAGTTAAAAAAACATTCTCCTCGTACTTTTGTCAGAAAAGTCAAAACGTTCCTCGTATGGTAAACAAAAGAAAGATTCTTTCTATAACACAGTGTAAAAGTCAAAGAGGGGTAAACATGAAATTAAACATACATGGAAGAATATTAAACACTTTATGAAAAACATTTTTAATGACATGGATGAAAAATATAACCCCAGTAAATACTTACATATAAGGAATCTCAGATAAAAATGAGATTGCAAAATTATCCCTTACCTTGTGTCCAATTTCTTCCGTATGTGTTAGAGACTCCTGTATAGTGGGTTTAAACATATTATCAACTTGTAACAGATCCATAATAATATTTATTATATCATATATGATTCACATACGACTTTATATTATCCATTCATTTGTCAATTCCATGTTAAAGCAACGTTTTGGGTAAAATCGTTTCATTTATCGTTCGTGTTTTGACTTGTAATTATTAATATGATTACGTAGATAATGATTAATTAATTCTAGAATATAAAATGTGATTTATATATAATATATATTCAGAATATAAATATATATAATAGATCGATAAATGGAAAGAAATACACCGTTCATGAAGATGGTAGGCCGTACGTACGCATGAACGCTGTTTTTCGTTTCCTTATTGAATTGAATGGAATTAAGTAGAAGACATACATATATATATACATAAATCCAGTATCATTATTATGTCATATATTTCATTATTACTTATTACATATACTTTATAATCATTCTTGAATTGTAAACATGGAAAATGAATCTCATCGCGTCGTGGAGATGGTAATCCGTACGTACGCACGAGCGATGATATCATTCCCATATTTATTTATTGTAATTGGAGTGGATGATATGATATATTTGAATAAATATGATGTTATAATAATAATATATAGTTATTCTTTACACCATTATACCCATCCAAGTAAGGTGGTGGTGGAAAGATAGGTTACACCACGGCGTGGAGACGGTATTCCGTATGTATGCACGCGCGGTGATTTCGTTTTCCTTAGAATGGATAGAAGGTGAAATAAGGTTGTTTCATATTTATAATAAAATATCGGTATATGAGTGATACTGATGTTATTAATTCATAATTAAACAACTAGAGAACAAGAAGTAGAAGAAGAAATAAATTTGAAAGAATCTGTAATGAATATTTCCTCTTCTTCGACACGCCTCTTTGAAACCTCCTCTTAGAGCACTAAAATTTGTCTTTTAAGAAGAACATGACCTCTAGTATGTTTATAAGTAGGTTTATAAGGGAAGTGGGTAGGGTTTTTCTAAGCTTCAAGGCTCAAAAGGATGTTAAGAGAAGAGGGAAGGGGTTCCCTTTTTATAAGGGAGGAGAGGGGCACCTTTGGAATTATAAAAAATATTAATTTATAATAAATTCAAGCCCCACATATAAAATTCAAAAATGACTAAAATCCGAATATTAGATGATATAGGGTTGTAATATCATCAACCAATAAAATTTAGACATGTTTTTAATTTATTTTAAACATTATCAACTTGATTTATCCATATTTAATCTATTTAATTTTATTTATGGAAATAAGATTATAAATTTTAAATTGTTATAAATAATTACTTATGTATTTTAAATTGTCCATAATTGGATCATTTATGAAATTGTCGACCATATAAATTTTAATTTATAATTTTTAAATATTTTTGTAATTTTTAAATTTTTTTATATTATGTTGTTTTTATAAAATAACAATAGTGTCAATTTTGACACTATTCATTTATTTGAATTTAAATAAAATCCTCACAGAATATATGTTCGAAATAAAAGCTTTAATAGATTTATAACATGTCATATTTATCTATATAATTAGTGGAGAACATTAAATAGTTCATATAATATTTATTTTAATATTTGTAAAACCTTTTATTTGGTATATCTCTTAATATGTAATTACTACAATATTTTTGTATAATTATTAAATATACATATTTGTTGCATAAAAATTTAAAATAAAATCCTATGATGAAGAAAAATATAATACCTTTCATAATAATATTCTTACTTGAATTTATCATCTTAAAATCACAACATTTAAATTGTTATATCTATAAAATTATGAAGGTGACATCTTTGACATCATTTAAAATAAAATAATATAAATGTCATAATAGGTTTTATAAGGCTCCAAATGGTCCACAAATAGAACCTTGGATGATTAGGGAATTTATATACTCGACCAATAATGTTTGGTCAAGTTTATGGTCCTTTTTATAGGTATTGTTATTTTAATAAAAACTATATTATTGATTTTTCACTAAATAAACAATTTCTGCATCACTATTGTGTCACCATTAATGACAATTATTTAATCCCTAAAAATTATAAATAAATTCTCATGATGTATATAATTTTGTTATATTTTTGGAGACTATTCATGTTTGAAGTTTCATGAAGTTTATCACTAAATTAAAGTTATTATACTTATAAGATTTAAAAGAGTGACATGTTGTCACTTTCTTTGGTTTTAATAATAATTAAATTATTTTCATGGTCAGAAGTCCATAAAATGAATATAATTCGACCCTTAGGAGATATGGGTTGAATTTTAGCCATCAAATATAATTTTTTCATGTGTTAGGGTAATTTTATAATCTTAGGTTTACCCTTAATTACCCGATTTATCTTTAACTGAAGTAAATAAAAATTACCGTAGTTACTATTCATAGTGCCCAAAAATAAAAAGTATCCTATTAACATAATTTGTACCTACTGATTCCAAATATGGAATACATTTTTCAAAATTCAAAACACAAAAGTTTCATTAATTAATTTAAAATTAATCCCGCTCTTAAGAAAACGAGTTTTAAAAGTTAAAACATTGCAAAAGATTGAAATGATTTTACCTATGAATTCAATGTAAAATAAATGATAATGACATAAATTATATTAAATGGTAAAAATATATTATATTTATACATTAAAACCATTCAATATTATAATTTAACCATATAAATTATTATGATGATAAAAGTTGTTTTTAAATAAAATATAGCGTGTGTTTACTATTCATAAAATATGAAAGTCAATAGAATAATATAAAAAATTTATCCAAAGTAAATCTTAATATCCTGATTCCAAAGAAGAATTTTATTTTTTTAAATTGAACTTATAAACATGTAAAAAACTAGATTTAAAGTGGGTGTGCCATCAAAAGGCAACATAAATGCATTTTTTGAAAAATACTTATTTTACCCGAAAAATTTATTCTGTCCTTATACCATATTCTAGAAAATGTTTATGATGAATAATAATGTTATAAAATTCAAAATTTAGTTAATACTTTTAATAAAGGCTAGTTCATAATAATATTATAATAATATATCATTTTTTAGTGAAACCCGGTATTGCGTACAACACATGCTATTGAAGAAGGTCGTGATTGCGTGTAATGCAAGAAAAGTCAGGGTTGCATGTAGTGCATGAATCCTTTGTTGTTTCATATAACAAAATCCAAGCATATTTAATTAATACATTGAATATATATATATATATACTCAATGTTTCTTAGAATAACTACTATCAAACAAACTTGAAATTGTGTGTAACACGATCCAAGATTAGTGTTACATATACTACAAGCTAATACGGTGTTGTGTATAGCTCAAGATAATCTTTGGGTATCATACAAAACAATACATACAATAAATTAAAAAGAATACTTCTCATAAAATCTCAGGGTGTTACATTCTACCCCCCTTAGGATGAATTTCACCCTAAAAATTCGTCAGGGCTATAAATGGTTTACTACTTAAAAGTTTCTTTAATAGGAACCCACATTGTAAAAAGGAATACTAATAATTAATTTTAAAAAGTGATGTATGAAACATAACGGTTACCCAAATTAACTCATCACTGGGTTTCCACATAGAATAACATAGGTGAAAATATGGATATGGAAGAGAAATCTAACCATCAAGTTTTGATGGAGAGTGGTAGAGAACATGACTATGAAAAAGCCAACAATCACAAAGCCATAATTTGTGATGATTTAAGGTACCATCTGATTCATCGGATATGAGGGCACTAGGACAACATTTTTGGTTTTGAAGATCATTTCCCTAAAGTTGATGAATTAAAAGAAACACTTACATGATTTTGGTTCAATCTCACTGTTGTTCATGCCTTGAACAACCTCGGATAATGAAGAGATTGTGAAATAAACCCTTACCTTGTAATTTTCCTTGGTTGGGGTAGGTTAACCTCCTGTATAATGGTGAAATAATTGTTATTAAATTATACAAGAATCATATACATTAATATGATATCATAAATGATATTTTAACATTGATTTGTTAATAATATCTTAGTATTATCATTGTTTTGGGTGTTAACTTACTCGTTTTCTTTTATATGTTTTGTTATGTAAGCCATGTTTTTAATGGATATGTTGTATCTTAATCATATCCAGAATTATATCAAGTCCTTATATACTATTATTAATCATCAAATGAGAATTATACTTGAATGGATAAGATGGAGAATGAATCTCATCGTGTTCGTGGAGACGGTAGTCCGTACGTACGCACGAGCGACAATATCATTATTTTGATATTAAAATAATATATAAAAGAATGTTATATCATATATACAGAGTAATTAACATGTTATATTTATTATTTACATGATTTACACATCATTATTATACCCATCCAAATAATAATATATTGAATAACAATTACACCACGACGTGGAGACGGTAAGCCGTACGTACGCACGTATGGTGACATGTTATTCAAAGGGTGGATAGAATACTGAATATGGTTGTAACATATTTATAATAACATAAAAGTATATATATTATACTGGAGTTATTATTTTATAATGGTAATAACAAAGAAAAAATAAGTGGAAGAAGAAAGGAACTTGGAAAAGGGTGGTGAAATCATTACCTCTTCTTCGGGTTCTTCCTTTTGATTTGATCAAAAGGGATCTTTAGGTTGGCTTTCTGATCAAACTAAGGCCTCTAGGTTGTATTGAGGGAAGTTGGGAGATTATTTGTGCAGAGTTTGGCCGAACCAAAAGGCTTTTATGGTGTGAAGAAATGAGAATGAGGAGTGCCCCTTTATAAGAGGGGTGAGTGGCACCTTTGGAAAATCTAGAATTATTAATTTATAAAAAATTCATATTCGGTTTCTAATGGCTCAAAAGTTGATTATTCAAAGGTTAAGGTGGGTATAGATCGAAAAACATTCAACCAATAGAATTTAGATAGGTTTGGGTTACTATATTAACCTTATCTTTAAGTATTAACTCTAAGTTAATTAGTTTCACTTTTACAGTGTCTCTTTGTATTTTTATATTATATGGTTAATAAACTTACCATATAAATCCAAGAGACCCCCAAGTGGTCCATTAATGATACAAATATCATTATATAAGTCTCTTGTCCGAACCTTAGTTTTTTAGGAATTTAATATCAATTAATAATATAATATTTGTTTTAAGAACTCTTTTATGTCAATTTTGACACTATTCAATAGTTGATTTTTTCGAAACTCATAACAGAATGATTACTTCGAACAAAGTTAATTAAATCAATAATAATATGTCATATTATCCTATAAAATAATTGTAATTCATTAAAAGTCTCAAATTATATTTATTTGGGTATTTATAATATCAATTATTTTAAATTGTCACTATTATGGTAATTACTGCATCATCATTGTGTCATAAATAAATTAAATTATGTAATATATAAAAATTATAAATAAACTATAATTATTTAGGAAATCTTTTTATCTTTCTAATTAATATTTATAGTCGAAAATACAACATATATAACCCTATGTAAAAATTGTTTTTCTAAAAGATATATGCTTGTGTCATTTTTGTATTCATTTTAACTTAATTAAAATAAAGTGTCCCTATCACCTACAAGTGGCTCCATGGGGTCCAAAAATCGACCCAAAGATGACCATGGTCGAACATGTATCAACAAATAAGGTTCGGACACGTTTTAGGGTAATTCTTTATTATTATAATATTATTTTTGAACCCTTATTTACCAGATTTACCCTTAACCATGGTAAATAAAATATTTACCGCAGTAATTATTCAAAATGTCTAAAAATAAAAGTTACCTACGTACAAAATTTGAACATCCTGATTACAAATATGTAATCCATTTTTATAAATTCAAAACATAGAAGTGGCAGAAATTAATTTAAAATTAATTCCCGCTGTCAAAACAAAAAGCTTGTTTTTAAGATATAATAACTATCAAAAGATTGATACTTGTTTATGTTCGGTTTAATTGTGAAATTATGTACAATGACCAAAATTGTATTAAATGGTAAAAATAAATTCTAAATATACTTTAAAACCACTAAAATTCATAATTTATCAATATAAATTATTTTGATTAAAGAATTTGTTTTTAATTAAAATTTAGTAATTTTCACTATTCATCAAAATATTAAAGTTATCCGAAAAGTACCAAAATTTCACCTTAGGATAAATTAGATATTCCGAATCCAAAAATGAATTAAATTTTGAAATATAAAATATTTATAATTTCAAAAAGTAGGTATTACTATTCATAATGGCTAGTTTGATTAGTTATGGTGTGTTAGAACTCGTTGTTGCGTACAACACACGCTATCACATTATTCAAAGAGAAGCATACCATAGAAGCTTGGGGTGTTACAATAACCACGAAGTTCCATAAAGAGGAACCCATGTATCGCTCAAGGCTAAATGTACTTTAATTTTCATGTTGCATTTAATATCTAAATATAGGACATGAGAATATCCATTCCGTAATATAAATCAAGGAAAAGTAATACAATGATTTCCATTATCAATTAAAACTATGCAATTAGTCTATTTTATTTATAACAAATAATAAGGACAGGGGAAGCATACATTCCAATTATAATTCATGAAGATTTAATTCATTAATCTTATCACATTCAAGTGATTTAAAGGGACCATATAAGTATACACGCCATTATGGAATTCTATTGGTTCATTTAGGGTGTTCTATCAGAATAGTCAATCATTATATTTAATAATTTGTAAATGGACAAGTGTAATAAATTTACATTTAAAAATTCCACTTAATGGTTTAAGCATGTCCAAGGATGAATCCTTGCCATATTCTAATTCATCAAGATTCATATTATTAATCAATTACTAATTTAATTCATTTAATTTCATTAACAAATTTTTTCTTGAATGTATTAAAGGGGTAAGTGATGGTATTAAACCATTTAGAATCTCAATAAATAATAAAAACCCACATTTGGATGTGGTTTTGTCATATAAGCATTTATAATTTGTGCTAAGGCATTTAAATAACACACCCATGGTGTAGTTTAATCATAAAGAAAAAACAGTAGACATTATCATGTAACCAAACTCACATTAAGAGGTGGTTTGGGTTGAGTTTGTCGACCTCCAACCACATAAAGGGTAAGGAACATTAAGGTTGTGATTTAAGGATTTAATTGAGGTATTTTAAATTTTATAATAAACATGAAGAAAGTATGTAATGCAACATAACAACACATTTTATAAACAATGAAACTTAAGGGAAATGCATATAGACCATCTACCTAGTACACATGAAGTTTCACTCATCCATTCTCTCCATTTAGTTTGAGCTGAAATGAGTGAAAAAAGAAACCTATAATATGTCCTAAAAATAGGGTATATGAGCTCGCATGGAAATAACATCTGATATGGAAAGAGAAAAAGAGGAAAAAGGGGCAAGTGGAATCATAGACAAACCAAGGGTGATCCAACATGACCAACGATGCTTGATTCTATGTCTGAATGAAGGAGATACCTTTCTGCCTAGAGAAGTGGAAGAGTTCCAATGGTCCACCCTTGTGTGTTTGAGGTCAGAGAAAGAAGAAAATAGGTTTTATGGGTGAAAAGGGAAAATCAGTAAATTCCACTCACATTAAAGATACACATGGTTTGAAAAAAAAAGTTCCAACCATATAGTGACACTATCCAAAGGGATACCCCCTCACACTGCTAGGCACACTATTCCCCTCTATAGCTTTATATAGACCCTCGTATGGTTATGCGACCATGGGTACACTGTTTAAAAAACCATGTGATACCCTCTAAGGTCCACACATTTTCTTGGGACCTCCAATATGGTTTAGACAAAAAATGTGCCACATCAAAACATAATGCATGGTTTGGCTGCACGGTTAGTACTAACCATTCACCAACCATGTGGCTAAGTCCATCTCTCTTAGAAATGAGTTTTTGAATCCCAACACTTTCAAAACTCATCCAAAATCCTAAGACACCTATTTGGAATTAAACCCAATCTAAAAAACAATTTTAAGTGTTTTCACTCTTATAATTACATTATGAAGCTTAGTTCAAGATTCTCCCTATCCACCAAATGAAAAGTTTAAATTATTCTTGAAATTTCAACCCGTCCAAAATACAGGATCTTAAAACCTACCCACCTTAGAAATTATCATCCCCAAGAAGACTAGATAGATAATGAAAACATCACCTGACCTACTTGGGTCATGATTTTCCACTCAAAATTCAGTGTTTTATTTCCAAATGCCTAACATTACTTCAAATTCCCCTTATATAATATCATACCTAAACTGATAAAACTTGATCCAATAGTTATACTGAACAACAAAATCAATAATATAGTGCTTACATGATCCCTTATATCCTGAGGCATGATCCCATTGTTTTCCCACTCAATAATAAGCCTATAGAACTCCACACCAAAGGTTTTAAATTTTTAGTGGTTAATTATGAGTTGTGGTACTCCAACTGTTGGAATGGACTAATGAAGAAATACCTCAACATCATAATGATGATCCTGAAAAGTTTAATAGATTACACATGAGGAAATTAACCTCACTCCTCGATTTGGTCGAAATAGTCAAACTCTAATTAACCAAGATCTTACAGGGCACATTGGCTTTTCATTGAAAAGATCCCACTAATCTTTAGAATTCACCCGTATCATCCCAACAGTGTGCCCGATGTGGTTCCTCACCAAGCACATCCAAATGTTTCTGAAAAATCAAGTCTAACTACCCCAGAATGACTATTTACTAAAACACCCAACTTTCATTGGCAACACATGGCCATAAAAAGATCCAAAGACCTTTATTATCACAACCTGTCCCAATGGGCCCAAACCACGACTATCCCAAGCCTTCCTCCAATAGGCCAGGGGATAGAGACAAGTGTTGAGTAGTCATATCACACACATGAAAGTCATAAGTCTAATGTACCTATATACATACACATGTCTCTAAGCCCATACAATGCTGAAATGTAAAACAACTGAAACTAATGCATGCATATATCTATTATCCAACAATAAGAGTATGATAGTAGAGTACTGAAAGAGATAAAGATCCCAAATACAATCCCAACCAAAAATTTTAGAGGGTCAAACCTACTCATAGGGTGAGGAATGCTATCAAATGAAACCACCCCAAAAAAAACTCGGTCTGTCTAGATCAAGATATTCTCCACTAGCTTCATGTACTCTTAGGGCACTGTCAAAAGGGACACCGTCTTTATAAGGCACAACATGTGTGAGCAGAGCCCATGCATGGGTGAGTACAAAAAATACCTACTAGGAAACCCTAAAAACACTAAACACAAAGTATCAAGAATATTCAGATCATAAAAATCATATAACAATCAATGCATAAACAAAATCCAGATATACTCAAGAAGGATGCCATGAATCCATGTCATCACAACCAAACTAACAGCCACCAAATTCTTCTTGAAGAAATTATCATTCTTGGAGATCCCACTCCAAAATCCATGCTATCATCAGAGACACTCATCCACAAGGTCATGATCATTGGGTCCCGACCAAGAAAAATCAATGGTCTTAGAAGACATCAATAATCAGATAGGGGGTCACAAATATGACTACTGGGGGACACCATAAACCCAATCTGGATAAACCAACTATATAGAGGATTGTATAAAAATGATACCATGAACCCTATTAAGGTGAAATACTAAATAGAGGATCAATTCCATGTGCATAGAGGTCATGTTGTTTTCACAAACCCTAAATAGGGTACAAGAATAAATGACAAAGGATCACACTCTGATCTCATGGAGGGGCACCAAAAAAAATCCAAAACTCATCCTCCAGAGGGGATCATAATACAAAGATGTGTATGTAATGATACACTATAACCTCAAGGGGATGGACCAAGGTAACACAATCAATTGATAATACTCCAAACTGAAGAAATGAAGGGCTCCAAACACCCTTAAATGGGGTACATGGTGTGCACTAGGGGTACACAACATGTCCATCCAACCCTTGATATGCTCATGTGGTTTTGCCTCACGTGACACGTAAACCTCAAGGTTCACAGTGTGTAAGTAAGAATAATTGATGTTTAGATGTTTTCTGACACCCTTCCCATGCCGTCTGGCCATGTATGAGCACACAACTCTGCTTGTGTACGATGAAAGTGTACATGTATCCCAGCCTTCTTGTACTAATGTAATAAACCGAGATACATGCTGAGCCGCCAACATGGGTGACATGGTGTGTGACAGAGGTGGCATGTTATGTGATATTTTTCTATATGTGAAAATCCTATAATTGTATTGAGGGGGGGGGGGGGGTCCTACATGGAGTGTAATTCCAAATTACATGTTGTGTAACCCAAGATTTCAAGATCTACTAGTTATTATTCTGTGTCATTCTTTAGGCCGCCACCACCAAAACCCTTACTGGAAATTGTGGATCTACAGTCATCCAACCTTCCCTTTTCAAGAGATCAATATATAAACTTTTAATCAGATTATGAAACACCCACATGCACCTTCCATATCCATTTCTTCAAATCTAGTATGGATGAGAATCTCTAATCCATTTTGATCTACCTCCAGTCATTCTCTGTCGCCCTCTAACCTCAATCGCACCCTTTATTATGATCCAAAAAAATAGTATTGATCTATTGTGCATAAGAATGGTTGAAAAATGATCAATTACCGGATATTATTTTAATTATTGTCCAAAAAAAATTCCAATGATGATTGTGATAAAAAATGGGGGACAAATCCATAAACCAAAAGATGTGAGGAATGAACCTGAAACTTTTTTCATTTTATACTTTGATTCTTTGATGAATAAATAGACAAATGAAGAGGGAAATAACCAAAAAACAAAATAAATCCATCAAAAATAAATCTAATATCAATGAAAAAACAATTATTATTTGTGGAATTGATTCACATTTAAACAAGATAAAATAAAGGGATAGAATTTACACAAATAAAAAATCCTACCTAGAGTTTGGATCAATCTTTAATAAAGAATGGTTCTATGTTTCCATCATTGGAGAGATCCACGAACTATGACAACACAATGATCCTCGATCTCAATCCAATCCAATGTCATCTACCAAGATATCCTCCAATGCTTGCTCTTAATTTTCAAGGTTATACAGATAACCCTTAAAATTGACCATAGAAATGTATATATAGAAGATCATTAGGTTAGTATTTTTAAATGAATAATTAAATAAATATAATTAAATTTATTTAATTATACAACCATGAAGGAACTCATGCCCAATGCCAAATGTTGAAATAGATTATGCCATGCCTAGGGTAAAATCAATTCTCTGAACTCAATGGTGGCCTCATATTTTTGATCTGAGCCCCTGTTTGGGATTTATTTTACTTTTTTTAGAAAACTGTGTGCCTTTGATATTAATATATTTATTATTTTTTAAATATTAATTCTGGGATCATCGGGCCTCAGATTATCACAACGTCTCAACCCATGGATATGAAAATAATCCATATAATATTTTAAAGTAATACGTGAAAACAATTAGAGTTATTATATTTATTCCAAGGTATACCAAGATCGTTCCGAGTATGCTCACCGATGCCCGTTCTCTAATTTTGATGAAATCTCCTAGATGAACCATCCCATGTTAAAAACAATTACCATTCCAAAACATAACACCAATACATGCTTTATTCAGCATCCTTAGATATTCATGAGCCATATTGGGACTGATGCCTACACTCACACTCTACCAAGTCCATATTTGAACTATAACTGGCATTTATTGAGAAATCTAGCATTACCCAATTCCATTTATCATGGAACTAAAAAACTGAAACCACCATCCAAAGACTAGTCCAACACTCTCACAAGGGTTACTGTTCAATAACTTTCCATGGTTATCCACACCATATGGTTTTATTTACATTAATCCTCAAGTGAAACCACCAAGGAGTCCATCCATCTTACCAAAAAGGCATTGGTTGTAATTATTTTGCTCGACTTATATCCAATGCTCTATTAGCGTACTCTAGACGATGTCAAGATATCGAACATGATCAATGATATACCATGAGTACACTAACGTGATACACATTACCCATTTTTGGTCCATAGATATGAATATCATGACATTCACTAAAAATTCAGCCACCTCACGATACCCCATCAAAACATGCTATATTTTCCTTGAACCAAACCCTGAATCTGAATCTATGAGGATGTGTGACTTGTTAAAAATATGGTTCAGCCACCTCACGATACCTTAAAACCCTCATCATTCTCATACAGTAAAATTTTAAAGGGTTGTTCCCCAAAATGTACCCATCATATTTAATATGATGTACAAAAGGAAATCATAGCTCACCTTCAAAATTTGATCAATGAATCATCAATCAATCCACTCTAGACTGACCTATTTAAGAGATGCCCAACTTAACAACTGATGTTTTAATTAATGGATTGATCATGCCACCTTAGATCCCAAGGAAAACATGATCATTAAAGCATAAAAACCAAAGTACATCCATGAATCTTGGAATTTACCTAAGACTTGAAAAATAAAATATACCAACTCATTGGATTCTGTAGGACATTATGACAATTTTCAATTGGACCATTATAGTTGTGTTCCCTCTACTTGGAAAGACACAATTTTTAAATCTATTGCATTGTTCCCACCTCAGGAGTGTACTAGTTTTTATTTTACTATAAATAGGAAATCATCCCTGAAAACATGCTCCACCCACCACTAAACATGGTCCCAAGATGTGGCCAGTGAACTTATGGACAACGCTAACATGAGAAGAGAGAAAAAAACTACTTATTAATACACTAGAACATGTTTTATCTTAGACACATGTGTGGAACTCATCTTGAGTCACATTCACACACGTCATCAACATTTGATATAAAATAAAAAACTAACTTAGATCAATAGTGTTATCACAACCGATCATTTTTATAATGTTATCCTAAATCAATGGGATTAATATGCTTCTGATTATTAACTCAATATACAATACTCACAATGATATCTTAATGCCTACGTAACTTTACTACGAAGATGACTTGTGATCTTAAACTTCTAATTATCACACCCTGTCACTCAAAATTCATATGAATTAATGTATCACTTATTAATTCAATGGGAACCGTATATAAATATGCATTCTACTATGATAAAAAAACTATGCAACAAGCGATAATATCCCTTTTAATTTACATTACCAATGAAACTATGTATCCTAGAGTTGTATTATCTTACATGACTATAAACAAGATGATGAATCTTGAGTCATACTACATTAGAAAAGAATAAATGTTAATTGACCATCAAAGTGGATGACCATGCCTGAGGCTTGTCTAACTCACTGAACTGGATCATTACACAATGCTCACATACTTCATAAGGCTCAACTTTACAAACATAAACCCATAAACTTAAGGGTGTAATTTCATATATATAAGTCCTATTTGGGATAAACAATACCTAAAAGACACTTGTCATCTGAAACTCAACACAACCATTTTCCAAAGATTTTATATTTGAGGGAACTACCACAACCAGCTATAACTTTACTTATCATAAGGCATAAAATCCCAAGCTAGGGTCATGTGTAAAAGATCACTAAGCCTTAATGCCAAAACATTGTATCCATTATAAAATAATAATTTTTCAATGGTCTACAACAATTCTCACATTTATGTTCAAGGAAAATCTCATGGAAACTTTTAAAACTGACCCCTACACAAGGGTCTATGATATACAAACCTCTAAAAGGATTCGTTTTAAGGAATTTAATCGATGTTCATTTATTCCAACATTTAAAGTAGCTCATATATAATGGATATCAAGTATTATCTATGAGGGAAAACTATACTAATCATTTTATTTAGATGGTCCCATAAAGCATTAGGAAAATAATCATATAATTTCATTTCATCCATTTAATTATACATAAGTTCTCACAATTGGCCTAGTTAAAGAAAATTTCAATTAAAAACTACATAGAAAAAAACTCTTTAGGTTTTAATTTAAATTTTAATTAAGAAAAACCTCATAAAAATAAATATTTAAGCAACTAAAAGGTCTATTATCATTTGAGGAAGATCAGTTAAGTAAGAGTCCACCATAAATTTATATGAGATTATATATAAGTTATTATTGACTCTTTAAATAAAAATCCTTATTTATCACAATTATACACCCATGGGGTTAAAAACTAAGCATGAAAGAGTTAAATGCGACCTACAAGGGTCCCCTTATTCCAACATGGGTTTATTTTTATGGGAATCCATTCCAAACTTATGGATTCCTTGCTATATAAATTACAATTTTCATCCCATTTGAGTGAAACCTATTAATAATCAATTTATCAACATTTTAACACACCCTCTATAGGGTAATATCATAGGAATAAAAGGAATAAACTCACATACAAGAATCTATTCAAGCACAAGAGGATTAAGTTATATGGGTCATCATTACCAAGTTATAAAGGTACTAGTCTTTATAAGTTACAATTGACACACCATTTAACCGAAATCCATATGAAATTAATTGAATTTATTAAAAACTAACCATTTAATCACAATTTTCAAGATTCAATTTTAAAATCATTTCATTTACTTAATCAATTTTAGGTTAATTAAATAGAATATCACCATCAATATATCCAGGAAAACATGATTTAGGTTAATTTTGAAACTTTATTTAACCAACCTTACATAATGTCTATAACAATAAAGCTATCACCTTAGTAGAAAATATAGGTAGACATGTAAATAATTACACAAGCATGATATACTTAAGCATGGTGTACAAATAAACATGGAACATAATCACCCAAGCATGGTATATAGATAAGCATGCTAATGACATGTGACTCTTATATACTTGAAATGATGCATAGATGCACATTTTCTCTTACCATATAGGGCCAAGAGGTAAATCCCATAAATTATTTTCCAATAGAAATACATCAATCACTCATGGTGAAATAATAATTAAATGTAATAATGAACCATCATGAAAAACAGTTCCATCCTGAGAAACTTGATTTTCCCCCATGTTTTGGTTAACCGAACCCAGAAAAAGCTATTTATCAAGTCCTAACACATTCCTAGTTTCCTATATACTATCCAAAAATAGTAAGACAATGAAAATGAACTAATGATACCAATTTTTCATGTCCCGACCTGGGATCCACTAAGACGGTTCCCCGAGCTAGTCAGTGGTAAGGCCTCAAGCGTGCCTCCCCATACGCTGGAGGTTTCTGACTAGAAGTGAGGTTATAATGATGGTATAGTGGGGAGAATATACCCTATATACCAAAAATAAATATATAAGAAACATAATGAAATAAAATAAAGAGCATTGAAAGATAATTATAACCAAGAAGAAATAATAAACAGACAACTAGGCCCACGCCAATTAATCTAACCATGCATGAACATGATAAGTCATAGTAAAATTGTCAACACACAATATGTAATATGTGAAAATAGAATAAAAAGAAAAAATAATATATAAATGAAAGTCCCAACTCCTTCAGGTAGTCTGATTACATGCTCGACCCCTAACTCCATGTCAGGCCCTATCCCCAAAAGAGAGTAACAACAAATATTCACAATCCAAGGTCTTAACTTACAAAAAAGATGTTTTTTTGGGTAAAAAATAATGTATAGAATAGGATGTGAGATATAATCAGTAGGAAACCCCTAATGAAATCTAATAAAATCCAGTCCGTGAGTATAAAATAAAGTAGTGTGAATGTATAATAAACAAGTAGTAAATAATAATTGTAATCATGTTGGGATCAAGTTCATCAAAAGACACTTGACTGACCATAACTACTTCATCCTAATATAAAGTGTCTCTAAACGTGTTATATCATGTATATATATGCATATATGTAAACATATATATATATATATATATATATATATGAAAAATATACATGTACCAGTGAGGAATCAAGGAGTATGACCAAGGAATCCACATAAAGATAATATAATAAGGGTCTTATATTTTTTAAAGGGGCATAAGATCAAGAATCTAAAGAGGGGATAAAAAGTGTCATGAATAAGAATCCCAATCAAAGATGTGAAGTTTCATGTTCAACATCTTAATTGAATGGGTGTGAAACATCATGTCCAACAACCCAAAATGATGTGAAACGCCATGTCCAACATCCTAAACAAAAGGGGTGTTAATAATCCTATCCAAAATATATAATCAAGGTATATTAGTAATAATATGGTATAAATTAATCCCACTTTCCCTATAATCCTATAACCAAGGTATTCCATAAAGAGGAACCTTGATATCGCTCAAAGCATAGTGTACATTCATTTTCATGTTTCATTTAATATATAAATATAGGCCATGGGAAAATATATTCCATAAAATACATCAAGGGAAAAAAATAAAATCCATTCCATTATCAATTAAAACTATACAATTAGAAAATTTCATTTATAATAAAAAACAAGGCCATGGGAAGTATCCCTTCCAATTACAATTCATGAAGATTTAATTCATTAATCCTATCAGTTACAAGTGATTAGAAGATACCATGTAAGTATACAAGCCATATTAGAATTTAATTGGTTCATTCTGTGTGGTCCATAAAAATAGTTAATCATTACATTTAATAATTTTTAAATTTCTAAGTGTAATTAATTTCCATTTTACAATTCCATTTAGTGGTTTAAGCATGGCCAATGAGGAATCTTTATCATATTCCAATTCACCATGATTCATGTAATTAATCAATCCCCAATTCAATTGATTTAGTTCCATTAAAAAATTCCTTCCTGAATAGATTCAATGGTAAAGTTATGGTATTAAACAATTTAACATCTCAATTTATAATCCAAACCCACCTTAGGAGGTGGTTTGGTCATATAGACATTTATAATTATGGTAAGGAATTTAAAGAACACAACTAAGGTGTGGTTTAATCACAAGGAAATAATAGTAGCCATTATAATGTAATAAAACTCACCTTAATAGGTGGTTCAATTTGAGGTCATCTACCTCCATCATTTTAAGGGGTTTAAGGAACATCAAGTTTGTGATATAAGGATTTAGTTGAAGTATTACACATTTTTGAAGCAAAATGAGGAAAGTCTGGAATGTGGCACAACAACGTATTTTATAAATGAAAAAACTTTAAGAAAAATACATATAGACCACCTACCTCATACACATTAAGATTTAGTCATCCATTGTCACCCTTTAGTTCGATCTGAAATGAGGGAAAATGAAGAACCTAACAAATTCCCTAAAAATAGGGCATATGAGATTGCATGATAATAACGTCTGATATAGATAAAGAAAAAGAGAAAAGTGGTAAGGTGAGTCATAGAATAACCAAGGGAGATCCAAAGTGGAAGATATATCTTGATTCTAAGTTTTAATAAAGGAGATATGTCCATTACCATATAAGAGAGAGAGGAATATCTCCCAT
Source organism: Viscum album (assembly GCA_963277665.1). Taxonomy (NCBI): domain Eukaryota; kingdom Viridiplantae; phylum Streptophyta; class Magnoliopsida; order Santalales; family Viscaceae; genus Viscum; species Viscum album. Next base: position 705,141,952 of record OY728166.1, read on the forward strand.
GGATGGTTGTTCTGTATTCGAGGTAGGAAGAAAAAGAAAATAAGTTTTAAGGGTGAAAAGGGAAAAATGGTAAATTCAACCCCCTTTAAAGTGATTCTGGGTTTTGAAAACCATTCTTCAACGTTTTAGTGCCATTTTACATAGGGAAACCACCCTTTCACATCTAGGAACATTGTTTGACAAATAGTGTGTAGCCCGTGTGGTTCCCCTCTGTAGTTTTCTATAGACACCTCGCATGGCCATGCATCCTTGGCTGTACGGTTTAAAAAAAAAGTGATACCCTCTAAGTATTACATGGTTTTATGGGACATCCCACATGGTATATAAAAACCAAATACCTCAAAAAAATAGTCCTCATGGTTTGGACGTACAGTTAGTACTAACTGTGCACCTAACACTGTCTCTATCAGAAATGAGTTTTCAAAAGCTCGATGCTTCTAAAACTCATCCTGACTATAGAGACACATATCGGGCATTAAAAACACATATGAAAACAATTATTTTAAGTGTTACCAATCTTTTAATTACGTTTTGAAGATAATATGAAGATTCTTCTAATACACCAAACAGAAATCTCAATTCTTATGGAAATTTCTACCTGTCCAAAATGCAGGATCTTATAGTTGTGTCCTCAACAAATACATGGTCCCAAGAGAATGTAAAGAGTGGTTATGATATCTAGAAAATTACCTTCAATCATACTCTTTATAGAAAATATAAACAACTCCCATTCGTGCTAGATAATTGGTCCCTATTTTAGCATTTGGTTTTTTGACATTGACATCACATTTGTATGGTATTTTCTATCCTTCTTTTCTACATGTATAAAATTTTTATGTTACTAATATTTTATAATTTTTAGTTCTATTAAGATACTACTTCTATACAATTAAACCAATAATTCCTCCATAACCTACATAAAATGAATATCATTGAGACTCTAATTTAAAAGCCATCCCAATTCTTGGTATCCATTTAGTGCTCTAGTTATAAATTCCATTGGATGGGGTTATTTCTTTGGAATCTGGAACTTTATTTCCTATCAAAAAAAAATCAACATTACAATTTGATTTTTTAATTTCATATTCCCTCATGTAATAGTTAGGAAAATACCACAAAATATTTAAATCTAATGAATTTATGTGTTCTGAATTGTGCGTTCCATGTAAATTATGCTTGATCCCATCCATTCTGACCTATATAATTCACATGCACAAATTTTCAGACCACCTTGAAATTCAAACTGAAAATTACTAGATAAAAAAGCAATTATTTTGAACCATTTGAAAATTATCATTGAAAATTTCATATGGAAACTACCAATGGAAACTCTAAGTGGAAATTTACACTTCAATTCAATTTTAAATTCTTACAGAAAAATACAATACGATCTTTCCACTTTAAAAAAATTAGAAATCAAAAATCACTTGAATCAGTTGAAAATTTTACACTGTAAATACACACGGGAATTAACTATAGAAATTATCAGTGGAAATTACCTATCTAAATTACTTGGAAAAATTATTACTGGTCGCTTCGTAGAGTCTATTGGAAATATCTAGTGTATAGAAATTCCCACTGAGAATTCCCATTAGAAATTTATAGTGGAAACTCTCAATGGAACTTTAGAGTGGAAATTTGTATTTTGATTTAGTTTTAAATTCTAAAGGTAAAATACCTAATAATAAAAATTTCAAATCACTTCTTTAGAATCAATTGAAAATTTCAAGTGTGAATTCACAGTAAAAATGTAATCTAAGAATTCATTGTGGAAATTCACAGTGGATATTACCAATGGAAATTATTACATTTACTTCTTGGAATCAATTAGAAATTTCCAATGCATATAAATCACCATTTTTAATTCCCATTAGAAATTTACAATGGAAAATACTAATGGAAACATCGATTGGAAATTTATACTTCGATTCAATTTTAAATTCCAACAACAAAATACCAGATAAAATTTCCACTTTAAATCAATCATAAATAAAAAATGACTTCTTCTAAAACAATTTCAAATTTATTTTTTAAATTTTATAAGGAAATTTATATATAGAAATACACACTAGAGATTCCCTATGTATATTTACACTGAAATTTACCAGTAGAAATTTTCTAGTGAAAATCAAGAGTGGAAATTTCTATACATTGATTTTTAGAATAATTTAAATATTTCCACTTCAAATCATTTCAAAATTCCAAGTGAAAATTCTTAATATTGTCACAAATTTTATTTAATTAAAATTACTACTGGAAAAATATATTAGAAATTTCTAGTTTATATTCACACTTATTATTTTCCAAAAAACTGGGGAAAAGTTTATAGATAAACTCCATCTTAGAAGCAATTGAAAAGTATCTATGGAAAACTACATTAAAATTAAAAATGGAAATTCCTAATGGAAATAAAATGAAAAACCTTAAATATAAATTTTTAGTGAAAAAATGAAATTTATGTTAATATTAGAAACTTAATCATAAAAAAATGATTTTTAAAAAATTTCCCAACAAAAAACCCACTTTAAATATTATAAAATATGTAATTTATCAATAAAATATGTAAGATTCTTATTATGAGGTTTCAAAACTAAAACTAGAGAAAAAATTCCACTCTTAGATTATCTATCCCTCTTTTCTCACACTAGGAATGATTATACAACAATCAATTAGGTCAATGTCAATTATGAGTTCTCCAAGATTAATCAAGATATATTGCATCAGTATCGCTATCCTCATTCACAATGAAGAAACACTTCAAAATTTGTTTGGAGGGAAATAAAACATATCCCACCCTTATTTTATTTTGTATAGCCATATATTTTTATTAATCACCATTTAATAATCTATATACATATATTTTATGTGGTAGTCATCCAACAGTCAATATGAGGGTCAGGTTGTGTAACATCCTGATCTGGGAGTCACTAAACGGTGCCCCGAGTCAGTGGGTCATATGGCCATAAGCGTGCCTCCCCATACACCTGAGGCTTCAAAATAGAAGTGAGGGTTGGAGGTGGTACAATGGGGATACTATACCCTCAAGATCATAGTAACACAATGATGTCACAAGTAATAAATTAGAGGAAGCATAAAATAAATCAAGAAAAAAGATAAACATCCAGAAGTTTGTAATAATAATAAAGCCAAAAGTAGTATAATGTATAATATGATGATCTTGTCATGTCTCTATAAAAAATTTTAGACAATAAATGGAAATGGTAAACCAGTATAATACATTTATGAAAAGTAATAAAAGAAAAAAAACAAACTATCTCCCACTATCATCATGATCATCACTTAGTCCTATGATCCCATTCTTATAATTAATAATCAAATAAAGAATCTTAAAGTTGTCACTTTACCAAGTCCCTACCTCTATCCATGAAGCCTGTCTGGGCACCCAATGAAAACCTGAATAGGGTGTGAGATAAAACTCAGTAAGCCACCACCAACAGTGTCTATAACTTATCCAGTCTATGTATAAACATTGAAGCAGTGTGCAATATATCATAGTTAGAATAGTACAAAAAGTAAAGTGTCAATGTATATGTGATCCTATCCATCCAAACATGTATCCCTATGAATAATAGTCAAGAACCTAGAAACAAGGGAAAGAAGTAAATAATACATAAGCATGTGTTATACTATCTAGTTTGACAACAATAATGAAATACCCATTCCAGGATTATTTGTAAATCAAAGAAAAAATATCCACAAAAAGCACACCATTTAATTAGTTATATAACATACACAATATCCTATTTCATGTAATCTAGTGTTAGACCATGAAGTTCCATATCTAAGGTATAAAATACTAAGTCATCCTCATCAAATCTATGGATAATCTCGATGGAAACTTAGTAAAGAATTGGGTGGAGTCTAAGGAACATGTTCGCAAAGCATGTCCAAAGTGAGTCCAAACGATCTGGATCAAAGGAGTAAAAATGAAATTATCATCTTATGGAATTAGGATCTAAGGAGTATAAATTTCTAAGGAATCCACTACCATAATCAATACTAATCCATAGAGTAGAAATTTCCATGACATCCATTAGAATTAGGATCCAAGGAGTAGAAATATCCATGACATCCACTACCATTATCAAGATCTATGGAGTAGAAATATCCATGGAATATTATGGAATTAGGATCTGAGGAGTAGAAATTTCCATGAAATCCACTACCACAATAAATTCATTCATCAATTTAATTATCATTTAATAATCATTTATAATCTATGAGTTCATCCAACTCATTACTCATTTTCCATTTAAACCCATTAACCATTTCATTCCACATTTACCATTCATGTATCACATGTCATGGAGGCATAAAATTCAATTATTCTTAATTTAATTCTCATTTAATTTATTAAGGCTCTCAATAAAGCTAGGGAGCTCACACAAACCCAATAAGGTGGTATATCATGGGGAAAATATATAAAAACACCACAAAGGTAGAATAGGTTGAGGTGAACAACCTCTAACTTTATAATGGTACTAGTGGGTGACCTAAAAAACTCCTAAAAAATTTCAACAGACATTATTTTAATTTTATGGAAAAATTTAGAAGGTTTTACATGTGGCACAATGACAAAAAGCTATATAAAATACCAAACTTTAAGGGAAAGGTATAGACCACCTATCATATAATCATAGTAGAAAACATGTCTAGTGTTGACCTTTTATTTTGGCTAGATTAGGAGAAAAATGATGAATGTTTGAAAACATTGTAAATAGGGAAAATTATCTTGCTCCAAAAGAGAATAGTTGATATAAAGGCAAATGAAAAAACAATCCTAATGAGTGAAGAGCTTACCGGTGGCCATCCATCGTGACAGACAAATCTCAAATCAAATATCAAACAATGAAATGAAACAGAATCCTAGGTTAGGCTCAAAAGGATGAGTTCCTTTGGAATCTCTCTAACGTGTGATGGAAAAATAAATGAGGGAGGGGGCTTTTGTCGAAAAATAAAAGCCCCTACCTCTTATTTTAAAAACTAAACACAATCATTTAGATGATGTGTAAATGATTTAAACTTAATTTATTTCTTGGGGTCTTTGGCCAGATAAAAACCCTTTACACAACATAAATTATCCTTCTTAGTCCACTACACATCATTTAATTTTCTTGTAGCCAACCTACAACCCTCCTGCCTCTTCCTTTCAAAAAACAAACCAATTGTCCTACTGACCCAACTTTAGGGTCTAAGACAAAAAGAGAACTTAATTAAGAGTTAAAAGGATACTAAAAGGACATGTACCTTATTAAAAAACCCATGATCTTATAATATTTCCCCTTAAATAAATCATTCCATGGATTTAACTTCTAAGGTTGGTCAAGCATCACCTGATAATAACTCTAGCCACTAAGCATATATGTCGGTCTCCCGCTCCCAAGTCTCATCCTGTACCTAACCGTATTACCATAACACCCATACTAGAGAAACTAAATGGACTTAGATAACATTTGTGATCCTTTCAACAACATGTATAGGATGATCCTTGAAGGACGTATCTACATATAACTCAACCTCATCCGATTGAAGAGTATGGGACAAATATAAATGATAACGGTGAAACTGAGATACATAGAAGACGTCGTACATATCTAAGTGCCTATGAGGTAACTACAATAGATAGGCTACCGACATGACTCTATCCATAATCTTGAATGACCTAACATATCATGGTGAAAGATTATCCTATCTCATAATCCTTTTATACCCTAAACTCAGTGAGATATGAAAAAAGACCTAATCCCCGACCTTGACCTCTTGAGGTCATTAATATAAATCAACATACGATTTATTTCTAGATTTTTTAATATCCATCCACTTTTTGATCAACTGTAACTACTAAAAAGTATCCTTATTGAGACACGGTCAGAGCAATACTACCTCTCCTACCTCTAACCTACATAGGGTTGACCGGCATGGTCTACCTTAAAAAGTCCTAATAAGGAGTAATTTTTATAGTTTCCTGATAGCTATTGTTTTATAATAACTCCACCAGTGGTATATGCCTCTCCCAAGATCCCCCAAAGTCAAGAACACATGATCTAAGCATTTCCTCTATAAAATTTATAGTGAAATCTGACTGGCCATTAGTCTAAGGGTGGTACGTTGTGCACATAAGTACATGTGTACCCAATGCCCTCTATAATATTTTCTAAAACTGATATGTAAACCAAGAATCCCAATTAAATACAATTATATAAATAACCCCATGAAGGTGCACAATCTAAAAAATATAAAATCTCCCAAGATCATATATTGATAAGGTCTCTCTGATTGACAGTAAATAAAATAACTTCATGAGACTATTCACAACAACCCATACAACATCACTACCTCAATAATCCAGTCATGAAATACATCACAACATCATCCCATTTCCACCAAGGAATGGAAAAATACTATAAAATACTAGATGGTTGCTGGTGTTCTTCCTTCACCTATTGGTAAGTGGAACACCTCATGAAAAAACCATCTACCACTCCTTTCATCCTCGACCACCAATACTGGTGATGTAAATCTTGATACATCTTAGTGAAACCGGGATGTACTATACAAGATGCAGTATAAACTCTCACATCATCTCCTCTCATATATATTCTAGAACCGAAACGTGTCCATGTATACATAGAATTTCATCCTCACCAATAGTCCAACAAGGTTGTGGGTCCTCACCTGCCACACTCTCTCGTAGGACTAGGCCCTCATCACCTAATAACTATCTCATCCTTTGTAACACCCCGAGTTTCCACGATACGCCTCTCATTCAATAATGCAATAGCTTGCATTGTACGCAACTTCGAGTTCTAAAACACCGCGACAAATCAAAGTAGCCGTTATGAATAGTAATAACCACTTTTTAAAATTATAGAAATTTTATATTTCAAAATGGACTTCATTTTTGTATTCCTAATATTGAAATTAGCCTATGTTGAAGTTTTTGTAATTTTCTGAGAACTTCAAAATTTTTATGAATAGTGAAAAATACTTAAAACAACTTTTTTAATAAAAATAATTTATAGTGATAAATTATACTATTGAGTGGTTTTAGAGTATAATTAGAATATATTTTTACCATTTTATCCAATGGTGGTCATTAGAATTAATTTAACATTGAAATTGGACATAAGCAATTGCCAATCTTTTGATATAATTTGTTTCTTAAAAACACGCTATTTGTTGTAACAGCGGGAATTAATTATAAAATTAATTAATGCAACTTATATGTTTGGAATTTTTTAAAATAGACATCATTTTTGAATTCGGAATATCAATTATAGCTTAGGGTGAAAGTTTGGCCTTGTTCTGAAAAACATCAATTTTTGATGAATAGTGAAACCACTAAGTGGTAGTTAAATAACTGATTTTTCATTTAAATAAAATATTACAACTTCTGTGATTTGATTTTCAAAAATCCGTCATACATGGTTGTCATTAAGAAGTAAAATGTGGTTCAATGAGATTAAAATAATTTTTTGGTGAATAGTAACTTTTAAGTTCTTAATCGCGAGTAGAGGTAATTAGTGTAGTTTAAGGTAAAAACAATGTTTTAATAATATGATATGAGCTTGACACTTGTCCTACTACTATTGGATGAGTCATGGCCGACCAAGACAACCCATGGGTCATCTTGGGGACCCCATGGAGCCACTTTAGTTGGAAAATGACATTAATATATATTTATTTAATGTTAAAATTAAATTGACACAAACAAGAGTTGTTTTACTAAATCAGTTTTTAAGTGGGGTTAAACAAGTTCAAATTTTGACTATAAATATTCATTATAAAGATAAAAAGATTTCCTACATCATAGTATTTTTTTTATAATTTTTAGACATTAAATAAATTAAATTATTTATGACATCATTATGATGCAGTGATGACCTCATTATTTAACGATTTAAATAAAGTGAGAAGATAATGTAAAATCCAAGGCTTACACTTGTCCAAAGCTTATTGGATGAGGAGAGTTCGAACCCTTATCACCTTATCCTCTAATTATACAAGTGTGGGACCTTTAGAATCCGAAAAGCATTGTATAATAGAATAACATTTCATTACTTTCCAAAAGAGCCCCTCCTCTCCACTTATAAAAGGCCCCCACCTCTCCCACCTCATTTACACTTTCAAGCCATTTGGCGCGGCCAAACTCTGCCAAAATACTCTCTCCACTTCCCTACCTTACTCCTAGAAGCCTCACTTTGGGAAGAATTCTTCCCAAGTAAGCCTTTGGCTCAAATCAAAAAGAGTTACCCAGTTTTGAGGTAATGTCTTCTCTAATGTTGTTTTGTTTTATTTTTTTTATCCAACCCCCTAAACTCTTTTTATTCATTTAGTTTGTAACAACACCAGTATCCTCAGTATATTAGGATGTTGTTATAAGAAGTATTCGATCTACACTTACACACACCTACATCTAATGGTTAAAGAACATACGGTTTCTGTGGATGGCGAATTTCTGCCTCACGAAACGATGATTGTTCAACACTCATATAACACCTTAAAAGGTGGCCATTAAGATGTCACTATTTTTATATATGATATATAATATGTTTATGTTTTACTTATGCTTCTGTATTTCTCATTTATGGCATACTTTATGATTTCCATTATGGGTAAAACACGATAATTTTATTTTAGGAAGTGCAGACTACCGCCCCCTCAAAGTGATTTGAATCGTTAATGCCATATGTGGGATATATAAAGGATGGATTAAATGGTATTATACACTATATTATACTGGAATTATATTATACATTTATATCATTATGATTTCGTTCCATTAAATATGAAATTTAAATGAAAGTAGCGTTCATGCGTACGTACGGCTTACCGTCTCCATGAACGGTGCATTTCATTTATTACCTCTAAATGTTACGTAATATTATAAATGAATGTATATAATGGATATATGAGATATATATGACATCTAAATCATGAATATAATTCTGGAGATAATGGATATTCTACCACATAAACAACTTGTAATTATAAGAAGTTTATTGTTGACTCAAGTACCAAAGATCGACAAAACGACCGTTATTAACTTAAATAATTACATAATGTTCATATCATTGTAATAAGTGATATAATAAGGATAATGAAATTGAAAATGGTTCTTAATAAGGTATATATTAACTCTAGTTTATTATTCAGGAGGTTAAAGAACAGTTGAGTCAAGTCAGACACGAGGTAAGGGAACTTCTTAACCCAACTTCCATTCTTTGGGTTAATCTCCTAATTTCCAATTATGTCATGATATTATTATGTATTATTTTGTATTTTTACTTTCCTTATGTGTACCTATAGTGAATACACATAATAGATCTATTTTATTTTAAAAATGTTCTTTTTAAGGACTTCGTCTCAATCTCCTTTCATTGAGTCATATTTGGTTTTATACACAACTTTCTTTTATAAGGTGTATAAACCCCTTTGACTTTTACGTTTATTCAAAAGGAATCTTTTTTTATATGAAGAGTTTTACTAAACGACAAAAAGGGAATGTTTTTCTTTCCGTACTTATGTGGCGACAAGGAATTCTCCGCCGCCGTGACCATTATTTGAGTTTCGGCTTCCTCTACAAGCCATCATTTTTTTTAATGAAAAATAAATACAAAGTTTTAACTTTCTTTTATTTTGGTATTGAAAATGGTTTTGAAAGCGTTTTTATTCTATCAATATGTTGTATTGATATCTTGTGATTGAAATGTGGAAATGTTATGTTTACTTTATGCATGTTTTATGTGATACGATTATGTTATGGTTTATGATATGTTTAAACCTATTCATATGAGGAATGTATTGGACATAAAAAGTGATGGGTGGAGCCCGCTATAGCTCCTCGATGCATTGGTAGGTCTCATGAGACAACTAGATGTGGAATTGGCCGAGGCCCTTTCCCAATTTGATTTATGGTTTTGGCTGAGGCCTTAATCATTTTAGACGTCTTGGCCGAGGCCTTGACAAAATGTTTCAGAATGTCCGGCATTATACATTCCCTCATTATGAAAGTGGTTATTGATATTTCATGTGATTATTCGACCAGTAGAATATCCATGTGAAGAAGTGAATGGCATTATCTCATTTTACTTTTTCCATATTATGCTGAAGTTCAAGTTCAATAAGGCTTTTGTTTTAGTTATACATTGCCTTAAATTTTTATGTTTATTTATGAAAGCTTCCGCAATATTGTTATCCTTACTGAGCATCTGAGCTCACCCCTTTCAATGTTTTAATATTTTCCTAGATGTGAAGAAGTATTTTATGAATGACCTGCATGGATTGTCAGAAGAGGATATGAGTGTGGACTATGGAGACTTTGTTATTGTAGTTTTTCACTTTATGATGTAATGTAACGTTTACGAATGTATCTAGTGTTTCCAAGGCTACTAAACTAATCGGTCTTTCGAGACTTGATCTTTTGTGATCATGCCAATGTTACGAAGTAATGCACCGACTCTGGGTAGCTGGGGTCGGGGCATTATAGTTGGTATCATAGGTAGTTTAGTACTAACCTTGGAATCTAGATTTAGATAAACTCTGATTAGAGCACATAGCCCGAAGATAGACTTTGAGGATTAGTATAGAAGAACTTCCTAGAATTTTGGTATTGTAGAGATGTTGTGAGTTTTCCGAGCAATACATCCCTGTCTGGATATGAGCAGGTAGAGGCGGCTCTGGCACAGATGTACCTAGGGGTAAAACCCGAAAACACCGCTTTGAACTAGACTCGAACGGGAACTGGTGCACGACAACGGGCCTTGCTGCACTCTTGGTTACGACACTCCCGGGGGATATGCTTAGGATAATTCTCATTTTCTTTACAACCGACTATGAAGGGTTATAAGTATATACTTCCTCGAAGAAAGAATTTTTATGGTTATGGATTATATCCATAAATATTTCAATTAGTGTTAAGTGTTTTACAAGTATGGAATTATGTATTTTATTTCATAAACTAATATAGTTTATGCCATTTTTTTGAAATGGCACCTAGTGGAAGGAATGTAAACCGTATCAATGCACGCACTCCGTGTAGGGATTGCCCTCCTACTCAAGATAATTATTGTGGAGCGGGAGATACAACTGGTGCTGATCAACTTATTACCATACTGGGACAACTCACTCAGGTTATGAATAATAACCTTACTCGTATGGAGCACCCTGATCCGCAACGTGGAGGATCAATGTTAGACCGCTTCATGAGGAAACAACCACCAACATTTAATGGGGGTACAAATCCGTTAGTATCTGAGCAATGGATAAACTCCTTAGAGAAAATATTCCATGCCTTGGGGAGTAGCGAAAGGTAGAAGGTTGTCATGGCAGTTTACCGCCTCACTGGAGATGCCGATCAGTGGTGGTCGCTGATTCAAAACACAAAGGAAGATGATGACGTATCAAATATGGAATGGAGGGAGTTCAAAGAGCTTTTCTTAGAAAAATACTTTCCTAGTGACCATCGAGCAGATATGGAAAGGCAATTTCTGAGTCTGAGGCAGAAGGAGGATGAGAATGTTGCAAAGTATGAGGCTAACTTTACAAGGTTAGCGAGGCATGCTACCGATTATATACGTAACCCAAGGAGTAAGATTGATCGTTTCTTTGATGGGTTAAAACCATTTCTCCGCCGAGCATTAGTATCACGATCCTTCTCATCATACTAAGATATTGTCTCATGTGCTATCAAGACAGAAAAGGAATTCTCTAAGTCTTATGACAACAAAGTAAAGCAAGAGAAGAAGAGAACGGGGGAACAAGAGACAGATAAAGGGAAAAAGGGAAAGAAGGATTTTCCATTATGTGATAATTGTGGGAAGAATCACCCTGGTACGTGCCTAAAAGGAATGAGAGTTTGTTATAAATGTGGAGAAAAGGGTCATCAGGCTCGTGATTGCAAGGGAAAGAAAGAGGCTGTCAAAGTTGAATGCTACAATTGTAGGGAAATGGGGCATTATGCAAATGAATGTCCTAAGCGTCAAGGAAACTTACCTCAGAAAAGGCCAAGGGATCAAGGCCAATCTTAGGATGTGACTACATTTGAAGCGGAATAATTAATGTATTGGTGCTTTTGGACTCAAGGATTATATTCTGGTTATAAGAATAATGTGATATATATAAAGATTTTACTGCAATACTTTTTGATTAAGGTAATATGATTAAGGTAATCATATTTTTAGTATGTGACAATAAGAGAAACTTTTCTTTGTTTGGGGAATCTGATATTACAATTGATTTTGGAATTTAGAGACCTTTTAGAGAAAGTCTGGACGGAGGTATTTTGGATAACTATTAATGTTGGAATGGATTAAGTTAAACCATGGATAGAATTGTTTAAGGTTAAAGAATTTATGAAGATTATTTTTGGAATATTATGATACTATAGTTTTAGGAAAAGGACAACCTGCAGGGTGGGGCATAACCCGTCGCGTCGGACAAAGCTGCAGGAATCGAACCCACAATCATAGTGCGACAGGCCATTATTTCCTACCACTAGCCTACAGGAAGTCCCTGGTTATTACAAAATAATTTTACTAATCTAAATGGTATGTGTTAACATTTGGAACCTTATACAATTAAGATAAGTATAATATTTTTGAGTTCTATTATCTTTTTGAGTGAAAGATGAGTTGAAGGTTGAAACTCTAATTGTCAAGCATAAATATATATATACCAATCTCTTATTCAATGAATAAATTAATTCTTAAACTTTAGTAAAGGGATATTAAAACAAAAAAATGTGTTATCCTAATACCTTATGTCTTGTTGAACTGATGATATTTTAAATCAATATAGATTGAAGGAATTGAGGCCCTCAATTTGACAGTTGATTGTTATTGATGACCTCAATCACTCCCTACAAATATTTAGGTTTTTCCTCTAATTATATGTCTCTAATTGCCACCAATGTTCTCCTTATCGAGATCATAATTTGGTGGTGACTTTCTTATTTCCATTTACCTCTTATTAAGGCTAAATTTTATTAATCTTATTTCCGATGTGGGTTTTCCACAAAGGTATTTTCTCTTTTCAACCTTTTATTTTCAAAGAAAAATTTCAAATTGCGAGGACGCAATTTATTGAAGGAGGGGAGAATGTAACACCCCGAGCTTCCACGATACGCCTCTCATTCAATAATACAATAGCTTGCATTGTACGCAACTTCGAGTTCTAAAACACCGCGACAAATCAAAGTAGCCGTTATGAATAGTAATAACCACTTTTTAAAATTATAGAAATTTTATATTTCAAAATGGACTTCATTTTTGTATTCCTAATATTTAAATTAGCCTATGTTGAATTTTTTGTAATTTTCTGAGAACTTCAAAATTTTTATGAATAGTGAAAAATACTTAAAACAACTTTTTTAATCAAAATAATTTATAGTGATAAATTATACTATTGAGTGGTTTTAGAGTTTAATTAGAATATATTTTTACCATTTTATCCAATGGTGGTCATTAGAATTAATTTAACATTAAAATTGGACATAAAAAATTGCCAATCTTTTGATATAATTTGTTTCTTAAAAACACGCTATTTGTTGTAACAGCGGGAATTAATTATAAAATTAATTAATGCAACTTATATGTTTGGAATTTTGTAAAATAGACATCATTTTTGAATTCGGAATATCAATTATAGCTTAGGGTGAAATTTTGGCCTTGTTCTGAAAAACTTCAATTTTTGATGAATAGTGAAACCACTAAGTGGTAGTTAAATAACTGATTTTTCGTTTAAATAAAATATTACCACTTCTGTGATTTGATTTTCAAAAATCCGACATACATGGTTGTCATTAAGAAGTAAAATGTGGTTCAATGAGATTAAAATAATTTTTTGGTGAATAGTAACTTTTAAGTTCTTAATCGCGATTAGAGGTAATTAGTGTAGTTTAAGGTAAAAACAATGTTTTAATAATATGATATGAGCTTGAAACTTGTCCTACTCCTATTGGATGAGTCATGTCCGACAAAGACAACCCATGGGTCAACTTGGGGACCCCATGGAGCCACTTTAGTTGGAAAATGACATTAATATATATTTATTTAATGTTAAAATTAAATTGACACAAACAAGAGTTGTTTTACTAAAACAGTTTTTAAGTGGGGTTAAACAAGTCAAAATTTTGACTATAAAGAGTCATTATAAAGCTAAAAAGATTTCCTACATCATAGTATTTCTTTTATAATTTTTAGACATTAAATAAATTAAATTATTTATGGCATCATTATGATGCAGTGATGACCTCATTATTTAACGATTTAAATAAAATGATAAGATAATGTAAAATCCAAGGCTTACACTTGTCCAAAGCCTATTGGATGAGGAGATTTAGAACCCTTATCACCTTAGCCTCGAAATATACAAGTGTGGGACCTATAGAATCCGAAAATCATTGTATAATAGAATAACATTTCATTACTTTCCAAAAGAGCCCCTCCTCTCCACTTATAAAAGGCCCCCACCTCTCCCACCTCATTTACACTTTAAAGCCATTTGGCTCGGCCAAACTCTGCCAAAATACTCTCTCCACTTCCCTCCCTTACTCCTAGAAGCCTCACTTTGGGCATAATTCTTCCCAAGGAAGCCTTTGGCTCAAATCAAAAAGAGTTACCCGGTTTTGAGGTAATGTCTTCTCTAATGTTTTTTGGTTTTATTTTTCTTCTCCAACCCCCTAAACTCTTTTTATTCATTTAGTTTGTAACAAAACCAGTATCCTAAATATACTAGGATGTTTTTATAAGAAGTATTCGAGCTACACTTACACACACCTACATATAATGGTTAAAGAACATACGGTTTCTGTGGATGGCGAATTTCTGCCTCACGAAATGATGATTGTTCAACACTCATATAACACCTTAAAATGTGGCCATTAAGATGGAACTATTTTTATATATGATATATAATATGTTTATGTTTTACTTATGCTTCTGTATTTCTCATTTATGGCATAGTTTATGATTTCCATTATGGGTAAAACGCGATAATTTCATTTTAGGAAGTGCGGACGACCGCCCCCTCAAAGTGATTTGAATCGTTAATGCCATATGTGGGATATATAAAGGATGGATTAAATGGTATTATACACTATATTATACTGTAATTATATTATACATTTATATCATTATGATTTAGTTCCATTAAATATGAAATTTAAATGAAAGTAGCGTTCATGCGTACGTACGGCTTACCGTCTCCATGAACGGTGCATTTCATTTCTTACCTCTAAATGTTACGTAATATTATAAATGAATGTATATACTGGATATATGAGATATATATGAAATCTAAATCATGAATATAATTCTGGAGATAATTGATATTCTACCACATAAACAACTTGTAATTATAAGAAGTTTATTGTTGACTCAAGTACCAAAGATCGACAAAACGACCGTTATTAACTTAAATAATTACATAATGTTCATATCATTGTAATAAGTGATATAATAAGGATAATGAAATTGAAAATTGTTCTTAATAAGGTATATATTAACTCTAGTTTATTATTCAGGAGGTTAAAGAACGGTTGAGTCAAGTCAGACACGAGGTAAGGGAACTTCTTAACCCAACTTCCATTCTTTGGGTTAATCTCCTAATTTCCAATTATGTCATGATATTATTATGTATTATTTTGTATTTTTACTTTCCTTATGTGTACCTATAGTGAATAAACATAATAGATCTATTTTATTTTAAAAATGATCTTTTTAAGGACTTCGTCTCAATCTCCTTTCATTGAGTAATATTTGGTTTTATACACAACTTTCTTTTATACGGTGTATAAACCCCTTTGACTTTTACGTTTATTCAAAAGGAATCTTTTTTTATACGAAGCGTTTTACTAAACGACAAAAAGGTAATGTTTTTCTTTCCGTACTTATGTGGCGACAACGACTTCTCCGCCGCCGTGACCATTATTTGAGTTTCGGCTTCCTCTACAAGCCATCATTTTTTTAATGAAAAATAAATACAAAGTTTTAACTTTCTTTTATTTTGGTATTGAAAATGGTTTTGAAAGAATTTTTATTATATCAATATGTTGTATTGATATCTTGTGATTGAAATGTGGAAATGTTATGTTTCCTTTATGCATGTTTTATGTGATACGATTATGTTATGGTTTATGATATGTTTAAACCTATTCATATGAGGAATGTATTGGACATAAAAAGTGACGGGTGGAGCCCGCTATAGTTCCTCGATGCATCGGTAGGTCTCATGAGACAACTAGACGTGGAATTGGCCGAGGCCCTTTCCCAATTTGATTTATGGTTTTGGCCGAGGCCTTAATCATTTTAGACGTCTTGGCCGAGGCCTTGACAAAATGTTTCAGAATGTCCGGCATTATACATTCCCTCATTATGAAAGCGGTTATTGATATTTCATGTGATTATTCGACCAGTAGAATATCCATGTAAAGAAGTGAATGACATTATCTCATTTTACTTTTTCCATATTATGCTGAAGTTCAAGTTCAATAAGGCTTTTGTTTTAGTTATACATTGCCTTAAATTTTTATGTTTATTTATGAAAGCTTCCACAATATTGTTATCCTTACTGAGCATCTGAGCTCACCCCTTTCAATGTTTTAATATTTTCCAGGATGTGAAGAAGTATTTTATGAATGACCTGCAGGGATTGTCAGAAGAGGATATGAGTGTGGACTATGGAGAATTTGTTATCGTAGTTTTTCACTTTATGATGTAATGTAACGTTTACGAATGTATCTAGTGTTTCCAAGGCTACTAAACTAATCGGTCTTTCGAGACTTGATCTTTTGTGATCATGCCAATGTTACGAAGTAATGCACCGACTCTGGGTAGCTGGGGTCGGGGCGTTACATCCTTACTCTATCCACAATAGTGGAAGTCACTTACAAGGATGAGAGAAATGTCTGAAAATGACCATCTTTCACCTCCAACTACATATCTAAAAACAAGGCTATAATCTACCACTCTCTACTGGCCTCCTAAACTGACTATATTTGAGTCCTCCTACTCAGTGTATCGATAACTTGATTTCCATTTCTAAGAATATAAGCAAGCTTAAAGTCAAAATAATGTGGGTACTCAATCCATCATCACTACCTAAAATTCAAGTCATTCTGTGTAAATATATACTTGAGTATTTTTTGGTCCATTTACACCACAAAATGCTCTCCGAGTAAATAATGCCTCCAATAGTGAAAGACACAAACTAAAACATCTAACTCAAGATCATACATTAGGTAGTTCCTCTTGATTGATCTCAACTGATGAGACCCATATTTCACAACTCGTTCCCCATTCATCAAGACTACTTATAGACTAATACATGATGCATCACAATATACTATAAATCTTCTTCCTAACTATGATATAATCATGACCATTTCTGAATTCGGTCTCACTTTCATCTACTAAAAGGCTGTCTCATAGGTATTTAACCATAAAAAATTCACACACTTCTTATTAAATACCATAAGAGGTGCTTCTAAGTGTGTTAATCCCTATGTAAAATTCCTGTAATATCTAAATATCCCCAAGAAACTTTTTATGTCAAAGATATTCTTGGGATGATCCTGGGAAACTAAATCTCTCACCATCTTTGGGACAACTAATACTTATGTCTCCAAGATAATATGACATAGAAAGTGAATATTATACATCCATAAGTTGAACTTTGTGATATTAGAATATAAATATTTCTCTCTCTGTGTATCCAAAATGATCTTAATATGTTTGGAATAGTCGTGTAAATTATGAGAATACACTAAGATATCATCCATGAATACCACCACAAACGAATCGAGATAAGGATGGAAATGTTGGTTCATTAGATCCATAAAAACTACTAGTGCATTAATGATACCAAATGACATGACTAGATACTCATATATACTATACCTACCATGAAAATATATACAAGGTATGTTTGAAGGTCGAACACACTCCTGATGATAAATTAATCTTAGATCAATATTTGAAAACAATAGAGATCCTCGAATATTATCGAAGATATCATCTATCTGCAACAAATGATATTAGTTCTTAACCATAAATTGATTCAATTTTATTTAATCTATACATATCCTGAGGGTACCAACTACCTTTTTTGTAGAAATGACTGGTGAACCCCATAGAGAAGTATTGGGTCATATAAACCCTTTTGCCTCTAAGTCCTCAAGTTGCCTCTTGATATCCTGGAACTTAGTAGTGGATATCATGTAAAGAGTAATGGATACTGGTGTAGCTCCTAGAACCAACTCAATAGAGAAATCCACCTCTCTATCAGAAGGTAAACTAGAAAATTTATCTTGGAATACATACATGAAATGATCAACCACTAGAGGGAAATATTTCTAATGTGATCCCTAATTATTCAGATATAATCTAGAAATCTAGGACATCATCCCACCCACCCCATGATTCTCTAGTATAACTCTACCAACCTAGACATCCCATTCACTGTTGTAAATAAACATTTCCCATTATGGTGATGTGAAGGTCACCCTACGATGATAAAAATCAATAAAATTATGATAGGAAAATTGTCAGTCCATCTTGAGTATGGCATAAAACTCTATCATCTTGATGTAAAAAATATAACATATGAAGCGAAACCCACCAACCTCTATGAGGAACTCCCTACACTGGAGTACACCCTCCATTATGACCCCTAATGGTGTTCTGAGTGTCATAATGCCACCATAAACTGAATAATGAGCCCTAGACTCTCCAAAGTACCTACAAATATAAAATAAGGAGATGCACTTGTATCAAAAAGAGAAGATACTAGAGTAGAGGTTACTAATATAGTACATCTCACCATAGATATATCAATGATCTACTCTTAAAGGGTAGGCTATACAGAATATATCTGGCTTGAACGACGACACTGTGAAACAACCCTAGTATATGGAACATGCCCACTCTACTATCTTGGTACAAATGGTGCCTGGCTACCTTGACCATGACCACCACCTTTCCTTGAATGAACAACACTAATACAAATCCTATCCTAATGCGGAGCTATGAATCTCTCTCCTATAGCAGAATTTGGAGTAAACCCACTTACACTAACTACTAGAGGGAAGGTCCTACATAATCACTATATGTGTCCCATCCTACTATAAGATCAACACTCAATTCTGTCCCTATTGCACTGAATCCTCATATATCTCCATCTATCACACTAATGAAAGAAGATAGATCTACCAGTATTGATAGCCTGAATGGAATTCCCCTCTTGATAAGTCTCAAAATGGTGCTTCCTTCCACCTAATATTGAACCACTAGGTCGAGAGGTTGAATTTCCTTACTCTGTGTCACTAGCTTCCCTAAGGGTTTGTTCAGTAATAAGCCCCTGATTCACTATCTATAGAATAACAGTCCATTGAAACATGTTGACCCATGATCGAATGACATGCTTGAGACCTTCCTCGAAGCATCTCGTCCTCGATGGCACATCAATAAGAAAAATCAATGCAAAACACTGAAGGTTTTTGAAGCATGTTGAATACTCTATAACAATCTTTGCACCTTTCTCTAGATGCATAAACTCACTTGACCTTTTATCTCTCAAGTTCTCAGGAAATAAGTAATCATAAATCTAGAATGGAAATACCTCCAAACCATATATCATAGCATATCATCCTTATTCAAAAAATCCCTCCAGTTCTTAGCTACTCTTTAAATAATATATGTCACAAGATTCATTCTACTCTCTGCAGGTGTCTCCAGGTGCCTAAAAATCAATAATGTAGTCTCAAGACATAGATCAACAGACTATGGACCTCCATCCCCTGAAAATGTGGGAGGATGATACTACTAGAACACATGCGTCAACTCTTCCACATTCATGGCAGGATGCATGGATCCTTGAAAAGTTTGTATAAAGTATAAGAAACCCTCAAGGAATTGTGAATTAGCACCCATATTTGGTTACACTAGTATTTACTCCAGTATCTCTACTAGAGGTTCCACTAGTATCCCAAGTACCACTACCTCCAGAGCATGGTTGTCACCACTCTCCTGGAATACGACTAGAGGTCGTCATGGTGGTGCGTCTCTATAACACCAATACATGACTAAGAAAATAATGATAATGAAAAGATTACAAAATAAAAAGCATAGGACTAGTCAAATCATTCCTTTAAACAAACCACACCCCTCTTCCTACTCCTAAAGCGATGATTGGTAAGAAGGAAGAGTCATAAAAAATCACCAGACACTACCTACTTCCCACTCTAAATATGGGTCTAGGTTAAGTTCTCTATTTCAAAATTTTAATGTTAAATTCATTTTTATATTACAATTATATTTAGATGGTTTAACCAAAATGATCACCAATTCCAATGTATAAGGGTCCATACACCTTATAAACCAAATTTTGGTGTCTATATACTCCAAACCATAACACATTCTAGTACATGCGACCAATGATCCATGAATCAATGTGCCATAATTGACTTCTTAGTGTGTCTTCTATAGACTATGAATGAAAACACTATTTAGGTTATAATAGGATCTATAAGTACCAATTATTTTTTTTCAATTATCTTCACAATTATCTATCAAACAATAAGAAAATCACTCAAGGAACACATAATTATGTCATGTGGTCAATAAATTCATCCTATATGGAATGACATATGCATGGAATGTGAATCCTGTAAGGTGACTAGATGATGCTTGAGATAGCATGACCTCATATCATCAGGCCAAGTATGAAAATATGTAATAATAATAAGCATTAAACATAAATTACATTACCCAATGGTGGAATCAAATCAACTATAGTTGGAAAAAGTTAAAAAAAAATTCATTATTCTAGTAAATTTGGATTTTTCCTATACATGGGTTAGCTACTCCCAAGAACAACTCAATAAAAAATCCCAATTACTTCATGATCCCCTATCTATTGTCTCAAAATAGTAAATAAATAAAAGAAACCACCACTAATACCACTTTGTAATGTCCTGACCCAGGAGCCACTAAATGGTGCCCAGAGTTGGTGGGTCATATGGCCTCAAGCAGGCCTCCCCATATGCCAGAGGCTACCAAATAATAGCAAGGGTTTGAGGTGGTACAATGGGGGAGACTATACCCTCATGATTATAGTAACACAATGGTATCAATAGTAATAAATAAGTTCAAGCATAATACAAATCAAGATAAAAGAAACATCAAGAAGTATATAATAATATTAAATCCAAAATTAGTTTCATGTACAATATGATGATCATGTCATGTATTTATAAATTTTTTTTTAAAATACCTGGAAATGAGAAAATAGTAAAATACAAGTATCAAAAGTACATAAAGACCAAAAAGGAACTATCTCCAGCTAGCATCATGAGTGTAGCTTGGTCCTATGCTCTATTAATCCTAAGAAACTATCAAATCAATAATCTTAATGTGGGCGCTTTCCTTGGTCCCCATATGAATCCATGAAGTTTTTCAGGTACCCAATAGTATCCTAGAGAGGGTGTGATATAACACTTAGTAATCCACCACCAACGATGTCTATAACATATCTAGTCTATGTATAAACATTGAAGCTGTGTGTAATATATCATAGGTATAACAGTACTAAAAGTAAAGTGTCAATGCAGATTTGCTCATGTCTAAAAAAACATGGATCCCTATGAATAATAGTCAAGAACCGATAAATGAGGGATAAAAATAAATCATACATAAGTAGGTGTGATACCTTATAGTCTGACAACTGTAATCAAATAATCATACCAGGGATATTTGTAAAGAATATAAAACATAAACACAACAACCACACCATGTAATCATGTGTATAAAACCCACAATGGCCTATTCCAAATAATACAATGTTAGACCATGAAGGACCATATCCTAGGTATAAAATACCAATGTATTCTCATCGATTACATGGGGTATCTCAATGGAAACTCTCTAAAGAGTTGGGTGTAGTCCAAGGAGCATGTGCATTGGTTGTGTCCAAAGTGAGTCCAAGAAAGATAGATCTAAGGGGTTGCAATTCCCTTATAATCCTTTAGAATCTATATCTAAGGAGTTAAAATGTCCAAGGTATCCACTTCCATAATTAGTACGGATCCATGGAGTACAAATATCCATGGCATCTATTGGAATCATGATTTGAGGAGTAAAAATGTCTATGACATCCGCAACCATTATCAAGATCCATGGAGTAGAAATTTCTATGGTTTCTTAGGGAATTATGATCTTAGGAGTAGAAATGTCCATGACATACACTACCATAATCAATTCATTTATCAATTTACTTATCAATCAATAATAATAAAAAATCCATGAGTTCATCCAACTCATCATTTTCTATTTAAACCCATTAACCAATTCATTCCACATTTACCATTCTTGTATCACATGGAAAGGAGTAATAACCTTCTCCTATTCATTCATTCAATTCTAAAACAATTTATTAAGGATCCCAATAAATTTTGTGAGCTCATACACACCAAACATGGTGGTATATCATGGGGAAAATACATAAAAACACTTCAAAGGTGGCATGGGTTGAGGTGAAAAACCTTTAACCATAAAATGGTACTAGTGGGAAACATAAATAGGTTTTGAAAAATTTAAACAATATGTTTATTTAATTTTAGGGGCCATACTATAAGGTCTAATGTTAAAAAAAATGACAAAAATGAATATAAGACACCAAAATTTAAGGGAAATGTATTGAACCCATATCATATACCCATGAAAGAACACTCATCCAGTATCGACCTTTTATTTAGTTTCTATCAGGATAAAAATTAATAATATATAAAAAACCTAAAAATAGGGAAAATTATCTTGAACCAAAATAGCATAGTCGAAATAAAGGAGAATGAATAAACAAGCCTAAGGTGTGAAGAACTTACCAGTGGATATCCAAAATGATAGACAGATCCTGAATCAGACATAGGATGGTGAAACATCACCAATTCCTAGTTTAGGATCAAAAGGGGGAGATCCTTTGGCAGCTCTCCTATCTGTAAGGGAAAAAGAAATAAGGGATGTGGTTTTTGTCGAAAAATAGAGGCCCCTACCTCTTATTTTAAAAAATAGCCCAGGGCATTTACAAAATGTGTAAAGCATGGGGTATTCTCCCTTGGAAAACCCTTTAAACATCATGAATTTTCCTTCCTAGGACATTATATGTCATGAATTCCAAATACATGTCATTTAATTGGCCTAAAACCAACCTACATCCCTCCTGCCTTTTCCTTTCGAAAAACAGTCTGACCAGCCCATGATCCCGACATTAGAGTCTAAGTAAAAAAGTGAACTTAAACAAGAGTTAAAATGAAAATAAAAGTATTTGTGACTCATAAAAAAACCTGTGATCTTAAAGGTTGGGAGTCAAACCTAATATGATATTAACCCCATATACATTAGTAGCACCCCATTTTTAGGGGAAAGTGGTGCCAAACCACTTCAAAAATTGTTTTATTTGGGGGAGGGGGGACCACCCCTGTAATGTCCAGAAGACTCCATTAGAGGATGTAGAAGGAGAATAATTATAATAAAATTATTTTTTTAATATGTGGAACCCCCGATGGGGAATCCGACCCCATTCCCCTGTATGCACTTTGACCCAGTACCCCTACCAGGGCATCCTGACCCTAGGCAGGCCGAGTCAAGTTCTTCCCGACCAATCTAAACCTTTCGGGGTTTTACTCATGAACTTAAACTCCATCGTGATCTGGAAAAATTATAAAATATTTAAAAACATATTTTGAATTTAATTGAACAATTATTGGGACCATGAAATAAAGTGTTTTTTGAATTAAAGTTAATTTAATTATTAAAAATACCCTCAATTTGAATTCATCTAAAATTTAATTTATTTATGAAAGTTTAATGCATACTAACTGATCACGAGCTTTAGAATGACCAATTAATATCTAATATTTTCTTTTCTATTTATTTAATTATTTCAATGCATGATTTATAATAATTATTTAACAAACGATGATCTATATATCCTCTTTTACATTATATTTATAAGGGGTTTCATTCCCAGATAAAATCTATTTATCTATATTTCTCATTTTTGAGATCCCCACACCCATTTTCAAGTATTTTTATATAATGATGAGGATGATAAGTTATGTAGGTCATGTTGAGATTTAGCGATATACCAGACAAAATTTTAAATCATTGGATGGGTGATCACTACAACTCGATTCACAAGGTCCATAACTCAAGTTGATACTCCTAGGGTTTAGGATGATCCATTATTTTCTCAATAGATGAACCATTAATATCAGCTCATGGCCACGCCATTTAATTTTATTTATTCATGGTTTGTTAATTTATGTATCTGTCGTTTTTATGTGCCATCATATAAAATAATATGAGGACATTTGTAGATAAAATGAACATGAACAATGAATGATTTTATATTTATAGCATTGTAAAAATGTGAGTACAGTCACATAGATTAAGAAAGTGTAAATAGAAAATGATTATGTTCATCAAGAATAATAAAAACCCCTAAAATAAATATTTAGTTAAAATGCCTTTCATCGCTTAATTTTGAACAAAACTGATTGTATGAGGTACTTTTCAGCCCTAGTTGAGGGTACCTCTTACTACCAAAAAGTTATTATTACAGTGGTCAGTCAACTTAACTAAATTTTGCAGCAAAGATGTAGTGATTTCTAGACTATTAAAACTTTAGAGGAAGTGTTGAATAATGAAATGTTATACTTTACAGGATACGAGTCTCCACTCAATAGATCAAGGATCTATGAGTTAATGTCTTTGGCTAGCTAAAATCCTACCTTGAGACTCTCAAAGTAGTAGTGTATCCATAACATGGAATATGAGTAAAGGTTTTAAGGATCATTTCCACTAGAAAACTTAAGAAACTAAGTTTTCTAAATCTACCAGTTAAGGGCTAATAGAATTTGATAAAATAGTGGAAGAAACTTAATATGATAAAATCTATAATTTATAATAACTGGTAATCAAGATAAAAGTACTAATCTTATTAAGTTTTATTTTGCAGGAAAATGGATAGTAATACCATAAGTTCACTGTGATCAATTATAGACAAATAATATGTCTTGACCAAAATAAACTTTCAAATGTAGTTTTGGAACTTGTGTAAATTTATATTATTTGAAATGAAATTATATATTCCATATTCCTCACTACCTATTAAGCCACCTAAAAAAGGGAGGGAAAAAGGATGCTTACAAGAGACATATGATTGATGAATTTTGATGTTTACATAATAAATATATCATCAATTTCAAATGATCCATGAAAAAAACATAAAGAAATGGATGTATTCACATGTTGCCTCATCACCAATAAGTTAATGAGGAGAAAGTAGAGCGAGAAATTAATGAGATGATGATTACAATGGACATGTGTAAATTGAAATATGTATCACAATATTTCAATACATCTCATTATTGTATCCTTATCACCCAACTAATATAATTTTTTTTAGGATTAAAAAATGAATATCATAGAGAAAAACACTTCATTAATTTTTCAGTACGGTTCATCATGTAGATATAAACTTAAATAAATATTAATCTTTAGTTCTTATAGTGAACAAGTTAAAATACAAGGTGAAAAAGGCCAATTAAAAGTGTGAAGAGAAATAAACCTTCACAACATCCTTCAAATAAAAGAGTAAGTGCATCATATAAGAGGCTATTTTCTTCTCATGTCATGAAATAAGTATATGGAAGATAAAATGAAATGAATCAAAGTATAAGAAATCATAGGTTATGACTTAGTTTATATTCATCATTGTATGTGATGTAATTCTTAGGTATTAGATACAAAATGTTTTTCACACATTTTTATCCAAATACATAAACCAAGTGAGTATAGAAACATTATAATAAGCAATGTGAATTCTCTAAGTAACTGAGAAAGGGTGACTTCTAAGTCCATGGTGAAAAGTAAACATCCACCAATTTCTAAGTTTAATGATTCTAGTTGAAATTTTATTGAGTAATACCAAAAACTTTATCTCACATGTACATTGGACACATGAAGACATCATTCCATTTTGGAATGAATATTTCTTTTGGTACCTTATACTCAAATAATAGTTTAGTAATGCTTGAATCATTGACAATATCATATTAATATAAAATGTAAGACTTCAATACCCAATTTTGGAAAGATGATTCTTTATCTAATAAAAATTAAATTTGTTGTCAAGGATATAACTAGTATAGTCTTCAGACACTTTGGAGCTTAAAAAATTATGTATTGTAGACACATTTACTTATTTAGTTTTGAAAAAATAAACCTTTATAAATAAAGGTAATCCATAAATCTTTTTGAATTAGTTCAGATAGAGAGTGTTAAATATCCCAAGGATAAGCTATTGGTAAATTCACATACTTCATTGAATTCCTTTAAGAGTTTGAAGTAATGTAAAAGTGAATAAATGAATATTAATGGTTATAATATATGAGTTGTTTCGGGCCCATTATCCTAAGAATATATTGGCCATGAATTCATTTATATTGAAAATATAGAGTGGATTTATTCCCAAACTCACATTTCCTTATACACAAAGTTATTATGTTAGTGAAAGGAGGATCAATTATGAGTCTTACATGAAAACATTGATAATTAAAATGTAGCATGGATTAATTAATAAATTCATGTTTTCTTATACACACCAAATCCATGATGTTATTAAAAGGAGGATCAATGACATGTCTTTTATTTCTTGCAAAGTTTTCCTTAATGTTTTCTGGACATGCTTTGCAAATAGAGACAATAACCCATAAAAATATGGAAATTTTTATGATAAATAGATCTCATATAAGTTATAGTATGAATTAAATCAATCATTTCAAACATCATGCATTTAGATGTAAAGAGTTTGTTAATATTAATTCAATAAACAAACTTTCATCAAGAATAACAAAATGTGCATATAAGGTAATTATCCTAAAGGTTTCTAAGGATATTAAAAAAATCATTAAGATATAAAAATTCTAGTCAAGTGATAGAATATATTACTATAAATGGGCATACATCTCTATTTTATATAGTGGGAGAATAATTGACTTGTGTCATGTCATGGATGAAGATTCACAAGTAGTTGTCATAGGAACAAATTCTACAAGAGTTCATAGAAAAGGAATCTTCTAGAGACAATTATTACATAAGATATTTAAAACCAAGAAATGGTTTCATATTCACTATGGTGGGTGATATATATTATTCATCCAATAAGGAAGCACTAAATTAAAATAAGCTATGGATTTAGGAAAATGGATACCATTTACCAGAATCAAGTCTATATTTTGGTATTTTCTCAAATTGATATAAATCCATTAGTGGGTATTCAAGGGAAACTATACATGAGTGGTAAAATAATGGTACCAATAAGGATAAATTGGTAATATAAAATATTTATTCTTAAATCCATTTTAATTCCACTTATCATAGAAACTTTCTATGATCATAGGCAATGGATGTTAAGACCACATTTATTGGAAGGTGTCTGTATGCTGCTTGAAAGGGTTGATGACATCCAAGAGTTATAATAAGAAATAAAAGTTTTAGAGGTCCATTTATGGATTAATGTAAGCATTGAGATAATATAATATTCATATGGAATGAAATTTTTTTTAGACGTATACAAGAGGTTTGTGGGAGCACCACTATTTCGAAGTAAAATATGTTTATAACATATGGAAAACTATTATTAGTCTTACATTTAGTTAAGATTGGGTTTAAATAAACTCTTTAAATATTTAATTAAAGTAGAAACCCAAGTTCTAGGGAACAAGATTTACCATGGTAGATCTATGGGTTACTTGGACCATATCAATGTATATATATTGAAAATGTATTTGAAAAATTTGAGATTTAATTGTTTCTAATGTCACGTGTCATAAATATATTTGAGAAGACACATATGAGACATACGAGAAGATTAAATTATGAGAATAACTCTGTACACATTAGTGATAGATCTATCACATATTCCATGATATGTACTATATATTTCCAATATATACTTTATGGTAGGAAAATAACTGTTAAATATAGGATAAATTCATGGGAAACAATTATAACTATCCAATTATACTTGAAAAAGTGAAAAGGATATGAAACTAGTAGTTAAAGAGGTAGAGACACTAGATATAAAGGAAAAAATAGTCTTCATATTGATTAAAATGATCTAATATCATAGTTAGGCTAATATAATATTCAAGATAATCTTATTAAATCCTGTGGTAGTCATATATAAAAATATTTAGTACATTGTATCTTTTAATGCAACTAAAGAAGCATAAATTATGAAATGATTTGTTCTAGTTCTTAGAATCATAATTTTGGCACTAACCAATATGTCAAGATTATGATAGAAGAAAAGAGTTTATAATTAGGGATACCATCTCTTGGTAAGATTTACTTAAGCAGGTAGATTTATATATAACAATGTATCTATATAAGAAAATGCAAAAAGACCAAGGAATAAATCTATAAATCAACCTAATAATGATCTTATCATGTGAAATCTAACAAGTTGATCATTAGAAAGTTGGATCTAGTGAAAATAACAGTTTTCTAAAAGTGGGTTCCCTAAAACCAATGTGAAAATTACTTTTTAATTATCAAATCATGTATACAAAGTGTTACACATGATTAATTCTTTCCAGAAGAGTGTAAAAACTTCTACATCTACTATTTACATTATAAATGTCCTTATATTATTTGTCATGTCAACATGTTATTACAGTTCCTAGTTATAATGAGAACCTCAATATTCTATCACATTTATCTTTAACATATATCCTATGGTCTACATATATCATACTGAATAAATACAGTTTATGTTTGAATAATAAGTTCTAGGATATCATAAGAATTTATACTTCCTATCATGAAGTTTGTAATTAGTGATATCAATTAGAGGAGATAATGAGGAATGAACCTCCAATATAAACAACACATTATTCGGGTGTCATTGGTAGTTCCTATTTGCAGATAGGTGTATTAATCTGTCAAATTGGAATCATTATTTGTGTGTATAATTTGATTATAAAATTTGGTGTAAGACAAAAAACCATGAAAGTTATGTCATGGGGAGGTATCTTTCATTAGGTATGTCATTTGTGGTGTGAAATTGATTAAATTATCAAGATAGTTTTTGTCACCACTGAAAGGATGAGATGTCTTAGGCTTAGTTGACCTAAAAGATAACGCCTTTATTAAATCCATGACCATAATGATTAAAGGTAATTCTATCCAATAAGGTAAAAAACAATAAAAAAATAAATTACGACTACAAAAATAGTGCATTCTTCTTTATTAGATATCTCAAGACAAAGTAATATATTATATATTGTGTGTTCATAGAAGGTTTTCATTGCTATGACTAAACCTTATCTTTTTAGGGTCCTTGATGAGTAGATAAAATCTCCTCCTAGTCTATAAGCATCAATCACTATTATTGAGATAAGGGCATAGAGAGTCACACACAAATCATTTTCAGAAGCTTGACCAATTCTTATGAATTGGAGTTTAGGAAATGGTGGGCCCTACAGTAGTGCCTAGGTAATGTCAAAGTTTATATGATCATAAAGGAAATAAATAAATTCAATATAATGATTTTTTTGAATAAAAATTAAATATTTAATATTAAAGGATTCATTTAATATTTATGGGAGAACCAAGTAGAGTTAATGATTCATATTATATCACGTAACATAGTTTGTGTGTTACAAGAATGTGATAAAATATATGTGACATTTACAACAAGTTTTAAGTGATGTTTGTGTCATTTTTGGGTATGTTTAAAGAGTTATCTTATATAAGGACCTGAATAAATTTTTTAAGTTATAACTTAAGTATAAAATCATTTTTAAAACCCAAAATATGTGTTATAAGGGATTTAATTAATTCTCTCTCTTATCCTCCTCTCTCTCAAGTCCTAGAGATAGAAAGAGAAGGGAAGATACAAGATTGTTCGATCCAAGTTCAAGGACCATTATTTTGATCTCCCAAGATTATGATGGTGACAAATGGATTTTGATCCTTCATGATAGAACCCATATTTCATATTCCAATTATCATTCAAGCTTCCAAAATGTGTGTGTATGATCAAGTGGGTTCCAGGTTTGGTTACTTGAAGCGAAAATTACTGATGAAGAGTGAAACATGTTTCTGGTCAAAATTGAATGAGACACGATCTAGATTTAATTTTCCATTTTTATTATTTTTTCTTAATTAAATTTCACAATATCTGTGGATGAATCTAGTATGGGGTATAATAGATTTTATATTTTGAGACAAATTCAAACATGAAAATTTTAATACAAAATTGTTCATGCTTCCACAAAGCCCCGAAATTTTATCCTTAAAGGCTGAGTTGTATGGAAACTTTGAAATAAAGAATAAAATTCCAAAAAATATGTTCTTTGGGATTAGTATTTTACTATACTGATGTTATGGTACACTATATCCAACCCCGGATGACTTTGACTGGAAGCTGGTGAAATGATTCAGTTTGTTGAAAGTGAAACCTGTGAATACACCCCTTGCTGAAATCTTCATAATATATAAGGAGAAGTCTCCTCAAATAGAATATGAGTTCAAATATATGGACATTATTACATATCCATCAACTTTATAAATTTTTATGTACATAATAGTTTTCACTTGTCTATAAATTTCATAGGTGGTGAGATTTGTTAGATGGTTTTTGTCAAACCTCAGAAGGGGGAACTGAGAGGATGTGAAGCGGATCCTCTGATACTTTAAGGGCTCCAAATTTTTAATTTTTTTAAAAATAGATGAGGATTTATAATGTTTTGTAGACTCATAATTTGGTGGAGATTCAGATTCATGGAACTTAATTTCAGGTTATACATTCACCTTTTTTAGAATGATAGTGAGTTGGATACCCAAACTTCAAATAGTGGCCACACTTTCTACAACGAAAGTGGAGAGATTGTATGACCAAAGGGGTTGTTGGAGGATTTCAAAAAAACACCAAAATTTATAAATCCATTTTTTGATTTATAAATTCAGATTAAGTTGAATATAAATCCAATGTTTCATTCTTTAATGTGGAATATTCATCTGAAGTATCACTTCATCTGGACACGGCTGGATGAAGGTGTGTTGGACTGATAGAAGATAAAAGGGATGTAGAATTCAGAAGACATGTTGAAAAATGTCATAACCTAGGAAGTTATGAGGTTATAATACACCTTAGTAAATTTGGGTTGACTGAAAGACAATCATGATAGGGAACTATGTAGCTACTGGATATAAATTCAAAGAAGGAAGTCTATTTGGGTGCTGATGGAGGAATTCTTCACAAAACTGAAATGAATCTCAAGTTAGTGATTGTTGAGGTGTGATATTTATTACATTGGTAAAAGAAAATATAATATTATTAGAAGTATAAAATAAAGTAATATTATTTCTAATGACCACATGGATGAAAATTAGTGCATAAGAATCATGCCATAAAGAGTTCAATCACTAGAAGATATGCATGACTTCATATCTATGATATATTCAGAAAGGGAGTTGGTTAACCAGTTGGGAAAGTTGAGTTAGTGGATGATTTTGACCTGATGAAGGGTTAATTCATGGATCTTAGAGGAAGTGGACTTTATCTTTCATAGATCAGATAATGGTGATAATTTAAAGCACCATAAGGACCTTTCTATACAAGGAAGTGTGGGACACTTAATAAAAAATGATTGATCATGTGATCGTTAGATCAATATTATTACAATATTTCATTTTGATTCTTTGATCAAGGTGAAGCATAATTTCCCCATGGATTAGGGTGAAAGATTTAACCACATAGTCTCTTTATGTTGTTCTTTACCTTTCATGTTTTATTGTGATCATTGTTTCTGATAGTCTTGTATGTGTTCTTCTGGTGGTTTTACGTTGGAGTATGGTGACTTGGGGTACATTCATCTTCTAAGTTCCAGGATTTTAACATAGAGTTCATTATAAAGTTTTTTATTTTGCACATGGAGTTCAATTGGAGTTTCTTCTTGTTGTATAATAATAAGTTGACCATGAGTCTAATAGTGGTTTGAGATTTTTCTCAGGATGGTGTCAAGGTTACCCCATGGATCTTCCAAGTGTGGTTGGTTGAGGTTCCGAGCAATTTTGATGACACAAAGATTCTCAATGAGTTTTTGGATAACTATACCTATGGTTTAATTTGAATAATTAATTATAAATTATTATAATTAGTTATTTATTTCATATAATGTGAGATAGGAGGTCGGTTGGTGGAATATGCTTGAATAAATCACATAAGAGCTTGGATGAAGTAAGAAAATATTGTAATGGGTGGTAACTCAGTCTTGGAGGTAGGTAGTCCCTATAATATAAATCTATATACTTGTTTATTCATGGTTTCCTATTACATGAATGTTTCATGGGTTCAGGTATAATGGATAGGGGCCAATAGTGCCTTAGATAAATAGAGAGAGTGACTTTGAGCCTCTTTTAGTTAGAATAAGTGCTCCTTAGTGTTTTAAGAGTCTTGGTATCTCCTGATGATTATGTTTTCAAGGGAATAGGGCATCTAATTAGTTGATGAGAGACCTTGAATAAGTCTTGGGGTGTGAATTGAGTTGAAATTATCCTAATATAGGTCCCCCTGGTCTTTTCTGGTAGGTATGAGGGTATTAGGTCAAGTAGAAAGGGTGAGACGATCAATCATCTCATGCTAGGTGAGTGAAGCCCTCCTGGGGATGGATTTAGAATTGGGGAGTGTTGTGAATGGGATGAATCCTTTCGTACAAGATGAGGTGTAATGAAGAGGGTTTTCCTCTGAGTGAAGAGTTGAGATCTCTTCTAAGAGTGATGTGAGGTGGAACCTGAGTGAGGATATGATGAGGGTTGGACCTCAACTTTGGGTCCAGTGTCAGGAAGATCTTACGTGTTATGGTGTTGTAATGAATCAATCTGGGATACCACTAAACTGATACCTAACCCTATAGAGATCCACCTTTTATTAAATGATTTTAATCAAAATTCCATGAAAAATATTAGATAAATAACTTTGAAGGACAAATTTAGGTTTATTTTATTAGAAAATAGTTACATAGTACAAGAAATACTTGGTGCATAAAATAAAAAATACAATTTTTTAACACCCTTAAAATACTTCTTTACTATCCCATCCAAGATCATCTTATTACATAAGATTTACTGGAGACATTTTTCAAATGAAAGAGGTGACCATAAATCCTATTAGGGGATAAAAAATATAAGAGAACATCTTAGGTGAAACATGAAGCATAAAATAAGAACATGTACATAAGAACTTGAGGCATAACATAAGTACATGAACAAAATAACACGAGGAATAACAAGAAAGTGTGGGGACAACATAAACATGAGAAATTTGTAAAAATATCACCAAATATTATCACTAAGGTTTCATAAATAATATTACCAAGGATTTTGACCATGGTATCATAAATAATTACCAACACATGTTTCCAAGGTATCATGAATATGTTATCTCTAGAGATTACTTTTTTACCCAATGTATTGAAGAATTATCAGAGCACACCCTTCATATGTCTAACACTATGTGCATCACATCAATCAAGAATCATAAATACTTATCATTACTAACCCAAAAGTATGGAATGTGGGTTTCATAAATGGATTACCCCAATAAATAGTTAAATAAAACATCTAAATGGATACCCTTGAATGAAAATAAGGTTGGTTATTCATGACATGAAAATATATCATGGGGAATCAAGGGTATTTTGACAGCATAACAAGTATGAAAAATAGATCTTAAAATGGGTTTAATGAGAGTGAAATGAAGTCTCTCATTAACAGTAAATCATATTCACAATAATGAGGATGTTTATAAACAATTGAAAACATAATAAGTTCAGAATCAAAAAGGATTATACAAAAAAATCACTTGAACTTAAAAAGTAGAGGAAGAGAGCCCTTACCTTGGGAGGATGATTCTTAAAGATAGAGAGAGACTCCTTATAAGCATATAAACACTGTGTAAGGGATTTAGAGAGGGAAAAGGAGATAAAATTCATGCTTAATAAGTTTTTATTGGAGAGGAATGTGAGAAAGGGTGGCTATTTATACTTGTGGAGGGGTGGTTTTAATGGTTAAAATATTGGTTATTTTTTATATATAAGAAAATAAATTATGAATGGAATTAATTATAACAAATTTCGTGTATTTTTAATTATAAATTGAGAGTTATTTAATTTTCAAAGCATTCATAGTTCAAAATTCACCTTCCAACCAACCCATTTAATTCACAAAAAAAAATTATCTCAAAAAATACATTTTTTGGTTTTAAAATGTAAAGTATAAATTTATAAATTCAAAATAATTTTTTAAATTAAATTTTATACTTATTAAATCCATTTTTTATTGAATAAAATGTTTCATAAATTTTCCAATCATTCTCATATCATAATGATGTAATAAAATCATGGTACTTGTAAAATAGTAATTTTCTGTTTTTCTCTAAAAAATAAACTTTTTAAGAAAATTATCTAAATTTCACCATAAGTAAACTTTTATAAAAAAATATCTATATATGATAATTTTAACATTTAAATAAAAATACATATTTATTGAAAATTAACATTTTTTATGATATTATAAACTATCTTACCATTATAAAAATTACTTAGGACTTCATTAATTTCAATTATCGTCTAAAAAATATTTTATAATATTATTTCATGAAAATAAAATTAATTTAAAACTTATAAATTTATATTAAGAAATAATTTTAATTGAATTTAAATATATTTATAGTTTCTAAAAATACAATTTTGGTTTCCTTATTCATAATCCCTATAATCACTTTATTACATCTTAATTGCCAATAATAATAAAGACCATCTTATTGATTAATGGTTATAATTTATATAAACTATATTGGATGGTATTCATAATTCTTAATGATCATATTTCCCTATAAATACACCACCATTCTCACTTAACCATTGAATACTTACAAAGGTTATGACATATCCTTTCATAAAATCTATTGTTTTCCTAATATTTATCTTTCTTTTTATAGTCATTATGGTAGGAACAATATTTATAGGGAAATTCAAGCCTATAAAATTTCTTTTAGTGAATTTACTATTCTTCTATGTAAAAATCCCTTTAATATGACTAGTTGCAGCAGTCCATATCAACGCATGATGTTTAATATTCTTATGAAATGTAAAAGTATTTATATATGCTCATAATAAAACCGTCATTATAAAATAAGAGTTAATCTAGTAACAACATAATGAAAATTATAGGTCATTACAGACCCAACTTACCATAGGTCTAAAGGGTGTTCTTGATCACCATGGGATGAAAAATAGTGCCTGAGTTTTAGGAATTCACTTTTGGGAACAATTTTAACCTTGTATAATAAAATTAAAAAGTAAAATAAATAAAATTCTAAATCATTCGAAAAGGAATAAAAAATAAAAATCCATCAAAAAATAAATAATAGAAATAAATATAACCAAAGTAGGCACAATTGACATAGAAGATAAAAATATAACAAGACCGAGTGGCCGATACAACATTCCAAAAAAACATAAAGGTAGAACCTTAAAAACTCTAATGACACCAGTAGAAACCCTTGGTCACTCACAAAATCCACTCATCCATCCCTAGAACAATTTGAAACTCAAGGAATGAAAACAAAAATGTGAACCTGAAATAGAAACATAATATCTGTATATGCACTTAGGCACCGATGCATATGTAGGGTGTAGGCTAAACATGCCCAGTAGTATCTCACCAAGGAGTCCAAGGAATTCTATTCAAAATACAGTTCATAGATGCTATTTTGAGAATAAATTATAAAATTGGTTTTCACATTTAGATTAAGTAAATTCAAAAAATTATCTATAGTCACACTTTTAAAACAATGACCCATTTTTTAATGAAATGGATGGCCAAAAACTTTGGTGAATCTTTTTTGAAACATATAAAGAGGAATTTTCCAATCATTGAAAAAAAATACAAATTTAATTTCTTCTCCTCTTTCCTAGAATTTAACAAAAAATACAATTTCCATAAATAACTTCATTTTAAACCATTTTCATAAAACCCATTTAGGAAACAACAAAAACTTTCCTTTTAACCCACACATTCCAAACCGTTTTAAAAATCCATTTGAAAGTTATCCAAGAATGAACTCAAGGTGAAATAAGTCCACAAAACAACACCAAGGTATCAATACCAGATAAAAAATATCAACCTAACTAATTATTGGTTCCATAAAATCGATAATTAGGGGATAAAATTGAACCATGAGACACAATACCAAAAAATATCTAGGGAAGGACCTAATATTCATAGGATACACCCTAAGATTTAAGTAACACTGTAGAAACCAACGACATGATCCCTATATTGAAACTAAATAACATATCCATCCTGGTAGCCTTATTGATCTCGTCAAACAATTTAACCATCCCAAGAGCACAAATATACCATGGGTACAATCCATCCCAAAATTTCTCAGCTTCCATGGGCCATAACTCCCTAGCCAGATCGTAATATAAACTAGGGGTTTTCAATTATCCAAAACTCTACTCAATTAATTAGGAATACCATGACATATCAAATAGATTTGGGAAATAAAATAATCACAATGAACAAGTTTAAATAATTATATATAACCCTCAACTCACCTCATACAAATTCACATGAAACAATACCTTTAAAATTCATGTATAAGAATAAAATAATAAAATTAAATATACATATCCCCCAAGGGGACACAAGAAATAATAAGTATAACAATAATATAATACTTGGCTGAGGGTATGATATATTTTAGAAAATAACTCTATTAAAGGTTCCAA
Organism: Viscum album; assembly: GCA_963277665.1. NCBI lineage: Eukaryota > Viridiplantae > Streptophyta > Magnoliopsida > Santalales > Viscaceae > Viscum > Viscum album. Next base: position 705,178,835 of record OY728166.1, read on the forward strand.
CCAAGTTTTCAAAAGGAAGCTCAAAATTCCAAACCATTTTCACCATTTAAAATAGTATTTCAAAACATTCCTTGAAATCTAATTTTTCAAACCACATTCAAAATTCAGTTAGAACTCTACCCCTTTTGAAAATTCATTTTTAAAATTTTTCAAACCACTATAGAGACCCAACAATCTAAAAAAATTATAACAAGGTCCAATACCTTTTATTTTTATAAAACATCCCTCTAAAATATCACACATCTCCTTTTAAAAAATAAAACTAGTGTTAAAACCCCTTTCAAAATTTTTAAATTATTTTTAAATATACACTCAGGTATTTTGATGAACACTTGGCATGTGGAAAGTACGTGACATGTTTTTAAACCATTTGAACACTATATCTAACCCATAAAAGGTATTCCATATGCATATAATTTTATAAGAAACAAATTTAAAACATCTAATAAAACAATAACATGAATTATAAAGGAACTCAAAGGAAGAAACTACCTCAAAAAAATCATAATTTTTTCACAATAATCCGCACTCATCACCATAGATGATGAATGATAAACTAGTTAAGGAGAAACCATCTATGATCCCTACACAAAACAATCCCCATGATTATAACCCACATGAACCCCAAAATTGGCACTCACAATAATTAGGGTTCATGAGAGAAAGAATATCGAAGGGGGATGAGAGTAGGTAAAGAGGATAAAAATAAATAAGAGAAAAGGATGGATTTACATTGAAATGTTTACTTGAAATCAAATAGAAATCAATTGAAATCAAAAGAAGGAGGAGGGAGTGATCCCTAGGTCATGTTACCCACTTGGAAAAATGATATAGGGGAAGAAGGGGTTCATACCATTATTCTCGTGGAGGAAAAAATCATAATATTTTTTAATGTACTTGGGAAGACTAGGCTACGACATGTCCTTGACCACCACGATGCCATGCTAACTCACCATCCATCTTCTATGGAACAAACCGAGACTCTATACTATGGAATTGCCTCACTTGGATCTTTTGAAACATGATCCTTTGATGATAATGTAGGATCCATCATAGAGGCATATGGGCCAACACCCTCTATATAACCCCTCCATGGAGCAAACTCATAGGCTCTGTTGTAGTGAAACTTCACAGGGTTGCAGCATGGTCCTTAGACCATGAAATAGAACCCCTCAAAAAGGAATGGGGATTAAGACTTTCCCCCAAACACAATACAACGATTCTCTTCAATGTTGTTCCATGGTCCTTCACTAAACCATGACCTCCATGATGTATCTCCCTCTACTATGCCATGGTATTCATCTATTTACCAACACCACATTGCAGAACCCCCATTACAACATGGTCTATTGCAGTAGTTTTTTTACAAACTAATAAATAAATTAATAGCGACATGAGGGTGTTATAGGTGTCACCAATGGGTGAAAACATGAGATGGTATCAATTAACCTAGATTGGGGCAGGTCAAGAGGACCCTATTGGATGCCTTGGCAGGAAAGATGAGATGTGATTCAAGGTGTGAGGCTAGGTTTGAGTGACTAGTGACCGAGTGGCGAGTTGATAATATTATGTTATGGGTTGTGAGATCTATTTTTGTTTCATTAATGTTATTGGATATGTGCTTTTGTTTAGTAATAGTTTCCATTGTGGGTGATATACATCCCAAATCTTGTCCCAATCTTGAGTGATAAGGTGATGATAGGACCACCATAGGTGAGATGGGATCCTAGTTGTGTGTAAGTCTAGGCCCACCTTGAGTGAGAAGGTATGGATTGGGACCTGGCAAGAACCTTAACCTGAGTGAGAAGGAAACATTCAGGATAATATATAGTGTTGAGTGAGAAGTCTGGTCTAATCATTATGTGATGTGATTTTAGATGTGGTTGATGTACCCTACCTTGAGTGATAATGTAGTGGCTGAGAATTAGACATGGGGACTTACCTTGAGTGATAAGGTAGAGGTTAGGGTTTTATAGATGACCTCCCTTGAGTGATAAGGGTTGATCAAGGGCGTGGACTATACCTTCAATTAGTAGTTCAAACTTGGTGATTCCCTACTGTGAGACTTAGTGTATCAGTAGGGTTACGAGTTAGATGGAGCAAGGTGATGATGTGATTATGATATTGCACCGAAGAAGGTATGATCGAGTGTCATGGTGGATTGGTTAGGATATGATGACTTGATTCACATGGATTAGTGGTGGTCTGGATAGAACACGACCACCAAAACACTTGTGTGAAATATTTATTTCCTCATACATTCACATATATGATGACATATTTTAGAGGAACTAGGTGAGATCATAGTGAAATGTATTTCTCACACTCTATATGGGCCTTTTGTGCACATAAAGATATTATATACTCTTTATATGTCAGAGAAAAAGTTGTGCAAAAAAATGTATTGGAGTAGCTTGACAGGTATTGGAGACGATATTTGGATGAGGCTCAAGGATGACAGTAGTTACTATTGTGTTTTTTTTGTATATGTGATTATACCAGTGGAAAATCAACTGATATATGATTGTGTACATCCTCATGGTACATTTTTTATGAAATTTTGTTTATTTATTAAACATAATTTTATTTTTATGATGGATATTATTAGGTTATTTATGATGTTTTTTTGAATCTTATTTGAGGGTATAATATCTTTATTATATGTATTAGGCCCTTTTATATAGTTGAAAGATACAAGTGTACAAGTAGAAACTCTTGAGACCACATAACATTCAAGATCAAATGTTGTTCTGGGTCAAAGTGTTAGTGTTAGTACTCTTACATTTGGTGTTTGGTATTGATTATTTTTATCAATAATTACATATGACTTTTAAATTTGAAGAAGGTTGTGTAGAAGATGTGATGCTTGAAGGATGGTTATGGATTCTTTAAATCTATAAGGTTTACAGTTAATAGAGGATAAGGATAAGAAATCTGTATGATAAATAGATTCTAAGACTCAAAGTAATGGGATATTCCTTAATGGTAGCCCTATTAATGGTTCTCTTCCACATATCATACTCTATAATGTTGGAGGTGAACATTTTAATTTCAGTTTCACTATAGTTTCAAGGTTTCCTACATTATATCGAGAAGCCTACACAATGAGAAGCTATGTTGGGGTGACCAGCTAATTGTTAATATCTATGTAGTTTCGAGTAGGCTTACGTCATGGAGGGTAGTCTATGTCATAGTTTTTTGAAGAAAAAAAATCCATTTCGTAGAAAATTTTTTCGATGTAGGAGGCATGTGTAGGGAATATTCAATACCATTGTAAAATTTGGGAAGCCTATAATATGGATAAAAGGCTTCACCTTAACTCTATTAAAAAGGATATTATACATTATAACTATCCTTTACATAGTAAATACTAATAATTAGGAAGTGAAGATGATTAGGGTTCTTTTAATCCTATAAGATCTCATGTTGTAGTTTGTCCTTACGTCATGGAGGGTGTGTTTTTAAGAGAAATGAATATCATGGTGATGTGAAATCCTATAGGAGTTGACAACATAATCAAAGTGGATTACGCCACAAGCTGTTAGGTATTTGAAGGAAGTTGATGAGATCATGTTATGATAATAGTTAGTTCATAAAGGACCTTTTCACATGAGAAAAATGGAGTTGTTCATAAGAATTCACACCACAGAGCAGCAAAACATAACAAAAAAAATTTGATTTAGGGCCTCTTTAGTGTCATAGTAACAAATGTTTTACTATGGTGAGGCTATAAAAGTTAGAGCCTACACCATAGTATTTATGATCACACCGTATTAGATTAGTTATAGTGAAATATGGACGTTTTATAGAGAAGTTATTTTTAGGAATTTTGGCCTTTGATGAAAATTAAATCATCATTATTCACTACATTCAAGTGGGAATGACATATGTCATAATCTTAGGAAGTGAGAGGAAGAATTACTTGATTCTAAACCTTAGAGAAAATTGAAATGGTTGATCTATCTATAAATGAAAAGAGTAGTCTGAGAATAGAGAACATATGGTTTTATAATAGAATTCAGAGAGACTCACAGAAAGGGTTTGGAGAGGATAATTGTAGGAATGCTAAAAAAATTTAAATTAAAAAAAGGAGGATATTATAGGAACTTCATCTCATTGAAACATTATTAGGTTGTATATAAGACACACTAAACAAAGTGTATTTTCATATATATATCCTATGAAGAATAATGTTGTCATTGAAGGATTAGAGAGTTCCTTATGTAATGAGAGGTAGTAATATTTTATCATTTGTGTGAACAATGAGTTTAGAGGGTTATTGTGACCACTAAATTATGTAAACCAAACAAAAGAAACATGATATAGTGTTTCAAGTGAATAGACACATCAATGTTTCATGCTCCTTGGACAAGCCCGGCCAGGGTGAACCAAGTGGAAAATCTCTATGTTCAATATTTCTTTCATCACTCTTAGATAGAAAGGTAGAGAAAGAGGTGTTATTCACATTGAGTGAACAAGATCATTTTCAAGGTGTTAAGGTTTTAATAGGTAATACTCTGATTCACCCCTACTCAGGGTAATCCCCTTGACAAGGGATGAACAATTAGTATGAGAGCACAATTAAGGGGTTATGTTTTTATCTTTCTCAAAAGCATGAAAATGGTTGCAGTTGTTAACTAAAAATTCATACCCATTTTTGAATGAAAAAAATTCTACTTATGGAAGAACACGATGAAACACTAAATTAGGTCATTGGGGATGGAATTTTACATGGTAACCATTCATGATATATCAGCGAAAATTAAAAATGAGTCTTCATTAGAAATAGATCACAAGGAATTGGATATAGATGAAAATAAAATCAATTCATTAAGAGGATCTTTGAAAAAACCTATTTACAGTAAGGTAATGTCATTTAAAACCACTCATTACATGAGGAAAAAACTCTTGAGTTTTTACAAGGTTGATTCCAATGTTCGAGATTAAAAGTTACAAGTGATATGTAATAAGTATAAAGATTTGTGGATGATCCCAACCAAAATGGTTGATGCATTTTTTGATCGTATAAATTCTCTTATAGAAGATATGTGAGGCCTTGATGAAAATATCAAAGATTCCAAAATTTTGAAAAGAATTTTTCTGAGTCCACCTTTGTGATTCAATGTGAAGGTATCTATGTTTGAGGATAAGGACAAAAAATAAGTAACTATAAATAGTTTTAAAATTACACTTGTCACGTATGAAATGAGAAATAATGACAATGAAGTCAGGGTATAGAAGAACTCATAGGAGGTTTCATTCAAAGTAATGAAGAATCTTTTTGTTAAATAATATCCATACAAAGATGAGGTCGATGGATTAATGCATTTCATTTCCTCTAATCTTAAAAGGGGAAAATGAAAATTCAAAAGGCAAGCTTTCAATTTCTTGATTCTAATACTATGTGGTAGTAAATATCACTAATAAGTGATTTAAAAATATTAACGTTGATGAGGATGAAGTAAAGGAGATTAAAGATTATAGATAAATTATTGAATATTATCTAGTAATTGTTATTGGTAGACCATAGCCTAATGACAATGATGCAAAGAATGATGAAGTTGAGGGAAGAGTTGATCTTCAGGTCGAAATCAAGGTATCCCTTGAAGAATATGATAGATAGAGGGATAAAACCAAAAAGGGAAATACTAACTTAACTTTATATGCAACAACAAGAGGATGAAAAGTAATAATTTCAAGTTGATATTGACAAACTAAAATAGGGAATTTTTGTCAACCCAAAAAAGGAAGTTGAACTCAAGATCAAAGTAGATAACATGCACAAATCATAGATGAATTGAACAATACAATGAAATAAAGGGTTAAAAATAATATAATAACTCAAAGGAGAAGTCATGATTTAGTGATGAAATTATGGGTATCAAGAAATAATACTTACACCCATCAAGGTATCAGGTTTCTCTAAGGTACCAACCCCATTTAAGTGAAGGTTATGAGCACAACAGAAGTGCATTGGTGGGTGTACCCAACTTTAATTTTTCCATTAACAATGATCAATATGAGATCCATCATGATAATAAAACACCGGATATTCAGAATAGAACGAATAATAAAAGAAAGTAAGGTATTCCCAAAACCATAGAGAGGATCATCATATGTTGGTTATAATTATTTTAATTAAAATACAAGAATTAAATTGATGTAATTCTCTCTCAGTTAAGGTTTCTGGTCACGATTCGATGTGATCCATCATTGTTCCGTAGAATCCAAGTGTAGAATTCCTCTAGTGGTGATCCACATGTGCTCCACGTATCTATGGACAACACTAAGGGATCTCTTGGTGCTAGCACGAAAGAGAATTTGCTTGCGATGTTCGCCATAGACCACCTTGAGAGCTGCTTGCAAAGAACTCTCCTTGATCTGGTGGAGGAGGATCACTCTTGTTGCTTGAGAAAGTTCTTGGAAGAAAATCAATTCTCTCTTGGCTTGAGATGTTTCTCTATATTCATTGTGCACAACCCATAAAATGGCTAGGATAATGAGAATTATATAATTGGGATTTTAATTACTTAGAATAATAAAATGAATTAATTACCCAAAACCATTTATTAATTTCATTTAATTCTTAGTAAGACCCCATGTCTAATAATAATAATTGACTATTATTATTACTTGAAATGCGCCCAGTGAATTATACCAAATATTATTTAATTAAATAAATAATATTATTTCTCACAAATTCCCAAAAAATACACAACATGTATATTAATATACATGGCATGTACTTTTGTTTTTCCATTCTCTTTATTTCCTCCACCACATTTATTAGACCTTTAATAATGGCTTTTTATTTCTCAAATAAATATCACTACATTACTTGTTAATTAATATATTATTTCACCCATAATATATTCTCTCAAATAACCAGTGTTGAAACAAATTTGATCAGGAATCCTTGAATAATTATTAAATCACAATCGAGAATATTCTTTATTCAACTTGTTAAATTAATATTTAACTGAGATACTTAGACACACTTAGTGTGTGACCCTATGGGACACTTTCTCAATAGAATTAGGCAGAGCCTGCCTAAAGTCCAAATTTAGCATCTAGAAACACGCCAAGGCACCCATAGAGAAATAAGTTAACGCCGCAATGACATGTCACCTCCTACGAATGCTTATCGTGTAATGTAATCCCTTTGTCTCGATATCTCGAATCAAGCGGGTTTCATACTAGTGCATCAACCCATGTGCTCAAATATTATTTACTTGAATTTCTAGAATTGAACTTTCCCATTCCTTACCATGGCCATGGATTTATTTAGGCTATATCAATTCTATAAAAGAGCCTGAGATATCTACTTCCGTTATGAAAACGAAAGGGACAAATTCTTTCTCGCATTATCTATTAATGTTGTATTACTCGTGATGCACCCAACATATCCTACATTGCTGTGAATAGTGTGTCATAATTTTTTTCATAAACACATCTAAGTGCACAAGTTTTAATACCCATTAATAATAATATTAAAGTCTAAGGACCAATACACACATCCGTAGATAGGAACATCCAATAACACTATGAAATGTGGATTTCCTACTGGCGGTTCTTGTTCTCATAATATCCTCCTGGATATTACCAAGGGCACACACCATGAGGAGGTACCTCAATGTTTTATGAGTCCTCACCCCTAATGGCCTGTATTATTTGTGTCCCTAAGATAATATCATCTGTCCATAGAACATATATTCAAGAATAGTGTTATGGAACTACTGGGTTCTCATCGTAGCAGGGATATGCTATGGACTTTTAGTGCAACAAATATCCTTAGGATGTTATCACATGAAATGTCATGAAGAAGAACAATCAATATGTGATAAGGTATTTATTAATGAATAAAGTACAAAGTAGTTGGTTCTAGGACACCAACTCCAACAGACTTCCACTTGGACTAGAACCAACTGATAACAACCTTTAACCCGTTAGCTCTCACATGATATTCATACTTCTGTTGAGATAGGACTTTAGTCATGAGGTCTTCCACGTTCTCTTCCATGGACACTCAGCTCACTGCAACTTCACCCCATTGATAGAAATCCCTCAAGAGGTGATACTTTTAGAGTATGTGATTTTTCCATTGATGTGACCTCAGTTCTTTTACAAGATCCACTATTGCAGTATTATCACAATGCAATGTGATAGGATCTTTACCACTAGGCACCACATCAAGCTCATGGAAAAAGTTTTGAATCAAGAAGGATTCCTTTCCTACATCAGAAGCCACTATATATTCGTACTCCGCTATAGAATCAGCGACAACTAGTTGCTTTGAACTCTTCCATCTCACAGATCCTCCATTGAGATAGAGAACATATCCATATTGTGACTTTAGATCGTTCTGATCTATATGAAAACCAACATCATCATACCCTCTGATGACAAGCTCCTCATCTCCTCCATACACCAGGAACATATCCATAGTTCTTTTCAGATACTTAAGGATAGTCTTAATAGAAGTCCAATGCTATTCTATTGGATATTCTTGATATCTATCTACCATGCTCAGTGCATATGAAAAATCAAGCCTGGTATATAACATGACATACATGATAGATCCTATAGCCGAAGCATATGATATCTTACTCATTCTATCTTTATCCTCTTGTGTCTAAGGAAAAGTTTTCTTAGAAATATGCAGACCATGTCACACTAGAACCAATAACCTCTTGGATTGTTCCATTCTAAATCTCTTTAGTACCTGATCAATGTATGTACCCTGACTTAGTCCAAGAAGCCTCCTAGATCTATCACGAATGATCTTGATCCCTAGTATGTAGGCTTCTTCAGCCAAGTCCTTCACAGAGAAACACTTGTTCAACCAGTCCTTAACTGACCGTATGACTGGTACATCATTTCCAATAAGTAATATTTCATCAACATATACTACTAGGATAACGAATGAATTCCCATTAAACCACTTATAAAAACATGGATCACATTTGTTCTTAATGAAACCAAATTCCTTTATGGATTCATCAAATTTAATGTTCTATAACCTGGATGATTTCTTTAATCCATAAATGGAATTCTGAAACTTGTAAACCCATTTGGATTCACCTGGTGTCACAAAACCTTCTGGTTGTGTCAAATAGACATATTCCTGAAGGATCCCATTAATGAATGTTGTTTTGAAATCCATCTTCCAAATCTCGTAGTCATGGTAAGCTACTATGGTATGTAAGATTCTTATGGATTTAAACGTGGAAACTAGAGAAAATATTTCATCATAGTAAATTCCTTAACACTGTCTGAATCCTTTGGCCACTAGCCTTGCTTTATAGGTGCTAAACTGACCTTCCAAATCAAAATTTATCTTGAATACCCATTTGTATTCAATAGGATTTACATAAATTGGCTCATAGACTAGAACCTAGATCTGGTTCTGATATATGGAATCCATCTTAGAATTAAAAGCTTTTAGCCATCATGCAACTACTGAGCTTTCTACTACTTCCTTGTAAGAGATAGGTTCATCATTGTCAAACAATAATGATTCACCATCCTAGGTGTCGAGGAAAAAAAATCTCTCTAGTTACCTGACCTCTCTGGAGATCCTACGTAGTACTTTTATTTCTAAAACGTCTTCTAGAGGGACCTGTGGAACCAATTCCTCTACCAAATCCTGTGTATCTTCAGCATCAACTTCATTGAAGTCAATATTTCTCCCACCATACATTTTGAGGATGTGATACCTCTCAATAAAGATGGATTTTCTGGTGACAATCACTTTATTATATGAAGGATTATATAGGCAATATCCTTTCTTTTCCTTAGGACATCCTATAAAGATACACCTCATGCCCTGAGGTGCTAGTTTGTTTCCTAATAATGCCTTAACAAACACCTATCATCCACATACACGTGTGTGCAACAAAATGGGTTTCTTTCCATTCCATAACTCATAAGGAATTACATTTTCCACCTTATTTGGTATCAGTTTAATGTGTATGCTACATTTTGTAATGCATATCCCCAAAAGGATAATGGAAGATCCACATGACTCATCATCGACCTCACCATGTCTAACAAGGTGTGGTTCCTTCTTTAAATAACACCATTACAATATATTGTATAATGATGGGTGAGATGAGATAGAATCCTAGACTCCCATATAATATCAATGAACTCTTGGTTCAGATATTCTCCACCTCGATACGATCGAAGATTCTTTATCTTCTTACAAATCTGATTCTCTACTTTATTCTTGATTTACTTAAATTTCTATAAGGATTCTAACTTATACCTCATTAAGTAAACATCACTATATCTACTGAAATCATCATTAAAAGTAATGAATTAAGAATATACCCCTCTAGATTCTACTAGAAATGGTCCACATACATCTTTGTGCACCAATACTAGAAGCTCTATGGACCTTTCACCCTGTCCACTGAAATGCTTCTTGGTCATTTTACCTTTTAAACAAACATGACATCTATCAAGTGGTTTTATCTCAGCAAAGTCTAAATAGAAATCTTGGAAAAGCTTTGTCAAATGCTTCTCATTTACATGACTGAGATGGTGATTCCACAATTGGGTGATGTATGAGTCATGTGAGTTTATTTTGTTATCGATTTCCAACACTTGGTTTTCATAATTTATTACATACAAACCATTATTTAAATACACCATTCCATAATATATGTTTCTCTTATAAATAAAGAAACTGTTATTTCCAAACTTGAAAATAAATCCATCCATATCCAAACATGATACATAAATTATGTTTTTGGTAACACTAGGCACATAATAATAGTTATGTAAAACCAAAATAATCACAGTTGGCAATGAGAGGTGGTAATTTCCAATGACTAAAACAACCATACTCATTCCATTGGTAGATCAAAGATCCACCTCTCCTATGGAAGTATTTCTAAATCTACTTAGTTCTTGCATTTGAATATAGATGCAAGCCCCAAAAGTTGTATCTAATACCCAATGTGTGGAAATGGAAAGATTACACTCGACAACTAACACACCTTTAACATCCCCACACTTTTGGGTGCAATTAATCTTCTAGTATCCTAGCTTTCCACATGAAAATCATACCACATCTCTTTCATTTCCCTACCTCTAGATCTTCCCCTTCTTGGAGGGACGGTGTTTGAGGGATTTAGAGCATTTATAAGTCCTTGACCCCTTTTCCTTGTCCTTCATTTTATTATTCACCATAAGGACTATAGATTTGTCATGCCCCATGTCCTTATCTATCTGGAGAATTTAGGTTAGAATTTCTGATAAACTCTTCTCATTTTTGGTCATGTTATAGTTGACAATAAATCTAGATAAGGTCTTGGGCAGTGATGATAGGATGAGATCTATACACAACTCATCCAGGAACTTATTCCCTAAGATGCATAGGCATTCAATGTAGCTAATAATATTGACTACTTGAGGCCCAGCTGGAACTGACTCTCCAAGCTTAGTTGTAAACAAATCGTTGGAGATTTCATGTCTCTCCTATCTCACCTTCTCTTGATAGAGATCCTTAAGGTGATACATCATGCTATATGCGTCCATGTATTCATGTTGCTTCAAGAGATAATTAGACATGGCTGATAGCATGAAACATTGGACATCTATGGAATCATCCAAATGTTTTATGTAGAGAGATAATTCATCATCACTGGACTCTTTTCCAGGTGAAATTGGAATAGTCCCCTCCAGTACATACAATTTACTCTCATGGCAAAGGATGACTTATAAACGCCTCTTCCACTCCTAGAAGTTGGTGCCAGTGAGATGGTTTTCCTTCTCGAGTATGGTTCTAAATGATATGTTTGAATTCATTTTTCTTGACATTTCTACAGATTAAGTTGAGAAAAGGTTTAATACTTTATCATGATAAAACTAAAACAAATAAATAATTTAATACTTATTAGTCTCCCACCATTTTATCGAAATCCAATAGCCCTCACCATTGAATTTGAAATATTTTGTTGCCTGGATATTCTAGTGGAAAGGATCCATATTTCCCTTAACATTAATCCAACTAGGATTTTTAAAGAAACTTGAAGGGTTTTAGGTAGGCATTCTAAATTCCAAATGGATTAACTCGCAACTCCTTGATCCACTGAGTGGACTCCCCAATCCTGAAATCCTTTTATTTTGGATTTCCTCAACCTTTGCCTATTGGTCACACCAATTCCTGTTGTGGCCATCAAACCTTGATGTGAACCAATTCAAGTCAACCCAAAACCTTTAATTTGAATTCCATGATAACTTAAAGCACCCAACTAGGGTTGGTCAAGAACTTTGAACTATGGTTTGATTTTAACCAAGATTATGGAAGGCTATACAGACTTAATATTTCTTTGAGAGATTTTATCCTTATACATAAATTTCTATTTTATTATATTTCTTACGTGATTTTTAATATTAAGTGGGATATAATCAAGTGATTAACCATGTCTAAGATAAGATTTATGCATAATATGATCTTATTTTAGTTCTATCTTGCATGCTTTTTTAGTTTTATCTTGCATGATCGTTTAATTCATTAATTTTGTGATTGTGACAACACACCTAGAATAACTAAACCATGCAACTGATAGAAATAAAATAAATGTTATGATCATGAGCTTGTTCTATTGGTTAGTTTATCTAATGGTTGATAAACTAACCCAAGACCTAGGGGAGAAACACATTAAGCCTTTTGGGTTCGTGTTTACACCTTTTCACCTGTTTTCCTTTGTATCTCTTTCGATTGGTTTCACCTTGGATCCTAAATTAAGCCACCTCTGCTAGCTTGGGAGCTCCATCCATTACATATGATTTTATCTCACTCACAGGTGAGGGGTAAAACGAGGTTTTACACAAAAGAAACAATGGGCACATAAACATTAATGAGGAGAAGGCTCACAGGACAACAAATTTAATTTAAATAGATAAATTAAAAGAAACCATTCACATACAAAGGTCTTGGTCTAGCCCATGATCATCCATACATGAAATGATATTTACACATAAATAAAACTAGAATTTAATTCTTTAATAGTTATTGTTTAAGATAAATCATGCTCGAATCAAGGAATTATCTTTAATTAATCAATCATTTTGTTTTAAACCCTTTTTTTAAATTTCCTTGATATTTTCATCCATCATAATTTTAAACAAATAAATTCATTTAAAATTATCTTTGTATGTAACTTGTACCTTGGTGGAAACCTGGTGAATTCTTATTCATAAATACCCAATGATTAGAAACGAACATTATGCAAATGTTAAATTAAACACATATACATAAAACACCTATCACGTGTTGTGCCTCAGCTTTACACCCAAACTATGGTACACATATCAATGGTTTGTATAATATAATAATAAAATTTAATAAATATGCATAATTTGGATGAGTACATGGCATGTAGTTCCAGATACATGTCGTGTACTTTTTTTGTCACCGTCCATCCAAAGTACATGCCAGGAGACATGGCATGTAGATGTACTTTGGAAATCTTTGGAGTACACGACGTGTTCAGTGGGACACATGCCATGTAGTATCCACATTACATGATTTCCATCCCAGAAATCCATGTACAGGGCAACCAGTCCAACCCTAACTCGAAGGGACTACATGTCGTGTCTAGTGGACCACATGACGTGTAATTCGAAAACTGTGTGCCACCTATTCTTGGTCAACACACAGAGTCATTTAAGACTTAAAAAGACTCGAACACACGACCTGATTTGGCAGACCGGTCTGAGGCATTGAATCTTGACTACACTACGTGTACTTCCAAATAAATGATGTGTGTTATGGAGTTGTTTGTCCAGGAATGTTTGGAACCTCTAGATGAGATCATCTTTTTTATTTTTAATCAAAATTAAAAGAAAATGTTGTTTATGTAAGGTGAATGTGAAACAAGAGAGGAGGAAAAAATCTCTATATTCAGATTTTCAGAACAATTAAATTGAATTGAAACAACTAAATTATTAAATGTGTAAATCATAACAATAAAATAAATAATTATAATCAACTATATGACTGCTCTGATACAACTTTTATGTTCCAGTAACAGCGAAAGCATGTTGGTGGGTGAACCTAACTTTAATTTTTCTTTTAACAACGATCAATCCAAGATCCATCATGATAACAAAATATAGGATCTTCGGAATAGTATGAAGAATGAAAGAAATAAAGAGAGCCCCAAAACCATATATAATATCATCATATTTTGGTTATAATTAATTCAATTAAAAGACAAGAATTACCTTTATGTAATTCTCTCTTTGTTGATGTTTCTGGTCACGATCTGATGTGATATGTTGTTGTGTCGTAGAACCCAAGTGTAGGATTCCTCTAGCAGTGATCCACTCATGCTCCACATATCTATGTATTTCGCTGAAGGGATATCCGGGTGCTAGCGTGGAAGAGCCTTCACTTGCAATGTCCGCATTAGATCACCTTGAGAGCCGCTTGCAAAGTGCTCTCCTGGATCAAGTGGAGGAGGATCTCTCTCGTAGCTTGAGAGCATCCTTAGAAGAAAAGAAATTATCTCTTGTCTTAAGAGCTTTCTCTATATCCATTGTGCCCAACCCAAAAAAATATCTAGGCTAATGAAAATTATATAATTGGGATTTTAATTACTTAGAATAATAAAATGAATTAATTACCCGAAATAATTTACTCATTTCATTTAATTCTTAGTAATACCCCATGTCTAATAATAATATTTGACTATTATTATTACTTGACATGAACCCAATGAATTACAAATAATATTATTTAATTAAATAAATAATCTTATTTCTCACAATTTCCTTGAAAAAATACACGGTGTGTATATTAATATACACATCGTGTCTTTTTTTCCCATTCTCTTTATTTACTCCACCACATTTATTAGACCTTGAATAATGTATAATTATTTCTAAAATAAATATCACAACATTAATTTCTAATAAATATATTATTTTTCCCAAAATATATTCTCTCAAATAACTAGTGTCAAAATAAATGCGATCAGGCATCCTTGAATATTTATTAAACCACAATCGAGAATAATATTTATTCAACTTGTTAAATTAATATTTAACAGAGACATTTAGACACCCCTAGTGTGTGACCATCTTGGTCTCTTTCTTTTTGGAATTAGGCATAGCCTACTTAAATTCTAAGGTTAGTGTCTAGAAACATAACAAGGAACACATAGAGAAAGAAGTTAATGCTGCAATGACGTGTCACCTCCTACGAACACTATCTATGTAATGTAATCCCTTTGTCTCGATATCTCAAATCAACCAGGTTTTATGCTAGTTTCATCAAACCATGTGCTCGATTATTATTTCTTTGACTTTCTATAATTGAAATTTCCCATTCCTTACCATGGCCATGGATTTATTTAGGCTATATCAAATCCGTCAAAGGGCCTGAGATATCTACTTCTGTTATGAAAATTGAAGGGACAAATCCTTTCTCGCATTATCTATTAATGTTGTATTACTCATGACACACCCAACATATCCTACCTCACTGCGAACAGTGTGTCTTCACAATTTTAGTCAATACATCTAAGTGCACAAGTTTTAATAACCATTAATAACAATCTTAAAGTTTAATGACCAATACACATGTTCACATATAGGAACATCCAATGACACTATGAAATGTGTATTTCATACTAGAGGGTCTTGTTCTCATAATATCATCCTAGATATTACCAAGGGGGTACACCATGAGAAGATGCCTCATTGTTTTATGAGTCCCCACCCCTAATAGCTTGTATTATTTATGTCCCTCGAATAACATCATCTGAACATTGAACATATATTCAAGAAAATTGTTATGGAACTTCTAGTTTCTCATCTTAATAGGGATATTCTATGACCTTTTAGTGAAATAGCTATCCTTAGGACATTATCACATGTATTGTCATGTAGAATAATAATCAAGATGTGTTAACTTATTTATTAATGAATAAATTAAAAAGTAGTTGGTTCTAGGCCACCAACTCCAACATTAAGACTACATGAGACCTTATAGTAACTAAAGAAGATCATATTACCATACCAAAAGTATAAATCTTTAAAAATAAAGGGAAATATACTATGGATCATGACCATAAAGAGAAGGAAACTGTGACTCACACTAATCCTCAAGAATCTACTCCCTGAAGGAAAGTGGATTTAGGAGAAGCTTGAAAGGGTACTGGTCAAGAAGAAAAGGATGGAGATATGACACCAAAAATTAGGTGCTATTACTATAAGAACCCATACTTAATCATTATATATTCTATTATTTTTGAACTATAATTCACTTTATTATAATCCTGAGAATCTTTTCAGTTTAGATTTTTAGAGAATTAGGAAAAAATATTACATAGTAAAAAAATATATTGAAAGTGGAAAATTATAATTAGTATCCATTTCCACACAAAATAAATATTTTTAAAACAAAAAATTATTTCTTTTCATGAAAAATATTCACAACTTTAAACTTGACTTCTTATTTTATTTTACCCATCCTTATACCATTTTGAATTTTTTTTGAAAAAATCAGGTGGGAATAAAAATATTTGTAAGGGACATAAAAAGAAATAAAACCATTATTCTAGTGAAAAAAATGAAAAACCATGTAATGTTTATCTTTATATTCAATGTTATTTGAGAGTAATAAAACATTTCCACATGAAAATCACATAGAATTTTTTCTCAATGAAAAACATTAAAAACCCATTAAAATCACAAATAAATCATATAAATAACTCTGGGTATCAATTTATTATCATAATTACACATGGAGTAACCATTAAAACTATAACTAGAGTAACCCTCATGGTTACACATGGAATAACCCTCATGGTTATACTTGAAATAACCCTCAGAGTTATACTTAGAGTGGCCATTTCAGTTACCCTTAGATTAAACATTAAGGTCAACATCCAACATAGCCAATGAATTGTAGAGCTAAAATGGGGCTCTACCTTCATATAATATATATCAGGATCACCTATGAGCTATAATGGGGCTCAAACATTCTTATAATCTATATTGGGATCACTCATTTCTCATATACAATGCTCAAGTATCATGAATAAAACATTTTATAAAACCATTGAAAAAATATTCTAAAACCGTATAAAAAAACTTTTAGATATAAACAAATACCCTTATATTTAATAAAAAATTTTATACACTAAAATATTGAGAAAAAATGAAATAAAGTTTTTCTTATAATAAAATAAAAATGAAAATATTCTCTAGGAGAATAACTTTTCCATTTTGAAGTCACAAATTTTGAAAAACTACACACATACAAAGGAAAACATTTTCTTTGAAAGTAACCATATAAAATTGTGAAGTAAGATTCAGAATATTAAGGTGTCATGAAAAAATGAAATTTTGTTTATGCTGTATATGGAAAAAATAAATTCCTTTTGACTTGTGTAAAAATAGTTAAAAGAGGGACTTTAAAGTAATATTTTTAAAAGAAAGTCCCTTACCATGAGTTTGACTTGTCACGTTAATTCTTTATATTCATAAATAGTAAATTTAAGTTAATTATTTAATTTATTAATAAAATTTTTCACATTTATTATTCCATATATAACACTTATTTCAATGTTATATACAATTACTTAACCATTTATGTTCACATCAGACACTGACAATATTTGGTTTATAAGTCCCAAAAATTATATCAGTAATTTGACAATGTTTAAATGGAAATTATTCCGTAATCTCTAGAATAATAATCATGAAATAATTATCATTTTGATGCATCAATTATACTTTTAAATCCATCCATTAAATATGGTTATGAAAAATTAACTATGTTACAATTATAGAGACAATAGGTTGTACATACGCATAAGTAACGTTTGTATTTTTCAATGATCATTATAGAAAGAATGTAAATATTATTTTATCTTTATACAATGATAATAATATTATAAATATCATATTAAATCATAAAATATATTTATATATGTCATATATATTATGTGTTGATGAAAAACTAATCACATCGCTTCATGGAGGCAGTAGTCCACACATACGTACGAATGGAGTTATCATTTTTCTCTGTATGGAATGGTATGAAAGTAAATGATATATTATATTTCAAGAATGATAAATATGTCATTAATATAATATATAAAAATTAATTTCATCATTATAATAAGTATTGATAGATTGTGATGGAAGATGAATTACATCGATTTGTGAGGCTGTAGTCCACCATACACACGAATGATGAACTCTTTCACCATTTTATGAAAGATGAAATAGATATAGGTCATGAAAATAAAATAATAACATATGAGTATATATATTATAATATATTTATTATTTAAACAAGGTTAAATAACATTTTAGGGATATGTAATAAGAAACAAAACTAAAACACATTGATAAAACAATACCTCTTATTTGAAAAACCTACTTTTCTTAACACATTACGACCTATATGATTGGTATTATTCCAAGAAAAAAACATTTATAATTTAAGAAGGGATTATAGGAAAGTATGTATTCCGTTATATTATGAAAAAAGGGTTCTTATGTGTGAATAAATGAGAATAAGAAGTTCCCTTTTATAAGAAAGGGGAGGGGCACTCTTGGAATTTCTCAAAATATTAAATTAATACAATTTATTTTTTAATTATAAATGGATAAAAAGTAATTTATTTTGAATATAATATGATAATGGGTTGAAATAAACTCATAAAATAAAGATTACATAGGTTTTGACTATATTTCTACTGTTATCTTTTGGTTCAAACCCATATTTAAACCCTTCAACTCTTACTATGACGACACATATTTTTAGTCTTTAAAGGTCAATATAGTTACTATCAAATGAAAAAAAACCTATAAATGGTAAATGATTGATATTTTAAACCTTATAATAATTAACTATCTGAATTTAAGATTATTATAATTTTTTTATCATTTAATAAAATATTATTTACTATAAAATAGCCAAAATGTCAATTTTTAGAACTATTTATTACTTTGAATTTAATAATATCAATAAAACATCTACAATTAGCACTAAATATTTTATTATATATATAAAATGAAATTTTAATCTATAAAAATAATTGATAATATTATTTATCTAAAATTATATTAATTTTAATATTTTTAATATCTTTTATTTAATTTTCCATTAATAAAATATTTACTCCATCACTATTGTGCAAGAATTTATGGTAATTACTTCTATACAAAAAATTAAAAATAAATTACCATAACAAATATAAATATGTTATCTTTGAAAAATATACTTATAGTATAACTCATCATCTAGATAACACGATATTAAAAATATTACACTTTTTAAAAACAAGAATGTGATATGTTTGACATTTATTTTAAAAAATATTATAAAGGTCATAATCTCGTCCAACCAGCCCCAAAAGGTCATAAATTAGACCATTGGATGATTATGGTCGATATATACTCATAAAATAATATTTAGTTATGTGTTTGGGTAATTTAATAATTCTTATTATTTTAAACATAAATCACCTGATTTACCCTTTACCGTGGTAATAAAAATACAAAGTTTACGATTCATATTGTACAGAAATAAAATAGACCTATTTATTAAATTTGGAACCAATAATTTCAAATATGTAATAAAATTTTCAAAATTAAAATCATATAATTTTCAAAATTTAATTTAAAATTAAACTGTCAAAACACAATGAAAATCAGTTTTTACAAAAATTCCCTTTTAAATATAAAATATTTTTATAGTAAATTCGAGTATAAAATATATTTAAAAAACAATAATTAAATTATTTTAATTCAAAATGAATCAATTATAATTTAAAATTAATCCAAAACAAAATTTTACATTGTAAATACTTTAAAATAAATTATAATTTTCAATAAAAATAATAATTTTTCACTATTCGTTAAGAAATCATTATTTTTAGAAAATTCCCAAAAATTAATCCTTAGATAATTTTAAAATGATGAATTAAAAAATGTAATTAATTTTATAAAATTAAAATTCTATAATTTTAAAATTAAACTTTTAAATAAAATATTATAAAGAATGAGTTTTAAAAAACCATTTCCTTTTTGATTTTATGAATCACTTTATATATTTATAATGTATATAAATACATAATTCATAAATACTAATAAATATTAATTTTTTTCTATAATTACTTGGGTTGTTATATTCCACCCCCTTTGGAAATTATATCCTTATAATTTTGAACTTAGGCTTGGTAACTAGGGATTGACTTTTCAAAATTGGTTTATTGAAAATCCACATCATAAAAAGGGTAAATAAATATTCTACTTGAAAAGAGTGAATGAAAAGTAAAAAAGGTCATATGGAATAACTCATACTATGTTTAAAAATAATATAAAATTAGTATGATGTAAAAACAGTACATGAAAGAGAAAACTAACTCCCAAGGACTGATAGAGAGTGATAAAGAACATGATCATGAGAAAATTAACCATAAAAAACCATAAATTTGTTATGGTTCAAAAGACCATTGATTTCTCAATAAGAAAATATTTTTTTTTTGTTTCAAAACCATTTTCCTAATATTGATGAATTATTTTACTACTTTTACTAAGATCATAAGTAAATATACTTACTTGAAATGTAAGGTTTCATAGTTTAATAAATTTCCACCACAAACTCATATGTTTATTCAAATGATGAGTATTCAAGATGTTTTTTTCTTTCCTGAAGCATTATAATCAAATTTTATGGGTCAAAAGATCCATAAAAAGATAAAAATCTATTCCTACTTTCTTTAGACATTAACCAAAACCAAAATGGTTAGTACAAGATAAGATAATTCCCAAACTAAATAAAACTTTAAATAAATAAAAACTACTTTTTATATCCAAAATTCAATAGTATAATTTAAAATTCAACTTAAATAATTCAAAAAATAACTATCCTTAAAATTCCCCAAAAATATTCTAGAATAATATTAAAACCCAAAAATCAGATGGATTTGATCACATAGTATTCTAAGATAAATTTAATATTTATCTCCAAATTATGTCCATCACTCTTAAAGTATCTTACCAAAATGTAATTTACATAATAATATAATATCCAGGATAAGATAATAATTTCCATAATCACCTGAATCTCTATAAAGGCACATTAAAATCATATATGCTTCCAAAATGTAATTCAACCTTTATTTTCTCAAATAAAATCCCATAATATTCTATTTAACTTAATCCTATAATGGTCCCCAAAAACATTAGTGATCTTCTTTGTAAATAATATTAATCACTCAATTAACAAATCAATTTATATTCACAATGGTTATCTTTATGATAAATTATATGTTCCCAAATTGCAATGAACCATAATTTCCTCCAAAATAAATGCCTCTAATAATACCATTATTCACCTTAAAATATCATAACTTGATTCCAAAAAAGCGGTTTCTATTACATTTAACTTTTGATAAACCTTAAAATTATAAACCCATGATGATATCCATAACTCTTAATAAAACATACTAATCCAAAAAGTTATCTAAACTCCGCCTGTGATACCAAATGTAAGGACTTGACCTTAAGAATTTTATATTCTAGTGTTTCTAAACTAGAATTCACTTTGTCACAATCATGAGGATCTTTTTGATTTAGAGTTTTATAGAATAAGAAAAAAAAATTACATTTTAAACACATACATCATAAGTGGAAAATTATACTTAGTATCTATTTTTCCTAAAAAACTATTTAAAATAAAACATGATTTGTTTTTATGACAAATATTCACAACTTTTAACTTGACTTCTTCTTTTCTCTTACCCATCCTTAAAACCTATGATTTTTTTAAAAAATGGGGTGAGAAAAAATCTCAGTAATGGAGATACAAATAAATAAAACCATTATTCTATTGAAAAATTTGAAAACCAATGTAATGTTTATCTTTATCTTTAAAGTTCTTTGAGCGTAATAAAACATTTCCACATGAAAATCACACCCAATTTTTTCTAAACAATTCTTTAAAAATCCATATAAAGAATAAATAAATCATATATGTTACTTGGGGCATAAATTTATTATAATAATTAAACATGGAGTAACCATCATGGATACAACTAGAGTAACCCTAAAAGTTACACATGGAATAAGCCTCATGGTTATACTTGAAATAACCCTTACAGTTATTCTTTGTGTAACTATCACAGTTACCCTTTGAATAACGATCATGGTCGACTTCAAACATAAAAAATTCATTGGAGAGATATAATGAGGCTCACACTTCATATAATCTATATCATTCTCACTCATGAGCTATAATGGGGCCCAAACCTTCGTATAAGCTATATCAAGATCACCCATTTCTCATATATAATGCTCATGTATCACAAATAATTGTTTTTATAAAACCATTGAAAAATTATTCTAATCCCATATACCAAACACTTTTGGATATCCAAAATAACATTATCTTTAAAAACCCATTTCAAAAACTATTATACTATGAAAAATGGAAAGAAAATTTTTCTTTTGAAGAAGAAATATTTAAAAACATTCTTGAGGGAAGTAACCATTCCATTTTAAAATCACTTATTTTGAAAAACTATATACATACAAAGGAAAATTTTTTCTACGAAGGTATACTTATAAAATTTTGAAGTAAGATTAAAAATATTAAGTTTTCATGATAGTGGTAAGTTCTGTTCACATCATATATGTAAAAATATTCATTTATTTTGACATTTGTGAAAGAGTTGAAAGAGGAACTTTAGAAGAGGATTTTTAAAAGAATGTCCCTTCCCTTGTATCTGACTAATCTCATTTGTTATTTATATTCCTAAATAATAAAGTTTGGTTAATTATTTACTTTCGTAATAATATTTTTCATGTTTATTATTCCATATAAATAACTTATTACCATGTTATGTACAATTACTTAATCATTTAAGTTCACATCAGACATTTGATGATATTCGGTTCATAAGTCCAAAAAATGAAATTGAGAATTTGATTATGGTAAAAGATTTCATTATTACATAATATAAATAATAATAAAAATTAAATAATTATCATATTTATACATAAATTATACTTTTAAATCCATCCATTAAATATGGTTACAGAAAATGAACTATGTTACAATCATGGAGATGGTAGACCATACATACGCGTGAGTAACATTTCCATTTTTAATAATTATTATGGAACAAAGGTAAATATTATTTTATATTTAAATAATGATAATAATATCATAAATATCCTAGTAATTATTAAAATATAATTATATATATCATCTATATGATGTGGTGATGAAAAATGAATCACATTGCTTCGTAGAGGAGGTAGTTTACATATATGCACGAATGTCATTATCATTTTTCTATGAATGGAATGGTAAGAAATTAAATGAAATATTATATTTTAACAATGATAAATATTTAATGAATATCATATATAAAAATTAATTCCTTCATTATATGATTTCTTGAGACATGGTGATGGAAAATTAATTACATCGATTCGCGAGGCAGTAACCCATCGTACCCCCGAAAGATGAATTATTTTCCCATTTGATGGAAGATGAGATGGATATTTTCCATTTAAATAACATAATAAAATATAAATATATTTATTATACTGGATGTATTATTTTATTATGGTCTAATAAGTTTTAAGGGATATGGATGAAGAAACAAAACTTAAAGATGCAGATAAAAACTACATCTTATCTTGGGAAAATATCATTTTTTTAACACCTTAATACCTATAATATTAGAATTATTCCTAAAGAAACTTCTAGAATATGGTGATTTATTATAGGAAGGTATTTGGTTAGGTATTGGTACATAAAATGTTTTTGAAGGGAAAAAAATGTGAATAAGATGTGTGCTTTTATAATAAAGGGGAGAGACACTCATGGAATTTCTCAAAATATTAAATTCATATAAATAAAATTTCAATTAAAAATGGATCCAAACTGATTTATTTAGAATATAATATTATTATGGGTTTAAATAACCTCATAAAATAAATATTATACAAGTTTTTACTATATTTATACTCTTATCTTTTAGTTGTAACCCCTATTTAACCCATTTAACTCTTACCATGACAATATAGATTATAACACTTTGAGGGTCAATATAGTAAATATAAAATAGATAAAGAACTATAAATGAAACATGATTGATATTATAATCCTTATCCTAATAAATTTGAATAATTTAATATTTTCATAAATTTTTTATAATTTAATAAAATATTATTTTTTATAAAATATCCATAATATCAATTTTTATAATTATTCATTAATTTGAATTTAATAATGTTAATACAAGACAAAAAACTAGAAATAAATATTTTATTATATGTATATTGTGACATGGTATTCTATAAAATTCTTTCATCACATTTTTTGTCTCAAATTATATTAATTTTAATGTTTTAAATATCTTTTATTTAATTTTTCTGTTAATTAATTAATTATTACATCGGCGTTGTGAACGAATTTATGGAAATTATTTATTAAATAAATATTAAAATAAATTAACATGATGAATATAAATATTTCATATTTCAAAAAATAATTTATAGGGGAACATATCCTCTGGATGAAACCATATTAAAAATATCACACCTATTAAAATCAATTGTGTGACATGTTTGGCATTTCTTTAAATAAAACACTATAAAGGTCATAATCTCATCCAAGGGGACCAAAAAGACCCTAAATTATACCCTTTGATTATTATGGTCAATATATAATGATCCCATAATATTTATGGAAGTTTTTGAGTCATTTAATAGTTTTTATCATTTTATTTGTAACCTAAATTACCCGATTTACCCTTTAACGTGGTAAACAATTACTAAGTTTACTATTCATATTATCTAGAAATAAAAGGGAACTATTTACTAAATTTATACCCACTAAATGAAAACATGGAATCCATTTTTCAAAATTCAAATCATATAAGTTTCAAAATTTAATTTACAATTAAACAGGAAAAACACAATGAAAAACAATTTTTTCTTCGGAAAAATGACCCATTTAATTATAAAATGTCTATTTACTAAATTAAATTATAAAATCTACTTAAAAATCATTAATTTTATCATTTTAAATAAAAATTAAATAATTAATACTTTAAACTAATCTAAAACATAATTTTACTATATAAATACTTTAAAATAAAATATAGTTTTTAATAAAAATATGTATTTTTCCCTATTGCTTGAAAAATAAATATTTTACGAAAATTTTGAAAAATTAATCCGAGGATAATTTTGACATGATAAATTCAAAATTAAAATTAATTATTTTTCAAATTAAAATTCTATTATATTAAAATTAAACTTTTAATTTTTTTTATAATAAATGAGTTTAATAAAACAATATCATTTTTGATTTTAAGAATTACTTGGTATATTTATAATTAATATAAATTCATAATTCAACAATAATAATAAATATTAAAATTATTTATTTTATCATTACCTTGGTTGTTACAATTTCTAGGAAAAATTAGGATCATTCAACATGTGTGCTCTATTACAAAAGTTTTTCCATAAAGCAACAATACCAAAAGTAGACCAGATGTTTTCCATCATTTTCCTATTCTTTTATTGATTATTAATTTTGGTCTGAAGGTTTTGGGCACATATTAGCATATTGTTCCTCAATAGTTTGACATGAAGTTTCTTAGGTGATTTTAAAAGGATGATATCAGTAGGTAAGAACCTCAAAAAACACATTGAAAATTGAAAATATATTCTTAGTGATGTAAGATGTAGAGGAAATTTTTGAACTAGGAGAGCAACATGCATATCAATCATAAAGAGAATATCTTCAATGGTCATGGATGAAAGAAAGAATATATACAAAAGAAAGTGTTGCTAATATTTCTTTAAGAAGAATATGCAGGTTTAGTTTATAGATTCTAAATAATGTGTGTACCTCACACATGAATAAAAATGAAAGTCTTATCACTAACATAAAATATGATAAAAGTGGAGTGGTTATATTTGTAAACGATGAATGACTCAAAAATTATTATCTCTAGAAAGGATAAGGTTAATGTAAAAGATATAAAAAAAATAGATTCGTTATTGGTGGAATGACTTAGCTACAATCTGTGTAGTGTGACGTTAGTTATGTGATTCAGGACCCATTGTGGAATTTTAAAATAAGGGGTGCATTTTTAAAGCTATAAAGGGTTTATTTGTTCTATACGGAAGAAGGAATAAGGGAAATATTTACCTCATTGGTGAATAAAAATGGTGTATTATATCCAAGGAAGTTGAAAATAGGCTACGACACAAGTGACTCATGCATTTATGCCAAAAATACTTTGAAATTATTTTTAAGAATGATATAGCATATGAATTTCCCAAGATCACATGTGAAAATACTCATAGATGTGATTCATGTAAAAATTGGAAGACTATTTAGAAAATTATGAGGAAAATAATAGAATATCATCCTGAGTATTGGATCTTGTTTCTGTGGATATCTGCAGACCAATTACTCCTAAATATTTTTATGATAAAAGGTATCATGTTTTATTTGTTGATGATTTCAAAAAAATGGTCTGGTAAATGAATATTACTCACAAAATAGTTGTATTTAACAGTATCACTCAATACTAAAGAGAAACTGAAAAAATTATTGGATTAAAAATTCTAAAATTTCACACTGATAATGTTATATTGTTTATAAATATCCAAGTGGAGTAATATTTAAAAAAATATGGGATTCAACATCAAATGTCATCCATGATAACTCCTTAATAAAATAGAGTTTTTGAGGGGAAAAATTAGAATATCAATAACATAAAAATGACTATTCTTATTAAAAATTATTTATCATAGAAGTATAGGAAATATAGTTATAAGAATGGTTTATATCTCTAATCGAGCATTGTTATGTATAAATGAGGAAAAGAACCCATATGAAATTTGGTATGGAAAGAAGTCAACATTAAGGTTTTCAGGCCACCGGTTTGGGCTTGGTGTCCCTAAGGATTTCAATCCACCCAGGCCTTTGGGTCAGTAGGACTTTTGGGACACCTTTAAGGCCTTCAAGCCATATCAAGGCATTCAGGCCACATGTAGTTTCCCCAGACAAAATCTACAAAAAAGGAGCAGCCCTAGAAGAGGATTCAGAGTAGGTGCACTCACCAGAGAAGAGCCAAATGGATTTTTCAGAATGAGAGGGTATGGCTATGCCATCCGGACCAGCCTTTACTTTCATGGGAAGCCTAGCTAGATGGCCATGCAAAGGTGGAGCTCTACTATCATGATGCAGATGTTGGGGAGGGGTGGTTCCTTGTATATAGTCTGTTTAAATTCTCTAAGACCTTTGGGCCATGTAATCTCCTAATCCTACGTGCCATGTAATCTATAATCCTATGATCCTTGCAAGGGTTCCACCTTAGAAAAGGGGGTTAATCAATAAAAATAAAGGCCTCCGGTCCATTTGGGCTATTGACGAGTAAAAAATAGCAGAGATATCAAGTAAAAATAGATGATTCAATAAAGTTGAAATCGCTTATAAAAATATTTTTGGGGACTAGATAATTCTGGTTCAAATTATAAGAATAAAGGCACACCAATATAATTAATTTCTATCTCAAGTGGAACCAAAGTCATTTGATGAAGCTACCATAAATGAAATTTTGGTCAAAACAATGTTGGAAGTTCTTGACTAGATTCAGAAAAATAATACTTAGGAATATTTCTCAAGGAAAAAAAATAATAACATGATCGAAACCAAGTCGGTTTTATAAAAAAAACTCAATAAAGATGTCCAGGTGATGAGGAAGAAGGCATAACTAGTATGCAAGCGGTATTCCCAAATTGAAGGCATAGATGTAAATGAGACATTTTCACCTGCGACTCATTAAAATAATATTCATTTATTCTTGGATATGTTTAGAGACCCAAAGCTTGATGTACATGGACATTACATTACTTTTTCGGAATACTTAATACATAACAAAAACCAACACACAAGGACTGTAATAGTTTAGTGTCTTTGGAAACTCAGAACATAATCTTCTAATCATGGTGAAAGATCTTCAACATCTCCCATAAAGATCATACCCTTTTGTTTTCTTACCTAAAACCTTTCTTTATATCCTGGGGAAAAGAAAACATATAAAGGGTGAAATCAAATACTCAGTAAGGGTAAGCATAGATAAAATAAAAAAAACCATATACATTTGACCTTAAAAACATGAACATAATGTTTAAACATCAAGATCTTGAAAAATGACATAAAACATGGCAGTACGTAAGGAATAGATCATAATGGAACATAAATCATGATAAAATAGCATGCGAATAAAACTTGTAATTGTGAAAAAACATTAAGCATATGATATGATTTCCATAGTAGCCAAGGCATTGCTGCCAAGACCATCTTAGTGGACAAAGTCCATTTCTGAATCGAGTTCACTCCTCGTTTCAGTCCTGTAACACTGAACCAGATTAACTTACCGTTCTAGCCATGTCTATCTCATGAGATATAAATATTTATCCAATGAATTGGAGGTATATAAAGGTCCCACCCATCTCATAATAAAATCATTCTTACTTGTTCCACAACATAAACATAAATCTTTCATCATAACCCAAAGAATAAAAATGGGTTTCATAAACATCATCCCATTATAAAATAGTCCATATAAAACAAATGGATATAATTTCATCATAATAAAAGTGAAACCATGTAAATCATAGAGATATTATACTTGAAACATACACATATGAAATAATGTCATCTTATATGGAAAATGGTTTTGATAAAAAACATGGAATGAATTCTTGAGAGAAATATTTTTTTTTCTTTAAAATCATTTTCTTTTCAAAAAATGCAATTCAATTTTAAAAGAAATGGATTTCTTTTAAAATAATAGTGAAATCTTGTAGATAAATCTTCATGAAAATAAGGCTTTATGAAACCGTAAAAATCCATTCATGTCGTATAAGTTAAAAAAACATTCTCCTCGTACTTTTGTCAGAAAAGTCAAAAAGTTCCTCGTATGGTAAACAAAAGAAAGATTCTTTCTATAACACAGTGTAAAAGTCAAAGAGGGGTAAACATGAAATTAAACATACATGGAAGAATATTAAACACTTTATGAAAAACATTTTTAATGACATGGATGAA
This sequence comes from Viscum album, assembly GCA_963277665.1. NCBI lineage: Eukaryota > Viridiplantae > Streptophyta > Magnoliopsida > Santalales > Viscaceae > Viscum > Viscum album. The sequence continues at coordinate 705,207,963 of OY728166.1, forward strand.
AAATATAACCCCAGTAAATACTTACATATAAGGAATCTCAGATAAAAATGAGATTGCAAAATTATCCCTTACCTTGTGTCCAATTTCTTCCGTATGTGTTAGAGACTCCTGTATAGTGGGTTTAAACATATTATCAACTTGTAACAGATCCATAATAATATTTATTATATCATATATGATTCACATACGACTTTATATTATCCATTCATTTGTCAATTCCATGTTAAAGCAACGTTTTGGGTAAAATCGTTTCATTTATCGTTCGTGTTTTGACTTGTAATTATTAATATGATTACGTAGATAATGATTAATTAATTCTAGAATATAAAATGTGATTTATATATAATATATATTCAGAATATAAATATATATAATAGATCGATAAATGGAAAGAAATACACCGTTCATGAAGATGGTAGGCCGTACGTACGCATGAACGCTGTTTTTCGTTTCCTTATTGAATTGAATGGAATTAAGTAGAAGACATACATATATATATACATAAATCCAGTATCATTATTATGTCATATATTTCATTATTACTTATTACATATACTTTATAATCATTCTTGAATTGTAAACATGGAAAATGAATCTCATCGCGTCGTGGAGATGGTAATCCGTACGTACGCACGAGCGATGATATCATTCCCATATTTATTTATTGTAATTGGAGTGGATGATATGATATATTTGAATAAATATGATGTTATAATAATAATATATAGTTATTCTTTACACCATTATACCCATCCAAGTAAGGTGGTGGTGGAAAGATAGGTTACACCACGGCGTGGAGACGGTATTCCGTATGTACGCACGCGCGGTGATTTCGTTTTCCTTAGAATGGATAGAAGGTGAAATAAGGTTGTTTCATATTTATAATAAAATATCGGTATATGAGTGATACTGATGTTATTAATTCATAATTAAACAACTAGAGAACAAGAAGTAGAAGAAGAAATAAATTTGAAAGAATCTGTAATGAATATTTCCTCTTCTTCGACACGCCTCTTTGAAACCTCCTCTTAGAGCACTAAAATTTGTCTTTTAAGAAGAACATGACCTCTAGTATGTTTATAAGTAGGTTTATAAGGGAAGTGGGTAGGGTTTTTCTAAGCTTCAAGGCTCAAAAGGATGTTAAGAGAAGAGGGAAGGGGTTTCCTTTTTATAAGGGAGGAGAGGGGCACCTTTGGAATTATAAAAAATATTAATTTATAATAAATTCAAGCCCCACATATAAAATTCAAAAATGACTAAAATCCGAATATTAGATGATATAGGGTTGTAATATCATCAACCAATAAAATTTAGACATGTTTTTAATTTATTTTAAACATTATCAACTTGATTTATCCATATTTAATCTATTTAATTTTATTTATGGAAATAAGATTATAAATTTTAAATTGTTATAAATAATTACTTATGTATTTTAAATTGTCCATAATTGGATCATTTATGAAATTGTCGACCATATAAATTTTAATTTATAATTTTTAAATATTTTTGTAATTTTTAAATTTTTTTATATTATGTTGTTTTTATAAAATAACAATAGTGTCAATTTTGACACTATTCATTTATTTGAATTTAAATAAAATCCTCACAGAATATATGTTCGAAATAAAAGCTTTAATAGATTTATAACATGTCATATTTATCTATATAATTAGTGGAGAACATTAAATAGTTCATATAATATTTATTTTAATATTTGTAAAACCTTTTATTTGGTATATCTCTTAATATGTAATTACTACAATATTTTTGTATAATTATTAAATATACATATTTGTTGCATAAAAATTTAAAATAAAATCCTATGATGAAGAAAAATATAATACCTTTCATAATAATATTCTTACTTGAATTTATCATCTTAAAATCACAACATTTAAATTGTTATATCTATTAAATTATGAAGGTGACATCTTTGACATCATTTAAAATAAAATAATATAAATGTCATAATAGGTTTTATAAGGCTCCAAATGGTCCACAAATAGAACCTTGGATGATTAGGGAATTTATATACTCGACCAATAATGTTTGGTCAAGTTTATGGTCCTTTTTATAGGTATTGTTATTTTAATAAAAACTATATTATTGATTTTTCACTAAATAAACAATTTCTGCATCACTATTGTGTCACCATTAATGACAATTATTTAATCCCTAAAAATTATAAATAAATTCTCATGATGTATATAATTTTGTTATATTTTTGGAGACTATTCATGTTTGAAGTTTCATGAAGTTTATCACTAAATTAAAGTTATTATACTTATAAGATTTAAAAGAGTGACATGTTGTCACTTTCTTTGGTTTTAATAATAATTAAATTATTTTCATGGTCAGAAGTCCATAAAATGAATATAATTCGACCCTTAGGAGATATGGGTTGAATTTTAGCCATCAAATATAATTTTTTCATGTGTTAGGGTAATTTTATAATCTTAGGTTTACCCTTAATTACCCGATTTATCTTTAACTGAAGTAAATAAAAATTACCGTAGTTACTATTCATAGTGCCCAAAAATAAAAAGTATCCTATTAACATAATTTGTACCTACTGATTCCAAATATGGAATACATTTTTCAAAATTCAAAACACAAAAGTTTCATTAATTAATTTAAAATTAATCCCGCTCTTAAGAAAACGAGTTTTAAAAGTTAAAACATTGCAAAAGATTGAAATGATTTTACCTATGAATTCAATGTAAAATAAATGATAATGACATAAATTATATTAAATGGTAAAAATATATTATATTTATACATTAAAACCATTCAATATTATAATTTAACCATATAAATTATTATGATGATAAAAGTTGTTTTTAAATAAAATATAGCGTGTGTTTACTATTCATAAAATATGAAAGTCAATAGAATAATATAAAAAATTTATCCAAAGTAAATCTTAATATCCTGATTCCAAAGAAGAATTTTATTTTTTTAAATTGAACTTATAAACATGTAAAAAACTAGATTTAAAGTGGGTGTGCCATCAAAAGGCAACATAAATTCATTTTTTGAAAAATACTTATTTCACCCGAAAAATTTATTCTGTCCTTATACCATATTCTAGAAAATGTTTATGATGAATAATAATGTTATAAAATTCAAAATTTAGTTAATACTTTTAATAAAGGCTAGTTCATAATAATATTATAATAATATATCATTTTTTAGTGAAACCCGGTATTGCGTACAACACATGCTATTGAAGAAGGTCGTGATTGCGTGTAATGCAAGAAAAGTCAGGGTTGCATGTAGTGCATGAATCCTTTGTTGTTTCATATAACAAAATCCAAGCATATTTAATTAATACATTGAATATATATATATATATACTCAATGTTTCTTAGAATAACTACTATCAAACAAACTTGAAATTGTGTGTAACACGATCCAAGATTAGTGTTACATATACTACAAGCTAATACGGTGTTGTGTATAGCTCAAGATAATCTTTGGGTATCATACAACACAATACATACAATAAATTAAAAAGAATACTTCTCATAAAATCTCAGGGTGTTACATTCTACCCCCCTTAGGATGAATTTCACCCTAAAAATTCGTCAGGGCTATAAATGGTTTACTACTTAAAAGTTTCTTTAATAGGAACCCACATTGTAAAAAGGAATACTAATAATTAATTTTAAAAAGTGATGTATGAAACATAACGGTTACCCAAATTAACTCATCACTGGGTTTCCACATAGAATAACATAGGTGAAAATATGGATATGGAAGAGAAATCTAACCATCAAGTTTTGATGGAGAGTGGTAGAGAACATGACTATGAAAAAGCCAACAATCACAAAGCCATAATTTGTGATGATTTAAGGTACCATCTGATTCATCGGATATGAGGGCACTAGGACAACATTTTTGGTTTTGAAGATCATTTCCCTAAAGTTGATGAATTAAAAGAAACACTTACATGATTTTGGTTCAATCTCACTGTTGTTCATGCCTTGAACAATTTCCACTGCATCTCTTAAAGAAATGAAGTTGAATTTGTTTTTCGTGAAGTGTTAGCAGATCATGTGATAGAATGATGGGTCATTCCATCTATATCAAACAAAAGGTTAGAAAAAGTCATTAAATATACATAAGTAAATTAATCATATATGGTTCCTAAAATGGACTTATATTTCATATCTCATACCACATAATAAATTAAAACTAATTTATACTCACCAGGGACTTCTTGTTGGCCAGTGGTATGTGATAAAGCCCCGTCGCACTTTCGTTGTGGGTTCGATTCCCACAACCTTGTCCGATGCGACGGGTTGTCTACCATACTGCAGGTTATCATTTTTCTAAAACTACATTATTATAACATCCTATAAATAATATCGAAAAAAATTTCTAGCCTTAAAAAATAATGAATTATTTCCAACATAATCCATTCCAATCTTTAGGCTTGTCCAAAATACTTCTGTCCAGGATCATAGTTTAAAGAAAACAATTACTAGAAATTTCATCTACTGAGCATGTGAATACCATCATTTATCCCCCATATATCATAAGATAAAACTTGTTTGTCACATTCCAAACATGTGAATACATTAATCATGTATTCTCTTGAAAAATGAATATACATTGACCCTTAGTGAAAACATGAATGCTGCCAAAATTTAACACTTTCCACATACCAAAATCCCAAAATTTCTATATAATCAATCCATGATATCACTTTGTCCTTATACCAGTCATGAGCTCATTAATACTATCAAACAACTCATTATCTTTTTTATCCTTTCATTATGCATATATCATCAACATTCCAAAAATATTTGAATAACCTTTCATGGTTATTGCTACCATTCATCATATACTTTCAAAACTCAAGCAAAGGAAATAGTGTAACAATCCTTAGATTTTTTTTATTCCATAGTAACATACATTATTCTTGATAAACATACAATCATTACACTACCTTATTAATCCATTTACTGAGCTTCAACAATTATTTTATCTCACATATCATTTGTAGTCTCTTCATCATCATCAATATAAATACTACCTATACGACCATGATGATTCTCTTCATGAGACTTTCCCTTAGGGAATTGGTTTTCATAATGCCCGTACATTCCACATTTAAAACATTTAACCGTTGTTGATGTCTTAGAAATACCATTATCCTTGTCCATGGTGTTAACTAAACCTTTTCCTTTGCAATTACTGGCTTTGTGTTCTTATTTTCCACACCCAAAGCACCTTCCAGTTCCTTTGAAACATTCTTCCTGATGCCTCTTCCCACATGATTTACATGAGGGGAATTGAACTTTATTTCCTCTATGATCATCATGAAACTCAATATTTCTCATATTAGCTGAGTCAGGATACTTACCAAAGTTGAGATTATTGATCATATTATGAGATTGCTGATTTGTCATAATAACGATACGTGGACTTCCAAATCCAATTTCATTTGGTTTCTCCTGAAGAATATCATTCCATTTTCCATCATATCCTCCATTATCAGGAATCTTCCGATTTCCAGTCATTTTCTAAAACCCAAAAAGAATAGTGTGAGACGCAAAAATCAAAATCAAGGGGGATTACCTTCAATATCTAACATATTTGGTTTAATTCTAATATCGTTACTATAATTCTAGGACTATAACCTATACATATACTTATCCTTAGGGACATCCCCAGACATACCTTAGAAATATCTCTAGGGATCTCACTAAAGTTTTCGCATCCTAGTTTCCAAAGGTTAACTAAATCTTTCCTCTGATACCAACTTTAGAGACCCAAATCTTAACGTACATGGACATTGTATTACTTTTGAGGAATAATTAATACATAACAAAAACCAACACACAAGGACCATAATAGTTTAGGGTCTTTGGAAACTCGGAACATAATCTTCTAATCATGGTGAAATATCTTCAACATCTCCCATAAAGATCTTACCCTATTTTTTTCTTACCTAAAACCTTTCTTTATATCCTGGGGAAAAGAAAACATATAAAGGGTGAGCTCAAATGCTCAGTAAGGGTAAGCATATAGAAAATAAAACAAACCATATACATTTGAACTTAAAAACATGAACATAATGTTTAAACAACAAGATCCTGGACAATGACATAAAAAATGGAAGTACATAAAGAATAGATCATAATGGAACATGAATCATGATAAAATAGCATGGGAATAAAACTATAATTGTGGAAAAACATTAATCATATGATATGATTTCTATAGTAGCCAAGGCATTGCTGCCAAGACCATCTTAGTGGACAAAGTCCCTTTCTGAATCGAGTTCACTCCTCGTTTCAGTCCTATAACAATGAACTAGATTAACTTACCATTACAGACATGTCCATATCATGAGATATAAATCTTTACCCAATGCATTTGATGGAGATATAGGTCCCACCCATATCATAATGAAATCATTCTTACTTGTGCCACAACATAAACATAAATCATTCATCATAACCCAAAGAATAAAAATGGGTTTCATAAACATCATCCCGTCATAACATAATCCATATAAAACAAATTGATATAATTTCATCTTAAGAAAAGTGAAACCATGTAAATCATAGAGATATTATACTTGAAACATACACATATGAAATAATGTCATCTTAGATGGAAAATGGTTTTGATATAACACTTGAAATGAATTCTTGAGGAAAATATCCTTTCTTCTTTAAAATCATTTTCTTTTCATAAAATGCAATTCAATTTTAAAATGAAAGGATTTTGTTGAAAATAATCATGAAATATTGTATAGAAATTTTCATGAAAATAAGGCTTTATGAAACCGTAAAAATCTGTTCATGATGTATAAGGTAAAAAAACATTCTCCTCATACTTTTTTTGGAAAAGTCAAAAAATTTCTCGTATGGTAAACAAAAGAAAGATTCTTTCCCTAACACAATGTAAAAGTCAAAGAGGGGTAGAAATAAAATTAAACATACATGTAATAATATTAAACACTTTAGGGAAATCATTTTTATTGACATGGATGAAAAATATAACCCCAGTAAATACCTACGTATAAGCAATATCAGATAAAAATGAGATTGCAAAATTATCCATTACCTTATGTCCAATTTCTTCCGTATGTGTCTGAGACTCCTATATAGTGGGTTTAAACATATTATTAACTTGTAACAGAACCATAATAATATTTATGATATCATATATGATTCACTTACAACTTTTTATTATCCGTTCATTTGTCAATTCCATGTTAAGGCAGTATTTTGGGTAAAATCGTTTCATTTATCGTCCGTGTTTTGACTTGTAATTATTAATATGATTACTTAGATCATGATTAATTAATTACAAAATATAAAAAATGATTTATATATAATATATATTCAGAATATACATATATATAATAGATCTATAAATGGAAATAAATACACCGTTCATGGAGACGGTCGGCCGTATGTACGCATGAACGCTGTTTTTCGTTTCCTTATTGAATTGAATGGAATTAAGTAGATGACATACATATATATGCATAAATAAAGTAGAATTATTATTTCATATATTTCATTATTACTTATTATATATAATTTATAATCATTATTTAATTGTTAACATGGAAAATGAATCTCATCGCATCGTGGAGATGGTAATCCGTACGTACGCACGAGCGATGATATCATTTCCATATTTATTGAATGGAATTGGAGTGGATGATATAATATCTTAGAATCACTATGATTTTATAATAATCATATATAGTTATTCCTTACACCATTATAACCATCCATGTAAAGTGGTGGTGGAAAGATAGATTACACCATGGCGTGGAGACGTTATTCCATACGTACGCACGCACGGATATTTTGTTTTCCTTAGAATGGATAGAAGGTGAAATAAGGTTGTTTCATATTTATAATAAAATATCAGTATATAAGTGATACTGATGTTATTAATTCATAATGAAACAACTAAATAAGAATAAGTAGAAGAAGAAATAAATTTGAAAGAATCGGTAACAGATATTACCTCTTCTTCGACACGCCTCTTTGAAACCTCCTCTTAGGGCACTAAAATTGGTCTTTTAAGAAGACCAGAACCTCTAGTATGTTTCTAAGGAGGTTTAGAATGTAAATGGGTATGGTTTGGACGAGCTTCAAGGCTCAAAAGGGTGTCAAGAGAAGAGGTAAGTGGTGCCCTTTTTATAAGGTAGGAGAGGGGCACCTTTGGAATAATAAGAAATATTAAATTATAATAAATTCAAAACCCACATATAAACTTTACAAATGACTCACATAGAAATATTAGATGATATAGGGTTGTAATATCCTCAATAAATACACTTTATACTTGTTTTGAATTTATTTTTAACATTATCCACTTGATTTATCCTTATTTAATCTATTTAATTTTATTTGTGGTAATAAGATTCTAAATTTTAAATTGTTATAAATAATTACTTATGTGTTGTGAATTGTCCATAATTGGATAATTTATGACATTTTGGACCATATAAAGTTTAATTTATAATTTTTAAATATTTTTGTAATTTTTAAACAATTTTATATTATGTTATTTTTATAAAATAACAATAGTGTCAATTTTGACACTATTAATTTATTTGAATTTAAATAAAATCCTAACAGAATATATGTTCTAAATAAAATATTTAATAGATTAATAACATGTCATATTTATCTATAAAATTAGTGGAGCACATTTAATAGTTCATATAATATTTATTTTAATATTTGTAAAACCATTTATTTGGTATATCTCTTAATAAAATAATTAATACAACATTTTTGTATAAATATTTAATATACTTATTTGTTGCATACAAATTTAAAATAAAATCCTATAACGAATATAAATATAATAAATTTCATAATAATATTCTTACATTAATTTATCATCTTAAAATCACAACATTTAAATTGTTATATTTATTAAATTATGAAGGTGATATCTTTGACATCATTTAAAATAAAATAATATAGATGTCATAATCGGTTTTATAAGGCTCCAAATGGTCCACAAATAGACCCTTGGATGATTAGGGTATAGATATACTCGAATAATAATTTTTGGTCAAGTTTCTAGTCCTTTGGATAGGTATTATTATTTTAATAAAAACTATATTATTGATTTTTCACTAAATAAACAATTTTTGCATCACTATTGTGTCACCATTAATGAAAATTATTTAATCCATAAAAATTCTAAATAAATTCTCATGATGTAGATAATTTTGTTATCTTTCTGTATACTATTCATGTTAGAAGTTTCATGAAGTTTATCACTAAATTAAAATTATTATACTTATCATATTTAAGAGAGTGACATGTTGTCACTTTCTTTGGGTTTAATAATAATTAAATTGTTTTCATGGTCAAAAGTCCATAAAATGAATATAATAAGACCCTTAGGTGATATGGGTCAAATTTTAGTCATCCAATATAGTTTTGGAATGTTTTAGGGTAATTTTATAATCTTAGGTTTACCCTTAATTACCCGATTTATCTTTAACTGAAGTAAATAAAAATTACCGTAGTTACTATTCATAGTACCCAAAAATAATAAGTAGCATATTAACATAATTTGGACCTACTGATTCCAAATAAGGAATACATTTTTCAAAATTAAAAACACATAAGTTTCAGTAATTAATTTAAAATTCATCCTGCTATTAAGAAAATGAGTTTTAAAAGTTAAAACATTGCAAAAGATTGAAATGATTTTACCTATGAACTCAATGTAAAATAAATGATAATGACATAAATTATATTAAATGATAAAAATATATTCTATTTATACTTTAAAACCATTCAATATTATAATTTTACCATATAAATTATTACAATGAAAAAAGTTGTTTTTAATTAAAATATAGCGTGTTTTTACTATTCATTGAAATATAAAAGTTATCAGAATAATATGAAAAATTTATCCAAAGTAAATTTTAATATCCTGATTCCAAAGAAGAATTATATTTTTTCAAATTAAACTTATAAACATTTCAAAAACTATATTTAAAGTGGGTGCGCCATCAAAAACCGGCAAAACTACATTTTTTGAAAAATACTTATTTTACCCGAAAAATTTATTTTGTTCTTATACCATGTTCTAGAAAATGTGTAAAATGAATAATAATGTTATAATATTCAAAATTTAGTTAATAATATTCATAAAGTCTAGTTCATAATAATATTATAATAATATATCATTGTTTAGTGAAACCCGGTATTGCGTACAACACACGCTATCGAGGATGGTTGCGATTGCGTGTAATGCAAGCCAAGTCAGGGTTGCGTGTAGTGCATGACTCCTTTGTTGTTGCATATAACAAAATCCAACCATATTTAATTAATACATTGAATATATATATATATATATACTCAATGTTTGTAGAATAACTACTATCAAACAAACTTGAAATTGTGTGTAACACGATCCAAGATTTGTGTTACATATACTGCAAGCTAATACGGTGTTGCGTATAATGCAAGAAAATATTGGGGTATCATACAACACAATATATCCAATAAATTAAAAAGAATACTTCTCATAAAATCTCGGGGTGTTACAATATGGATATTTAAAAGTGGTTTAAAGTGTGTAAAATGGATTTAATATGAGATTTATTTAATTAATTCCTTGAATAAGAAGTCTATACTAAAAAACCATATGTATTTCTCATTCATGAAGATAAAAGTAGGATGTGTCAGTTGAAGAAATATTTATATAGGCTAAAAAATCACCAATAGAATTCTACTCAAGGATGTTTCATTACCCAAAGAAGCTAAATTATCATAGAATATGGGTTGATCAAAACCTCTACATCAAGAAATAGAAAGGGTAGTAGATGTTTGTTCATATATATGTTGATGAAATTATCTTTGGAGGCTTAGATGAAACCGAATTCAAAAAAATTTCAAAAATTATAAAGTGAAAATTTGAGAAATTGTTAACTGGTGAATTATCCTATAGGAACCTGGTTTTTATATTAGGTAAAGATCCTTTTAATTTTAGTTTAATTATTTGGTTTGGACCAAATATGAATTCCTAATAAGGCTATGGAAGAAACAAGGGTGTCTGGGGATTTCTTAAAGCTTAGAAACCTAGCTGCTGGAATAAAGAGCTGGGACACATGGTTATTAGAAACCATGCATCCCGGTCCACATAGTTTTTTCTAATCGTATGGGGTGTTTCAGTGAGCAGAAGAGGGCCACATAGTTTTCCCTAACTGTGTGACCCAGTCCACATGAATCTATGAAAACTATTTAATTTTTAATAGATCCAAGTATCATAGTTTTTACATAGTTTCCCAAACCATGAGCATGAACCGTGCTTCCTACCTATTTAGATAGTAGGCCTTGCAAAATTGGCACATAGTTTGGCCAACCGTACAGACAAACCATGAGACCCATGTAAGTTGGGTAAAATGAAATTTTTCCCTTAAGTTGTTTTATGTTTAAACTCCCTCATTTTTTTCTTATTTCAAGAAGACATCCCTCAATTTCTTCACATTGGTAGCTCTCATCAAGCCTAACCTAGGATTTGGTGTTATTACTCTATTTGAGCTTCAATTTGACTTATGTTTGTCTCATTAGATTACTCTGGATATGTGATTCACTCCTTAGAATGATTTCTTAATTCTTATTTCTTTCGATGACGATATTTTGATGAAAGATAATATGCCCTATTTCAAGGGTGTTCATGTATTTTTTAATTTTATTATGATCTAAACTAAACTGGAGGTTATTACGGGATGGGTTTTCCTCCACATGAAGAATGTAGGTGTTCTAGTATTTAAACCTCATACCTTATTTCCTTATGTTATGTGTCATGATTTCGCATGCCATATTCTCCATGCGTTTCCTATAAAATACAACTAAGACTCATTTAAATTTATAACCTTATAATAAATAACCTAGTGTATATTTATTAATGTTGGGATAGATCCATATCATCTGTTTTTACCCCTTGAGACATGCCTATGAAATTTCATTTGTTATTATAAATGTTTAATGACCAAACTGTCTTCTACATAGTTTTGGAGTGTCTGTTATTTGTAATGACTATAATGAATTGAATTTAAAGTGAGAGGTATGAATAAATCACTTGAATAAATAGGAAAATGATTAATCTATTATTAAATATAATTTCTAATGAACTAAGAATTATCTATTGGCTCTTTTTAAAGCCTTATATTTCTTACTATTATTGTGATATATGGGAATATTATCCCTTAACCTATTATGATATACAAGCATGGATTACGTTACAGTGTTGTGGTATACATGAATGGAGTCCCAAATTTTATGAGATATAGGCATGGCACCCTTATACTGTGATTCTTGGGCATGTCTTCCCTTACATCTGTGACACTTGGGCATCGATCCCCTTATAGCTTATGATAAATGGGCATGGAGGCCCTTATGAATTATGATGAATGAGAATGGAGAAAATTATGAATTATGATAAATGGGAATGGTGAATATTATGAATTATTATTAATGGGAATTGATACCCTTATTAATTATGATACACATTCATGACATACCTATAGTTATGATACACAAGCATGATGTCCCTACCATTATGAGACTGGGCATGATGTCTCTTGACACCTGAGAGACTCATGTTACTACCCATAGATTCCTGAGTTACACCTTGGGTCTAAACTAGTAGTAGTATCCATATATGGTTTTATACATCACTACGTATATAGACCATATATATGTATACACATGGTTACTTGTTTAGAGATTATCCAACCTAGGTCGAAACAGGTAGTGTCATCCTAGTGTTTTTCGAAAACAAGAGTTGGCCCTTTTTAGTTTTTATTACTACTTACCATTTATATATCTACACACTAATCATATCATATGAAATTACTAGTAATTTATAGTTACCATTGGTAGTTTTCTACTTAGTTTATCTCACACCATATTTGGTTTGCTGATGGTACCCGAGCAGATCATGTGGATGCAGGTAGAGACAGGGGAAAGAACCATGTTGTTGATATAATAACCCAGGTAATAATAGAATAAGTATTTTTCATATTTATTAATATTTATTAATTAGATATTAATTTTAAATTTAAAAATTATTCTATGTTCAATAGCGTATACGAAACACAATAATGAGTTTTTTTTGAAATCCTACATTTCACACAAGACGGAGTTATACCGAAAACGAATATACTACTAATATTATTATTTAATATTGATGTTATCACCTAGATATTATATTGGATGATATGAATAGTACTGAATATATTATTTTTACATAGTTTTATAATTGTTTTTAATTTCATTCAAAATATTTGATATTTATAAGATAAAAATAAAACCTGTTTTACTTTTAAAAATTGTTTTTTTCTAAAAAGATGTTTTGACACCTTTTAATGGAACACTTGTTTTAGAAATAATTTTTTACAATTTTTTAATTTTTATTTGAAAAAATAATTTTTTTGGAAAGTGTAATATAAAAATTTACTTTTGTTTAATTTTGGGTATTTTTATGTGAATTTCCATTTTTTATGAATAATGAAAAATACTAAATTTTAATTGAAAACTAAATTTCTGTATAATTTATTTATATAGTTAAATTATATTTCAAATTAGTTTTAAAGAATAATTAGTTCAATTATACATCAATAAATACAATTTAGGTCATTATAATCAATTTACATTGAAATTGGATATAAAATCATTTCAAACATTTGAACCATTTTACTTTAAAAACCCATTGTTTAGTCCCGTCTGTGGGATTAATTTTAAATAAAACTATGCACGTTTTTTGATTGAAATTTGGAAAAATATATTCTATATTTGAAATAATAATAATTTATAATGTCTAGTATGTTAAAATTAGTTTTTGACCAAAAATATTAGTGAAAGAAATTAAAATTAACTACAATGATTAAGGTAAAAAGGATTTTACTCAGTAGTTAAACATTAAAATTATGAAAAATGACCTAGAAACTTTTCAAACACCAATTTTATGGACATATTTATACCATTAAACCTTTATTATCTAATGTTTTGTGTTATGGAGGACTATTTTTAGGTATTAATGTGGGTACACCTAACATTATTTTCAAAAAAACCAACTATATCCTCTCCCTCACTTATGATAGGCCACTACCTCTCCCCTATCGTCACACCTCTCAAAATTTTTAACTAATCCAAAAACTACCAAAAGAACTCCCAAAATACCTAATCTAATTTAGTAAGCCTCAATTTGGTCATAAAGCAATCAGAGTAATTACTTTGGTTCAAACCAAAATGACTTACCCGATGAAGAGGTAACGTTCTTCAACAAGCACTTTTGTTTTATTTATTTCTACACCCATTAAATTATTCTTATATCATGTTTATATAATTAAATAAATGTATAAAATATAATTATATGTTTTTTTAAGGTTAGGATCTAAAAATTACAACACTCCCACAAAATGGGGTACCCAATCATTGTTTATGTGTATGGAGGACTACTGCATCGTGAAGCGATACCATTCGTTCTTCCATTAACACACATAAATCCTGGTTATAATGAGGGTAATAATATTTTTATATGATATATATGATATATATGATGTATTTATGCTTCTATAATTATTATATAACACACAACTTCATGCTTTTTATTTTGTGGGAATACGATAACATCGTTTGTGGACGTGTGGACCACCGCCTCCTCAAAGCAATGTGATTCATTCACACTTCAAATTGAATTTATTAAGTATGGGTTTAATAAAAATATGTCATATACATTAAATATATATGATATTCATGAAATAATTATATTTTTATAAATATAATTTATCAATTTCTTTCTTACCTTTTCAAAAACTGAAAAAGTGGTAACGTCTTTTAGGGATGTTTGGACTACTGCCTCCTCAAAGCGATGTGATTATTATTTTTCATTACCCATTAAAAATAATGATATATATAATTATTATTAAATAATTAATAATATAATTATAATAAGATTATTATTCTGGATATTTTTATATAACGACCTCATTGATTGTAGTTAACTAACAAAAGTCTTTTTGACAAATAAACCGAATATAGTCAATACATACTACATAGACTTAATTGATTAAGTAATTGTATATAACTTGTTAAAAATTGAAATAAAAATAACAATAAACTTGGAAAATATTCTCAAGTAATTAATTAATTTTTATTATTTAAGAAAATAAAGATACACGTGATGAATCAGACTCAAGGAAAGGTACTTCATCCCAATCTTCTTTCATTGTGGCATATCATGATGTTATGCACCTTTATTCATTTATAAGGTATATATACATACCCTTTGACATTATATATAATGAATTTGTATATTATCAAGGTATTTAATTTTTTAAAAAGTTATTATTTAATTATTTTTATGATTCAAGTATTTTCAAAGTGATGTAAGACTTTTCTTTTAAAAAGAATCATCATTTAAAGTTATCCTTCTAAATCTATCTCTTCCATGTCGATTTTTTTGAAATGATTTTATTAATGTCTTTATATGGAAATAAAAGATTTATAAAGTTCAATTTATTCCTCTTTTTTACTTTATTCCATTGGTTTTCTAAAGGAATATTTTTACTTGTTTTATATGGAACATTTTGAAAAATGAAAAAGGAATGTTCTATTCTTAACATACACAGTGATAATTACTTTTCTAACGCCATAACCATTATTTTATTTATAGATTCCATTTAATTATTACATGTTTTTATAAATGAAAAACCGTTTCTCCTTTTTGGATATTTTGGTATTGAAAATGGTTTTTCAAATAAAAGGGTGTTTTGGTATTGAAAATTGGGTATTAAAAGAAAATGGTGTTTTTATCCAATAGTGTTTTTCATATGGGTTTTAAATAGTTTTTCAAAGGGTTTTATGATGAATGTGTTTTATTCATGATATGGTAATCGAGAATTATATGAAACTGGAGAGACCAATATAGCTTATAAAAAGGGTTAAGCCCCATTATAGCTCACAGGTGATCCCTATATAGCTTATATATTGGGTTGAGCCCCATTATAGCTCAGGAGAGATGAGTGATCCCAATATAGCTTATACGAAGGGTTGAGACCCATTATAGCTCATAAGTGAGTTTGATACAACTTATATGATGGTTTTCCACATTATATATCTCCAATTCATTATATAATGATAATGTTGGAAGTTATCCTTATGATTATTCTAATTAAAAGGGTTTAAAAGGGTTTTATGAATATTATTCTCTAAGTCACCTAAAGGAATTTTAATTTATTACCATGGGATTTAATTATTTTCTTTGAGAAAAAATGTTTGTTCATTTTTCATGTTGAAATGTTTTATTTTATATTCTAAAAAACTATGAAGATAAGGTTAAATGTTATATGATTTTTTATGTGTTACCTAGACTAACAATTTTTCTTCTTTTTGTATCCTTTATTTTGATTTTGTGATCATCTGATGTTTTTAATTGATCTTCTCAGAATTTAAGGATGGGTAAGGGAAATTTAGAATTCAAGTTTAATATTGTGGAGATTTTCCATGAAAAAAATCACGATTTATTTTAATTATTTATATTATGGAAAGAATGGATACTAATATGATGTGTCCACTTTTTATTTTATAGTTTTGTTAGGTATGAGTTATGGAATAATTCTCTAAAATCTAAACTTGAAAATATACTCAAAATAAATAGAATGAATTCTTGACTTAAAACTCAAGATAATGTTATTTTTAAGACTAGGTCCTTATAGTTTCTATCAAAGGACGGTTTATAAGAATTTAGAGTTTAAGATGGTGTTAATAGCATATACTTATAAAATTTTACTTTATGGTTAATTTTAAATGATATAGAATTTTAAGATTTATATATAGATTAATTTATACTATATATATTAAGAATATTTTCTATAGTGGATGTATGAAATCTATAGTGGGAAGGTACTGAGAGGGAAATATCCTTCCAAATCAGCATCTCGAGATGGTTGAAATTAGAATAGAACATTTGTTGTAGTGATGGATCATTTGAAACAATATATAAATGGTAGATGTATCCATTCTAGAGAGGAACCCGATATAAAAAAATAACATTCATATAATGTAACATTTCATGAGAAACATCCCCCATTTTTCAATGGATCATATGACCCAGTGGTAGATAAAGGATGGACCAATTCCTTGGAGATATATTTTTAGTCATGGAAATATGAAAATGCTATGATATAAAGATACTCATCCTTGTTTCATAAGTGAATAAAATTGTGAGAAATCAATTTAAAAAAGTAAGGAAGAATGTAACAAACAAGGTGATAATATAATTATATAGTAATTTTAAATTAAAAATAGACACTAGGTTCAATAACTTTTAAGACACACAACAACGAGAAGTTTCATTTTCTTATAAATAGTGAAAAATACTGAATTTTAATTGAAAACATCATTTTTTCTAATTTATTCATATAGTTAAATTATATTTTAGATTGCTTTTAATATATATTTATTTACATTATACATAAATCAATCCAATATAGGTAATTGTAATAAATTTAACATTGAAATTGGATATAAATACATTTCAAAAGTTTGAACTTTCTTACTTTTAAAACCTATTGTTTTATCCAATATGAGGGATTGATTTTAAATAAAATTTGATAAATTATGTGATTTAAATTTGAAAAAATAGTTTCAATATTTCTAATAGACATATTTTATAATGTCTAGTAAGGTCAACTTAGTTTTTTATAGAAATATTAGTGAAATCAATTGAAATTTATTACAATGATTAAGGAAATATGAGTTTACTTAGTGGTTAGACATTAAAATTAAAGGGAAAATGACCTATAAAATTGTCCAAATACCATTATTTGGCTATATTTAGACCATTAATCCTCTATTATATAATTTATTATGTTATTTAAGTCTCTTGTTAGGTAAAAACGTGGTTACACCTAACATTCTTTAAAAAAATACAAAGTGTGTCCTCTCCCTCACTTATAAAAGGACACCACATATCTCCCTATATTTTCACCTCTAAAGCATGTTGGTTCTTCCAAAAACTACCCAAATAAACTCCCAAAATACCTCATATCAGTCTAGAATCCTCACTATGGGAATAAAGCAATCCAATTAAGTACTTTGGTGCAAACAAAATGGATTTACTCGAAGAAGAGGTACTATTCTTCAACGAGTACTTTTGTTTTATTTCTTTCTACACACCTTAAATTATTTTTATATCATGATTATATAATAATTTTATTATCTAAAATAAACTGATATTTTTTTAAGGTTATGACCTATAACTTCATACACCTTCATCAAATGGGATACATAATCATTGTTCGTGTGTACATCGTACTAGTGTCTTACGAAACAATGTCATTTATTATTCAATTACCACCTATAAAGGTTGGGAATAGAGATGTAAATAATTTTTTATATGATATATATTATATTTATCATTATATAATTATTATATAATACATACCTTCATGATTTCCATTTTTTGGAAATATGATAACATCGTTTGTGGACACGTGGAGTACCACCTCCTCAAAGTAATGAGATTCATTCATGCTTTAGATGAAAGGTATTAAAGATGAGTTTAATAAAAATATGATATATAAATGAAATCCATATTATATTCATGACATAATTATATTTCTTTAAATATAATATGTTACTTTATTTCTTACCTTTTCCCACACTGAATAAGTGATAACATTTTTTTATGGAGGTGTGGACCACCACCTCCTTAAAGCGACATGATTATTCTTTTTTTCATCACCACATAAACGAGAATGATATATATAATTATTATTAAAAAATTATTATGATAATTATTTCTAAATTATTATTCTTTATATGTTTAAATAATTAACTCTTTGACCATAGTTAACCAACGGAAGTCTTTTTGACAAATAAGACGAATATGGTCAAGACATCCAACATAAACTTAATTGATTAAGTAATTGTATATAACTTGTTAATAAGTGGAATAAAATTAATAATAAACTTTAAAAATGTTATCAATAAATTAAATAATTAACATAATTTTATTATTCATTAAAATAAAGACACACGTGATGGATCAGACTCAATGTAAGGTTCTTCATCTCAATCTCTTTTCCTTGAGACATATCTCGTTGTTATGCTCATTGTTTCTTTTATAAGGTGTATATATAGACACTTTGACATGTTATATTATTAATTTCTCCATTTTAACGATATTTAAAGTTTTTATAATGTTATTACCTAATTTTTTTTATGATTAAAGTGTTTCATAAGTGACACATGACTTTTCTTTTAAAAATAATCATAGTTTAAAGTTTCTCTTCCAATTATTTCTCTTCCATGTCAATATTTTTGAAATTATTTTATTAATGTTTTTATATGGTAATAAAAGATTTATAAATTAAATTTTAATCCTTTTTTTATTTTATTTTAATGGTTTTATAAAAGAATGTTTTTATATGTTTTATACGGAATTTTTTGACAAATGAAATAGGAATGTTTTATTATTAACATACATGGAGACAATGACTTTTCCTCCAAAATGGAAATTATTTGATTTATAGATTCCTTTGAAATCTTATATGTTTTAATAAAAGAAAACCATTTTTATTTCTTATGGGTATTTTTGTATTGAAAATGGGTTTTCAATGAAAAGGGTGTTTTGGTATTGAAAATTGGTTTTTAAATGAAAAGGGTATTTTTATCTGAAAGTGTTTCTCATACAGGTTCAAAAGAGTTTTTCAAAAGGTTTTTTTGATGAAAGTGTTTTTTTAATGATATAGTACTAGAGAATTATATGAAATGGGTGATCTTGAAATTTCTTATACGAAGGGTTGATCCCCATTATAGCTCATAGGTGATCCTGATATAGCTTATACGAAGGGTTGATACCCATTATATATCACATGTGAGACTGATATAACTTATACAAAAGGTGATCCCCATTATATATTTACAATGAATTGGGTAATTATAATATTGGAATTCTTCCTTATAGTTATTAAAATTAAATTTTTTTTGAAAGGGTTTTTTGAATATGATGATCTAAGTCACCTAAATGAGTTTTAATTTCTTGCTATGGGTTTTAATTATTTTCTTTAAGAAACATTTGTGTTTTTTTTTCATGTTAAAATGTTTTATTTCATATTATAAAAAACATTGAAGATAAATTTAAACATTATATGATTTTTCATGTGTTCATTGGACTAAAAGTTTTCCTTATTTTTGTATCCCTTACTGAGATTTTGTTCTCATCCCACATTTTTAATTGATTTTATTAGGATCTAAGGATGGGTAGGGGAAATGAAGAAGTAAAGATGAAATTTTTATAGATTTTCCATGAAAAGAAATCATGATTAATTTTAATAATTATATTATGTGGAAAATGGATACTAATTAGAAATGTCTACTTTGTATTTTAAGGTTTTTTATGTATGAGTTATGACAAAATTCTCTAAAAATATAAACCTGAAAAGATCATAAAATTTAAGATAATGAATTATTGACTTAGAACTCATGATAATGTAATTTTTAAGGCTAGGGACTTATAATTTATGTTTGAGCGATTATATATTGATATCAGGGAAGCACATGACCGTACTATGGCTCATGCTGGTACTGGGGATAGAAATTTTGGTCTTTTATTTATTTTGATACATCTATTACATTGGATGCCTCCTGCCACATCTTCATGTTCCCTTTTTATAGATAAATCACATCACATTATTTTGTATATGATAATAGATTGTTTTGTAGTTAATTTTTTATTATATCTGGATGCTATACCATTAACTGTTTGGTTGTTAGATAATATCATGATTCTTCTATTTATCTATCTATTTTACCATTGTTATACTCAGATCATTACCGTATAGTCTCCTCACTGCTAGTCGGAAGCCTCTAGCATACGTGGAGGCATGCTTGAGGCAAGGTAACCCATAAGCTCGGGGAACCACTTAATAGATCTGGGGGTGGGACGTCACATATCCCTTTTCCTTTGTCTATAGGTTACTAAAAGGAAGGGTGATACATTTATTTTCTAGAATAAATATTCCAATTGATGAAGAGATTTCTGATGGATAATTCTAAACCGATGGATACTCTGGAAGAGACCCGAATGAATTTTTTAAAAGATGGTTAATGTGATGAGGTTTACGTGACTCTATAGAGACAAATCATTGGTATATTACATTAATTGACAACCAATTGACCATACAATGTTTTTTACACTTTTATAGCCTCCCATTATAATAGTTGTCCAAAATAAATTCACATGAAGTTTGTGAGATGAATACTTCAATATATCAATGAGACGATGGATTTTGGGATGTTCTATTACAAAAATTCAAAGAAACTAATAGGCTATATTTATGCCAATTGGTAAGGTTTAGTTGATTATTGGAAATCAACTTATAGGGGAGTGTTTTGTCTTATTATCTCATGCATTTATTGGAAAAGTAGAAAAGTAAGATTACATATCATTAATAATTATAGAGGTAGAGTATATTGCAGCAAATCATGATTTTACTCAATTGATATAGATACAACAAAAACTTGAATAAATTATCATTGATGTGTTATCTCATATTCCAATTATGAATGACAAAAAAAATTCTATAAATATTAGAAAAAATCACATTAATAACTCAATGAAAAAACACATTGAGGTCAAATTCCATTTCCTTACGGAGAAAGTTGAGGAACATGTTTTCAAACTAGAGTATATACTAACTAAAAAAATCAATTGGATGACATTATAACAAAGGGTACACATAAGGTTGATTTTAAACATCATTGATTAGCTCTATGATTACATCTAAACCCATATCTCTAGATTGTTATGGAGGCATAGATCTAAACCTCCATGAAAATTTATCTTTGAGAAAGGTTTGATTTCACTTTTTGAATCATTTAATGTATTTCTAAATATATTTTATAAACCATCAAGGAAGTGCTATTTGGATTTTTTAAAAAAGGGGGAGAGAGTTCTCTTGTTGGAGGAGAAATCTCTGGTTGGTGTCCTTCCCCTATTGATGTTGGGTAGAGTTCCACTCAGGGGAGAGTGTTTTTTAATGTTTAGGGGGATTTGTAACAAACAAGCCCAAAGAGGCATTAAAACCAGTGTCCAAAACAATCCTCCATTGGCTTGAATGGAGTTCCCAATCTCTATGGGTTGAGAACTAGTTCCTAGGTATTAGAGTAACACTCTTGTGAATGATTTCACTGAAACTATAGAGTAAAAATAGTAGCATAAAACTAACAAAAAATCAGCATGAACCATCCATATATCAAACATCCTTGAAAAATCAAAGATGCAGGAATGAACAATAAAGAAGTAAAATATTAATTAACCTTGGTAAATTATATAAAGAGACACATGATATACACTATAGAAAAATAAATTGAAATTACTTCAAAATCATGAAAAATTCACCACAGATCGAATATAGAAAAATAAAAAACTCACCTAAAAACCATATATAAAACAATGATCAAAGAGACTTCTGAAGTAGAACCAAGAACCTCCAATTGAGATAATATAAGTATGATTATAAACATGACCATTTTTCCACAACCTTTATTTCTACATGATAAACCTTTAATAAAAGATCCCCTTTCAATCTAGTTTAAAATACAATAATTCAAAATAAGGTTTTGACTATTTTTAGGAAAATAATAGAAAACATTTCATAAGCCATCATTATTAAAATAAAACAACTATACTAATTTCATGAAACATGAAACATGAAAATAATTTTACATAGTTTTAAATCATAACATGTAAATAAACCATTTCCAAAAAAAAAATTATAAAGAAAGAACATATAAATACATAATGATCATTTCATAAAAATTAATGTATGAAATTCATTTTCACAATTTATATCAAAACATAGAAATTCATGATTTTCACAGTTTATAAACAATTTATTATAAAATAGTTTTCAAGTAATTTAAATAAAACCATTTATAACTTTGAAATCATGAATTGTAAATCCATGTCAAAACTAAAGCATAATGTAAAGTAACCCTAGGAAAATATAGGTCCGTGCTAGCTAGGTTTCTTGTACAATGATCAATCATGACCACTGTGCACTAAAATTATCCACTAAACTCCCACCTAAAGAGCATAGGAAGGCCTAAATATCTGATTACACCTATTATTTCATGTAAACTAGTCCCTAGAATTCATGCCAAAGGAGTATAGGAGCACCTTGATGTGTTTTCCCCCCTAAAATCAATGAAAAGTCCTAACACTAAATCCAACCTAAGTACCCAAGGATCCCATGTTCCGCACTTGTAACACCTTGAGATTTTGTGAATTATTATTTTTTCAAATTAATTTAATCTTTTTGATATTTTTCTTTACACACAAAAGTATATTTTTCTTGTATTAAACACAACACTGAGTGCAACTTTCATTACAAGTAATTCTGATTTTAAACAAAATGTTACATACAATTCAAATATTATTATTAAAAATGATATTTATCACCCTACCATTAGAATAGCAGGTATGAATAGTATTAACTAAATTGTAAAAATATATGGTTTACACATGTATATATAATTAATTATTTAGAGACCAATTAATTAGAAATGAAAATTAAAACCATTTTAAAATAAAGGAAATATTTTTATAAAAAACTATTTTTACGAGAACAAATATTTTTTACCTAAAAAATTAAAAAAATCAATTTTTTGAATGGTTTTAGTGAAATTAATATATTATATATTCAATTAAATGTTTAAAATTTATCTTATATGTATTTTTAGGTAAGAGATAATAATAAATCTAATTTTATGCTTGAAATTGTATTTCTCTAAAAAGTAGTTTTTTTTTTCATTTTGTGAACTTATTTTAAAATTAATTTTTTCTGATTTTAGAATTTTTTTTGAAAAAATAAATTTCATTTTTTAAATCATCAAATAAATATTATATTAGGGTGATATTTTAAATTTTTTATGAGAAGATAAATTTTTCAGTGAATAGTGAAAAATACTTATTTTTATTAAGAATTTTCATTTCTTTTCAAGATTTTAGAAACTTAAAAATTATTATAATATGGTTTTGAAAGTCAAATTAGTTAAATTATATATATATATATTAATAAAAATTATTTCATTGTAATCAATTTCATATTGAATTTTTATATGAAAACTTTTTAAACCTTTGAACATCTTCTTTTTTAAAACCCACTTTCTCATCGCGTCTGCAGGATTAATTTTAAATTAAAATTTTCTAAATATGTGATTTTGATTTGGAATTATATATTTGGAATCATAATAATTTATATTATTTAATAAGTTCAACTTAATGTTTTACCATAATGTATAGTAAAAGTAATAAAAATTCTTTTATGGCGGTTAGTGTAAAATTAGGTTTACCGGGTGGTTAAACTGAAAAGATATGGGTTAAAAATGACCCAAAAATTGTATAAAACCCATTGGATGAACATATATAGAAGTAATATCTTCTAGTTTCTATAATTACCCATTTTGGATCCTTTTTTTATGATAAAAACATGGGTATAACTTCTTAATTTTCAAAAATTATAAATGTTCCCATCACCTCACACTACTACAGAACTGGGTTTATCAAGAGCTAGGGTTTTAATAGCACTAGCTAAAAGAACTACTAAAAACACCCTTTATCAGGTCTAAAAAAAGAGATGCTAAAGAGGGTCTTTAATAATGTTAAAAAAGTATTATTAAAGGGGTACCTTTATCAGTGCTTGTACAAAAATGCTGATAAAGACCCCCTTTATTAGAGCTAGTAAAAAAACACTGATAAAAATGACATTTATCAGTGCTTCTAAAAAAGTGATGATAAATGGAATATTTAAAAAAATATACATTTCATTAAAAATAATATATTATTATATTAGAAAATAATATATTTATATTGATATAAATATAATATATACATATTTTAGTATATTTTAGATAAGGATAAATAGAAATTTTCACATAATATATATGAAATTTAGTGAAAATGGATTATAAATCCATAAAATACCCACAAATCCAAAAAATCCCTGAAAATAAATAATAACTCTAGAAACCCTTAAAACCAATTAAATGTTATGAAACCCTATAACCCTAAAACGACCATAAATTTTGATCCGAGATTCCATTTTAGCTCCACAACAAGTCAAATAAAATCTTATTAAATTAGATAAAACCACATGAGATTTAAATCATGTGATAATCAAAGGAATAAAATATATTACCATTGAAAAACAAGTTATAAATTGAACTTGAACTTCAAATGACCATAAATTTTGTTCCGGGTGTTTGTTTGGGCTCCACCACATATCAAATAAAATCTTTCAATAATCCATACACTAAGAAGGTCCTATGAAGAGTTTATAAAGATAAATTTTTCATTTTAACCCCCATAAATTCTCATAAGGCCTCCAAATCTGAGTTTTTAGTTGCTGACCATAGTTTGTTAAAATTCAAATGACTATAAATTTTGATATGGGTGCATGTTCGGCCTGTAATCCATATCATATCAAATATCATTTCATGATCTTTGATTTGAATAGTTGTGGAGCTAAAATGGACTCCAAGATTATAATTTATGGTCATTTTATGGGTTTTAGGGGTTTTAGGGTTTTCATAATTTCTTAACATTTTTTTTGTGTTTTAAGGGTTTTTAGAGTTAATATCCATTTTAAAAAAATATATAAAAAAATATTTATTTAAAAGTGAATATATGTATACAAAAAATATATAAAAATATAAAAATATATGGATAAAAAAATAAAAAAATAAAAAAATAAAGATGTATTATAAAATGTAAAACAAAATAGTATAGTGGAGTGAAAATGGTGATGGTGTATAACCTAGAGGTCTCGGGTTTGAAACTTGCTAGAGGCAGGGTCACATGATGGGAGTGGGATTATCTAAAGCATTGATAAAAGGGTGTGGGAAGCACTGATAAGGGGGGGGGGCATGAAATTTTTTATACCCTTTATGAGGGGGGCCTTTATCATCACTATTAAAGGGGGCCTTCAATAGTTCTAAAAAAGTTCTTATAAAAGAGGCCTTTATCAAAACGTTTTATTATAACTTTTAAAGATAACCCTATAACATAGCTTAGATTATCAGTGCTTCTATAATACTAATAAATCCTTTTTACTAGCACTGTTAAAGGCCTGATTTTTATTAGTGTCCTTTATAAAAGGCCACACCTTCTCCTCTCCTATTCACACTTATAAAAACCTTTGGTTTGGCCAAGACTACCCAAATAAATTTCTTACATCCCTCCTACCATTAAAGAATCCTTAGTTTTGTCAGAAATCTAACCCAAGAATCCTTTCGATAAAAACCAAAATAAATTGTCTGAAGAAAAGGTAACACCCTTAACGGAGCGTTTTATTTTGTTTTTTCCTCCACCACCTTCAATTATTGTTATAACATGATGAAATAATAACCTAAATATATTGCATATATTTATATGTTGTTATGTTATGTAAATTAGCTAAAACCATCTCCACTTCCATCAAATGGGATACAAAATGATCATTCGTGTGCATGACGGACTACCGCCTCAGGAACAGATGTTATTAGTTCTCCACCACCACCTCTCATGGTTGAATATAATGATAGATTAAAAGTTTATATATGATATTTATGATATTATTATACTTTATTAATTATTATATCACATATAACTCCTTCTGTTCCATTCTGTGGGAATACAATAATGTCAATCATGTGTACAATGAACTATCATCTAAACAAACCTAATATGGATCAGGCAAGAGAGATGGAAAAATTGGGAATTCCTAAAATGGAACCATGCCTAAAAAAAACCACATATTTTTTTCTTGGGTTAAGTGAGAGAAACCTGGGACCACTCTTCATGAGTACTAGTTTCCAGTGAATATAATAAAACATCACAGTAACCAACACCGACTCCCAGTTTTCCCAACACTTACTCCTAAACTTTCCTATTTATGGCCTTTAAAAATAAATGGCTCATTATAAATCTACATCACACAAAAAGATAAACACAACTAGTTATTTAGGAATGAGTATCCTAAGAAATCACCACTAATCCAAGGGAAACCAAATGAATTTGAAGAACTACACCCATTAAAATCACCTTAAAGGCACAACCACACCAAATTCACCAAACACAAATCCCAATATATTGTCACCCAAATAATCAATGCTCTCAAAAAAAATAATGAATCATAAATAGGATACATCAAATGAAGGCCACCTAAAAAATCTCAAACATCTACATCCTCAAACGATCAAGAACCTCATAATAAACAATACCCCAAGTTAGAAGACAAGAAAGAATGAAAATAAAACATGGATCACCTAAAATATTTCAAATACTCAAAAATTTATGAAACCAAATCCCAAGGACTACCAAATTTATTAATAAAACTCCTCAAAGAACCACAACCTAACCAAATAATGACTCACACTAGGGCTCACTCCTAGGGATAAAATTCCATCATTTTCATTGAGGAATTTCTAGGCATACATGATATAACATATCATACAATACCAAATAATTCAAAATTCACAAACATAAACCAACCCCAATATAAACCATATAATAACCCAAAATTCACACAATCCCACCAAAGCAATTTAATTACAAAATACACTTTTTATTGAAAATAAAAAATTCCCAATTAATTTTTTTGACACTGCCACCATGGAAGAACACAAAGTTTGAAAAAAAATCTTCCCCTCATTTTAAAATAATTAACCTTATTTAGAAAAAGAAACAATTTTAAGTAGATACATAAAAAATTCATTTTCATTATCAAAATACTTCCAAAATGGTTTTCAATCCATTTTATTTTTAACTCCATAATTTAATCAACCAATTTTTATTTTTTATGAAAACTCATTTCAATTATTCAAACAAGGAAAAATGTCTCATTTCAATCTAAACCCATTTATCATAAAAAATATATTCATTTTTATACAACCAATTTTCATAACAACCCCATTATCAAACATACCTCCAAACATTGGTATACCACAAATTAAATCAAAGATAATGGCATATCAGAAATATCAACCAAAATTTGTTCTAACCATATCAACACATTATAAGAAACAACTTTATTTTAAAATCATATTCTA